>JACSYO010001685.1:425000-1025000 GCA_016806645.1 Ophiodon elongatus | reverse complement strand
AAAGTTATACATGCCGGACTTTTATTCATAATGGAATTTATATAGTGTGTTATTAACCACTCTTAATAGCCTACTCCTGCCACCAAAGCTCATTGTAAAAGCTGTGTATTTACCTCAACCTGTGAAAAATAAAATCCCACAATTTAGGTTAAATGTCATAGAAATTAAAAAGTTAAACAAATAAATAATACCATGCCCTCTTTTTATTAACATATACTCATTAAAGCCTATATCATTTACAGGTAATCTACATAGGGAGATTGTAAAAGTGTCAACGCCAGCTGGCATACATTAATATCTCTCAGTGAAGTCTCTTTATGGATGTATTGGTGATATATATTGGTGATTATCATGTATTGGTGGATTTGAGATGAAAGACCCGTCGTCTGACCTGTGTTTTTAGAGGCCTCGTCCTCTGCGTTAGCCTTGTCCGTCTTCTCTTTGTGTTTGTCTTTGGACATTGTTGTGTCTCCAAGTCGCAAATGTAGTGACACAGAGCTGTCGATAAGGGAGCTGGAGACAGCGAGCAGCCGGCTCGTCACGTGGTGTCAGGGATCGCATGGGTCAACTTCCGGTGGTGTCATGGCAACGTGAATACGCCGGTCTTAACAGCGTCGTCACTGTCAATGTTGTGTTTACAACTTGTCTCTGCTGCCCCCAAGTGGCACATTAAGTTATTGCAGGTTTAATTATTTGTAGGCATGCCGTAAACATGGTGATGCATAAATATTTTGAGTTTAAGCCTGGATTTTCTCTGGTTGTTCATATTTTAGGGTGTCTGTTATTAAATGAGGATAACTAATTACTTTCAGTGCTCACTTTGGTTACTGATGATTTTTCCCCTCCAATAATGGCATAGTATACAGCCAAATAAGAATAGTGGTTCACCTGTATAGCATCCTGTACCAGTCAATTAAATTAACTCTGAACATCTGAAATTTATTGGAAATAGCCGATATATAATTTTATCATGTACATGTATTTCTTCATCCATCAACTTTTGCACTTTTACACTTTACGATTGTATAACTTTAGTCAGGTTTTATTTCCACTGCTTCTCAGTGTTAATTGGTATCAGCTGGCAGTGTTTCAAGCAGCTGCAGCTGGCCAATCAAAGTCTGAGCCAGGCCACATGGCTGATGTAGGACACCATATAAAAACATTTGGTTTTCACTGGTTTAATGACCAGTTCTTTTTTCTTTTCTTTTTTTTTCTTCCCAGGATCCAGAGATGTTTTGGAGCCTGCTGCTCGCCGTTGCTTGTGGTGCTGCAGCGGCCGCCATCAGTTCAGATGATCGGGATAGACACTGGCTGCTATGGAAGAAGCTGCATAATAAAGTCTACTCTTATGAGGTGAAACTAAGGTCTTAAAAACAATTAAATCAATAGTCTGTAGATTCAAACCACACCTAGGCATGAAATCTGATTTGAATTTGTTGCCTCTTCCTTGATGAGTAATATACTTTCTTTTGTCTTTTTTAAAAGAACCTATTCTCCTTTTAGACATTATGCATAACCATAACAAATAAGGCTCCTAAAAATAAAACAATCTCTTAAAATTGGATTTAATGTATATATTTGTGTGTAACAGTGTTTAAACAGTCTCATTTGTTAACTAACTTTTGTGGTACCAGCTGCTTGATACCTTTAAGTGGTTACAGGTTTTTAACTTGGGCATCAAATGTGGTTAATAATGCTGTGTTCCAGATTGAGGAGTTGGGTCGCAGGCGGATATGGGAACAGAACTTGGAAATGATTGATGGCCATAACCTTGAAGCCTCTCTGGGCCTGCACACCTATGAGCTGGCAATGAACCACCTGGGCGATCTGGTTAGTGGATTACACTTCCATATACACAGTGGTTTAACGTGACACCACTGTCGCCTCAAAGCCATGCCAACAACAAAATGCATGTGGATGATATTTCTTTTTTTTTTTACTCAGGCTACACAGATTGTTTTTTTTTCCCAAACATTTGCCCTACCCAGACAAATTGACACATTTATGTAAAATGCAGAGGCAATTTACTGTTTCTTTCTTATGTAGACCACTGAGGAGATAACTGGCAAGCTGATGGGCACCATTGTGCCTTCTTCCCTGGAGAGGGGTCCTTCAAACTTTATCAGGCTCAACACTTCTCTACCGACATCACTGGACTGGCGGGATGAAGGCCTGGTCTCTGAGGTCAAAACGCAGGTGAAGTATACCCCAAAGTATCAGTATATAAACATGGACCATTAGGACTTGGTTGTCTCAGAAGAGATGGTCTACATGTGCAACTTTTCTATCGTCTAGGGTTCCTGTGGCTCTTGTTGGGCCTTCAGTGCAGTTGGCGCCCTGGAAGGGCAACTCAAGAAGTCTACAGGCCACCTGGTATCCCTCAGTCCTCAGAACCTGGTGGACTGTTCTATGAAATGTGGCAACCATGGGTGCGATGGTGGCTTCATGTCAAACGCCTTCCAGTATGTCATGAAAAACCAAGGCATAGACTCTGATGCAGGCTACCCCTACGTCGCCTTGGTGAGCTTCAAAAACGGTGCAGGTTAACGTTTTAGGTTTACTGTGGTTAAACCTTGACTATTAACGCCCCTGCAAATCCCTGTCTTCTCAGCGTGGTACATGCAAATATAACCCACGGCACCGGGCTGCTAACTGCTTGGGCTACGTCTTCTTACCAGAGGGGGATGAGTTTGCATTGAGGGAAGCTCTGGCTAGCATCGGCCCCATCTCTGTAGCTATTGATGCCTCCAGGCCAAAGTTTGTCTTCTACCGTCATGGTAAGGAGTGGCTTTATTTTTTTTTTTATTTTTTTTTTTTTTAATTAATATATTTGATGCAGAAGTTTCAACACCCGTTTTGTGTATATGTGGTCCTACAGGTGTGTACACGGACCACGCATGCACCCACCATGTGAACCATGGCGTGCTGGCTGTGGGCTACGGCACTGAGAGACTTCATGACTACTGGCTGCTCAAAAACAGGTGTTCGAAGATTTTAATGTGGTTCAATTATGGGAATGATTGTCTTTCAAGGTTTTGCAAGTAATTTATTAATTGGGTTTTTATGATCTACATATTCTTGTACTGTAGTTGGGGTGTGAAGTACGGGGACGAAGGCTACATGAAGATGGCTCGGAACAACCACAACCAGTGTGGCGTTGCTCTCTATGCTTGTTTCCCCATCATGTGATCAGCAGATGTACATTATATTGAATAAAGTTGATTCTTTACTTCTGGCTTCATTTTTTTTTTTTTTTTTTTTTATTATTATATCTTAACTGCAACTGGCTATATTTTTCACAACTTTTTTTGCATATTATAAACTTGCACGCAACATGCCTCCCAGAGGAAACTACAAGCATGTTTGACTAGATTTGTACATAAAGCCAAATATTAAAGTAATTTAGCTTGTTGACATTAGATGGAGTAAAAGTACAGCAGGCCAGCTCAAAGGAAAGGCTACTTTATCTTTAGCTTTTTAATTTACATGCAACTCATTTGAAGTCAATACAAATAAAAGTTGCTATGACTCCTTAATTCAAAGTCTTTTTACAGACCAGGAGGAACCATTACACATAATGCATATGGGAACATTTTTATATATTTTAAGACAGACTTGGAAACCGGTAATATCCTTAACTACACAGGAAGAAAAGGCAAATTAACATTTTTGTGTGGCCTTTAGTTTCATAATCTAAGTTCCCTCCTGCGGCCTTTTAGGATACTTACTGTTGCAAAGTAAGATTAACATTTACTGTTTGAAGAAACTCAAAATTGAATGCAAGTTGACTTCATGCTGTGTAATGCAAACCATGACATTAGTTTTCTTAAGTTTTATTTCCATAATTTATCATTTGCTTCATGTAACTGGCACAAAAGTGCAAATCCCAGCATAATGAACAACTCTCACATAAAATAAATACAGCACCTTTTCAGCGTCACTAAAATATTCTCAATAACCAAAAGTAAATACTGAATTTACCAAGAGTTTCAGTCTTCATTTACAAAACACAGACAACACACAATAGATTTTCTTGTCATATTGAACTTTTTTTGGGAATTGTTTTCCTTGATCTTTTGTTCCACAAATTCCAAACTTGCACGTACAAACAACTACAGTTTCTACACAAAGTACATTGAATTTCTTTAAATTTAACTCACATTTAGAGTAGAACTTTCATCATTTAATAAACAGGTCAGAGTCAAACTAAAGAAAAAGGCAAACATAAATTCCTTCAGTCCAAACAGTAGTGAAGGTTTCTTGCAGTTCTTTGCAGTTGGAGTTGTTTTCTGGCATGGGTTGGCTTTATTTATTTTTTTTATTTTTTTTCAGTATTCAGAACTGATCCATGTGCTCTTAAGAGTTGAGACAGAAACCATGCCATAAAAAGTCCTCCATCCCTTTATCAGACCGCCACCATCAAGGGAAGTCTTCAGGCTGGTGTTTGCTAACACATCCTGTATCACTGCCATCATTATGGATAAAACTCAAACCAATGACCCTTCAGATAGTTTATACATATAGAATGCAAATTCTACACATAGGGACATTAAATAGTAAACTTTTACATTTTGGACAGGTGCTTCAATACGATAAGAGGGGGCTCTTTTGATGAGGTGATAAACTGTGGTCCCTTTGGATTGAACACTAACTTCCTGTTTCCTCAGAATTGGGGAAAGCCTCCACAATATTGCTCACACTTCCCTCTTTTAAAACAGACTCACGTGGGCAAACAAGTTCGTTAAATTGTACTTTTTGTACTTAATTTATGCACATTTTCGTCTCCCTTCAAGCATATTGCCATTTCTTGTACTTCTGACAAGATTAATTGCACAATTACCTCTAAAATTCTGGTGTATATATATCTATATAGATATATAGATGTATATAGATATATATATATATATATATATATATATATATTTATATTTATATTTAAAAAGTTACCTGGGTCCAAGGTAAACGAGGAACACAGTCACCACTAGCTTACTTTCAGAAAACATACTCAAGTTTTACCAATTTTAACCCCACTTTGATTAAGAACAATCACTGCAAGCAACAAATCTATGTAATCATACAACAATGAAAACACTAGTTCTTGCTTTAGACAAAAACAGCTGGCATACAGGACGTCCAAGAAGTCAGACAACACGATACAAACATGCGTCACGATTGGTTGAATACAGAAGGATTAGAGGGCGAAGTTGTCTTTGTGAAATTAAGATGTGATCCTTTTCTGTATTTCTAATCAGAGAACAATCTCTGAGACTGGCTATCTTTGATGGGATTTTGTTTTAAAGACTGAATTGGATCAGCTAAAGAGCACCCGAGTCTATTATGAAGAACAGCACATTGTATTATACACTGCATATATTTTTTCCTACTCTTAGTGTAAATATATTTCCGTGGTCCCCAACTGAGCTGTATTCATCGCAGGGATGAAAACATCGCAACAGAAAAAAGTAGAAAAATATGTGACAGAAGATTTAGAGTCAGCTCACACACACACACACACACACACACACACACACGCACACACACACACACACACACACACCACATCCAAAGAGTCTCTCCAAGGTGAACAAGACAGGACACATTTGTCATTAAATACACACAGGAAAGATTTGATCTTCAGAATGCAATCTAGATCGGACAGCATTAAAGGAAAAGTTCAACATTTTGGGAAATGTTCTCATTCACTTTTTTGTGAAAGTTAAACTGAAGAGGTCAAAACTCCAGCAGCACTTGTAGTATATAGAACAACTTTATTGTTTAGACAATACCTTTCGGCTTGTGGCCTTAATCAAGATCAAATTCATACTGCTTTCATGCCTGTGTGCTAAACGGGAAGGTTAGCTTAGCATACAGACAGGGAAACAGTTTGCCTGGCTCAATCCAAAGGCAACAAAATCCCCCTACTAACACCGTTAAAGGTCACTAACATACCTTTTATTTAATCTGTACAAAAACAACAACGGTTTTGTTGCCTTTGAACAGATCCAGGCTGGCAATCTCCTCCTTTTCCAGTCTTTCTGCTAAGCCAGGCTAACCACCTCCTGACTTCCACTCCATGTTTAACGCACAGATATGAGAGTGGTATCAATCTTCTCATTTGACTCTCTGCAAAAAAAGTAAATAAGCGTACTTATCAAAATGTCAAATTATTCTTTTAAAGTCTCAATCTCACACACACCGACACATACAGTTCAAGAAGTAAGACAAACTCCCATCGCTGAGATAATATCCGCTATCTTTCTGAAGTGTGAGGTTTCACCCACAGACAACACCATAGCCTCTAACATCCTGAACACACACACACACACACACACACACACACACACACACACACACACACACACACACACACACACACACATGTAATCCAGAGGATGTCTTTAGGTCAAACAACATACTGTACTGGGCAGCAGCAGTACCCACATACTCACTTACTGATTGTCAGCACACATATTGATGCACACCTTTGGAGAAATTATACCAAAGTAGTGATATGTATAAATAATGTTAGCTTTCCATTAGAGTGATTGCGTCCAATTTAGATCAAAGTCAAAATCTGCAGTTTTCTTGTGTAGATTAAGCAGTATCACACAGGAACACAGTGAGGGATAACTTTTCACTTTTTCTGGCACAAACGGATGCACGAAAGAATGACAGGAACAGGAGCCCTTAAAAAGAAATTAGTCAAGTGATTGCAATCTCTGTTTTCCCTCTGTGCAGCACTTCCTGATCATTAGGACTTTTCTTTTTTTATTTACGGATTCTTCTTCTTTTGGTCCCATTTCATTTGTGCTTATGAGTATAATGAAGTCACATCATGACTTTTAAGGGGCATTCACACAATTTTAACAAAGGATACTGCATTGGGTGTATGTTTTGAGGCCAAACAGAAAAAGACAAAACAACCAAATGACATTGACAAGAAAACTTAACTTAACTTAATTGCTTTTTTTTCCTGGGCTTTCACTCTCTATGAACACAAAGCCAACTGATGAGAAAGAGATGCAGTTGCAAGCTCTGCAAAAATATAGCATGTTTTTGTCAAACTCCTGTTTACGATGTCAAGAATGAAGTTTTCACACTTAATCAAATTACTTGTTTTCACATTGAGGCTAACTAACACAGCTGTGCATACGAGATGGATTAATCAGAAATATCAGAATCCTGCATGTACAATAATTTGGAAGCGTGGCGCTAAAACATAATACCATCTGGAAACGTGGCCTAAACATTTCACCAGACCTGAGCTATATAATTTGTTTTAAATGAATGTGTGACCGTTGTTCCGTACATTCTGCTGTTGGATCAGTAAGATGTGGTCTACGTGGCTACACTGATTTGCATGAAATGGACACTTTCTCTTGTCTCACATAACAAAGACACACATGCACACTCACACGACTAATTTAGGCAAATATTACACAACAGTATCTGCCCTCACATTACGCACTTGACCAAAATCCGTCCCACAGACATCCCTGTGTTGCAGACATCACACAGCCACAGCTGTATGGATCAACAACAGCGAGGGGAAACATTAGTTTAACACTGAACACTGAGGAGCTGAATCAAACTATTCCCATTTACAAGAGAGAATCCTGTGAAATGCATCTTCACCTGTTTGTGTTTTGAGGCGTTGAGTAGAGGAGTAGACTGGATTTATGCAGGGACAAGGACATAATGCGTTATCTGTTTCTGGATAAATTAAGCCTCACTGGAATGTGTTCATATTATTTGGTAAAAAACAGGTCTGGCTTCAATAGTAGGCAGTGGTCGAGGGTCACGGGCAATCTTAGAGAAAATATATTCACCCTGAAATTCATTGTGAGATCTTTTTAAAGAAAATCTTTTCATCAAAGCAGAGATGTCCGCCTGAATGGAAATGCAAAGGTAACTGTACAAGCAGCAAAGGAAAAAGCAATGAAAGCCAGTTACTGAGGCCAGACGAGAAAGAAAAACACTGCATTCATATTTGAAAACCAGCCACATACATTGACTAAATCTTTTCACCATCCCTCATAAATGGCTTATTTTACAGTCTCATCTCTTGCAATATCTGTCTTCTCAATTGTGTTTAATATTGTAGATTTGTGGGCCGGTGAGAGAAAACTTTAAAATTTACATTTTATCCTCCCTGCACACCACAATTTTTTACTGCATCACTCTGTGCTTGTTACACTTGTGAAAAAAATATGTTTTTAGAACCTGACAGTTCAGATGTAGTTGCGTTATCACGACACAAGTATTTATTTCTACGTCTGTTTGCTCCTCTCTTAAACCACTGTATAGACTCTGAATGATGCAATCCATATTTCAAAGGATTCTGGGCTTACAATGGGGATGGCAGTCTGCTCTGTTGGTGTGACAGGCAGCGCTGAAGCTCAGGGATGTCAAACACACACACTCCAGCTGCGCTCTGCTGCCCCCTTCTGTTCATTTTATTTACTGCAACACTTGGCCTCGTGTTTCAGGCAACTTTGTCGCAAGGAAACTACCTGCAGCCAGAGCGCCGGCAGCAAATATGATGGGCACAGCCTTGGTGATGCCGACGAATGACTGGAAGATGCTGATGCCCAGGACGGCCGCCAGCTTACAGAGGGCATTCAGGAAGCCAAACGCTGTGGTCCTGAGAACAAGAGGGAGAAAAGAGTGTCAGCAACTCATACAAAGAGGAGTTTTAACTATACTGATCAGAAGTTCACAGCTTCAGTGTGCCAGATTACTGTCCTTGAACAGTACGTATTATTTTACCAGACTTTCCCTGTAATCATTTGAAGTAAAGTAAAGAGTTGTTTCCGCTCTTAGACTCCACAACACATACGGTTCTCCCCTTACTAAAACACATATTTTTTTAAATAATAATCCAACCAGAGAGAGTCATGAAAGGTTTGTTTATAGCTTAAAAGTAGATCAATAAATCAGAGATCAATAAAACATGAAATGGGCTTGGCGTCGAGTAAATCTTATTACAAAATCTTTCTTTTTTTCGACATAAAATTTAGTTCAATATTTTGGCCAAACACCCTTATTTGCTCTTGTGCCGTAATTTAAAATTAGAAGATTGATGCCACTTCACATCTGGCAGTTAAATGTGTGGCTGGAGCCAGTTAGCTTAGCTCAGCATAACGCCTGGGAACAGGGGGAAACTACTTGCCTGGCTGTGTCCAAATGTAATAAAATCCAAATCTCATTATCGGGCGATGAGTGGATTAAACAAACCAGAACTAAGGTGTTAATTAGTGGCAGACGTTTTTACTTTTGAGTTCAGTTGGGGCTCTGATTACAATGCGTACAAATCTGGAGACGTGTTCTGGCATGAAACCTGCATCAGAGCATGTTTGACAGCAATGAGCTCTCTTTTTTTTCACATCATGTAAGCAATAACAAGTCAACAGAAATAATTGCACCTCTTACCCCACACACGTTTATAATTCAACAGAGAATCAACATCTCACAAACATCCATGAGTCGGTGCACCTCATGTTACCTTTTATCCGAGGGGTACAGCTCCACTGTTATCACATCCAGGGCGTTCCACGAGGCGATGCTGATGCCACCAAACAGGCACAAGAGGGCGATCATCCCCGACTCACTGTTGCCGAACATCAGGAAGAAACAGCTGACACAAGAGATGACGCTGGATCCCGCTGATCAGAGAGACAGAGGAATCAGAATTACATTAAGTTAAATAGCCCCAATGGCCATAAATGGATTATCTGCAGTGATTGGATTTACTTACCCAACATCCTTAAACGCCCAATTTTGTCCATTAATAGAGCTGACACGATGTTGCCAGGCAACACCGCCAACGTGCCGAGGAAGTTGACAAAGTATATCATGTAGGCATTGTTGAAGTCGTCGCTGAAGTCGAGCATGCAGCCCTCCTTGTTGTGGAGGAACGTGCTGTTGAGCAGTTTACAGTTGACAAACCTGTATTTAAACAAATCTGATGAAAGAGAAAAAGGCAGTGAGAGAGAGAGAGAGAGAGAGAGAGAGAGAGAGAGAGAGAGAAAGAGAAAAAGAGAGAGGTGTTATTGCTCTCAAATGAATACTTGAGAAATGATATGACATAAATGCAACTGTATAATTACCATTGGTGATGGGTTTTTATAAATCCTACTTTGGTTCCTCTAACTTTTAAAGTTTCATGTTTAAATCTCTGTTTTCTAAATGTACATTTTTTACACACTCATTTAATTCACCTGAGGCTTATTTACAGAGTTTGTTTGCATGCAGGAGACATTCCTCAAGGATGGAAAATCTTACTTTCCGGGTAAAATCTATGTTTTTATTTACAGTTTATCATCTCAAAGATGCTAGAAGTTAATATTAACCAAAAAAGGGACAGTGCTCTTTATAGCAAATATTGTAGTACAGATAAACCTTAATGTATTATATCAGGTCTTTATCAATGAAACTTAACGTGACTTTATGTATATTTACATAATGTTTATAATGTTTTAGTTATACTATCATCATTACGGAAAGCATATTTCTTCTGGAAGAAGAGCATCTGACTTCCTGAAACCAAATCATACACACTTGTGGATTGAATGGTCTCTCAGCAAAAGGACAGCCACCACACAACCAATCTTCTGCCAGAGGCTGTTTTTAATCACAATCCCTTTCAGGCAGAGATTAAACATAAGACACGGCGTCCATCACTATGAACTTTAAAAAAATTAATAACAGGGGGGGAAAACAGAAGAGGTTACAAGGCCTGTTACCTTATTCTCTGTTTATACTTTGATGCCTACAGCCGCGGAAACTACATGATTAGATTTTCTGACGACGCTGCTGAAACTGCTTCCATACCAATAACCAATAACAGTTCCATTACAGGGAGCCAGGCAGACTTAAAAGTGCTGAATAATCTTCTATTTATAGATGTCCAAATGACATAAACATAAAAGAATGTATTGTTGGCTTCGGGGATGAGGAGATGCTGCTGCTGTAAAAGCTGCTGAGGCGGTTTCTGTTGGGATTCAAGAGCTTCTCTGTTTTTTTGGCAGAAACTGATATATTGATCGAAAGCAAACACGCAGAAATTAAAACCATTCAGCAAAATGCTCTCTATTGCACCAAAAACTCCACACTTGTGTGTGCATTGTTGTGTACAGTTACTCACTTATATACAAAGCATTCACATATAAATGAGCTATAGTTACTGGTTCTGATTATCCACCAAACGCATTCGCACGTCTGTGTTTTCGTGATCATGAAGTTGTTTCACAGCTAATTGCATCACTCTGCTCTCTGGATTTGTTTATGTTGCTCGGGCAACAGTCCTCTGCAGCGTAACCCAGGGATACTAGCAGCAGAATGTTTCCATGGTTGCAGTCCTGCTGAACATCTGTGTTTTATCTTTTCTATATTTTTTCTGAAATACTGTACTGAAAATTCATATTTATTCTAAAATGATTAGTGTTTTTTCCGGAGCAGCTGTGTAATGAAAGTGGGCTATAAATATCATTAAAAACAGTTTACCCAAAGTGTTTCACATCATTTTAAAGCTGAAATTATCAATATATTTACACTAACAATGTATCGAATGACTATATGTAGTAATGCTCACATATAATTATCACCTGACTGCTTTTCCCCTTAGCTCTACAGAGCGTTTTAGTGTCTTTTAACTCATTGCTTTGGTTTTACATCACTTTACTGTTTTGGTTCAGTCTCACTGATCTCATCAGCTGTGTTCAGCAAAACGAGTCTGTTAAACCCGCGGTTTGCTTCCTGCCCAGCACCCAAAGGCAGGCAGACAAAGTTAGTGACTAGTGTGTGAATATAGTGAACCATTTAACAGATAGAGAGCTGAAAGGAGAGTGAATATTAGACTATTATTTGTTGGGTGTCCAAAAATTGGAGTTTAAATGAATGCTAATGTTTCTCTGTGTTTGCTGGATATGTAAATAGATTAATCACTATGGCTGGTTAATATTGAATATATTGAGCTCTATGTGCTTTTGATAGACATGTTACATATTTTCGTGACATTTTAGAGACAGAATTATTGAAAAAAAACAAACAATTGACCTCTGTGCATATCAATACTGAACACACCGAAAGATTTCTGATCATATTTACCTGTGTTGTAGAACAAACTTGCAACAAAGGTGCAGTTTTTAAAGATGGTGTGTATGGAGGTGATGTCCTCAAAGTAGCACTCCTCAAACACTGAGTCTTCAAACACCATGGACTTCATCTTCAGGTTGAGGAACCTAGTAAACAGGTCACAGGTTTTCAGCAAAGCGTTTTCTTCCATAGAATTGAAATGTAAAACTGCCTCACCAAAAAACCGGCAGCTCACAAAACACTTACTTGTCATTGAAGTAGTGTCCTTCAAGATGCACTTGGTTTTCCAGCGTGAAGTTAAAAGTGACATGCTCCACTCGTTCCTTGGTGAAGGTCTTTGTGCGTGATTCATATTCCTGCTTCTGGATGTACTTGATCATGTCTGGGAACCACACCGTCAGACCGTAATAGCTGCAAAGTATTGAGAGTCAGGAGAGATGAAATATGCCTCAAAAGTGAACGAGATTCGCCACATAGCAAAGGTTTTATGAGTCTTTAGTTTACCTGAAAGACATGGTGAACCAAACAGCCATGAGCATGAAAGTCGTCCGTTTATATTCTGGGCTGAAGCAGGCAACGATGTTATTCCGTATCTGCGACATGTGAACAAGAAAACCAGAGTTAAACTTCTCATGGGATTATGTTATTTTGACACACATTGCAATTTAATGACTCCAGCGGTCATTTCTGAGCAGTAACATGCAACTTGTAGTGCTGGAATTAAGTTTATAAATAGGAGGTAAAACTCAAATGCAACATGACCGCCGCCAAGCTGGTTTCCTCAAAAATTCCCTCCTTCCACAGATCTTTGTATGGACCCTCGTTGACTTCCACTTGAAACTACATCGTTACAGCTTCCACATTAAGAGTGAAGACTTTTCACAGTAGGCATTAAGCACGTGGTGCAGAAGCAGATTCAGAAGAAAATGGAGGGTGTAGGTGAGCAGCAGAACGTAGGCTGAATGCAAATTTAAATTAGGCACAAAGGTGGACAAGTTTCTGCCTGGAGCAGTGGTGCTGCAACAATGTGCAACACAATAAAAAACACGAGCTTAAACACGAGATACTCAAATACAAAACATAAAATATGTGTTAATAATTTCACTGTTGGCAAAGAAATGCTCGTTTGTTTCTCCAAATTCAATTTTAGGAGACAAAAAGCAATGTGGATAAGGCTGAAAAAACATTTGTTGATTTTTCAGTTTAATTCACACATAAAACCAGAAAAATAATGAAAAGACGGCATTTTTAACTTCTTGGCTACTCTTGGACTTCATCCACATGGTTCATTCAATCTATGCAGCTCCGCTGAGGCCTTTTACAGCAAGCCCCAAGCTGTAAAAGATCACAGCCCCGTCCTCTGGTACATTAACTGTAAAAATGTGTTTTTAAATGAGCAGTGATCTCAGATTTGATCTCAATGATGTTTTATTTCATGCTTTTAAAACTTGGTCACAGTTTTTGGATTTGCATAACATCAAATCTCCTCCACTCACCTGGTGGGAGAGGCTGATAATCTTCATCCTGTAGCGGTGCCAGACTGGAGTATCGGTGCCAATGTCCACCAACTCGTCCATCTGCTTCACCGTCTTAATTGTGGTGACCTTGGATGAAAGAGGTTCAAACCCTTCAGCCAGATGTCAAGAAATACATTTTGGTTGTATTTGGCATTTCTGAAAAGACTTCCTGAAACTCTTCCTCCTGGTGGTGTGTCCTCCATAGAGGAATGTCAGGCAGATAACACAGTGAGAGGTAAAGGAAGAAGCAAACTATTATAAATTATATTGTTGAATGCATTACCGCTCTTGAAAGCCACAACTTGTCTGACATTTAATGTTAATTTAAAGCCTGATGATAATGTCTGGGATGTGGAAAAGTTGCATTGTAGCCTTAATTGAGCGCTACAGTGAGTGATTCTTCACAAAAATATGTCTTTTGGAAAATACTACATGTTGTACCTTTCACCACATATTGTTGTTGTTTCTTTATTATGCCGACACACTGAAATATATAGAAGAAATGTGGAAGCCAATGTTGTTTGGCCCTTATCTATAAAAGTGGTAACGATTTCAGAGTAAAAGGGAACCTATTTCAATGCACCAGACACCTGACCTGTTTAGATTTTGGATGAAAATTTAATTTGTCATTGTTTTCTTTGCATCAACTTTAGGCTAATTATTTGTTGGAATAAGTCTACGCCTGTGATCCCAGGTGAAAATGGTTCAAACTGCGTTAACTGGAGAAGTTTATTAACTCTGCAGCTGGCCAGTGACCTTTTTTGCATGTCATTCCCAATCTCTCTCTCTCTCTCTCTCTCTCTCTCTCTCTCTCTCTCTCTCTCTCTCTCTCTCTCTCCCTCTCTCCCTCGCTCCCTCCTCCTCACTTGTCATCTCTCAAGATGTCGGCTATCTAATAAAGTCATAGAGAGCACCAAAACGTAAAAGTGTTGCTTGTGAGCTCATCTAAACAATATGATTTAATAAAAAAATATTTTGCCAGAGATACTCACAGAAAACACCTTCTCCGGGTGTCCCTTTGCGCGCATGTTAGTGTCGTGAACTTGCTTCAGAATCATCCAGCCTTCGTCATGTTTTCCATTCTGTTTGAAAGAAAAGTAAACGTCATACCTTTCTATGATATTGGTATGCATTAATTCTCATTCATTTAAAATCTTTACTCCACATATTCCATATTTGTAATGACTCATACATGAGAAAAAAACAGCTAACACAGTCAGACTGTTGTCAACAAGCACATCTGCTAACCTCTAAGTAGAAGCGTGGGCTCTCTGGCATGGCGCTGAGGGCAGCAATGGCTGCAACAGAGGGAAAAGCGCACACTAACACAAACACACGCCAGCTATGGAACTGATACGCCGAGCCCATCTGGAAACTCCATCCTGAGAAGACAAAAACAACCAACACAAAGAAATGAGCTCACACCTTATGCTTTCGCTTTTCCCTACAAATGTGAGTCACGACAATAACGAATAAGGTCAGACAATCAATATTTATACAGCACAGGCTGGAATATATTTTATTTGATGTGACACTGTATGAACCATGGTCTTATTTTTCCTCCCTCAGGGGAAGTCAGAGGTCAGCCACAGTGCACTTTTCTTCAGCGCTGAACACTGGCTGTGCAAGACTTACACTTTGTTTGCTGTAAAAATATTTTATATAAAGCAATCATTGGACATTTTGGGAAATGCACTTATTCGCTTTCTGAGGGAGAGTTAAATAAGAGGATTGATACCACTCTCATGTCTGAAGACTGTATTATTATTTTGGGATTTTCCCCAAAATGTTTAACTATTGCTTTACAGTAAGTGTCAAAATGAAGACGATCAGCTAGCTTGGACAGTGCAGAAGTACCAGAAAATAGCCTAGTAAATTCAGGGGTTGGTCACTGTACTCACCATAATGTGGGATTATAGCCCAGGCCATGGCAGATGCATATATTCCCCCAATCATCCAGAACATACAGAGCCAACTGAGGTGCTCACCACGCTTCTCTTGGGACAGAAATTCAGAATAGTAGGAAAACACGATAGGGATCGAGCCACCAATCCTGCAAAGATCACAAACCAACAGAGTCCTTGTGTTAAAGAGTTTAAGCACAGAGTTTAGGTTGCAAGATTAAAATCATTTTGTACTCAGAACCAAGAGCAAAATGTATTGCTAATTATAAACTAATTTTCAAATCATAGCCTCTCACTGTGTTGGTTAGAAATTAGCTTTTAAACTGCAAAAGAAGTAGACTATACTTAAATCATTCCTCTACAGACATACATTATTGAAATGTATGATTTATGTAATTAGTTTAAAATAAAACAAATATTAACTATTGTTAAAGGGGTATGTTTCCCTTTGTCCTGCATTGTACTGTAGACCTTCACTTCCTGTAAACTAAAACATATCCAACAGTGAAGCAAATCAGATCAGAATAAGAAAAACAATGATTTTCAACTTACCCAACACCTGAGAGGAGTCGGCAAAACAGAAAGGTGCTGTATCCCTGGACGAAGGAGGAGAAGAAGGAGAAGATACTATTGATGGAGAGAGAGATGAGAAGAGACTGTCGACGGCCTATCCGGTCAGCCAGAGCCCCCCAGAGGAAAGCCCCAACCATCATCCCAAAATATACAATCAGACCTGTGGAGAGAGCAAAGGAAATTAAACTATTACAGCAACAAAATGAACTATTTCCTGTCTTTCTTTTTTTATTCCTACTGTTAAGATTATGGGCTTTTCAGCTTCATGCTTACTCTACTGACAGCGGGACTCTCAAGACAACAGCTTTTATAATTGTCAACAAATCTCATGAACACACCAAAACCAATAATGTTAATAATAAAGTTAGTTTGTCTCTCAGCCCCAAGAAACTGAAGACATAAACCTTTAAAAAACGGTCGCAAATATGCAGCCAGAGCACAGCCAATACTTGTTAGTAGGTTGGTTTTGGAGATTTGTTGACTGTAAGAAAAATATAGTCAATATAAAGCCTTATCCTTCTTCCTCACAATAGAAGGAGGAGAAACTGTAAAAGAGTCTTACCTAGCATGCTCTTGTTAGGTTCAGACAAGCACATGTCCTTCTCAGCACTCGGCAGGACGAACCCGACCACGAAGATCTCAACACCGTCTGCCATGAGAGCCAGCCCCAGCACAAAGTACAGGGTCCACTGGAACCTTCCATGACCACACTCTTGTAAAATGGTCTCGTACTGTTGAGCCAGCTCTTCCTGGTCCTTCCTCCTCTCACCCTCGGACACTTCGATATCTGTAAACTGCTGAGCGCCGGCCCTCACCGAGCCCGGACCTCCAGCCAGGCTGCCCTTGCCTGATTCAGCCCGGGGAATTCCTTGGTACTCGCCCTCGTAGATCTCATCATCTTCATCGTGACCCTCTGTGGAGTCACTGTGGGCGCCCTCATCGTCGTTGGCCGCCTGGCTGTCTCCACGGTAATAGCCTGTGTCCTGGCTTCCCTGTGTGGGGTAATCATCATCATCCTCTTCAAACCGGTTGTAGGAGCGCTTGCTGTACTCATCGGTCACCCGATCCACTGAACGGCCGACCTTCTTAGATGCTTGCCGCTTGACTTCTTTAGCAATGTCTTTGGCGCCTTTCATCAAGGCATTCCGGTTTTGGTAGCCTTCCTCCATTTTAAAGAGGTTCAGAAGATGCAAATGTGTTCAAAGATGGAGAGGCCACCTGAAGCTTCAGTATGTTCGGGGTAGACCTCACGAGCTGAAGAGTGGTCACTCGACTGACAACAGGCTCGTATTATGTCTGTGGAGAAAATGGAAATATAAAATGGTCAATCTTGTATCATTTTAATGTCTACATGTGGTGGAGAGAGGCATTTGATAGGAGCTTCAAAAGCATCAGTCCCCATTTCTGGTGACTCATTACATTGGATGGATTCCTGAATGGACCCTGAGCCCTTAGGCCTCCGGGCCTGTGCCTCTGTCTGACTGATGAAATTAAATTACTTTCTTAGAAAACAAAATTACTGCAAGGGGGCGCAAAATGACCCCAAAGAGACACAAAATTACTACAAAGTGACAACAAATAGAGGCAAAATGGCAACAAAGAGGTGCCATATTGAGCTAAGAGACACAAAATGACTACAAAGAAACAGAGAGGGAGATGCAAGACTACCACAAAGACAATAAAACAAAAACGATGCATTGACAACATCTGTTGTTTGTAGTCGTTTTGTGTCTCTTTCAGTCGAGGTGTACTGTTTCTGTGTAGGAGGGGCGTCTTTTTTCTTCAAACCGTTAATTTCACTTTTTTTTCACTGCGCTAACCAAACCACCAAACAAGCTTTTAATGAGATCTTTCCAGAATACAACTGTTGCATTTCCATATCTGCCCAGCATGTGTTCACTGCTGAGTCACAGACGAGCCTGAGAAGTAATTACAGAGCGAGACATCGAGACCTTGAATGGTGAGAGTGATATTTAATAGTTGTTTCTTGGTGCAGAATTTCATGGTGAAGAGCTATAGTATACGTGACCATGACTCAACTGTAATGTGACTGATCAGTGACGGCCTTACAGATCACTGTTTATGAGGCCCTCCTATAATACATATTATCACCTCGTCATTAATCCCTTGAAAGACTGCTCACAAAATCCTGCACTAACATGCAATGTTTTTCAACACTTTAAGCGATTAAAAAATGCATTAACGATATTGAAGCAATACGTATACGTTTCTTAATTCAAAAAGACTGCAGGGGAGCTGTGTGCCAAAACAAATGAGGCTTGAAATTGAGAAAAAGAAGCTGGAAAAACTGATGTCCATTTTATCTGTTTGCTGCAGTATCACATCTCCTTTTGAAAAAGGCACTGACTCGTGTAGTTCACTGATGATTCCCACATCCATATGCTGTTTTATTAGGATGCTGTGAGGTCGCCATGCCAAAAAAACAAAATGTCCCTTTGGTTTAGCGGTGCAGTGAAACAACAGACAGAATGAGAGACATCACTGCTACGCTCCCTTTGACCCGTTTCAGAAACGAGGTCTGACAGGTAATAATGGTCTGACAGGGCTTTAAATGTCTGCCAGGTATACCAGGGCCAGGGACAGGATTTCATATACGCTGAGTTCAGGGGTCAGCCACAAAAAAGAAACCTGTGAAATTTTATGGTATTAAATTTGTTTCTCATTTCTTTTATTTTTAATTTTTTGTAAATTGTATCTCCCTATGTGAGAGTCTAAATGCTACTTCAAAGCCTCCTCTACTCTGCAACAGCAAAACACTATGAAATATTAAATCCTATCATATTTATATATATTTTAATGTTTTTGGAGTAAAGACTGTGAAAACAAAAACAACTTTCAGCCTATAAATATTAGCATAAGCCTTTAAAACACACCATGTGCAATTACAGAGGACAAAACTGCTCTGTAGGTTAAGATGTCCAAATTAACATAAACAAATACTGAGTATGAAATCCATGTCCGCAGTGACAGCCACAGCCCTGAGTTGTGCAGACGAGATGTTCATCTAATGATGTATTTGTTTATCACAATGTAAAAACCAAATTATTGTTTGTTTGTGGTGCAGTTAAGACCAAAATCACGCTCTAGTGCTGTAAAGCGTGAAACCGAGAGAGAAGGTATGTTTTACCACGTTGATTTACCATGGTTTTATATTCATAATTATCTAAGATACGGTATACCTGTGCCAGCATCCTTATCCTGGCCAATGCACAATACATATGTTTGATTTGTTTATGTTACATTTGATTCAAACATCATCACCAGTCACAGATCCTTCACTGTCAGCACGATGAGCAGATTTACTGGCACAGATCAAAGGAACCCCACAGGCCTGGTCAGCCAGGCTAAACTGTCAGACACTAACCTAATAACGTCGTGGCTTCAAGCAGTTACAGGCCTGTAGTCAGGAGAGTATAGTTGCACAATATAGAAAGCAAAGCACGTTCGTATTATTTCAGAAGACTAAATGCGAGGAAAATAATCATTCTCTGTAAGGGTGTAATAGAAATGAACCTCAATAAACTCAATAATGTGCTTTAAGGTCAGTAATGACTATTAGATGGATGGATGGATAGATGGTTAGATAGAACAGACAGCTACTATCCACACGACTGAATCCTTAATGCAACAAGTAACCTACAAATGCACTAAATAATTTCCATTTTTACGTCTTTTCATACAGAAACTAGAGTGTAAAGGAGGTCCCAAGTCAGACTCAAACAAAGGCTTTAAACCCACTTTTCTCATTTCGTCCCTGTTGTCAAGTTGACAGCATCTCTACAGGCCCCTGCAGCCTACAACACACAGCCCCGTCAGGAAGGAGCAAGATGAGGATGAGGAAGATGGATATTATACTGCTCTGTGGTTTGAGCAACCCTTTTATTTTTTCTGCCTTTATTTCCTCCCCCATTAAAAAATCAATCGGCATCAGCTTATCATTTCCTTTGCAAGGCCAAGCAAGCTTATTATTACTGGGGGGTTCTATCTGATTATTAAGTGGCATTTGGAATAATGTAAGATAACATATAACGCCATAGAAATAACACCAACCGTTCTCCTAATAGTATCTCATGCAGGCCTATAAACAGGTTATCATATTTGGGCTGTTTTAGTTTCTTACACAATTGTTATTTTTTAGTAGCAGCAATTGCCTAAAAGGGGCAGCAAGAATGTGAATTCAAGAGTCTGATTAAATATGTGTAAATTCAAGCATCCAGCTTAGTCAAAATCATTGATGTTAAGAAGAAGAAAAAAAAGGCCATGTCGCTAACAGGCCAATTTACAGAGCCCACAAACACGACCAGATTAAAACATACATCTGTTACATTGTCTGCTCGCTGGCATCCTGACATCTGTGCTAATTCTCCGAAATCACACTGCCAGCAGCTTGTCACGACGTGGATTAGATTATAGGCCATCGACTCACAAAATCGATCTTAATTGCTGTGTGATGCAAACGCCCGTCGTCTCTCACTCAAGATGTCTTCATGCAAAGACATAAATATATATAAGAAGCTAGAAAACCAAATACGTCGCTAATTGTCATTCACGTTATATTCAAGCTCACCTTTATTCCTGCGATGTGGTCCCTCTTCAACCCGGAGATGGTGATGAGGAGGAGGAGGAGGAGGAGGAGGAGGATGCGTACGAGGCTGTTGGTGCGAACCGAGTGATGATGCTGTGCGGTTAGGAGGAGAGAAGCCCACGCCATCCACGCGCACGCACGCACACACTGATGTGCAGGGGTCCCCTCCCCCCATGCAAACCCTCACGAGCTCACGAGCACATTAACGCATTCGTATCTGGAGGGGTTTGGCGCATATCTGCACACAATCTGCGCACATTTTCTCATTTCCCCATTTAAATTACACATTTTTCCTGATCTGGTGTTACGTTTGTGCATACCGTGTCGGGCAACACTGAACTCATTACTCACTGTACATGTACAGGCTACCTAAGGACGCATGCGCACACAAACGCCTTATTTTCGTACGTTTTTTTCTCTCAAACAGATAATTGTCTGTATACATGAATATCAAATTGTGTGCACAGACAACACACACGTGCAAGCGCACCTGACTCCTGTTGCCATGCCAACCACTTGCCATGTTCTTGATCCCTTATACTGCATCAAGCCCTGCTATGAAGAAACGTACGCTCTCTGAACAGACAGTGTGATGTCGTCACATGTGCCATTCAAATAAAATGTCTCTGTGGATATAAGGAATACTATTCTGGTTGTGTGTAGTCTTCAAACGCATCAGGCTGTGTATTAGTGCAATGTGCAGGATAACTTCTGTCTAAATTCTACCCAACTACCTCTCACTGAGATTGGTGAAACTTAACTAAACATTTTTTTTAATATTGTGGTTATACCCACTGTCCTAATCGACAGGCTTTGTTGGACCATGTGAGGGAGAAAATCCTTCATTTTGTTTTGGGGAGCACCGTATGTTCCTATATATTGGACAGGCCTAGTCTTCATCTTAATAGCCAGTGATGAAGTAGTATTTAAAGTAGTATGCACAATGTAAAAATACTCTCAGTAACAATCCTGCATTCATGTAACTGAAGTAGGGCACAGTGGGAAAAATATATATTTTTTAAATTATACATTATGCAGAATGGCTAATGTCAGTGTGATACATATGTACAATTAATTAACATGTAAGCAATATTTGTATGTAGTATCCGATCTAGGTGGGCATACATAACTACTTTATGTATCGCTGGGTGCTGAAAACATGAAGGACAACTACTACTCATTAAATTAGTCCTTTTAACCACGATCGGACCAAACTCCCCTCCTGTTCACGAGACAAAAGAAATGTCTAAATGTATTGGCCTTTTCCCAACAGCAGGCATTTTAACTTGCAGTATAAGACAACAGTATAACCACAGGTAGGACCAAACCACATTACTGACGTCTCCATTTAACTTAAGTGTCCCAACAAGAAATGCCAGTGAGTAGGCAGCCAGGGAAAGGGGATATTATTTAAAAAACATAAAAAAAAAAAAAACAGCTATTAACAATGTTAATCACACCTTTACTTTCCCTTTTGTGACATGTCAAAATGTCTGCCATAAAAAGGGGGCATTACCATGGGATTCACAAGAAACACACAAATCGTTATAAGTAATATTAGTGGGTGAGAAACTTGTACTAAAAACTTTATTCGGCGAAGGTCTTCATCTGTACAACGACCAGAAAAAAAAAAATACAAACGGGGTTAAATTATTGTCACTATTACAAACTTGAGTAGATCGTAAGATGCTTAAAAAACAAAAAGATGAGAGCCCGTTTCTGCAGCTCGAGACGGATTATGGTGGCATTGGTGCTCTCATAGGAACGCGGGGTGGGACACCGGGGGGCCTTGGAGGCATCGGAGGTCCTCTCTGGAAGCCAAAAGGAGGACGAGGAGGAAGGCCAGCGCCGTAGCCAGGTGGAGGCATGGGAGGAGGTCCTCTCATACCTGGAGGCCCGGGGTGACCTGAGAAACAGAGGAAGCAAGAGGGTCATTACATGATATATCTTTACCTTTGACTATTTGCTATCACTACAGCCAAAGGTTACCACAGTAAACCATGCTTCAGCGTCCTAAACAACAATCAAACGCCGACGTTTGGCGTTAGAGTAAATATCGTTTGAAGTCCAACTCCATCGACAGACCTGCCAACACTGGGCGAATTTCTTTTTGAGCACCACTTTGGTGACCTAGATGCGTCAGGTGTGAATCACTGCTGTTCACACAACAAATTATTGGACAAAACACGCAGGCATGCAGCAGTCAAACTGATAAAAAAAGTGAGGGAAATTCTTTATACCAAAAACAGAAGATTTTACAAATATACCTGCCGATACTAGTGCTGGAAGTTGGTCTTTTAAGCAGAAATACATCGGCATACTGATTTGAGAGGCCTCCTGCAGCAACGTATAGGTTCATACAGTGTGGCATGACTGACATCTAAAGATATTGTACAAACCGTCATTGGTCGGTTTTCTATTGGTATAGGCAGCTTATTGGTAGAAGAAGAAACAACCATCTCACCTAACTTAACTCAAAACAGCTACCGTAATGTCAAAATGCACAGGTTGCCAGTTCTACATCATTTCTAATAATGATCTATTACATATTCCAGCTTTTTGCCTCTCAAATCTAGGAAACCAGATACACCTAGTTTCTCCACATGGTTTTCTCCTAAAAAATGCATGGTTTTCTGTGAAGTCCTGAACTATTTCAATTCACTAGTGTAGCTTGTGAAAGCCCTCAAATAATATTCAATGGCAGATCAGGTATGCCTTTCAGTGACCCACCTCCAGATCAGGCTGAAACTCAAGATTGAAAGGGTGCCTATAAACTATCTTACAAGTTCACTGCACGTCACAGTGTGTGAGATGGATCTAATAAAGTATTGACTCCAATCCGTGTCAAACTGTATGATGTCCATTTTGAGGCATGTCAAATGATGCAATGTATATTATATCTCGTCCGATTTACAAACACCTTTTTTGATAGAGGACCAAATATTTTACCACGTCTCTCTCATGAGAGTCAACCGTTGCCTCGTTTCAGTATTTGAAGTAGGGATATATGGTGACGGTGTCCTTTAAAAATCTATTGTTCAAGGACAACCCAGCAACACAATATGGTTGACCAATAGCAAACCTGCCCATAACAGCTCATTTGTCACAGTAGGCAATACTACAAATCATTAAATCTATTTTGCTGCATAGTAAATGTGTCGAATAAGGTTATCAGCATTTCATTTCTCCACAAATGACCGAGGTAGCATTTTTAAGATGAAGACACTTTAATTTTACAACAAAGATTCGAGGAGATGCCACGGTGCTTACCCATGGGAGGTCCATACGGTGCTCTGGGCGGCATGCCCATAGGCGGGGGTGGGGGCATGCCAGGTGGTAGTGGTGCCCGTGATTGATTTGATCCCGGGGGAGCAGGAGGTGGAGGCACCATGCCAGGAGGACCAGGAGGGGGCATGGGCATCTGAGACATACCTGTGGAACAGAAACAATAAAGTCTACAGGCATGCTCCAGCAAAGAACTACTTTCCTAGTTTTTGAAGAAAACACCCAATAACACACATTACAGTGTTTGAGGACACATAGATCTATTACATATGTCAGTATATTTTTGCATAACTTCCCACCTGCAGCCACTGTGGAAACATTTGAATCTTTAACGACTATTACCTGGATGCATGTTGCCAGGAGGGAAGGGTGGTGGTCCGGGTGGAGGCCCACCGCCGCCCTGTTGACCGCCTGAATTAGGAGGCATGGACATTGAAGGGGGCATTGATGGAGGCATCGATCCAGGAGGCGGAACATTAGGGAAACCTGGAGGTGGCATGCCTGCACAGAAAAAAAGTTGCATTTACAACTTATTTCATATTCTTCTGGTACAAATTAATTGGTTAAATATTATAGTCATCTTGGCCATTGTTGTAATTTTTAAATGTCATTAGCAGCTCATAAAAGGTGCTCATTTGTCAGATGTCATGTTCACTTTTAGTTACAGACATCACACAAGATTAAATCAAATCGATTTAATTATCAGCTACTCATAAAAGACGCATCAGTCGGAGAAGCACGCCTAAAGAGTTCTACTTCCATCTTGTCGCCGGTAATGAGACCGGTTATCTGCTCTCATGGCAGTCAGCAGAATCAACTACTCAATATATCACAATTAATCAGAGGCATCTGCTGTATATGGAATATGACGGGCTAAAACCCGAGAAAAAGCAACACCGTCTGTAACGGCTTTGAAAAAAAGAAATATCGAAGAAAATTTGCAGATGTATAATTGACAAATTTGCTGCAGAAAGTTGATCTTTTTTTATATGATGATTTGTCCCATTCAGGAAATGGTTGAGACGCAAAGCCAACAGAGCCAGTGGTACAATCGCCAGTTTGCTCGTGTATCAAGCGTTACAGATATGCACCATACTACATTATGTTCTCTGTGAGCACATGACCTGAAATGATCCTCTTTTAAGTTATTACTTATGGGATACTTCCTCATCTGCTGATGAAAAGTGGTTGAAAGTGTTCTGCATTGCACTGAAACAGTGTTAAATGCTGAACTATTGAAAAGAGAACACCCGATATGTTTAGCCACAGTTTTTCGGTCATACCTGGCATGGGCATCCCACTTCCCATTGCAGTTAGAACCGGCGTCGGAGCACTCGGAGGCGGTGGAGCATCTGCAAACAGCTGATGTGGCCTGTCTGCTTGCGAAAGAGGGTTTTGTGCAGCCAGGAGGCGCTCTGCAGCCGAGCCGTGTCGTTCTCCTTTGGAGTCTTTCTTGAAGGCGTAGGACACTGTGATGGGCCTGTTACAGAGGTACTGGCCGTTCATGGCCTCAATTGCTGCATCTGATGCGTCAAAGCTTGCAAAATTGATGAAAGCATAACCCTTGGAGTTGCCGGTGTCTGGGTCTCGCATGATCTTTGGCGTCTGGAGGATCACGCCAAAGGCACTGAATGTGTCATAGAGCAGTTTCTCATCAATCTCCGGATCCAGATTACCAATGAAGATGTTTGCGCCCACATCCAGGTTTTTGTTGTGCGCAGAGGCCTTATTTACTCGAATGGGTTTGCCATAGAGCTTTATCATATTCATGATTTTGATGGCATAGTCAGCATCTTCTTCACTAAGGAACTCCACAAAGCCATAACCTGAAAGAGAAAGAAAAAAAAATGCTCCATTTTTATTTATCTGCAAATGAAATTTTACCGGAACAAAAAAGGCTTAGGCTTTTTCTTGAGTGACGATGACCATCTTGACAATCACCGTTTTAGAGAATATTAGCTATGACACTCACCTTGATGTTGACCAGTGACCCTGTCTTTGGGCATGTGCGTGTTGACCACAGGACCAGCCTGCAGGAAAAGCTCCCATAGTAATGGCTCCGACACTTTCTCATCCAAGCCGCCAACATACACAGTGGCGTCTGAAAAAATAAATAAGAATTTAAATTAAACTTGATATTGAAATCATCTTAGATGTCCTGATCAGACTAAATTTAACAAGGATTGGTGATTTATAGTGGTGACCTGTGATGGAGATGTTTCATTATTTTTCACATTTAATTGAGTTAATGGGGAAGTGAAGTCCTTAAATACACACACTATTCAACTGTACTATATATGACAAATGAAAGGGTCTGCATTTGCTACAAAGAAACTAATTATGCCTGTAAGAGAAACTGTTAAAAAGGACATTTTGTGGCGTTTCAGTCCTTTGGAAAATATAGTTGAATACCATTTTGAGAATACAGCTGAAGGACATGACATGAATCTTAAGAAAATACCAAAATAATGATGCAGAATAAGCAACCGTATTATTTCTTCTAAAACATTTAAGCTAGAGCTAAATAATAAAGCTTTCTTATCTTTAATAGACAGTTCTAACTGAAGTAAACAATAATTAATGATCTAGCCTACCTGGTATTACTGTTATAACACTAATAATAACTTCCACAGATCATAAGCTGATCAAACACTGGGTCAAAGCACCTGAAGCGACATCCCACAGACAACACAGTGTGGTCATTTGTTTAGCTGCTCATGATTAATGCTAACAGCTAAGCTAACTTTAGCTGTTACCCAACAGGAGCTAGCTCTACTTCTGATATGCTCACAGCAGCCATAGTTTAAATTAATCAGAACCCAACGCTACACGTCGGCTCCAATATGACAAACGAGGAGAATAGAAACAAAGTTAAGTTACGTAAAACTTCAATGAATGGCGCAAGTAGCGGCAAACCAAGCTAACAAGTGAGCACTCACATGTGATCGACCACTTGTTTACCTCAAACTACGACTTAACCCCCTCTTAAGAACAAGGCGAGCAGATTGACATGTGTCCCATGACCAGATTCATCCATTACTTTAAAGAAAGGAGGAAAAAAGGATTTACAATGATGTCGTTACCTTGGTTTCTCTCTGAGATTGGTCCCGCTGCCATGTTGAATGAACAACGCCAGACGAGCGTCCTTCGCTGAGGCCCCGCCTCTTCCGGTCCACGTGACGGAGGCGGAAGTAAGAAATTATAAATAAATAATTTAACATATTTCTGCAATTAAATTTCTTTAAGAATCTCTTACTAACTGAATAAACTATATTTTACGTAATTTACAGTATAGAAAAAAAAGTGACTTGGTTGTAATATCATAGGCTGCACTCTCTTTGGTTAAAGAAGTATTTTTTACAGCAAACCAAAGATTCTTTGTTATTTTTAACTGAAAATACAACAAATAACAGTTTCAACTGCATAACAACAACAAAGGCTAACATCACCACACATGTGGACAAGTTCACAATTACTGCAAACTAGCTTCATCATAGATGCCCCGTATTAATTATATATCATTTGCAATACCTTATTCTATGTAACAATGTGTATCTGTATTGTCTTCTTTAACATAACAAATAAGAAAGAATATTTGAAAAAGGAACTAGGAATTCATGAACGTTCATATTATTCATAAAGCTTGCATTATCTGGAACAATTGAAAATATCCTCTTTTTTAAAGCCTATTTTTAAGTATTTCAAATTACCTTTATAATACAGGTCAAGTCCAACTATGTTTTGCAGCACACTATCTTTGTGTACAATACGTCAAATGTGTACATTTAATGTTTGTGTAAAGCTACTTTTTCATTAGTGTAAATTACACTTACACCAATAAACAATGACAAACAATTATCTATTTAAAGTTACTCGGTCCTAGTTGTGCACAACGCAGTAAAATAAGTGATATGACCAATTAATAAACATTTGTATGAACCATTTTATTACATCATATAAATCTACTAAAAGTATAAACATGGAATACAAAATGTTCATAGAAAATACATACAATAATGGCCCTCAGAAACACTGTTATAAAACAATACTGTATAGAATATGAAACTTATAAAAACATAAACTTAATCAACATAACATGCATCAAAGCCAAAAGATGAAAAGCCCAGGGTATTTTTAATAGAAGGGATAGCACAAAAAAATTGTTTAAAAAAGCCTTCATTTATAATGATCACAAAAAAGGTTAAAGGCATTTGTAAGAAGAGAACTCGGAGATTAATGGCTTGTGGTACAAATAAAAAAGAAAAAAAGAAAATCACACAAGAAATAAGCATCTAACATAGAAGCAAAATGCAAAAAAAAAAACCATACAACAGAAAAAAACACACCACACAATTCAAGATCTCCAGCCCCATAATTGTATTTCAACTTTTCAAATCTAACCAAATTGGTTCATGGGACGATAAAATCACTGATGAGTTTAGAAAACGTATCTGCAGAGGACATTTTAGGAGGAGGAGTAGATAAAAGTGAAAAAAAAGTGAGATTAAAGGGTTCAAGATGCAGAATTGTGAGGTCCAAGTGTGTATCAATTGTATCAATTAAAAAGTATATTTTAAATTCTCAGTATTTACTTAAGAGAGCTGCATGTTCTTTTCCAAGAAGATGAAATTACAAAAACATTTTGTGCTGCACATATATTTTGCAAGCTGAGTACCAAACAAACAATATATATATGATTAAAAATGTATACCAAAAGGTAGTAAGATGTAATAAAGTCTTCATAATCTAATGTCATGTAACCTATTTAAGGAATAGTTGGACATTTGGGAAAAATGCTTACTAACCTTCTGGTGGAGAGTTAGGTGAAAACATCCTGCCCTTATGCTAAGATAAGCTAGCGGACTGCAGCGTTATATGTAAGCAAATTTCCCCAAATGCCCAACTATTCCTCGAAAGTAACTTTACTGTAACAGTAATATAACATGTAATCCATCATTTTTACTTTACATGAAATTACAAAAAACATTGTAAAGCAGAGTAGAACATCTTTTAAAGACCTCATTTAATTAATTCATCTTTTGAGTCTTAACGGTTGCAACGCAACCAATTTCATGAAGGCACAATGATCCCAGGGAAGAGAGACAGCAATAAAATAGTAACATTGGATCTGGCTTTAATCATACTCCATTTCTGCTGCTTTGTTTTTTATTTGCCGTCTCCCCAAATTTAGCGTAATCAGTTTCTGCTGTTGACAATCCAGCATTCAGCGGTGAGAATGAGCCCTCCTGCTGTTTAACTCGCATAACTCAGTGCCCACATTTCCATCCAACCAATTCAACTCTCACTTCCATGGGGTCCTCAAAAGGCTACTCACTGAAATGCCTTCATCCGTACAATGTATTCAATACATTTTAGATACATAGAGAAATATAAAGATATTACATTTACAGTATAAACGAAATCAGGTCCTTCAACATAAAAACATTTTAAAAGGTGATAAGTGCGAGTTACATACATTGTGTTTAGCCTGTGGATATACACCAGCACTGCTAATAAACCGATTCTCCTTCCCATAAGTATATAAAAAACGTAAACCACAAGTGCTGGTAGTGTTTTGTAACGACCACAATGACTCACACGTGACGAATCAGCTTGTTTAAAACAAAAGATTCCTCAACAATTCTTTTGGCCTGCACATTTTACCCCCAATCCGCTCTATTCTTTGTATCTGCTGAGATCCCGACCTCCATTTTAGTCTCCGAAGCAACAACTATTTGAACTCCTCTAAATGAAGCACATGACCAACACAAACTGTATCACAAGACTAACTTCTTAGTCTAAATGTTAAACAGCATCACTTTGCAAACCCTTTAGTTGATAGCACACTGGAAATATACATTCAGCTAGTGTCATGGTCACCAAGCGTACAATGCACATTAAAATAGTCAAATGCCTTCAAAAAGAAAATAAGAAATCATAGTGATGGTTCAATATCGGATTTTTCAAAAACCTGAGGCGCTGTCAGTCACCTGCTGACATTTAAGCAAAGTACCCACAAATTATTACATAAGCAAATAACAATGTTTAAAATGCTTACTTGAATTTCTGGTATTATTTGAGAATGCAATTTCCACATATTTACACTGTATTCTCATTACAACAGGCAGAGTTTGTGTCCCCGTGAAGGAAGGGTTATAAGGTGGGATCACAAACCCCGTTGCAGATTTTGCTGTTTTTGTGGTGACATTTTAGAAATATTCTGATTATTAATGGACACAAGGTACTTGCCGTTAAGGTTTTAACACCCATACATTCTACCTCCTTTACTTGCCAGAGTCCAAAATACTATACACAAGTAAACACACCCAAAACATGAAAGAAACAAACTTCGATGGTCCTTACATTGATCAAATGTGTTTGATTTGATGGGTCATATTAACTTATGTCCCGTACATTCACTGATGAAAGGCAGGTTGCGTGTTTTTTGTAGGTCTACTTCGAGTAAATACGGTATGAAGTAAGGAAAAACATATAAACCCCAGTCAGTTGGCAAAGCAAATTTACAGTTAATTAAAAAAAAAAGCAAAGCACTGTTATCCTGTAATCACGAGGCACAAAGAGGTAACGCCTATAGCGGCATGTGTTGGCGTTATGGACGGATGTGCATACTGTAAGTCAAGGCCTGAATACCTGGTCCTTAGATAAAAAACACAAGATACAGAACCTAAAAGTTCAGACGAAGCACCTTTATATCTATGAAGGGATCAATACTGTTACCAGGAATCCTACGGAGTGTGAAGGCATGTTTCCACAATGGACGGCAGGTTTAGTGTGAGGGCAGCGTGGCACTGTTGGCTGCATTGAGTTGGCCCACAGCTAACATCAGGATGTCTTTCTTCTCTTTGTAAAAACGCAGTTCTCTGCCCGCCAGCCGGGCGTCCTCCAGTTCTCGCTCCGTCGACGCCACCTCCTGCGCAATGGTGCTCGCTACACTCTGTTCTCGGTTCACCCAGTCGGCGGCCATCTGAGTGCGCATGTCATCATCCAGAGCCCGGTGGGAATAGTGAGCCAGCACTTCCTGCAAATGAAATGAGAGAGAGGAAGCTGAGTGGTCTTGCCAACTCATTCAAAAGTTCAGCGTTCCAGCTGCCAACTCAGATTTTAGCACCACAGCCATCCTTGGCCTCATGTTACCTCACATAACATTGATCCCACTGACTTCCACACAGTGTATAGCGATTTTAAAAGGGGATGGAAAGAGAGCACTGGGATTGGATCTCTGCTCGAAACCGGCAGATAGCCCGAGTTGAGGTATAACAATTTGTCAAAAGACGATTTGGTGCTTCCATAATTTGAATTTGCTTCACATGTCACCTGTACAACAAGAGGATAAGCTTTCATGCACCTAGAGATACATTTTTTTCAATCAATCTTTTTGGTAGCCTGTGTTAGTATTTATAATAATTCTTCTGCCGTGACATTATTTTCCAGCTCCTCTCTGCTCTCGAGCAATGCCCCCTCCCCCAAAAAAAAAAAATCTTTAATCTGTCTGCACAACTCAAACCACTCAAGGAAAGATTTGACACAGAGTTTGTTTGTTTAGGAAACTTGACGAAAAGTGATGAAAGCTACGACTGCACTTGGATAATTGAACCCATCAGTGAGATGACTGACAGTACCTGTCGGGAACACTGTCGTTCTCTCATGGCTTTGAGACTCCCGTTCCAGTGCAGCAGCTGGAACACAGTCATCAGCTCCTAAAACACAAACACAGCAAAGCCAGCGGGAATTAAGAAATACACTCGCTTCAGGACACTCAATATGTAGCAACTCTGTTTGACAAACCAAGCATGCTTCCTTCAGAGTCCCTATTTCCATTTATACATCGGGTTAAGATGTTCTGGCTTCAAGCTCCACGCTTTTACTAAAAGAGAAACAGGTCACATGTTGGCTTAAACTACTGTATGCTCCCCCAATGGAGTAGCTAGCTCTTGGTATGCTTGAGGCAAACAAACCAGAAAACGCTTTAAAACATCTATCTTTGTTACACTGTATACATGAACAAGCTCAACAAATGCCAAACATTTTAACACAGCATCTGGGCTCAAACCTTGCCAGTACTATTTCCACTCTAATCTAGTGCGTCTCGGGAGCATGAAACGGTGCTTCACACGACACAGAATTTCACGCACCTGAAACTCCAGCATGGATTTTCCTTTGTTGGACTCGAGCATGAAGCGAAAAGCCCCAATTCCTGTGTTGGGATTGTCAGCCTCTTCTCTGTTTCCCTGGAAAGAACTACTAGTTAATGTCAGCGTGCAAACAACAGTTTGAGAAATACTAGATTTTGGGGTAAATATAATCAAGATGTGTGTTGTATGCAGGATGAAACATTTTGGTAGGGGGGTAGTTGTCTCTGGATTATGTCTCCGTGAAGGAAGTTTCTCCAGAGATTTTGTGTTGTGGTTTACAATGAATTTTGCATAGAAGCCACCGTTGCACAATATTTTAAGAAGCAATTGATAGCAGAGTAACCTTCAAAGCATCAATTATTGGTATCAGGTATCTTCTGTTCTGCAAATAGCCATTTGCATGTTGCCCACTGCGATACATTTACACATTAGTAATATAAGTAAGTACTTGCATTATGCATCTTACATATGTGTCTATTTCTATCCTTTCATTGTTATTTATATATCACCACAACATCCTGCAATTAGGGACTCAAGCACACAACCTCCACGTAACTTACATTGAAGGACGCCAGGGCCTCACTGACGCTCTTCTCAATGAAGTCGTCTGTGATGCGTCGAGAGGGATGTTCATTGAAAACAGAGTTCATTAGAGCAATCTTGGCAGCGCTGCGTCTTGCCTCGGCCTTGGTGGGACAGAACTGTCAAACAGTGAAGAAAACATGCATTAGTGGTCAGATAGAATCAGAAACACGGATATGCAGCCGAAAAAGAGAAAGCCAGCCAGTGTTTATGTGGAGTTAAGTTAGCAACAGCGTCCATAGACCTTAACTTGCTGTTTTGAGGTCTTGCATCCATATTTGTTATGTCGTGGTTACAAAGATGTTGGAATGTTGTAACATGGCATTAATTGTCCCGTATCAAGGTTTTCCCCCAAAATACAATTATCATTTAACAGAACTCCATCTCTGTGATGATCTTATCACAAGGTAGGAAGATGCAGATAAGGTACCTGGAAACTTCCAAAGCAGCTGCCCCCGGGAAGACTGACATAGCAAACATATGGAGGGCTGCTGGACGGGACCATTTCATAAACAACCAGAGCTCCATTCCGCAGGTCGGCCCCTCTGGTCAGTTTCATCTGCCAAAACTCCTGTAAGGCTTCCACCACGTTTACTGGAGGGCACAGAGACAAAAAAAAAGCCTCGTCACAGTGTGGTATATCAACAAGCTCTAAAGTGCCATTAGTCCCTGACTGTGCTCTGAAACTTCCTCTCTAAACACAAAGATGGAAAGGGTGGGAGAAAGGTCATCTCAAGGATGTCAGAGGTTTTTCCTGAAAATATTTAGATGGCTGCTGAGAGGACATTCTGCACCACCTAAGAGGAGCTGCTTAAAGAAACACTCCCTCAACTCTACACGCTATGTGCTCATGCGAGAGAACGTTACAGTCATGTCCTCCAAAAGGGAACAACAACAACAAAGAAAAGCAGTAAAAATGAGTCCGAAATTATTACTTGGGTTTGGATCTACAGGGAGATGCGAGTGCAGCCAATGTTATTCAGGGCTGGTTGACTTCTGTTAGCCCTCAGCTCGATCCTGCTGAGCTCCGACTGTTAGATACGAAACACAAGCAGCCTGCTCCTCGTTCACTTACAGAGTCTGGAGCCCGATCAGTGCATTTGAGGGCTGCAGCTCTGCGACTAACGAGGCCTCTGTAAAGAGGCGGAGATATATTTCCGACATCAGTTGTATAAATCCCTAAACTGCAGTCCAAATAATTTTGTTATTGCTCTTACTGTTTAAGAAAGTAAAGTGCTCACTATAAACTGTCCTCTGGTTTTAAGCCAATAAAAGTAATAACTTGTGTGCTATTGAATACATCAATTTAAGTACAAAGAGTTGCTTACTGCGATATTAATTACACAACAAATATATATGAATCCATTGTGTACTAAAAACAATAACTTTTAAACAGTATAAAACATATTTGTTTACATAAATAGCCTTTGACTGAAATGTAGAGTAGTTGCCCTAAATCAAGGGCCACCTGAAGCGGGATCAACACACCACATTCAGACACAGGCCCAGTTATTTTTGAGCATCGAAATGTTTCAGGAATGGGATAAAATAGAAAGACAGGAAATATCAGGAGATAGTGGAGGAACACATGTGGAAATGGCCCTGACTCAAACCCACAATGTAGCAGTGGCCTGGTAGCAATCAGCACATATTTGCCGAATGTATCACAGGGAAAAGTAAAAAACAGAGTAAGATTATTAAATTTATATCAAACATGGTATGACATAAAATAATAACAAAATAAAGCATAACTGACAGAATTACTTTACTTGTGTTAATAGTCTCGGGATGTGGAAGAAATGTGGAAAACACAAATTACAATATAACGTAGGGGAAATAAATCGTGCCGAATGCCCAAATATGACTAATAATATAGTCATATTTATCCAACACATTTTCTTCCCCAAAATAAATCACAAAATTGGGGCTACATTAAGATAAAAATATCAGCAGTCTTTATGGTGCTGCCAAAGTTGACGGTGTTAAGTAGCCTAAATGGGATAGAGGATGGAAGAAGCTGTTAGTCGGGAGCACAGAGGGACAATCTTTTAGAAATAAATCCTATTAGCGGACAGGAACACTGGTTTTAGCTCAACAGCCAACACTATAGCAGCTTTTGGTATAATATTAGTTTTATGCATAGTTCTGTCCAAAGTGCTGTCGGGATGAAAATATATGTGAGCATAATATTAATCGAGTATGGAACATCAGTAATTCATGTTTTTTTTTTCTCTAAAAAGTTAGTTGTGCAAATTACATCCATCTGGCAATACTTACTAAGAGGAACAGTCAGGAGAAGAGGCAACATACTTTGATTAAAAAAAGATGGATAATCCTATTACATCTTTGCTACTGACAATAAGTAACGTGATACACAATTACATTACAGGAGAAGTACTGTGTCCACTGTGAAACAAGTTAATAGTATAAAAGCTTATTGTTCGTACATGTAATCCCCTGGTCTGTGGTACTTAATCCTTTAATGAAGCCAATGTTGCTGCGTGTGTAAATTTCAAAAGGAAACACTTTGATTCCAGAAAGAAACATTATTGTGACATTGCACCAGATGAAAATCTCCACAATACGCGGAAAGCCCACATAAAGTGTGTTTATATTCGGACACAGTGTAGCATGTGATGCACAGGAACACAACGTTAGCGTGTTTCTTTTCTGTCGCTAATCCAAATGGCGCAGCTGAAAGTAGCTTTCTGCTCCTCAGAACTCCGGACTGAACAGTCACACACATTAGACGCACATTGCGCCTTTATGCTACTTTAACCGGAGCGTTGCGGCCCCTGGACGTTACCTCTGCCGTAACCTTGCGTGTGTTTGGCGAAGCTGCGGACCACCGCCTCCACCGCCTCCTTCAGCACCGCCGGGTTCCCCGGGTTGCAGTGCCCGGTGGCCCCCGGCCCCAGCCCGGCTCCGATGCCGCCGTACAGGCTGTGGAGCTGCAGCGGGGGCAGCGGGGGAGGAGGCCCGGACGAGGCAGCCAGAGAGGCCGGGGAGGGCAACAGCGGCGCGATGGGGACCGTAACCCCGGGCCGGAGCGAGGAGCGCAGGGTCCCGGTCGGTCCCGAGCCGAACCCGATGCCCGGCTGCAGCCTCGGAGGGCGGACACCGTCCGGGATCACGTTGGATTCCATTGTCCCGACGTAACGTCTGCGAGGTCCTGGTCTGGATTCAATTTGTGCCGATCCACCCGACGGTCTCGGGGTAAGAAATGGTCTTCGAGGGCTTGATGAACAAAGTGTTAGCAGGGTTTTGTCAATCACAGTCGAGAGAAGTACTTAGCCGACGTTCATTCGACACATATCAGCGCTGCTGCGCATCCTCACTCTCTGGATTAGACTGCGGGATTGTCAGTCAACTGATGCCTTCAGGGGCCCCTCGGACTCTACACACTCCGAGTTAAAGAACCATCACTGTATTTTTGCATGTTTAGTCATTAGTTAATAAATCCTTCATTATGGCTGCAGGACGTTTCTTTAATCAAATGCGTGCTTGGTTTCTCATCCATATTCAGAAATGCAGTGCCCAGTGTGTCATATGCTGTGGACATTGTAAAGCCCTCTGAGGCTAATTTGAGATGTTGTCTTACTATACATAAACTAAATTAATTTGATTTTAAAAGACATTTGTAACCTTGACTTTGGTGCTGATTTTCTATTTCATTAGGTCACCTTACACCTCACAGAAAAGTGTTAATTCAACTGGGTTTTGTTGGCTTGAATTACATCACAAGGTGTGTCTTCTTTTCTATGCACCAGCATTTACAAACATGAGGTTGACATAACATTAGGAAGTCGGTTATTGATGGACGATGTGGTAAATTACACTCCATAGCAGAATTTTACAGTTTGCAGTGACTCACCAGAGATTTCTGATAGACGCTTGTTAATCTCATTTGTAAAACCAGGACGTCAATATTTGACTCAGTTATAAACTTTGCCAGATGCATTTAGATTCTATTGAAGTTTGCTTAATGCTAATAGACACTGACAATGCAATAGTTTACTCGATTCCCCTTCAAATGGTCAAGTGGCACAGAAGGAAAACAGATGCTGTTGTCTAATGCTTTGATACAATTTCTTAAATACATAAATATCCTCAATATCACATTTTGATGACTTGGGCTTTCTTTTTTTCATTATGGCATGTAGTATGTTGAAGTTATGTGCATGCTGTTATCATAATTACGATATTTCCGATCGAACCTGAATGCATCACTGGAAAGTCAAAGAAATATCAAGCCAAGAAATCTGAGCCTCCCTGTTCTCTGGCCCCGACAGAGGAGCGCTACAGTGAGGCTTTACAGCTTCGGCTCTGCAGCCTGGAGCATGTGATTAAAACTTGGAAGCCGAGTAACTCAATTTATTCGATAAGAGGGTGAAAACAATGATGAATCCTTCTTTGAACAACACAATAAAAGTTTGCAGTATTTGTACTTTAAGTTAGTGGACCACCAAAGACTCGAAGAGGAAATAGGACATCCTCTTGAGTTTCCGAAATGTTTTTTATGACTTTCTGGGGCTTGTGTACATTTTCATTCTTTCTGTGGTCTGGTTTGAGGCCAGAGGAGTGTGGAGGAGGATCTTTTTTTTTTTCTTTTTCAAAGCTGAATCTGCAAAATCTAATTTTCAACAATTTCGAGTAGACTGAGGGACTGTGAAAGCTCCACAGGCATCTAACATTTGAGAAGTGGTCTGTTTAAATAGTTTACTTGAGTACACACACAACAGTCATTTATCAGAGTTGTAATGAGTGTTTGTCTCACTGGAGGGCGTGCTCTCATTTCATTACATCAGCTAATAACCTCAGCTATGCAGCTCAGTGACATTTGATCACTAACGTTGTTCTCCAGTCGGTTTCTAAAGCTTAGTTTTACTCACTTTTCCCCAGTTCTCGTTATCTTTTCATTCTCTCCCTGTTGATCAAAGTACTGTCATCATAACTATCAGCCAGCCTAAACATGTTGTGTTCACTGCAGTAAACTTAAATGCATTTTTTTTACTTGAGATTTTCCATTCTATACTTTATACTTCTACTCCACTACATTTCAGAGTGACAGATGCTTTTTACTTCCCTACGTTTACTTGGCAGCTAGACGAGTTACTATTCAGATAAAGGTTTTACATTAAAATATTTTCAGATGTCTGTGAGTTGTAAGCAGTTCCACCCAAAAGACATTGCCCCTTTAAAACTCTCAGATGGTTTCAGTTAAATAACAGTTTGAAGCCAAAAGAAGTAAAATGCTCCAATAATTCTCAAAAAAGCCAAGATTCCAAGGAGTGAGAATAAATTTGTGTTGCACAATATGTTTTATTTTCTCCTTTCCAGCCTCATTAATCATCTCATGATCCATCACATTTATCTTGTGAACCTTTGAAGGAGTCCCTGACCTCTCGGTTGGGAACCACCGGACTTAATACTTGTTTACTATAAGTTAGTTCAAACTAGATCCACCTCCAACAGCAACAACAGTTGCTGCTGCTTACACATTGATGCATCAGTTATAATATAATCAGGGCATATAACATTCCAGTCATAAGGGCCATTTATTTTGCAGAAAGAGTACTTTTCCTTTTCTTAAATTACATTTTGCCTGTAACACATCTGTACTTTTACGTATGAAAGTGTTTGAATATAGGACTTTAACCTGTACGGAATATTTTTTTTACATTAAGGCATTGGTACTTCAGTAAAAGATGTCTTCTACCACTGTGCTTCTCCTTATATTCCACTATACATTCTCCTTATATTCCACTACATCTGTATAAATGTAATTTTTAGGCGACAGCTGTAGTTACTTTACAGATTAAAATCATTAGATCAGTTTATGAGCATGATATATTTTTACAAAATAATGACAGACACTCTAAAAAGTATATTACCTAGTTCAATTAACTCCATTTCTACCAGTCAAAACATTTTAATGTTTTGTAACTATAATAATCCACGCAGGTTTTTTGTGCTACACTTTGTATAATTCAGGTCAAAACTCAGCAAAACTACAGACGATACTCAGCTTAACGTTTTCTCATTTTGTTCTCCTGCTGCAACGTTTATGTAGTACTCAGGTCCGTGTCATCCTTGCATGCCTTACATACCAGCTCCTTTTTTTTTAATTTTAAGATTATGTGTTTGAGAGACATATACAACCTAAGCAGTTTCCAGCAGGAGAGTCCCGGCCAGTGGTGAGCAGACTCGGGACAGTGAGAATACATTCCCACATCTGGTTTGGATCAAAGCTTTTACAGTCTGACTTTTAAAACTCCAGCGCAGGGCTTTCCCACTGGATGAAAAGAGAGTCATAGGATTCTCGTTCAAGTTTTAATAACCAGCTTGTGTTGTTTATGTTCACCTCTCACATATTTCCCCCGTATTCCCATTTCCCATTGAATTGTTTATGACTGAGGAGGAGTGGGGCTGAGTATTAATGACTTTACAACAGCCATAAAGATGGAACACCCTGATGGATGTCAACCAAAGGTAGAAAGGTTACATCCACCTGTATGAGTGTCATACTTCTCCCCAAAGGACAGCTGACTGAGACATGTTTAAAGACCACATTATTGTTGTTTTTGTAGAAACTTATTTCTTTGTTTTAGAGAATATTTTTCAATGCTGTGGTCCATTAAATTAAATAAAAAAAGAAACGTTTTGTATTTACTCTAAAACTCTTGAGTGAGAGTAAACTCTTATTCATAATTCAATACATAGGCAGACATAAATCCTCACAATTAAGGTTCAATATGTATCGTATATAGTAAGTAAAACAGTCCAAAGCCACAGTAGCTCTGTCTACACTTGAGTTAAATGCTAATAACGGCATGCTGACATGCTGATGTTTAGCAGGTATAATGTTAACCATGTTCACCACCTTAGTTTAGCACGTTACTATGCTAACATCTGATAATTAACACAACGAACAGCTGATGGGAATGTCTTTAGTTTTACATGTATTTAGTGGACTAATTGAAACGTTGACCTGATAAGTCATGAGATCACAGAAATGATTATTCTGAATTTATCCTGATTGGGGCATGAATGTATGCAACACATTCCATGGCAATCCATCCAATAGCTGCTTAGACACACCACAAACGTCTATTACCTGCTGGTGGTGCTAGAGAGGAAAAGTTAAGAGATCGTCAAAGTCATGAGGATTCATCCTCTGGGAACCATGAATGTCTGCGCCACAGTTTGTGTTAATCATTCAACAGTTACGATAAGTCAGTCTGCACCAAACTGCTGGACCAACACATTCCTCGAGCTACGCTGCTAGCATGGCTAACAAGAAAGTATGCTTTTCTATGAATATAATATTTTTTTGGTTGTTGTTTTAATGCTGTTAATGCCTCACAATGATCCCCAGGGAGTGATCATTTCCCGTAACATAAAACCTACATTTAATGACCACGCTCACATTTTTACATCTTTATTTAATGTCTGTTTTCATTGGAGCAGCTACACAACATGGACCACTGCATTTTTAGCCTAGTTTGCGACATCTAGACAAACTTTTATACAAATACACACAACTCAACATTACAACAACACAGATCACATAACTGAATCAATCAATCAATCAAACCGATCACAATTGGAACAATCATAATCATAATAAACTTTATTTACAGGGCACTTTTCTAAACAAGTTACAAAGTGCTTAACATAAAAGCACTATCTGAAAAATATCCAAAATTATAATTAAAACAAAAGTATGAAGTATTTTAAAGCCACAATAGTACAATGAAAAGCAAAGTAAAAGAATAATGAGACGAGACGTTCTGTCAGTCTTCTCCGTTGTATCTGTTGAAGTTCACGTGTCATCAAAGTTCTGGGTTCACTGTCATAATGGTGATGCTGTTACAGGTGATTAAGCATTTTATTTAATCAATATGATAAGATGTACACTCATGTTGGAAAGTCAGCAGAGGGACTGTTGGACTTTGATTTAGTTTGCCTAGGTGGCAGATTGAGTGCGCAAGGGTCAGTGCTGTGATTCCATACTGGCACAAACATCCAGTAATGTTTTGTTTCCTTTTATGTCCAATCAGATTCACATCACGTCACGGCTGCATCACCATGCGGGACTATAAGAAGTGTTTGAGTCCGACAGGAAAGCACCATCCGGTCCAACTTCTCCTGCAGTACAGGTGAGTCTAAACTGCATCTGAAACAATGAGACAATTCCAATAACTCTCCGGGAATGTAAGACAACAAATTTTTTCCTAAACTTAATACTCAATTGCAACTTTTTGAGGGTAAAATGCACTCCTTTATTGCTTATAGATTTAATAAGGAAACTGTTTGACAAAGGGAGGATTTGCTCCTGAAGGCGTTGATGTTTCTAGATCATGTTTAACATGTTTAGTTTTCAATGTTATACTTTCATGTTAAATTCTGGCACAATCCTTTTCAGTCTATTTATTCAGTCTCAATATTTTATCTTCTTCTAATCATCTAATTGAATGTTATTAATAGTTTGTGAACACTTAATTTAGTTTTATCATCTGCAACAGAGATTCTTAACACACAAAGCTCCAAAGCAGCGGTACACATTGGTATATTTATATTAAGGACTCAAAAGGATATAAAAATGGTGTCACACCAATTAGTTTTTTTTATTTATTTTCCTCAATCTTAATGAAAGTTTAAAATAATTAATAAGTGACCCAATGAATATATTATATCTATTAAGACGCAATAGACTTGACATTAATTATATAAGTATGAAGTGTGAAGTGCTCCAAAGACAATGAAAGATGTTAAAGAGGACACAGAGCACCCAGAGGAATGTTTTGAGCATATGGCACATTTCTGTTTCACAACAGAGAACACTACAAGAGAATAAAGCTCACTTGTCTCCCATTCCATGTCTAGAGCAGCTGCAGTTTTAATACTTGATGGAAAATTTGAGACTAACTTCTCTGGTTTCTGGCTTTGAGAGAGAGTAACTCGTGTTCACAAATATTGATTAAACTTTCTTAAAGTCATAGAAATACCATCCTGGAATTCTTAATTCATGAAAATAAGCTTTCTCTTCATACACTGAAAAATATTGTAGTCTAAATTCACAACATTTGTAGTTAAGTTTTCTGCTCTTGGTTGGAAGTAATAAAATATAGATGTTCATTTTGTGACTTGGGAACAAATAACTGATCAATTATTTCAAAGTCAAGGTTTCCGCTCCAGCTTTTTACTGGAGCTATTGACGTGATGACTGATAAGCCAGATAAAGTTTACAAGCCAATGTGTGTTGAGGTTTGGACAAACACACGGGGACTACAAATATTTATTTTATTACCTCATGGCGAAAGGCCAGGCATTCCTAGAAAATCAGAGAACTTTCATCAGTGAGTCATCTGATCGAGCAACAAGTGATCTTTCTACTCAACTTCTGAAAAACAACTTTATGAAACATCTTAATGGCTCATTTTGGATTTCAAAATGAAAAATTGTCAGGGTGGTTACATTCAAGCATAATGGGGTAAAAAAAAAAGTACGGTGCTTTTCAGTCAGCACAGGTATCATATTGCAACGGAGCAAAAATGAGACAGAGGAACATGCAGCATATTACCATCAGGTTATATCATCATCATCAACCATAAATGTTTGCTTTTTTAGGTCTCCTCCACACAGCAGCCATGAAATTCACCCTCATTGCAACCATTGTTCTGCTTGCTCTGGCACAAGGTATGACCTTCACATTTACTTTATCTTCTCCAAATGAGAAGAGTGCAAGTATTTCGTTCATCATAGTTGTGAAAAACGTACATTATTGACTTTTAATTTATTATTTTTTTTTAAATCCTTGGAAACCTACAGGAAGCTTTGCACAAGATGTTTCCGATCTTGAAAGAATCAGTCAGTACTTTGAGGAAATGAAGACCAAGCTGGTTCAGGACGTGACGGAGATAATCCGCAACCAGGACCTGGCAAACCAGGCTAAGTGAGTACAGCGAACCCGGGGCACCTCCGTCTCCACACACATAGTTTAGTCATGAGTCACATTCAAGATAATAACTTGGGTAAATTAGCTGAATACTTACGCCACCACTGTTAAATGGTTGTCAATAATCATGTATGGCTGACTTTACTATAATAAAATGTAAACCGGAAATAAAATGCAGCACTGAATTATTATTTTTTGTATCAGTAGCCCAGGACACATGACACCAACAGAGACAGCTCTGTACTTTGAAGGTCAAACAGGTGCATTTCTCATTTTTATATATATATGATGGTTAATCATGGTCTACCCCACAGCGCCTTCGTGGAGGGCAGTAGAGCCCACCTGGAGCCTCTGGTCGCTCAGATTCAGGAGCAGATGAAGACCGTTGCCACCAACGTCGAGGAGCAGATCAAGCCCATGACTGCCAACATGCAGGCTCAGATCCAGCCCCAGCTCGACGGCTTCCAGAGGCAGATGGAGGCCATCTTCAAGAAGCTGACCGAGCCGACCGCGGCCGTTGAAAACTAAACAAACTGTCCTTCCAAAAATATGTAAATGTGCCACCACACCACCCTCTTCCATCTAATGGCTGGCCTGAAAGTGCAGGTAGAAGTACAACAAGCCCAAGATGTGTTTCAGTGATTGTCCCAAAGCACAATTAAAACTTGAAACACAACTTCACGGTGTAAATTTCATTTGTGTATGATGGGTGTTTGTTTTTGGCCGCATTATATTTGGAGTTCTGAAATCGGTTTGTTTTGGCCAACACAGTTGGAGACTCTTACTACGATCATGTTAGTACGAGCCATAGGAACAGGCTTATTGCCACCATTTGTAATTTCACAAACAGCCAACAGACAGATTACTTTATAAGGTTTATTCAAGCAAGCAAAGGTCAAGGGACATTTCACAATAACAGGCTTCAACAGCCCAACATTTCAAAAGGGAAGAAATTGCAGAAAAGGAATGCTTTCAATCTTATTTCCTCACAGAATTCTTCTCTAAAACCTCTCATGAACTGGTCATTTTTTATTTTAATTTTTTCTCTTTTTTGTGTATTTTCTCTTTTTAACTCAGCAAACCAGGCCTGGTGTTTCTCTTCATTAGAGGCCTGGCTGGAGACTTGTTTCCATTGGTATTTTTTTAATATATCATTTGACTTTTTTTTACTTTGTTTTATGCATTTTCATTTTTTTCCACTGGTAAAATCCAACGGTGAAGCTAGTATCAAGGTTCCCCACTCCTGTGAAAACACAAAAATACAATCAGTGATACTAATTACTACTGTACATGTTTATGGTGGGGACAGTTAACTACCCACTGTTAAGGTACTAATTTCAAATTTCAGAGCATTAAAATAGCAGCAAACCACTAACTGCTGGTTGCCATGTAAAGATATAGTGAAGTAATGGCGACCTGAGCAGATAATCTGTGTGTATTGTAATCCCAGTTCCTCTGTGCTTTGTTTCTGAAACTGGGCCAGCCGGGCGTGCATGCGAGTCCCAGTGTTTGTGCCCAAATGGCTAGCTAATGGTCGCTGCTCTGAACTGTGCTTTGCGTATAACACCATCCTGACCCACGGCGTCATCAAGGAAGCATAACCCCACCCTCCAGTTCCCCCTCAGGTAAACACTTGTGAGCCTTGCAAGCACTGCTGCCGTTGTTTGCACCGTTAGTTGCTATCACCCGCATCAGCAGTCGTCATGTTGAGAGCCATGTGGAGGTAATCCCTAATTTAGCATCATTAAATACACAACTAGTGATTTTAAGTATGTGGCCGTGTCACGTGAAGCCATAATCTCACGTCGACAGTGTCCTTTTCTTGTTAAAGCAGCTCTGGAAAACTAGTCATACCTCAGGTTCAGACACTCGGGACGCCAGCTGAATTTGTCACAGTCTTCTGGGCGGCCTCCTTTGCCTGGTGGGCTTGAAGCACAGCCACCGCCTCATCCACCTGCAAAGATTTAGTTGTTGAATTTTGGCAACACCATAACATCATGGTGGGATCTCAAAAGTGCTCTGCTGCCAAAAGATCCACCTTTCCTGCATATCAAAAATGACTGGCTAACTAGTAAAGAACAATACGTGCACTTAAACTCACATGCTTTGGCGCAAATGTTTCCTGGGATATTTATATTAAGAACAGAAAGTAGTCTCTGAACATCCCTGTCTTTTAATATCAAATCCTGGTGAGCTCGTCAGAGAAACAACCTAAAACAAAGTTGTCAATTTAAGTTCTTACCTTTGAGCGGAGAGACTCTGGGGACTCCAGCATGTGGAGTAGCTCAGAGTTGTCAATTTCCAGCAACATGCCAGTGATCTTCCCTGTGAGACTTGGGTGCATGTTCTGGATCAGTGGGAAAAGACGTTCACCTGGAGGAGTGACAGACACCGAGGATTTAACATACTGGGTCCAGTAAAAGGCGGGGGATGAGTGTTACGTCTAACAAGGTATGTGGTCATGAAGAGGTGTTGCTGAAACTCACCCAGCATCTGCTTCTGTTCCTGTGGTGGAGCAGCTGCCAGCATGGAGGCCGTCAGAGGCTCCTGTCCCTGAACATGGACAGCAGGCTGTGGGAAAGGGACACAAGAAATTATAAGTCAGAAAATTTTAACTGCACATCCAAAAACTGAACTTAATCCTCACATGGAGGGCAGAATAGGTCAGTAGCAGTTGGCCTAACAAAAGACATGTCTACCTGCTGCATGGGGACTTGTGGCTGAGCAGGTATGTGCTGCTGGGGATTGCGGACTCCTGTGGCATATTTGTACTGAGGGACTCCACGCACAGGGGCGCCTGCTGCAGCAGCTGCGGAGGCTGGTCGGGGGCCCATGGTCTGAGCTGTTGCAAGAACAGGGGACAGAAACATAAAGACAAAAGTAGCAGACATACAATCGAACTGTATTTGATGTGCAGTTGGACTATTGATTGCGTATAGGTGACTGACCGACACGCTGGGCGGACATCATTCGGGGCACCTGGGAGGCTGGCCGCATGGCACCGAAGGTCTGAGGGCGTGGTGCTGAGGGACGCATAGCACCTGGCATGTTCTGGAAGTCTATGACACAAAAACATAGTGGCTTTGTGGACAAACAACGTTTTTTGTTTCAGCGTGTCTTTTGTGCTTTAAAAAAAAAATTACAGTAAATGTACACTGATTGAAGGACAACTTAAAAAAGGCTAGATACTCACGTTGTGGTCTGACACCTTGGGTAGCCCAGCGTGGGCTCGGGCGAAGCTGGGCCATCTGCCCAGCAGCTTGGTAGTAAGCGGCACGGTTCTGGGCCTGAGGTATGGCTGCCATGAAGTAGCCAGAGGGCGGGGCTGGTTGGTAGGGATTGATGACTGGGTTTGGCACTGCACGTACACTGGCCATGCGCTGCATGTACTGGTTGGTCAGGTGGGCTTGACGCTCCTCTTTCCGCTGGGCCAGGGCCACATACAATGGCTTGGTTGCTACGATGCGTCCATTCATTTCCGTCACCGCTTTTGTGGCCTCCTCTGGGGATGAGAAGCAGACAAAACCGAAACCTTTGCTGCGACCCCCCTCCATCATGACCTGGGAGCGAAAGAGTCAAATGGAAATGATGAATGAATCTGGGCACCGGTAAATGAAAGCAGTTTCTAAGCCATCTATAAATTACAGAAGCCAAGAAAACAGCTGATGTCCCACCTTGGCACTGGTTATGGTGCCGAATGGCGTGAACTCCTTCCGCAGACGTTCATCGTCAATCCCATCGTCAAGGTTCTTCACATACAAGTTGACACCCTGAAAATTGGAGAAAACTAATGTTAACTTTTGTGATTTCTTTGAAAAAACTACATATTGGGTCAAATTAATCCACTGCTAAGGGACTGAAAAAAGTCCCTTCACTATGCATTTGTCTGTAATACATATTTATCCCCAGAGATCATGGTGAAGAAATGTGGGGCCCATGAACTACAGAGTCACTGTTGCAGCCATTTTGGCCAGTGCAACCTATGAAGGAGGAAGCACCGAATTTGACAAAGCTGCAGTCTTTCAACTTGCTTGACCCGACGATATGACTGACGGTATTGATTAGAAGCAACTATCAAACTAGGACGCTTTACTTTGGCGCAAGAAGTTGCGTTGAATTTGAAAGAGGGGAGAGGACCTGGTAGCGAGTCATGCGGTCTTGTTTCATTTGCTCAAATTTGCGCTTGAGCTCCGTCTGTCGCTCCACCTTCTTTTGGGCACGGCCAACATAGATGAGCTTGCCGTTAAACTCCTTCCCGTTCAGCTCATCCACTGCCTGTAGCAAACAAGGAACAAAGTCAACTCGGAGGCAGGAATGGTGGACATCTCCACATGGTTGGTACAAGTCTTACCTTCTGGGCGTCCTCGTGCCTTTCAAAGCTGACAAACCCGAAGCCTCGAGACTTTCCACTGTCATCTGACATGACACGGATACTCATTGCGTTTCCTAAACAGAGACATTAACTTTAGTAACTATTCTTTACCCGATAGTGTTTTAATGCAGATGATCAAACCATTGTACATCTATGCACAGGAGCAGAATTAGTAATTTCATAGAGCTATTTGAAAATTGGACAACCCGACTGACCATATTTACTGAAGACTTCCCTCAGCTTCTCTTCATCCATGTCTTCACCGAAGTTTTTGACATAGACATTCGTGAACTCTTTGGCTCGGGCACCCAGCTCAGCCTCGCGCTCTTTGCGAGATTTGAAGCGACCCACGAATCTGCATTGAAATGGACATTTAGCAAATTTTGTATAGACATTAACTATGTTAATTATAGGACTAATAAAAAAGTTCTGCTCATCGCAACTGAAAAGCAGAATGTGTATGTTCATCCAGCTAATTATTACACAGTTATCCCATATTATGTGCATAATAATCATACGTAATCAATATTCTTGCATTTACATATCGACCGAAAATTCTGAAAGTGCTCAAGCATCTTTGCGCAACCTTCAATCAGACCACGTGCAGTATTAATTGAAAAAAAAGAAAAAAAAGAAGTATTTTTCCATTTCACATATTAGTTTGAACCAAGTTAAAACATTCCACTTACACTTTTCGGTCATTGAGCAGCATGCCATTCATTTTCTCAATGGCTCGTTCGGCTGCCTCCTGAGTCTCAAAATGCACAAAGCCGTAGCCTTTTGAGCCATTCTCGTCACAAACCACCTTCGAGAAAGAAACACATGCTGCTTTAAAGCCACACACACACATACACACACAAACACACACACAAACACAAACACATGCAGTACATTGAACCTGAACTGTCTTATTTGTTGCCTCTGAAACTGACTTTCTATTGTGTCGTTCCTTGTGTTGGGAAACAAGTCCAGAATTACTTTAACTATGTGACTGTTAAAACCCTTTCTCCCATTGCCATCTATTATTGCCAATGACTACAATTTGTTGCTGAGCTACTCTGAGAAACGATGTACAGTTAATATTTTGGATATTAAGCGACATTGACAGTTTGATTTAAGGGCACAGGGCAACGAAAACAAACTGTTGGGGGACAATTTCACACGAGGAATGTCTCGAGTGCAAATTACCAGAGGACATTTACGAAGCTCACACATGCAAACGACATGCCTGCACTCACAATGCTGCACCATAACAAGGACGGTTTACCATCACCGATTCAGGTTAGATACAACAAGAAACTGAGGCTATATTCACACAACTACGTTTGTTTTGAAACGCATCTCTTTTGCTACGTTTCCGCCTAGCGTCCACACTATTTCGGAGTTGTAAAAAAAAAAAAAAAAAACGAAGGAGTTTAGAAACGCTACCGATATCTCGCAAGTTTGGAAACTCCGGGACCTTTGATAACGATGGAGTAGACACCCATGTTCGCTACTTGATTGAATCTTAGCAGTCATGACGTGTCCTTCCCTGACTCGTCATGCCGCCGGAAGAAAAACAAACAGCGTTGATTATTGATCGACCACCAGTGGTAAATTCAACATGGTTAACGGATTATAGGCGCTGCTGATCTTGTTGTCTATGCTAACAGCTGTTGTGCAGTTTAATTCTGCATTTTATAGTTTTAATACTGCTGACATGCGGAAGAAGCAAGCCGTTATTGGAGAAAATGACGTGCGGCGTGTCCAGCAGCGTTATCAGCGAGTGAGAGACGTGTGTTGACCAAATTTATTGACCCATAATCTAGTAAACTTTGATTTGGATGGAAATCTTTTCGAAAACGATCCCGAAACGCCCGTAGATCGTTTTCGTTAAAACACTGGTTTTAAAAGGAAACGCATTAGTGTGGGAAACTACCCTTTTACCTTGCACGACAGGATGTTGCCAAAAGCAGAGAAGGTGTCGTATAGAGCCTTGTTGTCGATGGACTTGTCAAGATTCTTAATGAAGATGTTTCCCACGCCGCTCTTTCTCAGTGATGGATCACGCTGCGACCACATGATGCGCACAGGCCGCCCCTTGATCACATCAAAGTTCATGGTGTCCAGTGCACGCTCGGCTGAGGAAAGGAGCACAGGAGCAGGGGTTAAATTATTTACCACATCTAAATCTTCAAGATCTTCAGATAGTCTTGATGGTGTTTCTAGTGCTTAAGGTTTGCAAGGGAAATTAATAAGTATAAGTAATATAACTCAATAGTAGAACGTTTATAAAAAATAAATTAATCCAAATAACTAAATAGTGGCAGTTTGTTCTACAAATAAAAAAGTGTGTGTGTGTGTGTGTGGATCTCACATTAACTATTATTTAGTGCTGCATTTAACAATTAACCTGATTATTTATATCCCTCATTAATTAAATTTGAGTTTTCAGTTCGATATAGAAAATATATTGAAAACAATGTTTTGTTTAAAAAAAAAAAAAACATTCATAAAAGACCAGCGAATACTGCCATTTGAAAGGCTGAAACTGGTTCATCAAGTGACATAATTAATCAGTTAACTTTATGTCCCTTAAGTAATCAATGAAATGACTTGTTAGAGCGCTAGTATTATTCTAGGATGCCTCTGCAAAGATAATACAAATAACCATTTTAATAGGCAGAGTGGTATTTTCAATTAGTATGAATTAAATAACTACAAATCAGGGAAGGGACGGATTAGAAATTGTTTACAACAGCATACTCCTAGGGTGGGGTCAACAAATATCACAATACATACATTGAGATTATAGAAACTGTCTGAAATTTGCCATCCCCAAATACTGTGGAAGATATCCCTTTAATATCGCTCATCTTGTTAAGCCCCCATTTAGAAGATTTTTGCATCAATGTGATGTAGTATATTTACTTGTCAGGATATTAATTCACAAATAAAAATAATTAAAAAAAATTAAAAAAAGGATGGCATTCCTGTCTGGCTATTTTTCCAAGTTAAAAAAAAAAAAGTACCATATTGCATTTCATATAGATGACAACAATATACAATTAAAAGCACCGTGACAGAGGATTTGATCTACATGCCCAACCCTTGCTATATTAAGAGACTACAGACATAACTCAATCTAAAAACACAGGAACACACCCAAGAAAATCAGAAGGCATTTAAATGCAGACCTGAGCTCTTATCAAGGGGAATGCAGAACATGTTTTGTGTGGATATTTGGCTTAAAAAAAAAAAAAAAAAAGGTATGCAGGGCTGACATATTCTAACATTTGTTTTATAAAACAGGTACACTACGTTTGTTCTCTGCAGATAATGACGGATGGTCAGATCACAACAAAAGCTGATTCTGGGGGCGATTCAATAAAAATGTTGTGTCAGCTCTTAGGGGGGGAGAACAGTTGGGGTGTTGTCCCGACACACCACACAGATAAAGGGGCATTGAGAGCCGGCTGTCGGCCCGCTGCTCCATCCCCGGGGTGGGGTGGGGTGGGGTGGTGCTCTGCTGCTACGCCACTGCTGCTGCTGCTGCTGCTGCTGCTGGGAGGTTCAACTGAGGAGACCCGACCGACAACATGTCGGCCGCAGTCACGTGGAGTAGAGAGGCTAGCTTTCACTTGTCACACACACAGACACACGCGCTGTCATGTTAGAAGCATACGTTTTTTGACGTTTCGGTAGCGGTGTTAATAAAGTGCTTACCGTCCGCTGGCTGTTGGAAGTTGACATACGCGTATCCGAGGGAACGCCGGGTGATCATGTCCCTGCAGACCCGGATCGATAGGATGGCTCCGGCTGGGCTGAATTTCTCATACAGCATGGCCTCGGTCACATCTTGATGCAGATCCCCGACGTACAGGGAAGCCATGGGGTAACTGGGAGCACTGGGATTCATTATCGCCGGTGGCGGAGACTAGTAAACGAACTCGGGGACGAAGCCTTTTGATTTTTTTTTTAAAAAGGAAAAAAAAAAAGTTTTCGGCGACAGTTCGAAGGCTCGGTTCTCTAACGGTCAGGAGCGTCACGTCAGTTTGTGGCGAACGTTAACAACCGTTGGCTTGTCAGTTGAGGGTTCGGAGTAAAATGTAGACGATAAAATGTGTTAAAATGGCACAATGTCGACTTATAATGGGATTAAAACTGTCATTCAAACGTGACACGTTGATAAAAGCAAATTAACGTCACTTAGCTTCGGCTCTGAACCAGTAACACGTCGACTGAAAAAAAAAATGCCGTTGGATTTGTTAGGCAGCTCCTTTTTGTACGTTACCGTCCAGTCCTCGAATGTCTACCGTTACTCCAGCTTCACCGTTGTTACAAAAAGAAGAAGGAAAAAAAAAAAGATTTTTTGTTTTTTTATGTTTTGAGCTTTTTTTTGTTTTTTTTTATTTTTTATAGAATGTGTGCCGAGCGAGCTCAGAGCACACGCGCACTCACACAGCACTAACAGCCGGGGTTGAGGGTGGCTCTTCGACGGGAAGTTGACTTTTTATACCAGCGGGCGCGTCACCCAAACGGACCAATCACACCGTCGGTGCAAAGTGAGGAAAAAAAGTAGACAAAAGGGGGCGTTAACCACAACTGCACGCATGATGATGAAATCATGTAAAACCGTCTTGTTAAAGACTACAAATTGACTTATTGGGTTGACCACTCAACTCTTTGGTGACGCTGTGTGGGGGATGATGTGGATTCCTCCGCAGTGTCTCGGACAGGCGGACGGCCCGGCTCGCGACCGGCCCCGCTGCCGGGGCTCGGAGTGTCATGGACTCGTCACGCCTGAGGCATGAGGTTTTACTGCACTCAACGCATGCTACTCCTCGTGTGACACGGCCATTTGGCAAATAGGACATGCAGGAATGCATTCAATATAAATACTATACTATAAATGTACCTTTTTAAAAAAAATAAAACATAGGATTGTGTTGTTCATCCTCCACACAGCATAATGCTGTGTAGTGTAACTCTTAGGGGCCTTATCAGCTGCTATCTGAGTGAAACGTCCCTTCACTAGATTAATGATTGTCTTTACAGGCCATTGATCAGGGCGAAACAGATGTCACTGTTCAGGGTAGAATGACCCCTTGATAGTGTATGATGTGATCGGCTTACTATCGTTCATGAATAGGTTTACAACAGTGTGCTTATGATCTGCCTGGCTGTGAAGACAGATTAGTTTAGATATTTATGCAAATATCAAATCAAGAGACTTTACATCCTGTCATCTCCTGTGAGTTTGACTTGTTTAAGTCAGATGTATGGGTTAGACTAATCATCTCCAGGTTTGTGTCCAGAGATCAAATTACATCTAAATGCACCACAACATGGTCCTTTTAAACCTTATACATCTGTAGATGGCAGTGTTGTCGGTGAAAAGCTAGCTTCCATCTAAAGTCGAACTATAACATGGCAGCCTCTTCCAAGGTGATTTACTCGTTTTAATTTTAATTCACTGGAACCAAAGGGGGTGGGGTTAATGAAAATAAGAGTTTCCTAAGTAAGCTATAGTATTTTATCATGTCATGGTTTTTTCGGCAGTACATCAAAGAGCCACGCGGGTATTTTGTTTCAATATTAGAATATATCAAACTGTAGGATTTCCAACATTAGAAACGAACAAAAGTTGTCCCACGTACTAGTCTAGATTATAGAGAGAATACGTTTTAGCGTTAAACAGGCAGCTGTTCACTGAAGGCTGCTCTTGGCTGTGTGCTTGAGGACAGTCACCAGCAGCCATTTCAATAGTCCTCATTTCTTAGCTTGAACATGGGTAGATTCTCAGATCCCTGTGAGGATGTCTCGATGCGAGCAGCTGGGAAAACGTGGCAGACTGAGCTGGTGTCCAACAAAGGCAACGTTAATACATTGTAAAAAAAATGGCATGTACAGAGAGCAAACAAATGCATTGAGCACAGCACACTTGATTTTAATGTTTTAATTCCACTTACATGAAAAGCACATAACCAAATAACGTACTCAAAAGTGTTCTGAATCCTGCATCCCATCTTTTAAAATCAAGATACTGTAATTAGAAGAAACTGGCACTACTCTGACTACTAAATGGTCATAACACAGCTTTCTACCAAGTTACTTTGATGATCAGTTTACATTTAGCATTGTTTTAGTTTTAATTTTCACAATGTACTTTCAAGAAAGGTAAATGTTACTGTAAACCACCTGGTTCAAGCTAAATCCTAAGCAAAACCTGCCAGTTTCAAAGCACGGCTAACCCTCATACCATACTAATGAGAACCACATACATTCCAGGAGTCAAATCAGGAGTCAAAGGGAATAAAATACACAAAAAGAAAATACAAAACACCTGAATAGAAAAGAGTAGAAAGCCACATAAAAGCACATGGCAAAAGTATCCTCTGCACTGCTGAAAAGATAAAATATCAAAAGTTACAGTATCGAGCCATTTTGTCAAGTTGGTCACTTTATCTTAGGCCGTCTATACCTTGTCATGTGTTGTGGAAAATTGCAGGAAATTATAATCTACACATTTCACTAAGAGTGAAAAGATGTCAGTTAAATGGAATGTAATCCTCTCAACAAAACGATCAACCCAAGTTTTACCACAGTTTCCGCAAGTGGCCATTCATACAGAAAAACCTTTCCAACGCCCAAATGCACACAGAACCCACTGAGCCTTGACACATGTACCATCCATAAAAACACTACCTGCTACACTGGACATTGACGGGGCGGGATGGATACAAGCAATATGGTAATAGATCTTTACCACGGTCAATTCTGCCAGCCATATGATCATTGCCATTGTGATGAGGCCTACAGTTTAGTGAATTCAGACCGCAGTGATCATTTTTCGTAATTTTATTTAATTTTTTACAGTTTACGTGCTTCAAAGGATTTTGTAGACCCAAGTGTCACAAAGATTGTAAATTCCGAGTTCAAGTAAAAACGTATAAATTATCAAAATTACAGAGGTTTTTTTTGTTTTAAGTTTTCTACAGTTTGCTACAGTGAATAAGGTTAAAGAACATGGGACTGGTTTGGATCTAAAAGGAGGGATTTCATCTGGACTAAACCATGAAAAAAAGAAAAGAAAAAAAGAATCCACTGGTTGACACAATGAGTAATGTTCAACAGAAACAAAACAGATCTATTCCATTCTTTTCTCTGTGGAGGTGCTCATACAATTCACACACGCGCACACACACACACACACACGCACTGCACACACATACTGTACTTTACACATTGTGAGTGGAGTGTAAACATACATATCTGTGCATGTATGTGCACACACAACCACACACACACAACTTAGGCTGGTGAGAGGTAAAAAATGTGTGTTTTTCTTGTTTTATTTTCCCGAAGTTCATTTCTCGTCAGCTACCGGCTCCTGCTCCTGCTCCTTTTCTGGCTCCGGCTCCGGCTCCGGGTCCTTTTCTGGCTCCGGCTCCGTCTCCTCTCCCTCACAGTCACCCTGGGCGTCTGACATCCACAGCTGAAACACAGCAAAGGATACTGGGATTAGTGCACACAAACTGGGATCCCCAGTGGAAGTGACAGCGGTTCGCTTACCCGTCTTTCCCCGGGCCGACTGACGGCAGACATTACTGAACCAAAATAGTTTTCATGTCAGCTCCATGGGAAGAAATCAAGAATGTCTGTAGGCCTACGTATTGATTGATTACATTTTCTACAGGCAAGCTGACAGACGGACTTGGAGCTTTGATCAATCAATGTAGATAGTTATCCCTTTCTATGCGTTGAGGTTATTTGTGTGATTTAAACAGCCGTCTATACAGATTACACTTAACTAATATTTAGTCAAGTCTGATGACTAATTTGAAACTAAACCAAAATAGTACAGAGATGTGTGACAGCAGAAAGTATAAAGACACAGCTGACATGCAGGGACTCACTGTCAGATTGTCACGGAGCAGTTGCATGATCAAGGTGCTATCTTTGTAGGACTCGTGGTTGAGGGTGTCCAGCATGGAAATGGCCTCATCAAAGGCCTGGAAAAAGACACAGATATCAGCGCTTCCAAAAACCAGTGGGCAAGTTTCCAAAACAGGTTGTACATTCAGACATGAGATGGATTTAAATAATTACGGTCGGGGCAAAAACTAAAATCCAATAATAGGTCCCAATATAAGATTTGGGTATTAAGAACAGACATTGCAAAAAGAATATAAACTATGTTGGAACAGGGGTTTTAATTGTCAAACGGTATCACAAAAGTGTCAAGAACTCTAATTACAAATACTATACAATAAATAAAAATGTAGTAAACTTTGAGGGACCAATTTACAGAATGTTGTGTCCATGTGCGATTCAAGAAATAGTTTGAAATTTGAGGAGATACTCAATAGCCGTCTTGTCGAGACTTAGACAAAAAGCTTGACATCACTTCCATGCGTGTACGTTAAATATAAAGCTAGCAGTCAGATGTAAGAGAGGCGTCATCTAGCTCTCGGCAAGAAAGCGAACAAACTTCTTTCACAGAATGTTGAACCACTCCTTTAAGTTTAAAGTAATTTCCTATACTATACCATAACACATAGTATTACACATAAAAGTAATACTATGTGTTACGGCATGTTTTAGTTAAAAGTATGCCCATTTAACTGAATTGTAGTGCACTCTTCCATCACTTATACACTATACTTATAAGTTATTGTAATTCTGTGTGGGAGGAGGACCTAGCAAAGTAAGATTTAAGTCTGTTAACTGTACATATCACAATAAAATATCTTGAATCTTATACAGATCATTTGCCAGCATCCCATTAAATAGGAATTAACCGTCTGCATGCACAGTGCAGGCTCCCAACACATGTGCAGCCAACACTACTGTGCCATCTGAGCCAAAGGACGACATGCTTTCATGAAAGTTCTGATTATATTATTGGAGTGAATATATTTTATATTTGTATTGTATCCGGTCCCTGACTGGATGGGTACAGGGACTGGAGCAGGAGGAGTCTGTCACAACAGCAGAATGAACATATCCGCTTTCAAGTAAACTAATTTGTTACAGACAAACTGACCCACGTTACCTATATTACGTTATCATATTATACTTTTCACCATATCCAGGACAACTCATCTTGTAGAGGGCAAAACAAATGTAAAAATAATCAATGGGAAACCAAAATAAAAAAACACTAATGTGAGAAGAGGACGGTTCGTACCGTCTTGGCCAGGTTACAGGCCTTTTCAGGCGAGTTGACGATCTCGTAGTAGAAGACAGAGAAGTTAAGAGCGAGGCCGAGGCGGATGGGATGAGTGGGCGGCATTTCTTTGGCGCTGATTTCCAAGGCATCCTGGTAGGCTTGTTGTGAATTGAGGATGATGTCTGCACATACAAAGACAGACCAATAAGGAAACAGATTTTTCATATGGGGGAAAAAGTACACTTCACTGTGGCACCATCTGTGTGCGTGTACAATGGTGCAAGTTCCTGCATCTCAGACTTCTGTTAAGGAAGCAAAAACATCAATTTAACAGCCTGCATATAGCTTTACTCCTATAAACGTGACATCCAAGCCTTGCTTGTGCCCAAACTGTCTAGTAGGGCTGCAGTTGATAATTGTATTGGTTAATCATTTGGTCAAAAAAATAATAATTATGAAACAGAAGAAAGAAATGCAACAAGATGACAACATTTTCCTTAAAATTAAAGAAATATCAGGTGTTAGGGTTGTTCCCGATACTAGTATTGGAAAGGCCTCCGACACAGCCTAAAATACTGCATCAGGTATCGGTGAGTACTATGCACCAATCTGATATCACGGTATTTCATTTATCAACTAATTTGCAAGGAACAACACCACCACCCGTCACACGCTACAAAAATCTGTCCATCCTGCCCGATCAGTACTGCACTCCTGTGGTTAAACACTGATAATGCTACATCATGAACAACAAATCAGTGTTGAAATCAGCAGGCGAGTTAGTTCAAGTTAGCCGTTAGCAGCCGGTGGCTAACGCAGGACTTACGATGCGTTCAAGCACTATTCAGTAAAATGTAAATATCCTTGTGTAAAATTTTGGTAATAACCTATAATAATTATATGTACATACATACATACATACATCTACTTTTGTACATAGAGACAAAATCTGTGTGTGAATGCAGGATAGATTTCATAACAACATACCGTCAAAGTATATGCAGGTCTCTAAACCAACTGCGAGTTTGTGTCTGAGGTAAGGATTTCTCATTTGGTTAAATGCTTGTTGCCTCCTCTGCTTGCATAGCCCATGGGCAGGGCAAAGACGAGAGGAGGCAAGAAAGTAATAGTGGAGACATGCAAGCATAATGAAAAGTATCCACTATATGACCCATAAAACAATCTGAAATTGAGAACCCCCTCACCCCAAAAAAACAACAACGAAGAAACTCTAAATACGCCATCTGCAACCTGTTGCAGCCAACACCCTGGTGCTGCTCCTGTTGCCATGACAACTCAGCAGTCATCTTCTGCATTTCGGCTGACAGTTGTTTATCAAGGATGGGGAAGGTGTCAGTATTCTGGCCACAAACACCTGAAGCTAGCGTTGCCTCATCTTAAAGAGGATTTTGAGGACCATTAATGAGAACACAATCATCTCACCCTAACAGATGAGCAAAAGTCCATCATCAAGAAACAATGCTGGATCACACACACACACACTTTTAGCAAAAGCAGGCGCCATTTAATTTCTTGTGTGATTGAAGAGTCTTGCGTACTGCTCATGCACACCGAGCATAATCTCCTGAATTTTTTCTTTGACCATTTGCATGGCAGGTGGATTGAGAGGCTAATATCTATGCATGACAACAACAAAAATATTCCCAAATGACTAATTGTTATAAGACTCAAAAAGGTCTGCTTTACTTACCCTGCTTATTGTTTTCAGAAGCAACTTCAGCCAGGTAGCGGAAGTAGTCTCCCTTCATCTTCAGGTAGAAGACTTTGCTGTCAGGAGACGCAGCTTTGGGGATTAGATGTTTGTCGAGCAGGTCCTGCAAGTGATGGTGTGCATTATTAGTGTTGAAAATTGTGGAACTCCACACACAACACACAAGCAGTAACACGTCAGCTCATAACCTTTACGACAGTATTTGAAGAGGTGTGTTAAAATCAGTTGAACCTTTTGAGAAAATAGTCAGTAAAGTTGTTAAAAAAGGACAACCTCCTCCTCACTGTTACAGTCTGCTCATTTCCTGCATTCCTTCATCACCATCTAATTTTTTAGGTCTTTTGTTGCATTCTTTTTTGAGACACGTTTGCTAATATTACCTCATCGAAGTTAATGCTCTAAAAAAAAAAAAAGAAGAAAGATTTTCACAACACTTTATAAAGAAACCAATTTACAGAAAGGAAGACGCCAACATACGAACAATGGCATGGTCAGCAGCAGAACCATTTTGCTTTGGTTTTTCTTGTGATTGACAGAGTGTTAGTGGGATTTAAAAGAGTATCGACTTGGTTCTTAAAAAACTAATTAACAATAAACCTCCAAGAAAGTCAGGACAAAGGATATTTAAAAAAACAAAAAAAAGTATCACCAGAGGTATACTCACAACCATACAAATTTGCAACCAACACATAAGATGTTCATTTTGGAGGGAGTGAGGCGTAAACTTTGCAAGTGGGACATTAATCAAATGAAGCAATTATTATTTTAAAAAAAAGAAAAAAATGCAGAAACTCACTCAGGAGTTGTTCTTTTAAGTTCAACAGTGGCAGGGAAGGTGTGAATACTAATGTTTGATATTAAAACATCTGTATGGGAAGTAAAGCCTCCCACCTCTGGCCTACATGGTAGGATGATTTAAAACATTAAGTTTGAACTTGTCTCAGACATATTGTGAATGCTCCAGCACACCAAGACATAACACTATCATAGACATTATTCCCACATGTTCCTCCCCAAATATGAGATACCCAGAACACACTGCACTACAGACCATGTTTCTGGTAGCTCCCCGTTAGCTGAAGGTTTACACTGGCCCCCTTAGAGCCCTACCACATTCACATTGACACCAGGGCCAACCACTAGGGTTCACTAGTGCAGTGACAAAATGATGATCCCTCACTGGCTTCCCACTGAAGAACATTGTTCTGTGTGTACCTCACACATGGATGTGTCACAAGAACTGGATACCGTACTTTAAGATAGTGCTCATTCATTTGAATGAACGCGTCTGAGCGGTAATGTAACATTTAATGACCTAGATAAGTCCCAACCTGTCAGCATTGGCCATGTGAAGTTCTGGGCTGATTTAAGACAGTAGCTAGCGTGTTGAGCCATTTTCAACCTGTGAAATGCATATTTTCATAATTTCTTTAAGAAATCTCAAAGTTAACACCAGCATTAATGCATTTAATCACATTAGAGTCATATCACCGCTAAAAAAAAAAACAACAGATCTTTAAACAGATATTTGTAGGCGATTTCAAACTGGAATCTCTTCTTGGTTCCACTATATAATCAATATACTGCTGTACTGCAATATAGTTTTCACTGTTCATTCTCAGCAACCTTTCACATTTTAATAACTAAGTGGAGTACTCCCTTTTAATACTTGCTTTTCACCTTCTGTCTCTCAGCCAGAGATTACTTCAGGTGGTATGCTTTCAGTTCCCAATAGGAAACAGCTGTCTCCTTTACTGAATTCTTTCTTTGATTTAAGCATTTACTCTCCACTTCCTCTCCGTTGTCTCTGCTTCTTACCAGTACTTCGTTGCAGATGTCCCTCAGCTCCGACTCGATCTTCTCCTTGTATGCCTTGGCCAGTGCAGTCTTCCCGCTGTCGTCAGACTTAGCCTGCATGCTGGACACCACCCTCCATGAGGACCTCCTAGCCCCCACCACGTTCTTGTAGGCAACAGAGAGCAGGTTGCGCTCCTCGTTGGAAAGTACCGCGTCCCCCTCTGTGACAGCCTTCATGGCTGCGGCCATGTCGTCATAGCGCTCAGCCTGCTCGGCCAGTCTGGCTTTCTGTATCTGCTCCTCCTTGTCTGTCATGGCTCCTGTGTGGGCTGAGGAAGGAAGGACAGAGGAGAGGAGGGGGGTTGGGGGGGGGGGATTCGGGAAGGACAAAACAAGAGGAGACAGGAGAAGGATTAGGAAGACAGAGGAGAGAGTGTTGGGGGAGGGCAAGAGCAAGGAGAGAAAGAGGAGCAACATGGTGGGGAAGGGGGAGGGGGAGGGACTTAATAGTTTAACTTGAATGAAGGAGGACTACAGTGCGCATACACATTGTCCTTCCTTGTGTAACCTGATTTCTCAGAAAAAACTGGTTTCTAGTATGCATGTAAACATACATTTGAATATACAAAAAACAGCAATCGGTCCACAGTAAGTAAATGCTTTGACTCCTCTCTAGTTGGAGAATATTACATGGAAAAAGGTCCATGTCACACAAAACATATGCTCCATTGGTCAGTATCACATTATACATGAAATTGTTCTCCATTATCAGTGTTTCAGCCTCTAGCAATGATTGCTTGGATTTTTTTTTTTTTTCAATAGTAAGTGTGTCTTGGGTGTGTGCACACCAGCTTTTTAGTTTTGGGATTTCAACCAGTTTGGTACAGACTTGATTTATACTGGTGACTAAATTGACTTATTGCATCCTAGTCATTAGAAATACCACAGGAGAAATAGGTTATGTGAACTGAGGTTTTACAGAATTATTCATTTCAGGACTGAAATATGCATATAGCACGATAAATCAACACTTTATATCAAGTTTGGTCATAGTAGTGTCAATATATTGAAACCAGAAAGTTCCATTAAGGTTGCAGCAAACAATCCTCATTATCTATCCATTTATTTTTGGTTGCTTTATTTAGTTTCAAGTTTTCTAGATTACCCGTTTGGGATGGGAAATGTACAATTTAGGCTTGTGAAAATACTGAAAAATAAAAATCACAATTTAGAGAACGAATTCCATCTCAACTTCCTAGACATGCAATTTGAACTGACCTCTTCAAATTGCATGTTTTTTCCCCCGAGCAACAGGCCAAAACCCCAAATTTTTTTGTTAACCATCCTGTAGGACACACAAAAGCAGGAAACGCTCACATTACCGAGGCTGAAACCAGTACACGTTTAGCATTTTTGCTTCACAAATGAGCTCATCAAAGCCCTTGCAGATATATTTGCGGTCAATCACTTAATCGCCTCATTTAAAGAATGGGTTAAAGGCAGGACAGAAAGTCTGACATAACCAAAAGACAGCCTCGTTCTGATCAGACCGAATCCACTTGCTATTTGTTCCTAAGTAGATTATTTCTTGGCAAAGACATATCACAAGTTGCTTGTTCATCTCAGGATCGCTGCAGTGTTGTTGCATTGCGTAAACTAGACATTAATGTAACGCTCGTTGCTTCACTTACCTAACGGTTGCTCGGACAAACACAAAAACACCAAACCGATGAGACCAGCGGTTCAAAAAAAATCTCACGACGAGTGAGTCAGATTTGCCAACAAGCAGACACCTGCACCCTTCAGAGGAATGTCGGCCACCCAGTTTCACGTCACACATGCACGCGCGCGCGCGCTCCCCCACACACACACCTGCCCACCGAGCTCGTACTGTGTGCGGCTAGGATACAGGCCTACCTATATAGTATTTGGCTTCAATATGTTCACTGTGCAATGTGATACATGATTTACAACGCTGCAGATGGATAGAGACGCACTAATAAAAAGGCACTACCGACTCGGTTTAGGGGACATGAAAGGAGCCCGACGTTAGCTTAGTTCAGTCCAAAGTAAACGCCCTTTTTCGCTTCCCGGAAAACAACCCAGAGCGGTTTGGTTTTACGAGCATTAAGCATTCATTTTTTTTAGGCGGCTTCATTTACAAACGCGAGCGTGGTGACGTTACACCCGAACGCTGCCTTCTCAACCCGGGCTGTAAAAGAGAGAGCCGGGACAAAGTGAAGCAGCGCTCCCCATTCAGCACGACAAGCGCCGAACAATGACCGAGCCGCAGCGCATCACTGGTTTCCTCTCACAGCCCCGGTTGCACCGACACCAGCCGGATTAAAATATCACACACACGCCACAAGGAGCACATGTAACGATTTTCCATCGAAAATCCCATCGACCATCGCCGGTAAACGTGAACTAACCTGTGAGTGTCGTGAGACGGTGTTGCTCCTGATACCCGGCAGCACAGCTGATGATCTCTCCCGCTCATCCACGGGGTTTCCCTCCAATCAAAGAAACAGCAGCAGGGTCGCGTCGGGACGGATGACGTCAGACTCGGGTTGCTGGGGCAACACAATTTAGAGGCAAAATTAAAGCCATGGTAACGGGACAGTTTTTTCCGCTTATTTTTGTTTTGTTTGTTTCCCTAACGTTTCGAGTAACTTATTAAAATCCTATTTACTTATTTATTGTATGAATGTGTAAAAAAAAGAAATCCCCTTTTTGTACAACGTCCGCAAAGGCTCATGGGAGATGTAGTTCATACATTCTATCTCGGATATGACAAGAAGGAGTTCGAATTGTCCCAGTTAATTTAGTAGTAGATATCGATATTTGTCTAAAAACAGGGACAGAAAACAGTATCCTGTTCCAGGGTCTCAGAGATAATCAGGAAATAAGTCCCCCCCTCTCATTTTATCTTCAAAAACTGTAGTCAAAATACATTATAAAATGTCCATTTATTACCATTTGCCTGCACTGAGAGCTCCATACACACACCATTAACATAGTAAAGTTATCATAGTGAGATAACATTTAATAAATGGGTATTGCTATGTTAAATGGCATTGACCTATAGCACATATTAAGGTATCAGGCTGTGCAGTCAGGAGCCCTCTGACAGGTGACACCGTTTTAAACCCTGAATTTACAAACCTCTAACTTTCGTTGAAATATTACCTAACCCATGCAGGCAAAGACAGAAGCTTAAACAGGCTTTACTGTGAATCTGCATTGTGTCTTATGCTAAAGTCCATTGGCTCGCCCCACTAGCTCCCCCTTCAGTAGTCTAACCACCATTCCTGTTTTTCTAGTTACTGTAGTTGCCATTAATCAGTCCCTCTGGTATCACTCATGAATCATGTCCCTTGACTTGTCTTACAAAAGGAAAAAAACATAGAAATAAATAAATACTATTTTCTAACCTTCTTTACGCAGCACAGCTTACAGGCAGATGCAACATATATCTGAATGAAAGTGATGCTCTTCCAAAATGTTCTTCTCAGGAAAAAGAAAAACATAGGCCCTGGAAGCTCAACCTCAGAAACAGAATGAAGAAAATTACAAGATTTAAACTCATAACTATGCATGATTCGCTATCTAAGGTATAGAGAAATAATCAGGTTAAACAGGGGTTGACTTGGCCAAGTAACGTTTGGGTGGGATTTGAGTTGTTCGGATGCAGGCCAGCATATTGCAGAGGACTTCTACTAAATTTGTGTGTTTCTTTATCCCTGATTACCAGTGAGAGCAATCTGTATAAGCAGTTGCTTTCATCTCTTCAAGCTGAGATACGTTCCTGGAAATAGATGATCTATTGCCGATGGGAATCCAATTAATTCCTTCAACTAATTAATCTGATTTATTACTTTTGGGCAAGTGCTCTTCTTATTCCCGTCAGTCCGTCTGTGCTTGAATCCAAACAGAGGGGCCATAACACACAAAGGAGCTCTAGCAGATGTGTGTTTCTGTGCGTGTCTGTCTGTTTGTGTGAGTGACCATGTGTTGTTTTTTTAATTCACAAGTTTACAGATGGAAAAGAAGGAGGTTGGTTGTGTGTGGGGAGACAGAGGAATAATGTGGGCGATGACTCATTTAGTCAAGCTGCTCAAACTATTTTTAACAAACAGGCAGCATGGCACTGGCTTTATTTTTCTAGTTTCCTGAATACTCAAGACAACAAAATCCTTTTGTGGCTTTTTTTAGAGACGCAGTGAATAAAAGGCAAGCTGGTAACACCAGTGAATGCTGCACTGTGGTCATTTCGTTGGCTTCAGTCACTGAACTCAGCTAAACTGATGCATCCGTCACAGCCGGAGAAAAGGGACCTCAGGAAATGAGTGTTTTTTTGTGACAAAAAAAGAGTCAACATAATTTTCAGCAGGTCGAGTGACTTACGGGTTCAGACAGGATTCATTGTTTTTGATAATTAGACACACAGTGCTGCAGTTTGAGTCATTTCCTGTTGTCTGAAATTTGGCTGATGCTGGACTTCTACAGTATGACAGCTAGTGTCAGGTTCTACATCTGATATATTTGTTTTTTCACAATTTACATGCACTTTTCAGATTTGGGATTGGTATTCTTGTCTGCGTCAAAGTCTTGTTTGTAACCCTTTTCAATTAAAACAGTTATATGTCAGATGCTTTGTTTTTCCCATTTATGAAGTTTGAGTTGTATATTTATTTTCCTTTTCCGAACTGTTTACGATAATATCAACTTGTGTTTTGTGCAGCTGAAACCAGGGCCCCATCTCAGAAAGCAGGTTTAACAAACTGTGAGCCGAACCCTGAACTCTGAGACGGGAAACTCCAGAACAGCTGATCAGTTTCTTCACTCCGAGTTAAGCTTGTACACCGTGAATGAAAAGCCATCATCAATTGAGCTCCGATTCCACAATTCACCATGGCAACAGGTAAATAAAAGGCAGAGCCTCCATTTTAATCCAGTGGACGTAGAGATATTAATGCACTTAAACTATATATGGACTGTGCACATTTATCTTTAAACAAGAGTCAGAGCGTGGAACAGTTTCAATAAGTTAACACAGTAGTTTCCATTAATTCATAATTTACCAAACTATCAAGTATTGGAATCTGACAGTGTTTTTAGTCCACATAACATTTTAAATATCATTGTTTAGCTATAATCTGATGTGGACAAAACACAGGGGCCAACTGAAGATGAAAAAGGTAGTTGAAGATTTAAAAATTATAGATGTAAGTCTGCAAATATATAGATGATTACCTGGGATGACATCCAAGTCAGCTGTCAATTACTGTCTGCAAGTCTTCTTTTTAGTCATAATATGAAGGCTCCAGACTGATTAAATGCAACAGTGTGTAAATAAATATTCATCATTATTCATTAATTATTGCACATTTACAAGTGACAGCTGACATCCTCTAAAGAATTCACATTTACATAATGTGAACAAAAACATTTACACTGTGAGCAGAGCAGCAGAGAAACACTTTCAGTCCACCAATGCAGTCAAACAAATGCATCCTAAGAAACCCTCAGGCAGAAAAGTTGTCATTTTGTGAAAAGAAACACTTTTTAGAGAAACGCATATATACAACAAAGTAAAATTTAATAAAATGCTATAATACATCATTGAAGCATTCATTTTCCAAGCGTACACATGTTTCTGACACACTCCCGTTAAGTTTATTAACTTACAACTCATGTCGCAGCTTGGAAATGGTGAAAGATTTCACATTTTTGTGACCCAACATAAAATTATTATTTTCCAGATGAAAGATTGCAGTATTATATGGCGGACAGCACTGTGGAATAATTCCATATTTAACAACTAATATGAGAAAAAATGTCACAGCATCCTTTTTTATCCAATACTCAAAAGTACACATTTGTTTGTCATTATCTTGATTGCAGCAAATATAAAATTAGAATTCTCCCACTCAAGCGAAATCCATGCTTTGTTTAAGGACGCTGTATACATTTACCTCATGTGTCATGTTTTACATAACTGTTTATTTAACCCATCAAAAGGTCCAGATAGCGAGGTACGAGAGTTAGCAGCAAGAAATACACCTATGTGAACAACACATTGGGGCAGTGAGGCATCTGTTCTGAGGAACAGTGTGAATGAAGAGAGAAATCTTCATTCACCACTTGGATTGTTCCTGAATCGCACAGGTCTTCAGTGGCCCTGAAATTAAAATGGGTATTTAAGTTTAGTTCTGCATGTATTTAAACACAAGCGAAAAGAGGACTGGATGGGAGGAAGCATTGTGTTAAAGGCAACCTGGCCTGTTAAAGCCTAAATGAAGATAACTGTTTCATGTTAATTACATAAAATCATCCATTGCTGTCAGACTGAGACAAGTGCAGAGTTGGTGCAGGGCCTTGAAGGAAATCGGTTTGGTATCCAGGGTGACCGTTTATGCCTCCACTCCCTCTAACTCAGGGGGCAGAGGGGATTTCGGGTGCTTGCTCTCGAAGTGTTGCTTGAAGGTTTTTGGGTCGGGCATCTGGGACTGCAGGAAGGGATAATACATCCAACAAATATTATGTTATGATTTAGGGAAATGGCAGAGGCCTATTCTTTGGAAAATATAGATTCTCAGTGATCAAAGGATGTTATACAAATCTAAAAAAAAAAAGGGACCAAACGCCAACAGAATTAACAATTTAAATGGATAATAAACGTCTTATTCCCATCCTGAGTCAGGTTTTGGCTTTAGGGGTGTCACAGTTGAGACTTCACACTCACCCTGCACACAGCGCAGGTGAACACTAGCGCTGCCTTGGCTGCCGTCTTTTGATCATGACCCTTGGCCTTTTTCATCTCCGCCTGTTTCTTGGCGTTTTTCTGCTGAGACTGAAGCTTTTGATGCCCGCGAGCCATTCTGGCAAAGCCTAAAGGGGGACGAAGGAAGGACAATTGACTTAATGTTTACTGACACACATCAGTGTTGTGGAAATAACTCACTTTTTATTGTTGTTGGTTGGTACACAACTACCATAAATAAGTCAGTTAGGAAAAGACTATAGTTATTTTAGTGTACAGTGCCCGAGAGAAGGATCGCATAATACCATGTTTACTGTGATAGCAAGATAAAGGATGGGTGAAAGTCTATCAAAAATTGTGGTCTGTAAGACAGGCAATTCTCTCATTGTCACCATTATCAGTCTTTTGCAGGGCCAATCCAAAGCCTTTCTTATAAGCAGCTACTGTAAAAAGCAAGCAAAGGGGTCAAGCAAAGTGAACAAGATAAAGTTTCAGTCAAATGGAAACTGAAATGCAGGTGCTCCAGATAAAACCTTACATTGGTAAATACCAGGAAGCAAGTCTAGAAAGTTATTTGGATAACACTGTTATATAAACCTGGTTCCAGGTTTTAAATCAGCAAAGACCACATATGTTTCGTAAAGCAGCACGAGGTTTGGCAGATGGTGCTACAGATTTGCTTGAAATTGACATTTTTGAGAGAGTGGTACCAGTAAAGGAAACAAGTTTTCTCTTGTCCTCACAGACATTTAAAATCTGGATTTTTACGAGTTCCTCTGCTCAAGCACAAATTCCATGGGGGGAACTTTCCATAAGATTGATAAATTCACGTGGATGAAGGTAAAGCATGTGGCCAGGGCCCCTGTCTCAGTCCATAACTACAATGATGTCCCCTATGAAAACAAACACACTATTAGTGGGGCTAGAACACAATCCAAAGGGACAATTACTTAAAATTTGGTATTGAAGCAGCACCCGCTTTATGGGACTGAACAGTAAATTAACTTTAGTGGTGGATACTCAACCTATCAAACTCTGACAGAGGATGAAACTGGGGGTTTCCAGGCCCCTGAAGGTCTGAGGACATGGGGTGGTTGTCCACTTTGTTCAGTTGGTAATCGACCCTCGCTTACTAGCAAAGCCTATAAATAGTGTGCTGTTAGTCAGCAATGTATTCATTGGTAACTAGCGTTGTTCAGCTTGGGAGAAATCTGCTCAGCACTCAGTGTGGGACTTCAGTCAACACCGTAGCTTAGCTAGCTGATTTTAAAACAGCTTCCACTGGTGCTTAGAGCTTGAGGAATATGATACAATGACTAATATCGGTGACATAAACCCTCCGATATAGAAACAATTTGAGAATTAAGACACAATTAGCCAACTCTTAACGTAAGCTACCGTTTGTGTCTTGATATTCTCTCCAGCTCTTAAATGTACCAGTCGGACAAAGTCCTCCTGTCCGGCTCAGTGAGACAAACCAGTGAAGTTACAACAACACACCCGGCTCGGTGTGGTCGAGGTGAACCCAGTTTGTATTAACGCTAATCGATCTGTAACGTGGGTTAGCCGACATGCTAGCCCGAGCTATATGTTAGCTAGCCGGCTAACCGTGAACTAAACGTCTCCTTCGGCTCGTGGTGGACGTTCACCAGGAAAAGTATCAGCGATATGTTACAGTTGTAAACGTTTAAAAGGACAGCAGTTCTTACCTCTTAAAAATAACAATACGTGTCGTTTGATGGGCGCACACACACACAAAAGTGTGACAGCTGCTCAGCTCCCAGACAGCTGAAGGCTACTGTTGCCTTCAAGGACACTCGAAAGATTCGGCTATAATATGAATGTTACGGTTTCATGGGTACTGCGTTTAAAAAAAAAGATCCGAGTTATTAGCCAGTTTACAAGGCGGCAGAATGCCAAACTACGATTGGTGAGAATGATCAGTATTATAGCTGTGATTTGTCTTTTGCCAATTGTATGAAATAACTTAAGCAGCCCAGGTAACTAACTACGGAAGTTCCTTCGGGTTACTTTTATTTCTACGATTATAAGAGGGCTCCATGAACGCACCGATAGGGCTGCCTGAATGTAGTTAGTGTGGACGCAGATACAGGACGATGGCAATGTCGCCCCCATGTGGCGGAGTTTGGTTGGTACATATCCACGTAAACTGAAATTTGGAGAAGAAAATAAATAAATAAATATATAAGACGTTTTTAATTAAATGCCTCATGATGATCCCAAGTTATGGTTTATCCACTGCTTCAATCATAATACTTTTGTCCTCATTATTGCATGACAATGTGCATAAAATGCACTTGCGACAGAGACCTGGTAATATTACATTATTTGTTTGGAATTAGGAGATGGCAGACCCATTTCCAACCTAATTCTTTGTAAGTAAGTATTCACACATGTATGGGCCTAAAACACTTTTATAACACTTTTTTTGTTTGTTTGTTTTATGGAGAAAATAATTGTCTGCCTGTTGTACAGATCTGTATAATTTGTTCAGTGTTTGATCTCTCTATCGCTTTGTTTGTTAGATTATTTATTTACCTTCTGCACCACATTCCGTGATACTGTTGGTTTTTACTACTAAGCTAAACACCTCCAATCTATTGGTTTAATGTGTACACTGGAACCAAACTCTTTGCAATTGTGAGAGATAAGTGATTAAAAAGTGCTGTTACCCCAGAGAAACACAAGGGGGCAGGTACGTATGATGACATCTGTATAAAGGTGTATCGTGTGGGAGAAATTAGTTGCTGTGCCACCAGCATAAACAACATGTACACACAGGCTTTAACACTAACACTGACAAGTCTATGGTTGTATTGTTTAATTAGCTGAATTATCATCATAAATATCTCAAACAAATCAAATATTTACTGCAGGCACTGCCCAGTAAAATCGGTCTTGATTATTTAACAGCATTACTAAATGTGTATTTTTTATAACAGATGCAGCACAATGTGTACATACCATCATGTGATTAATGGGACTGCATCAGATAGTTTATCTTTTCTATCTGTGACTTTGGTTTTGGGAACAGTGGAGCTGTTCACCTGCGCTCTGTATTTGACTGTATGCAGCTATATGTAAATAGACTGGAACTCCAGTTTTCACACAATGGAAACAAAGATTCACATGCAACCCCATTAACATCAAAATATAAATCAATATATGAAGAAAATAACAAAATGTAGTTGCATTTATGTATTTTTCTTTATTAAAAAGAAGTCGATATGTGTGTATTTTTATTCACCAACAGTCATTTTATCACTCATTCCTGGTGGTAATCTTCCAGACAGTTAGGTGTCATGACTTTCCTGTAGAAATGCTATCATTGTGAGAAAAGTTTGCAGCCTGTCATTGTACCCCCCTCCACCTTCCTGCTCCCCCCTTCATCCTAAGAGAAGAGAGACAATCCTTTCAGTCTTTTGTGAAGACTGGTGGGGGATATCTCTCACGAGAGAAGGATGTGATTATACTTTCAGAAGGAGGCAAAAAAGTAAAAAGAAAAAAGGGAGGGAAAATGAGTATCCCCCCCACCCTGGATGTTGTTGTGCAGGGACTTGCTAGCTTATGTTTGGGGTGAGGTTGTCCAGCCTTAGGGCCTGTGTGAAAGCAAATCTTCCAGGTGTCAGCTTCTCAATAGTGGAGGAGAATTTTATATGGCCGTCCATTGTGTGTATGAATAAGCAGGGGTTTGCCGCAGACAGCCTGAGATTTTTTTTCTCCCCATTTGGGTCCCTTCCTCCCGCCACAAGGGTTTTCAGGTTCACTTTCGGCCCAGCCAAGTTGTTTTTGAAGGATCCTTTTGTTGTAAATGATCTCCTGCAGTCTTTGGTTTATGTTTCTCACTGCACAACCACACACATAACCAGGGTCAGCTGGCTTTCAACAGGATACGCCGGGGTCAAGAAAGAGTTTTTAAAGATGCATTTCAGTGGAAAGAAACTGGTCTGGCAACCAACCTTCACACAGAGAGGGAGACGCAGGGGCTGTCAGGGAGGCAGTGTGACCTCCTTGTGTCTCTGGAGGCTGTTGAGGGAAGAGGAAATTGGATTTCATCTTCCCCATTGGCAACTTCCTCTCCCTGCCCCCCACCCCCCCTCATGCTTTCCCTTTTTTTTCCAAACCAACAGGTTTTACCACGGTTTGCTGCTGCCGCTGCATCACCGAGACAAGCCACAATGTTGCCAGACCAGTCGGGCTGTACACAAGCCGGGACGCAGTCTCAACACATCCACATGCTGGTAACGTTCACTACTGCCTTTAGAGGCCTCGTACCACGCAATTTGAATAGCATACAGTCTAAAGCACACACCGGGTTTGTGAAAGCATTAAACAGCAGTGTTTGTGCAGTGTATTTTGGCAAAGAAAAAGGAAATCAAATTCAATCTTAAACCAACAATATCAAACAACACTCTATCTCTGAGGGGTTGGGGGGGAGTTCAAACCAAACTTAATGGTACACATTGAGTGGAATGTATCTGTTCACTGGTTTATTAAAACTGATCCTCAGATGCCCCGAGACATCACATCAAGATGGCAAACCATGTAAACAAAAAGGTAATTTCTTACCTCGACCCACACATCCACTTCTACACGCAGCAACTGAAGGAGAGGCGAGGTCTGGGGTCGGGCAGACAGACACTGATTGTGAAGGTGGTGACAGCACTCACTAACCCCAGTAACAGCAGCAGCTCTGAAGCAACTGTAGCAGTTAGTGAATGGAGTCAACAGCATTGGATCAAATGTCAGTTTTAACACATATGTCATGGCAATTAAGATTTATGAGACAGTACATGGTTGGTAGTAATGAGCAGAATATGTGTTAACCATATGTACATATTTGATGCATACTGTCATTGTAAAGGAAATAAGGCTCACCACAATCTGTAAGCAAGGGCTAGAAGAACAAATACTCATGTCAGTTGTATGAGACTATGACAAAAAATGCATAAAGTTTTGTTGGATATCCTTAACCCGTAAAGTGAAACAATATGCATGTGTTGCTCCTCTTGAGTTATGAACAGATTAACCCGAAAACAGATGTTTTTTCTTCTCAGATCTTTTCAGATGAAGAATTTTTAGAGCCCTGAGGAAGTAACTTTGTGAAAAATGAATATATATATTTATTTATTATCCCTCTTACCACCTCTCATATGTTGTTTGGGACCTTTTGTGATGGGTCCTAAACATCTGCTCTGAAATGTATTTAAAGAAATGGATATTTACCCGTTTAAATGTGCCTCAATCTGCTATTCTAAGTCATCTCACCTTCCTCCCAATGTCATCCTCCTCTTCCTTCCATCCCACCATGTTTTCCTCACTGCTGTCCAAGGACGACACATCCCCCCCACAACTCTCCGTCTGTCTCAGCTGTGAGTATCTGTGCTCAAACAGGTAGACTCTGACACCTAATCCTGACCAAGTCCAGACAAGCTGCTTCTCTTTGCGAAAAAACTCCTGGTATGTAGGATACACCTTTCACCTCTCTCACAGTGTGGGACGCACACACACACACACACACACACACACACACGCGCACACACACACACACACACACACACACACACACACACACACACACACACACACTCACACTCACACTCACACTCACACTCACACTCACACACACACTCACACGCACACACAGAGGAAGGTATTCTGTGGCTCTTGGCCCATGACTTTTCTGTCTTGCTCATGCCTGCTTGTGGCAGCTTGTACAGTAGCCTTCACACTATTCCAGCTGTCATACATGGCAGACATTCCAGCTGGGAGGAGTCCTGTAGGGAAAGGGACAGATAGGAGAAACGCAATACATACGTAACCATTATCTTGATTAAGTCAAGCAAAACTTCTCTCACTACTTCTCAGTTAGATTTCTGAGTAAGGTTAATGATTCATATGTGAACTGATTTTGAGACAACGGACCCCTGGGCAGAGGCATCTAAAGCCCTCACCACACAGCCATGTTGTTTGCAGTTGTTTTGTGTCTCTTTGTGGTAGTTTAACATCTCTTTGTGGTCGTGTTGTGTCTCTTTGTGGGGGTTCTACATGTCTTTGTAATTGTTTTGCATCTGTTTTGGAGTTGTTTTGCCACTATTTATAGTCATTGTGATTCTCTTTATAGTAGTTTGTGCTTCTTTGTAGTTGTTCTGTGTCTCTTTGTGGTAATGTTTTGTCTCCTAATAGTCATTTTGTTGTTGTTGTTTTTCCAAATTTTATTTTTTGGGTTTCCCGACAAATAACATATAACAGTAGAATGGCAAGTTTAAAATTAGGCTTTAAGTAACAAAACCGAAGATGTAAAGACAGAAACAAAACACCTGTACCAGAAAGTAAACAAAACAAGACTTATATAAAATATATCATGTAGTTGTTCTGCGTCTCTTCGTGGCAGTTTTGTGTCTCTTTGTACTTGTTTTTTTATGTATTTGTGGCGATTTAGCATCTGCGTTTTGTAGTTCTGTGGCATCTTTGTGTACTCGTTTGATTGACTGTGCTCGGTGGCCCATTCAGTAATCCACCCATGTAAAAGTGTTGATAAAGTGAGAAATATATGTGGGATACATCAGCTATTCATCATATTTCTCCCCTATACTTTAAATGTTTTTTTGGTCTCTTTTACTCTGTTGTCATTCTGTTGTTCAGCTCTGTCTACAGTGTGTCGTTTGAAAAAAAGGACTCAGCCTGTATTTATCTAGCAGTTCCATTCACACACATCCAGAGAGAGCTCGGCAAAGACCCAGGTGTTCTGTAAAACAAATTAGACAAGGGAGGAAAGCAGTGATCACCCAGAGCACACGCAAACAAATGCTCGCCCTTCACACACATGCAAACACACACATGCAACTCCACTGACGGTTTAACTGAACCTGGAAAGTAATTTTTAGATTTCCATGTGAGAGTGCCTGAAGGCATTCATAATTTTTGTCATGCAAAGACCTTCATAGGACATCAAACGCAATATAATCAAACCAGTTTGTCAATTGTATCCCAACCGTTTCTGAAAATCTATAAGAGAGAGTTTATATTTTCTGTATTATGTGGAAGAAGTTCTGAGATCTTATACAGCTGTAAATGTTGTGGACCAAAAAGTGAATCATTTCCCTCTGAAATGTAGCTGAATAGACCAGAGAGTACTTGGCATCTTTACAGGTACCAATACTACCATAAAAAAAACACTCCATCACAAGTAATAGACTTGCATTCAAACTCCTACTTAAGTAAAAGTACAGTCAAATCTTAATCTCTAAAAATATTACTGTAAAATCTTAATCTGAAAAGTAACTAACTGCAGCTTTAAAACAAATGTAGTAGAATTAAAAAGTACAATATTTGCCTCCGAAGTGTAGTGGCGTAGAAAGCAGCACAAAAATTAAATACTCAAGAAAAGTACCTCAAATATATACTGAGCACAATACTTAATTAAATGTACTTATTACTTTCCACCACTAAAAATGCATCTGTATTTAATTTATATGAAGATGAACAAATATACCATCATACCAATATGAGACGTTATTATCTACCAGACTTGAACTATTAATAATGTACAGGATTTTACAAGGCACTCCATATTTAGATTCATAAAATCATCAAGTTTTTAGTCTAGGTTCCTATTCTAATTCAGATTTGAGTTTTGTTTTGTTTTGTTTACAATCTTTTCATTATTTTGTTTGATATAACAAAACAATTTCCATTGGGATTAATAAAACCAAGTATCTTTCTAAAACAATAATTACAACAACATAGTATTTAGGGTCAGTAGCCCCTCCTCCTACACACACACACACACACACACACACGCACACACACACACATTGTTTGCTCTGGCAGGTTAAGCCCACGTATAGGATCTCCTCATACAATGGCTTCATTAAAGGACAATAGCATTGTCAGTTAATGACTCCTCCCTGCCTTCTGTCTGCTCTGAGATTACTTGAGACACAGACACGTCATTATGTTCAAATCATGACTCTGGGACTATAAGAAAATATGTGGACGTGTGAGTGACAGTCAGATACCAACTATGATGCGACCGTCCTGCCATACAGCCAACAACGTTTAACCTAATTGTATTTACGCTATTTTCTGAAATAAAATCATATCTATTGGCTAAAAAGTTCATGCAACAGGTTAATCCTTAGTAATGATCTGAGTTCCCCTGCTCTCTGACATGATGGTGCCTCCAGCGCCGTCTTTTTGTTTGCTTGCAGGTGAGGTGGGTCTCTGCCCGCCTCCCTGACCCACCGACCAATCGCAGCTCAGTTCAATCTGCAGCAGCCAATCAGCGTCCGACTCGCCCTCACCTTCGATGCTTTTTTTTTTTTACAGTGAAAGAATGCCAGCTAAAGTTGACCCGCTGACATTAAAGCAAGCCAGGGCAAATGTTATAATGCATGGTGATAATGAAGTGTGGACATTTGTCATAATCTGCGTGCAAATTGAACATGAGACAAGCAGAGCGATTGGCTGCTTGGGGACAAAAGCGGCTTTACCTGCCAGGTGGAGCGGAGGAGAGAAGTGAGGAGAGAGAGGGATAGAGAGAGGTATAGATAGAGAGAGAGAGAGAGAGAGAGAGAGAGAGAGCGAGAGAGAGAGAGAGAGAGGAAGAGGGGGTGGGGGGGAGGGAGAAAAGAAGCGGGGCGAGAAAAGTCGACTTACCTGTAGCCCAACTTCTGGCAACTCACTCATTCTATTACCTGCTCCGACTTGAAAGTCCAGTTTCACAAGGAGGGATCGCAGAGGAAGCGAAATATGTCACAGGAGACAGACAAGTAAGTGATCGAGCCGGCGGTGAGGAACTCTGATGATTTCAACTTGAAGGGAAAAGTTTTCCTCTATCCGCTAATTAAAGAAAACATTCTTTTTTTAAAAAATCGGGCTTAGGTTGTGTCTCAGGATACAAATAGTGTCACTTTGTGGTTGTATTACTTTTGGATATCAATGTCAAATATTTTGCTATTTTCTTTGGAGGAAACCAATAAACTTGGCGCTGTGGATTTCATTAGAGCTGAATACGCCATTTTTGACTGATAGACGAAAAAAAACCTCAAAGTGCAAAGAGTGTATTTTCTAAACACTTGGATGTCTTTTACTGAAAATAAGAGTTTTAGCGCCGCGTTGCATTGCATTGTTCACGTTTTAATGTCTGCAGTGCGCGGCGGGTCTGCGTGAGGACAGTTTGGGCCTACTGGGTTGTTTTGTAACACCATGAACTTTATTTATATGAAAGAAGTGTAACCTTTGTGCTTAAGCTATTTCTACGACAACCATAAAAGCCTTTAACTTTCTTAGGACTTTGACAATATTTCCTCGTCAGCCACATTCTTAATATCTTCTTAAATATCAGAAATAGCAGTGGAGGCCTTGGCTGACAGACGTCTCCAAATGTTATAGAGGTTCTGATATAGTTTTAGTTTGCCTCAATAATATAGCTTTAATAACTGTAATAACTGTATTATTAATAATCTACAATTATAAATATTACTAGATTGTCACTGAAATAGTTCAAATTATGATGTTTGTGATCTATTATTGTTGTTATTATTATTATTATGGTGTATTCAAAACAACTAAATGTCTCTTTGTGTAACTACAGTGATACTGTTTCATGCATCCTGCATCAGCCACTATTATGATCCACAGTGGTAATATTTAGTCAGATCCACCAGAGTAGAGTTGTTCAAATCATAAACATCCCCTTAGATGTCTTTGGCCTTTTTTATACCTGCATACGCTCTCTACCTGCAGACGTTGGTTGCCATGGAGAAGTTGTCCTGGCCAATATAAAAAAACAAACATCACCATTACACTTTTTCCCATAAAGGTTAGCATCAGTGTGACATCACAGATTAGAGGCGGGACAAATGGGTTTGTTTTATTGGGCAGACAGGAGTTAATTTCAATTAGATAAATCATAACAGTAATTATACAAATGAGTTATTTCATGTTGCAAATGAGCTTCCAAGATGTATGTTAATTTCACTGCTAAGAATATGCCTTGATTAATATTTCCTGGTTTGATTCAAGCAAACCGAATGATGAATGAACAGAAACAGAGCGACTATGAGGCTTATAAATGACTACTCCCAAGACTCTTCCAGAAGGTGTGACATACTGATATCGTTCATAGTACAACAAGTGAAAGTTGACACATTCAGAGCCCTCAAAAGTTCAGAGATGTTGTGACAACACTGTGTGTTTAACTGGTCTGTGATCTCGACTTAAGTGGGCCTTCAGACTGGAGAGACAAACCCACGTAAACACACAAGACCGGCATGAAAAGGGCTATAGTGTGAACTTTTCATATTCATTTAATTTTCTTTTTAAATGACTTATTTGATAGAGAAAATGTCCAGAATAAGGACAGATTACCTTTTTGTTAAGAAAATTAGAAAGCAGAGGAAGAAAAGCACATGTTGGCATAATTATGTGAAGCAAAAAAGTCCCCTTGAATTAACATGTTTATGCATGTCTCCCAGTAAACGTCTGGTAGTGGTGGTCCCCAACGACAGCTCCTACCCTGCAGTGCGACGGGCCTACACCAGCGAGGACGAGGCATGGAGGTCGTACCTGGAGAACCCGCTGACAGCCGCCACCAAGGCCATGATGAGCATCAACGGGGACGAGGACAGCGCCAACGCCCTGGGCCTGCTCTACGACTACTACAAGGTCTGGATGGAGGATTTTATGCTTTTCTTTGTCTCGTATGATAATAAACTGAATATCTTTTGGGTGTTGGAGTGGTGGTCAGACTAAGGGAAAAGGGTATTCAATGAAGCAACATTTCTACAGCTTCATTTTTACTTTAAAGAAGCTCAGATTTACTTGAATAAGAACGTCTGGATGCTTAAAATATTTGCATGTAGTGCATTATATTCAACAGTCAAGTTTTTACAACTATGATTATTCAGCTGACGATATGTTTCATCCTTCAGAGAAAAAACAACAGGATAATTGAAAATCACAGGAAAAAGAGTTCAATCTTATATTAATTCATCATTTAATAGCATATTAATTTAAACTTGACACTGACTGTTTAAAAGACGACTTAATATGCTCCCAGTGTGATATTGGTCAGTAGATGTCAAGCAAAGGAATTCCAGCACACTGATTGTTATTAAACCTCAATTTTAAAAACACTGATAATAACAATACATTTCATCAAACATGACAAATGACGGAGACACATGTCACTCATCCAACACATTCTGATGACACATCCTCCTTTTTTTTCCATCCAGGTGCCTAAAGAAAAGAGGCTTCTGCCAGTTCCCAGAGTCGTTGAAATTCCAGAGGAACAGCAGAAGAGGTCAGTGACTTTGGGTCTTTCGGTGCCTCGCTCGAGGTTGCACATGTACAGACAGAAATACAAAAATGCTAAACATGTAGTTGCTAGCAGACATTGCCCAGTAATCTGTGGAATTAAATCCTGGAGCTCAGTGATTGTAGTATTTGACATGTTGCAACCGTGGTTAATAAGGTTTATAAGGTTTCATATTGTTAAAGTTACAGTTAAATACATCAGCTTTCAGTTTTATTAAGAATTTCCATAAGATAATAGTGATACAAAGCAAGCACTTCTAGTATGTATGTGTGCACATATGAGTGAGTCTGATACTGAACGTAAGAGGCTCAGGCTACATTAAGGCCAGTGAAAACCTCCTCATCTCTGCAGAAAAAAAAGAAACTACTAAATATGTCATGACATAATGTGTCTCTGCTTTTGGATCAAAAATATTTTATCCACAAAAAAGATAATATATTCATAATTAGGGAAACATTGAAATGGGAGAAATCCAGGTCTGTTTTCTGAATAGAAGAGTGAGGATGCATCGTTACTTTTCTTTCACCTGTTGCGATGACCTTTAAATAAGAGCTGGTTTAAAACAGGTTAAGATTTTCAGACATGCCCTGAGGAGGTTTCTTGGAAATAAACAAAAGCTATGTTTACATTTGGTGTCACTCACCAAAACTCATTGTGAGTATCCTTTAAGCCTATAAAAAATATGTTGGCAGCATTTATTTACCTCAAGTAGTGGTTCACCAAACGTTTTTCCTCCCCAGTTGTTCACATTGCCAAGCTCAGCGGTTTTCACAGCCTAACAAAGCATGCAATTCATCTAAAGTTCACAATACTGGACAGCCATTCAGAAAAGGCGAGACGTGCAGAAATACATCCAAAATGGTGTTTCATTCATGTTTTTGTTCAGGTCTGCGTTGCCGAGCAACCCCAACAGCCAAAGCGATGTGGAGACGGTGGACAACCGCGTTCAAGTCCTCAAATCGGTTCCCGTCAACCTGTCACTGAACACGGAGCACCAGGAGAGCAAACGGGAGCACTACAGCAGCTTGACCGAGGTGTCAGGGGACGGAGGATCGCCGGCGGTGAAGGCCGAGGCGTACGCGCCCGTCTTCATGACGGGAGCAGGGCTCCACTACAGGGCGGAGGGAGAGGAGTCGTCGAGGGTGATCTACGAACAGAGTCCGTATGAGGTGACCACCGTCAGTCACAGCTCGTATGTGAAAGAAGACCAGCAGAGTCCGCCTGACAGCCCGTATGAAGAGGAGAGAGACGGGGTGAGAGAAGACGCTGTAGTCTGAACAGATGACTGTTATGACAGGAAAGGGAAAATCAACCTGGTGAAGTCACGAGATAATTAGTTTGAAATTGAGAATTCAAAACATATTTCATCTGAACAAAATAATGTTTATTGTTCTGACTTTTCTCTAATTACGACTCTTTTTTTGATTCTTAAGACTGAACCGGTTGACCCTTCAAGGGCTTTCAAAATGATTGTACTCACTAGTTTAACTGACCATGACTCGAAGACATATTTAACCCACACCACGGGGTCACAAGTAGACAATTCTAAGTTTCAAGGGGACAAAGGCCAAAAAGGTTGGGTACAACTGTCCTAAAGCAGTATAACTGTTGGAAATGTCTGTTATTTCTAGGTCTAATCAGTTGATGGTGTATTTTCTTTCATTCCTTTAGATGACAGTCAAACTGTAGAAAACCTAAAATGTGAGATCACAAGTAGATATTTTAGCATGAGTCAATTCTGATGCTTCCGTAGAGACCCCAGAAACAAGATCATTTACTAGACTTTACTAGGTACGAGAAAAAGACTCAGTTCTCACATTTTGACTGGAAAACACTCTTCTACTGTTATTCTATTAGTATTATATCCACAAACCACAGATGAAAGAATGACACACTAGGCTTTGTTGAAAGACACTATGGAAAATTTGGCAAGGCTCAAGAAACAGAAAACATTACAGCAATAGAAGGCTGAGTGTCACATGCTGAAGATCTTAGAGAGAACATGCAAAGGTGGAGTTGTTGTGTAATGGTACGTGAAGAAAGATAGATGTTTAAATATGATTCACTGAGAGTCCAAAGGTTCATTAACTGAACAAGAAGCTACAAGTGGTTGTTAAATTTGTTCCCTGTTTGCCTGGAATTCAGATTTTTCATTACGACAATACTGTTTTTTCTTCTCATTTACAGCATTGTTGAACCAGTTCCTCTCAGCCTAAATTAACTTGTCATTCTGCCCAAATAATTTCCTCTTTCTATATGTTTCAAGCGTTCTCAACAGAAGTACAACCCACCTTCCTCTCTGGCTACAGATGACTACTTATTTCACCAGGAGGGAGTGTAAGTCACTCAGAATACAACCACGTAGTAGAATCGGGATTACAGCAAAAGAAATGTGTTACAGTGTGACGATTCAAATATTGAACTCCAAACTCCCACCTTGTAATATCTAATCACAAATGATTCTCCCCATGTGTGTGTGTGTGTGTGTGTGTTTGCAGTGACAGCTTCCAGTACACGCTGGACGCCACTCGCTCGCTGCGTCAGAAACAGGGTGAGGGGCCGATGACCTACCTGAACAAAGGCCAGTTCTACGCTGTGACGCTCAACGAGCTGAGTGCCAGCAAACGCCTCCGTCACCCCATCAGCAAAGTTCGGGTGAGGCTTTTTAAAAATCTCCTGCTGTAAAGTCATGCCTCTTATTCTTATTTTGATCAATATTATTCACGCGAAACACCAAGATACATTTTTGTTTTGTCATTCAAGATGCTTGTTTGTCAAAGATGCTCTGTTTTTCACAACAACGGGTTAAATCATTATTTCTAATGTGAGAGGCGACTCAGCTCTACAAAGCGTTTTAGCATCTTTCATAGTCTCGGATCTGCGGACTCCAACTTCACTTGCAGTAGGCAGCTTTTTTTCAATGAAAACGCTCTGACAAAACCATTTATCACGACCTGCTCAGCGCCGCACAGCAGACAAGCCAAACACTATCTGGTGAACATTGTGGAGCATTTAGCAGCTAAAGAGTCAGGTTATCCCTCAGGCGTTGGTCGAGACCAAAAACAGAGCTGTAAGAGAGTGAATATTGGACTTACTTTCCTTAGTTGGACACAAACACAACTCCAATTTAACAGGACGACAGATTTAAATACAAACATGTGAGGTTAACATCCCAAAGACAGGCACTGTTTCAGTTGAATCATCTAAAACATTTTTCCCTCTCAGAGTGTGATCATGGTGGTGTTCAGTGAAGACAAGAACCGAGACGAGCAGCTGAAGTACTGGAAGTACTGGCACTCCCGGCAGCACACGGCCAAACAGAGAGTCTTAGACATCGGTAAGACTTACTTCTTACTTTCTCTGTGTTTATATGTGAACAACAGCAAATTCTTGAATGAATCCATACACACAAACCGAAAGACAATGACATATTTATGTTATTGCAAAAGGTGGAATGCACTTAGCTAATAAACAAGAAACGACAGAACTGAAAGCAAACAAGCTCCCACCCAACTCTCTGCCTCAAGCTGTTCAGCTGTCCACCATCATCCTCCATCAGACAGGAGGCTGGGCTGTCACACACACACACACACACACACACACACACACACCTGAATCTCTTAATATCTAGGTGTTGCTGTGACACACAACATAAATCCTCTAATCTCCTCGACATTGCCTGAGAGATTGAGCAAAACACTGATTATAGAAAAAACTTGAGAATCCAAAACTCGTGACAAATTTCGTCTCTCGAGCAGCATTTCCCACACGCTGTCGATCTGAAGCCTCATATTGTATCTTACAACTTTTGACCTTTTGCCTGCAGGCATTTTTTCAGTTGATGGAATTAAATTAGAACCAAGTATTTTTACGCCTTGTTGAATGAGTGTGTGTGAGAAGCTTGTAGGCTTGACAAGCGTGGGCCTGTTAACCAGGCAGAGATTGAGAGGTATGTGTGGGGTGGATGGGAGACACACACGCACACACAACTATACACAGCTTGTTGGGACAGGGAGAGGAATGCTATCCGCAGTGTTACCTTGGCTGGTTTTGGTCTGTTGAAGGTAATTCTTGCCCAATTTCCTCTTAATTCCTGTATTTACGTGAACCGAGACAAATCGTAATCAGCCTACAATTCACACGTATCTTTATATCTACCAGTAACTGTTGTTACCAACATGGGCGCCGCAGGATAGATCTAAGCAGTTGTGAGAGGATTATCGTTTTAGGGAATAAGAAAAATACCAAATTTAGCTGCTCAACATTAAGTTTTGAACACATTTTTCTTTTTGGATTACTGAATACTTAAGCTGTAAAACTTTTTTTTGGAGCATAGAAAATCACTCTTTGATAGACACCCTTTGACATGGGTCACAAATAGGCATTGCTATGTAGTAAAGAGAATAGTTAGATATTTTAGGAAATGTCGAGAGTGAGATGAGAAGATTGATACCACTCTCATATCGCTCCGTTAGATATGAAGCTACATCCAGCAGCCGGTTAGCTTAGCATAGCGTAAAGACTGGAAACAGGGAAAAACTGCTAGCCTTGCCCTATCTCACTAATGAACACAATCACAAGATATAGTCCCCAATATAACCACACATTTTTACACTTTGTTTTTAGTACAAATTAGACTAGACAGACAAGATACAACTTGTTATTTTGTGAGCTTTAGAGGTGCTGCTAGCCAGATCTTTGTTATCGTTGGAGTCAAGATAGCTCTTTGGTTTTCCCCTGTTTTTGTTTCCAGTCTTTACGCCGATCTAAACTTATTTGTACAGACACGAGAGTGGTATCAATCTTTCAATCTAACTCTCAGAAAAAAAGCAAACAACTATTCCCAAATTTCCCAAAATGTCAAACTATTCCTTTCAGCAAAAAAGGTTGAGAACCGCTGTTCTAAAAAATGCATAGTATGTTTATACCAAATTTTAAAATGAAACTACTAGATTTTACAATAAATGCAATAAGTTGACTTTCAGTGGTTTGGTAGTGTCATGATTTAAAGATGAAAAGTTTTTTAAGTTGCCAGTAGATTCTGTTAAGAGGAAGTGTTTCCCTTTGGCATTTGCCAGCATAATAAGTCTGTGTTTCTTTGTGTGTATGAGCTATAAATAGATAAATGTGCATCTAAAGCTTGAGCCACAGGACTGAAGTACTTCTCTATCACACTGACACATGTTTGTGTATACATAGATATCGACCTTCTTATTTAAATGCACACACGCATTCAACACGCTGTACAAACATAGTTCCCCAAAACGGATCGCAAATGAGGAGGCGGAGAAACCCCTGGAACCACTTAAAATAAAACTTCTGATTATTTTCATTGTTGATTAATCTCTGACATATTCACATTGCTTGTTTCAGTCCCAAAACACAAAGATAATCAGTTTAATATCATTAAAGACTAAAGAAACCAGCAAATATTCACATTTGGGAAGCATTTTAATAAGTCCCACTGCGGGGACATTTTAAATCGATTATCAAAACTGCCAATTACTTTTCTTTTACAAATTACGAATCAATCAATTAACTAGTCAGCTCAAGTCTAATTACTATTATTTAAAAAAAATGAGTGCATGCTTGTGCATCAAAGTGGGGAATCTCAAACAGCTCAGTAGGTCAAATGACAGACCGCTCCACCCTGCTCCACTCGATGCAGCCTGTAACCTGAAGCTGTCCAGAGAGCTGATTTGAATAGCGGTGGAGGTGGGGGGAGGGGGGTCATCATGCCCCTGGGCCGCGTCACAGAATGGATCATTTGAATGAGGTTATTTAATGGGGCATGATGGCAGATAGGCATGTTGCCGCCTGCCCTGCTGCTTTGTGCACCTGCTAAATGAGCAGTGTGTCGCTGTAACAGCGGTTATTATGATGATGGAGGAGGTCGAAGGTCACTGAAGCAGAGGGGGGATGCTCTGAGATGTGACCAGCAGAAATGTTGCAGGATGAGCTGCTTCTCCAAAGAAATTCAGCCCAAATCTTCCTATCAGCGTCTCTTATACAGATAGATTATATTATATCTCAAACCCAATCCCATGTGCTCGTCCTCCTCTCAATACGCCTACCAGGTCCAATCCTGTTTGTTCCTACTGAAGACTTAATTCTTTACAAGAAAAAGGTCTCATATACAATTTTCTTTTTACATTCATATGAGTTTTTTCCACAGCATACCAGTGTACTCAACGCCTCACATTTGAAGTACCTCTCGTATGTGGTCCCACAGGTCAACAATAACCAGCCAATGTGCTCACCTGACTGGCTTTTAATATGGCTCTCACAGCCAGATAGCCTCCTGTGTTTCCTCCCGCTGCCTTTGAAGCATTTGAGAGTTTGTTTGCTCAAGCAGATAAGGTTTTATCTTATAAAATTGAAGCGTGCCATTTGATTGCTTAACTTAAAAAAATTTATTGACCAATTTATGCTGTGTGTGGAGGTTTTTTTCAGAGGGTAGATATGATGTTTGGTTAGGTTTTTTTAAACAGCCGATATCAGCAAAATAAATTTGAAGAAGTTATATTTGAAAGGTTGTTGTGACTGCAGAAATAAACCACCTCTCTGTTTGTCCTCACAGCTGATTACAAGGAGAGCTTCAACACAATCGGCAACATTGAAGAAATCGCCTACAACGCCATCTCTTTCACCTGGGACGTGAATGAAGAGGCCAAGGTATAAAAAACTAATATTACAGTTCCTTTTTTTTTTTGCTTGACGTAAATGTCTCTGTAATTTGAAGAGAAACCGGTCTTCTATATTTACACTAGCTGGAGGCGTGTTGTAGATGTAAAAGAAAAAAGCAGCGAGACAGGTTTTTTTCGTGCCAATTCAGGTGTTGGCAAACAAATGCACTTGCTTGAGAAATTGCTGTGATGCAAGCACCTCGACTGTAGACATCACACACACTCGGGAGCTCACCTAAAAAACAATGAATTACATTTTTTTTTAATATAAGAATTAAAAGCCTAAGGAGGTTCCTTTGCGCCTATTTATATGTTTTTTGCTGTCTGCCAAGCTGATGGGCAGTGTTGTGTACTTTTGCTCTGTTTGTCTTCTTTGTCTTTGTGAAGCGCACTCCTTTGTAGCCACTCCTTAAATGGAGCTCCGTCACTGTTTAACTCCACAGGCCCCCAAGGGCCAATACACACCAATCCCGGTCCCCACCCTCTGTTGTTTGTTTTGCCCTCATTTCTGTGTGAATGTGATCGACTGTGTGTGTGTGTGTGTGTGTGTGTGTGTGTGTGTGTGTGTGTGTGGCTTGTTCATTGTAATAGCAGTCTGCGAACAAAGACGTTGCTATGGTGGAAATCCAAGCACACTTCTCTGAGCCAATATTGACTCGCTCTCTCTCTTTCACTGCTTCTATCCATCTCTGTCTCTCAATCTGTGTTACTCATTGAGCCTGAATATATATATTTGTTGCAGAGCAGGAACAGGTGTAATGCCCAGGTAGTTTAATGCGCATGCCTCTACTGTTGTAGGTCTAAAAAGGCTAGAATTGTTCCAAATGTCTTCAGCAATTTCTATTAAGTTTATTTTACATGTAGACCAAATAAAAAATGTTTGAGTGCCTATTTTATGTCTCAGGGAAGTAGGAAACAAGTTATTTATACCTGGAAAGTAAATAAGAGTATCCGGTTTGTCAGGACAATAAACAAAGAAGGAACACCTTAATGGATGCTATATATAATGTTTTTTTTTTTTATGTGGTCTAGACAGCAACACTAGAGCTGAGAATATAAAGTTAAAGTTCTGTGCTTCATGTATTTTATTTAGTTATTCTTGCCTTTATGTCATAGCAGAAAATTGATAGGTGTCAGAAAATTAGGAGAGCAAGGAGCTAAATCAAATATGGAGAAAGAAGATTTTGCGCACTCGTGTTAATTTACTTATTTAATGACAAGGTCAAGCTTTCAGTCACAAGGGCTTCATCTGGGTATATGTTTGTAAAAAAGGAACCGCAGAGCATAAAATGACATGGTCTAAATACATAGAAAACTGCAGATAATACAGAAATAGATGCAGAAATACAACACTTTTATGTAACAGCTGCTCACTAATCCAGTGTGCTATGTAACCATGCAGTTACATGTAGTTTTGATTTCTATCTACAGGGATTTTAAGATATCTGAAACTTCTGGTGCAAAACAAACGCAACAGAGGTGAAAGGAATTTTTTTTGTGTAAAAAAACAAATACATTTGAAACCCCCAGCAGCCACAGTGTCTCTCCAGAAACAATCTGGCCCTCACTGTAGAAATTTTAAATTTGTCTTTGGCAACAACAAACGTTTTTGAAATACAGACTTTAAAGTATGCAGCATGTGTCTCTGAGTGGGAGAGCCAAGGACCAGATCCTATTTCCAGTTGTCAATATTTTGAGTTGTTGTGGCTGTTTTGGTGGGTTACAGTGTGTTCAAAAGAATGAAAACATTCCTCTAGAGAAAATAGCCGGAAAAAAATAAACTTAAATTTATTGTAAGTTTAAATTGAAGTATGTAAAACCCTCTTCCTTCTCCCTCCTTTGTGAACTCTGGCAGATCTTCATCACAGTCAACTGTCTGAGTACAGACTTCTCCTCTCAGAAGGGGGTGAAGGGTCTTCCTCTGATGATCCAGATCGACACGTACAGCTACAACAACCGCAGCAACAAGCCGCTGCACAGGGCATACTCACAGATCAAGGTCTTCTGTGACAAGGTGAGAAAACACTTCATCTTCCTCAGTTATAAGGATGTTGTCTGGATTCTGGATTTTCTTTTCATTAAGTACATGTCTATGAAAAAGTACCATGTGCATCCAAGTATCCCAAGGCGATGTATTGAAATTGCTTGTTTTGTTCAACCGTAAGTCAAAAACTAAAAGATATTCAGTATACTAACATATGTGACAAGTAAAAGCTGTATTTGAAAGGAAGACTAAATTAATTACATAAGACAGAAACGTTAAACTACAGCTGCATTCAGAAATGCATTTTCTGTCGAGTTGCTCCTATGTGAAGCTTTATTATAGAAATTGTGTTCCGATCAAAGTAAGACTCCAAGTTTTATGTAAGTAAAAAGCTCTAAACCTGACATTTGAATATTAATTTGCTCTTTGCCGTTTCTGTCAGTTGTCTGGATTCGTCTCTAAAATGCAGCTTTCTCTTAATATTTAAAGGCAAACTTAAACAACTGTATTATTGTGTGAAGGAGCTACGTAACATCCCGTTGTAAAAATCCGTCACGGAGGAAGGTTAAAAGATAAAATATTTGAACTTTTATGGTTGCCGGTATTCTCTGCCAGCATCACCTGATGTTACCGTCTCGCTCTCGACCAGTACATGATGTGCACCGTCTACCTGATTCCATGAATGCAGCATTACATGTAGTGTTTCTAATATAAGTTAGAATGCTGCAGTGTGTATTGTAAAAAGAGTCACAGACAGTGTGTTTGACTGCACTATAGGTGGAGTGAGGGTGTTAAGTCATGACATCAGTCCTCCCTCTAGTGGTCTCACCTGCACAGTGAGCCTCCAGAGACACGCGTAGGCTTCATACACACACACATACACACACACACACACACACACACACACACACACACACACACACACACACACACACACACCATGTAATGCAGGAACGATGTGATGTCACTGCTCATTATGTCAGGGCGTGTTTAAAAGAGGCTCGTATAATTTTCTCAAACTGATATGTTCAATATGTGTTTTGTCTGTTGTTTTTCTCAGGGAGCCGAGAGGAAGATAAGGGACGAGGAGAGAAAACTGTTTCGCAAGAAGTCAAAAGGTTTGAAAAATCAGTTTGTTCGTAAAAACCTTGGCATCAAAATCAGACAAAATTATAGATTCAGGGTGCAATATGAGGAGCGGAGAGGTATGAAACGCCCTCTTGATAACATGAAATTACGGTGAATACATTGCCGTCTTCTGCTTCTATAATAATAATTGGGACTACAAGGTATTCATTTGTGTGTGAGCGTCGTTTCTTTTTGCCGGAAAAAAAATACAATAATTTGGCTCTTTTCTCAATCTTTTTCTTCTTCACTGGTGTTCAGGTAAAGATGGAGGTGTAGGCGTGATAACCGCTCCCAAGAAGACCGACACCACTTATTTCAAGACCATGGGTGACTTGGAGGCTCAGCCCGTACTCTTCATCCCCGACGTTCACTTTGGAAACCTGCAGAGGGCCGGACAGGTACACAAACTTTCCCCTTCTCTGTGCACACAAATGAAAGAACTTGTGTCCCATCAGTTGAGTTTGTCTGCTCAAAAGAAAACAAATTGGAGCCACAGCTTGGTTTCTGAACAACCTGATGGCTGCATTTCAGCTCCAGATCAAACCTTTTACCTCCACTTAACTACATTTCAGAGGGAATATTGAACTTTTTAAACCACTTTTATTTCACGGATGTAATTTTCAGATACAAAAATAGATTTCCCCTCGAAACGTCCCAGATGGTTTTATTTGAATAATTGTTTGATGCCTGAAGAGGTCAAACTCACCAATATTTAACAGAAATGCAAAGATTAGAAGAAAGGTTGAAGGATTGGCACCGCACACAGACGTGTTCATTTAATCAAGCTCTTTTTCTACAACAATGTGCTGAATCAAAAGCCCAACGCTTCAATGTGTCTTCATATGAGGCCACACTTTTTACAGGGCATCCTATAGGATAATCACATCAGTGGTAATCAAGTCATCACCTGCATTGCCTTGCCACCTGTGTCGGTTTTACATATTATTGCACCATCTTATGGTTATAATTCATCAATCCAGCCAAAAGAACAAACCAAACATCCAATGAATTCAATTTAATTTCTGAAAATTTTTATTAAAACTAATTAATTGAACAGTTGAACTTAACATATATGGAAACATATCCGGTCTAGCTCCTCATTCAATCCATGTGGTGATGGTGTGTTTGGATTTTGTATCCAAAAGGAGCAATAGATCCAAATCACCACACATGGACACTGAGACAAATAAACCACCCCAAGTAATGCCTCCCTTTACATTAGAGGTCTGACCTGAATGGGGACGTCTGAAGTCTTTAGTACGGGTTGTGATGTTCTGAGGAAACTAGAATGCTTTTTTATAATTCATTTTTTTATAATTCTTTTATTTAGAAATATTGACAGACACAATACAGTAAACATGTACTTTAACTAATATTTCCATTGTTTTTCAGCTTTTTGTTAATATATACAAACAAACAACAAACCTATCCCACCCACCCCACCACTGGTACACCCACTTATAGAAAGAAAGAAATAGAAAGAGAGAAAAAAAAAGGGGTCACCTCATTTCGCCATGCCAGAAGTCATATATATGTACATAAACACACACATACACTGTACATCTGAATGTAGACACGAGTGCATCACTCTACAAAGTAAATACACAATCATCACATCAGACAAGCACAATATACCCAAAAATCAAATGACAATAGGATTGGCCAGTAGGTAGAAATCAGAGTGCCCTATCCAACAGAAAGAGAGTAAAAATAATAAATGAATAGAAAAACCGGTATGTCTATTACTAGAATGCTTTTAAGATTTTTTTCCTCTCTCGTTAACAAAAATAGCCTGGGGTCTGAACAAATTTCCAATTTTTTTATTCAGGACTGTACAATATTTTGTTAACTATAGATTTAATTTTACCTGTCAACGGTGACATTCTGGAAACACACATGAATAACTTGATTAAAGATTCTCTTGGTCTTTTTCTGGCCTTGTTTTAATCTCAATCAATCCATTGAGAAGGTTAACCATTTGTCTGTTTTTTTAAAGATCCACTGTTTTTATATCAAAGTCTCTCACAGAGGATCAAATGCAATGCAGGTGAAACATATGATGACTTGAATACCAATGAAGTGATTATCCTGTCAAGTCTTGGCTAGGAACCACAAGGTTAAACTAGCAACTGTAATAGTGTACAAAGTGGTTCAAACTAGCTCCATCTGGACCAGCAGTAAAATGTGGCTTACACATTGATACATCAGTATTAACAATCTAATCATGTAATACCTGAACACAGTCACAGTGGCCATGTTTATGCAGAATGAGCACTTAAGTACATTTGGGTAAATAATTAATTAGGAAAAGGTCTGCCTGTCTTAGAAGAATTTATCAGTATAATTAAAATATTCGACTTTATGTTTTTATTTGTGCAAAAAGCTGAAATACATAATACTTCATTTTCAGGTGTTTACCTTCAACACAGAGGAGATCGAGAGAGAAGGGTGAGTGTGCATTTTTAGGAGCATTTTAATTTTCAATGACATTTACATTATACAAATTTAAACTATGCAAATGAAAGCAGGTAAATATATCGACCAAAACATATGCAGAGGAAGTGCATTTCACCACAAATGCAAACGCAGTGCATATGTTTATGGCACCTGACACTTTAGCTTTTGTGTGCTTTCCCCAGGAGTGTGCTGGTGAAGAGGATGTTCAGACGGTCGGATGAAGATCTGTGTCCGTCACCTCAAAAACAGATCAAAGAGGAGACACACAAGAGAGGTACAAGATGGTTGCCTCCTCTTCTGCATATCGTTCTTTCTTTTATCTCTTTTTAACGAGGGATAAATGTGAAAATACAGCCCAAGGTGATGTTCTCGGACAGCAATGAAATAGTCCAAAGATATTCAATATACAACGATGTAAAACAGAGGAAACCAGCAAACCCCTGGAAACAAGGACTGCTGCCATTTTTGAGAGATAAATGTAATTTAGGTGCTAATATAGGTGCTAAATGTAGTTTAGCACCTACCAACAACACGGGACACACTTTGGGTACACATTTGCCATTTCTGCTTTTCGGGTAACTGCAAAGAACTTACATAGATAATCTTTGGTTACCGGTGATAGCTACTGATGACTACCGGGAAAATGCGCTTTTATCTCCCTGTTCTGGTTGTGCAATGATTGACACACTTCCTTTGGGCCATAAATTTAACCTTCATTTTCCCCAGATCGTATCTGGTGGCAGACAGAATTGCATAGTGAAAGTAAAGCCTATATGCTTACCAGTCTGAACACAGATGGTGTCATTATATTATAGCCATTACATTGTGCAATCAACATTTATTCCATAATGATAAGTTAAGCTAAAAATGTGTCTATTGCCACATTAAAGAGCCTGACAGTCTGTGAAACCAGAGGATTATATTCACATTGTTGCCTTATATTGGCTCCAAACCCAGATGTATAGATTATATGAACTAATAATGTAGCTGACAGTTAAAGGTGTATTCTTCCTCCTCTCTCTGCAGTGCTCTTGTACGTAAGAAAGGAGACGGACGAGGTGTTTGACGCTCTGATGCTGAAGTCTCCCACGCTCAGAGGCCTAATGGATGCTGTGAGTGGCGTCGAGAGAGCTCAGAGGCACAATTTATTTGCTGCAGAGCACCTGTTTACAAACTGCTTTAATCTGTCATTCATAGATATCAGAGAAGTACGGCATGGCCACAGAGAGGATAGCCAACGTGTACAAGAAAAGTAAAAAAGGGTGAGTGAGTAAAAATATTCTAGTTTTAGGCCTATTTGGAGCCTTATGTCAAGCATATGAAATTAAACTTTAGTGTCCTTTGTGTTAGGATCCTGGTGAACATGGACGATAACATCATCGAGCATTACTCCAACGAAGACACCTTCGTCCTCAACATCGAGAGCTACGCAGACGCCTACAAGGTCACTCTGATGGAGATCTGACCACTCGTCAGCCGACTCTAAGGACCGCAGGTTGAGACAAAAGACGCTGTGACTGCTGGTTGGCTGAAATTTACGAGGCTGCTATTGATTGGCTGATAAGCTGACTGACAGTATTGGAGACAGTCCATTGGTGGCATCAGTCAGACGCTCTGAGGTCAACGTTGACACCCCTCGTCCCTCTCTGACACTGTTCAGGCCCTTGAGGACTTTATGAAGCAAGCCGTATTTTCTGTGCCGGAGGACGACGGCCCTAATAAAAAGAGGACATCATAGAAATTCTTATGAACTTGTTATATTTACTTCCTATAGTTGTAGTCATCCCCTATGCTGTGATGTGAAATGATGGAGTACAGATCAGTGCCCTAAACTTTTGCTGAATGTTTTTATCGTATAAAAAAAAGTTTTTTTCTGTACAGTCTTATGTTTTTGCCAAATAACACAAAATGCCTGATGTACTGTATGTAGCTGGAATTAGTTGGTCCTAATTAACTTAGCTTATTTGCATGCCAGCCTTTGTTTTTGTTAGTTGTGTTAATATTTATTTTATGATAATGTTTTGCATTTCTTAAGCAATTTATCCCAGGATTTCAAGTACTTTACATTTCAGTGACTGTGTTTATAGTTACCCTCTCTAAGAGAACGCACATTTTTTTAAATGGTTTCTCTATATTTTTCAGCCATGTTCCTACGACTAACATGTCAACAAATAGCCAAAGTGTTTTTTTGTAGGACCTAACATAAGATGTTAATGATTTGAAAATACTGTTAACTTCTGTTGTGTGACAAATGGCACTTGGCCTCATGTGCTTGGCTGTATTGAAAAATTAATAAAGGTGTAAACATAGATTGTCATTTTTGATTAAAACCAGACTTGAGTGAGCCTCTATGAGGCTGTACCATAGGCTGCTGTCCCTAAGCCACCGGTTTCTTTGAACTAAATGCTAACGTACACAATTGCAACTGATGGTAAGCAGTACAGATTGGAAAGAATTATGACAAACAAGAGAGTTGAAGTTTTCAGAGATTGTAATGCCTTCATTTGTGTGTTTTAATGCAACTTTACGACACCAAATCACATGCATTTCACTAGTCGGTAGCTGTGATGGCAGTTACTGCTGTGCTAAGCTAGGCTAAATTACTTACTTTTGAGCCAAATTTGCTCTTTTTCTTTTCTTCCTTATGAGATTTAGCTTCCATCCCATTGGCTATGTGGGTCATCAAACTAAATTATTATGATTCATCGAATTTGATATTTTTTAGTTAGAAAAAGAGCTGTCAAAAAGTTAACTAAGCTTTAGCAGGGCTAAGGGGGTGGTTATCTCTCCAGCTCCAGCTTGCTTTATCGGTCTAGTCTGTGGCAGAGCTGTGCTTGGTTTAGCTTTATTTCATAGCATCTATTGTTACAACCCCATCCAACAAAGATTATCTTCTGGGAACCATGACATTTATTGGCAATCCATCAAATACTTGTTCAACTATTTCAGTCCTGACCAAAGTGGTCCGAAAGCCAAACCAACATCACCATCTCTTGAGTCACGCAGTTGTCATGGCTGATTATGTCTTTATTACACTGTACATCATATCTAAATATCTTTGAGAAAGATAAGCCATTTTCACATTTTGTATTTATTTGAATAACAAAATGGATTAATTCTACACAAAACACACAATGCAATACAAAATCTACAAAATGATACAGTGACAAAGTTTTTTGTTCGACAGGTAACAACTGTACAGTATGAATGGATACAATACTGTATTTTTTATTTTATTTAATTCATCTATATTTGGCACTTGACCACAAGATGCTATTGAAGTGAAATGTGGGACTGACGTACCCGATCACCGACTTGAAATGTGCAGAGAATTTGTCACATCTATTTTTTCCCCCTTAAGTCATCATTCATCTGCTTGTGAAGACTACTGCACCTCATGGTGCTTTCAGACCAGCAGGTACAGGCATGCGAACATGAAGCAGAATGGAAGCAGTAAAGAGCTATCAGTAAATCGTACAAAAACCAAGTGAGGTTTCAGGGTTTGTTAATGCATCTGTAATCTCCATTGTCACAGTAGTGCTCAAATTGTCTCCAATTATATATTTGTATTTCAAATTTTGGTGCACATTCAAGAGATGTAAAGTCACAATTGCACACAATTTGAGATTTGCAGATGCTACTGTTGCACTTGAACACCATTTGGAGACTGTATACACACCGTTTACGCAGAAAAAACTTAATGACTGCCAATGTTCACTGCCTTTCTGGGAAATATGATGTCAGTAGAGGGGCGGCTTGAGATTAAACTAAGATTTGAGGCCGTTTTCTCTTTCAAAAAGGGAAATAAGAAGCTACATAGATTAACTGTAGCTGTGAGTAGTAATAAGAGTCTTATTACTACTGCTGTGGATATTCAGGTGAATGCAGAGAAATATGTGTGGTCCTCTCCTTTTTAACGTCTCTAGCATGAATATGAGTGAATATACTGTACAACTTTCTTTCATATCATATCCGTCAAGCAAAAGAAAAGAAAATGTTTATCATCTCATTCCAATAATTTATCAATAATTCAATTTGTTTTGTAAATTTCTTTTTCAGAAAATTGCCATAATGTGATCAGAGTAAAAGAATATATGAGTAACATACTATATATTCATGTCCATCTAACAGCTCGGTTTATATGCACATGTCAAGTTCATGTATTCATCAGTAAAGTGAAGATCTGTGTTTGTGAAATGTGTGTGTGTGTGTGTGTGTGTGTGTGTGTGTGTGTGTGTGTTTATGTAAGGCGGGCGTGTGTGTGTGTAAATGTGATGACAAAGAACTTTGCATAAAAAGTCACTTTCAAAAGAACAGATGGCTCTTATCTGTTGTCAAAATAGTCCCCTTCTTTAAGAAAACAGTCAGGTTTAGCTTTATGTAACATTCCTCCAAAATATACATTTAAAAAAAAAAAAGCTCTCATCCTTTCTAAAATTCTTCTATGGTTAAAAACTAAACTTCTTCATGAACCATACTGTTAGCTGTGAACACTTGTCGCCGCAGACTCACATACTTCATTTCATTCAGTGTTAACATGGAGTTAGATTGCAATACTTTGTGAGAATCAGTCCGTCTTCACTCAACAACCCGAGTCAATTAAAAGAGAAAAAAATTTGCATGATTGCCTTTAAATAAGAAATTACGCTTTCAAAAAACAAAATAAAAGAACAAAACAGCAAACTTGGATTCGGCTCAATGTACCTCAGGAATCTGTTGGATCGTCCTCGCTGGCCGTCTTCTCGGACAGAGATAACACATTTGATTCAGTGTTTAACAAGTCTTTGATGGGATTTTAGTCCATTGAGTTATATTTGTACCGTGTATGAGATGCTTGTTGCCTGCAGCTTCTGACCCGGCATAGAGGCACATGTACAGTACGTGCATGTGGCTGCTCAAAGATTATATATGTAGCAGGCTTTGGTATTTGCAGTATGTACAGGTACATGTTGACTGTGTGTGTGTGTGTGTGTGTGTGTGTGCATGTGCCTCTACAGCTCAAGTGATCAAATGTCAACAATCTCAGGTGGGCCAGCTGGGAGAGATTTTGAGTTAGACTGATAAAACTGCAATGGGGAAAAGTCCAGTTTTCTACTGCCCAGCACCGCTGGGGTCACACTGAAGCAGCCGGACAATGGAGGGATCGTTCTTCGCTCCCTCAACAAACTCCTCAAGGGACAGTTTGCCTAAGAAAGAAAGAGAGAGAGAAAGAAAAAGAGAGAGAGAGAGGAGAGAGAGAGAGGAGAAAGAGAGAGAGACACACAGATTATCAGTTAATTGTCTTGTTTATTCGTTATGACAACAAAGAGCAGATATCTTCCCCAAGGTGATGTGACAAGTTATTATCAAAGTTATTTAAATCAGGGTTTTTAAATTATATTTATAGCAATATAGCATTGTATTAGTTAATTTACTGATTTAAAAAGGCATCAATTTGGACAGCTAGAGTGCGTTTACAGAATTTGACCATTGTTTTACAGTGTTGACAGATTTTTCACTTATTTTTTACTAAAAGTTAGGCTATATTCCAAGTAGTCGGCCCATATTCTCCTGTGTGTATTATGATTGATAATTAATTCAGTAGGCTCGACATGCAGAGACTGATAATGGATGACCAACAAAACAAAATGTAATTTCAGTTCATCACAACTAGGTTGAAACTTTCTTCCTATTTATATTATTAGTCAGTCAAAGCTCTGTGATTAAAGTCAAGTAAAAGAGTTATGATGATTAATGTAACTTTATCCACAGAGACCAGAAGAAATTTGTGCCCCGTCATGACAGCAAGGCAGGTTCGAGGCTCTGATCGGGCTATTTTATGTCAGCACTGGATTTATTATCTAATTACAGCTGATGGAAAACTGTAGAACCAAAGATAGCAAATAGAATAATATGTGATGGATCACTGTGTTTATAGAATAGTATTAGGAATATAGTAAGTTCCAAAATTGGAATTTCCAAAGTAAAATGTTTGAATCAGATTCAGTTATAGAAGCTGCTGTTGAAGCCTAAAACACTTTAGCAGAGCGAGAGGCAGTCTGAGGAAGGCTTACCATCTCGATTCGTGTCCATCTGTCTGAATATCTTGTCTGTGCGTTTCTCAGGTGTGGACTCATCCTCAGGCATCTTCATCACTGAGGACACCATCTTGTAAATAGCCTGAATACAGAGGGAACAGAGAGGAAGACATTATAAACACAATAAAGAAGCTTAATGTTCCCGACTGTAAAAACGGTTGTTTTGGTGAGTTAAGTCACCTTAAATAACCTGCTTTCATTAAAGTTTGAATGTGTGAAGGTGGGTGTAATGCATTTAGAATAGTAGATAAACGATAAACACAACCATAAAGAGTCTGCAGTCAGATCAGTTATTCCAGCCAGAAGCAAAACTACAAGGTTGCATAAGCTAGATTGTTGAAAAGTGCAGTGAAATATATATACACGACCTATCAATCAACTTATCTCCTCTGGGGGGAAGAGAGATATAAAGGATTACTTTCATTTATGTTTGGCTCTGGGGCCTGAAACAAACAGGAAGTATTCATGTCTGAAAGACGTAGTTCAGGTTTTTACATAGACGATAAATTAAGAAAAGGGAATGCGTTTACTTCACTGTTTAGGGTTTCTGAGATATTTAAAGGCTGAGGCTGTTTGTTTATTAATACTGCACTACACATTAACCTTAGTACTTGTGAAATATTTCTCATAATGATGAAGAGTTTGTCTGTCAAAACAGCAATGCACCAGAGGAGCTGTGTACATCTGCAGAAGTTAAGGATTGAGTTTTTTAAACTTAGTTGATCAATCGAAGTCTGACCAGCAGCCAAAAAAACTAAAGTCAGACAAAAGCAGCTAATAGCATTTGAAAAGTGGTAATCAAATGTATTAGTAGATAAAGGATTTTTCCCTCTCAGAGACAATTGTGATTATCTTAAGGCCTTGATATTGATATTTTGGTGCTAAAAAAGGAAGGTCACAGAAACTTCAACTTGAGAATCAGCAAAACATTTGCAGTTGAGATTATTATTGCACACAAGCTGAAAATCTATAATTTCATTATTTAAATAATTTACCAAGCAAAAGAGCCATGTTACAGCTTTTCTGCGTTGTGGATGCAGTAAATTTAACATCTTTGGGATTTGGACTGTTGGTCAGACACAACAGGACATTGATCCAATAAGACGAGGAGCCTGTGTGAGACTGTTTGTTGTAAAGCAACACTCGAGCTGCTGAGAAAACGATTGGGGGGGGGGCTGCTCTTCCTAGAACCGCACAGCAACTGGATGTAGTACTGAGTCAATATGAGGATCAGAGGAGGACCGCTCCCTTCTAGAAATACACCACAGTCAGGTCTTATTTAGAGATGTCTGAGGGCCAGAGAGGAACTGCTGGTTTCTAAAATTACACTGCGGCTGGCTTTCCTGCTGTGGGTAGTCAAATGGTGCAGAACACAGACGCAGACGGATATATGACGTAGCAGCTGCTGTGTGGATGGCTGAGCAAAACTTTGCTTCGCTGCAGAAGTAGTTTTAGGACCACGGATCATGGCGTAACTATGACGGCACACAACGGCCACCGGAAGACTGAGGACTACATGAAGCAAAGCACAAAGTTGAGAGAACGAAGGATGGAGGGAAATAAAGACATAAGGAACCAAAACAGAACAAAACTAAAATCAGTCTAGACCACAACAGTAAAACTCACCGTTACAATCTCCAGCATCTCCGCCTTGCTAATGTATCCATTCCCGTCCAGATCGTACATACTAAACGCCCACTTCAGCTTCTGGTCCAGCCGACCACGAGAGGTCACACTCAGGGCGATGATGAACTCCCTGAAGTCTATAGTCCCATCTCCGTTGGCGTCGAAGGTGCGGAAGACATGCTCGGCGAACTTGGAGGCGTCTCCGTAAGGGAAGAAGTTGGCGTAGATCTTCTTGAACTCCTCCATGGAGAGCGCGCCGCTGGGGCAGTCCCGCAAGAAGCCCTTGTACCACTCCATGATCTCGTGCTCGGTAAAGTCCGTGTTCTCCATCAGGTCCTGCATGACGTCGGGACGGAGCTTGCTGTTTTGTTTGCCCATGGTCGCTGTTTGTGTTCAGGCTGTGGGAGATGTGAGGGCAGCGGCGATTTGGACTGCTGACAGGGAAGAAGAAAGAGAAAGGGGGACCGAAAAATTATGTTAGAAATGATCTGAAATGAACTTGAGCTTTTTTGATACAAGAGGGGGAGGCAAGACAGTAGCATACGCAACCAATAAAAAAATTTAAAAAATTGACTCATACACCAAAAATACAGTTTAAAAACTGCAATAACTGACTTTTTGTCCACTTGCTGGCAGTGGAACAAGCTGTAGCACACTGACATCGTATCACTTATAATCAATAATCACTCACCTCACAGCTCTGTTTTTTGGTCTCTACCAGTTCCCGATGGAAATATCTGCCTATTTCGCTGCTAAAAACGAGGTTGGCCATCATCTCCCAACTAAATTACTTACGGGATGAGATGCTGCTAAATCATTTCCTGTGGGAAATCCTATAGGGAGTTTGGGGATGTCAAAGTGGCTCCTTTTAACCCGACTAAAAAGGGTAAATGTAAATGATGGAAAATATGTTAAAGTAACTACAGTATTCGATGCAAACTGTAGATTATACTTTTTTTTGTTTGTGTTTTCTTCTCATCTCTTTATATTAGCTTCACTGTTACTTATCAAAGTTGTTGTTTTTGCTTTCATTTAGTCGTTTTTAAGGCGGTAATTTAATTGACAGTTTGGTGTCTTTCATCTTCACTGCACTTATCTTTTGTTGCCGTTTCATAAAAAAATGCAAATAAACTCTCACACAAAAGCCTGACGTGACTAGATAATAGGAAAGCAGGGAGATTAAGTTTGCGGTCTCCTGCAGATGCACAGCCACGTTCAGTCTCCCATGCACCTGCAACAGGAGGCCGCCTAATGTTTTCATGGCGCACAACCACCACAGATGCACAACTACACCCAAACCCACACCGAGCACATTCACTGGTGGCAACACCAATTCATGTGAGTGGGTCTGTGCGTGCATCTCTGCAGATGCACCTTCCATTTCCTGCAGAAACTACAACACTGATGCATCAACACACACATACACATCCTCTGTATTAATAGTCAAGCTAGTTTATCCAACAAGTTTGGGGTTTGATGTGGCTTGTGAAATACAACCTGCAGAAAACGATATATGCAGTTAACCTTGAGGACAATTTGACTTGTTTTATGCTTTTCAAGTGCATCCTAAACATGCACACTATCCACGTAGCTGATCCAACTTGGTGACGTGTCCGTTCACTTTCTGCAGCGACTAATTCGGAGGAGTGTGATTTTCATCTGAGAGCCTTAACACTCAAGAGAAGATGCAGCCCTGCAGCTAATGTGTTAAGCATTTCCCCCGGTCAGACTGCTAGCTGAGCTCTCCAGGCTAAAGAGGAAGCTGTTCTAAGCTTAGCCGAGGATAATGACAGATAACATCAGCAATGTCAGGTCAGGCCAAAGCAAATTACTGTACAGGTAGTTTATTCCAGGAAAGGAAATAAAGATCGGTCACCTCTGTGTTTCCAGTCAACGTTCGGTGCTTCTCTTACATTGTTAAAAGACTCCAGATCTAAAATATGAAAGGAACTAACGGATCATACCCTAAGCCATAATACCATTAAATGTAGCTGTCTAACTAATATCACTGTATGCAAATTCAGACTTTTTAAGCTCCCAACTGACTCTCTCAGTTGATCCATTGATTAGTCTGACTGATTGAAAATGAGCTGCCATTATATTTACTTTCCGGGAAAGTGGGTGCCTCAGTGGGAATATGCTCTTCTTGCCAATAACAAATAACTCAGCATTAATGAAAAGTGCCGCTTCAGTGACAAACTCAACAGGAAATAGAGGATCTTGGAAACACTGTTCCACACAAATTAATTTAGGAATAAAGGCAGTAGTTTTGTTAATTTTTCCAATTGTTTCACACGGACATGTTCCATAAACAGCCCGCTTTAATCCTTTAATTAACTCAGAGTAAACAACGGGCTCTAGCAATGTGGCAGCCATCTCTAATGAGTTCACTTCAATGCCAGCGGGAATGCTGGAGCAGCGTGAAAAGGAGATTAACACCTGTTTACATACTCATCATTCCTGGAACAAAACACATCAGCAGCTACACGGCGGGGGTTCAATGTGAACTGCTGATACTCAGACTGGAAGCGTGTCTGCTTTTAAATTAGAAAGAAGCAAACAGTCTACACCTGAGAGGAGCAACGTGGAGACTGTTTACTATATAACATTAAACCCAAAAGTATCAGCTAATGCAGTAACTATTTTGATTGTTCTATTAATTGTCATTTTTCAAGCAACTGCACTAAACATTTCATGGTTCCAGTTTCTCAAATGTGAGATTTTGCTGCTTTTCTTTATCTTTCATTATCGTAAACAAGATATCTTATGACATTTTTCACTGTTTTGTGATCTTTTATAGACCAAACGATTAAAATATAATTCACAGGTTAAAACTATACTGAAAACAATCATTAGCTGCAGCCCAAATACATCTACCATTGAAATATTCCCAACATCTGCATTTGAAGGGCCATGAACAAGCTCATAGTGAACCCACACAGGTGTTTTCAATCATGCTACCTGATTAGACCTCTTCTCAGGTGGGTGTGGGTGCAGACGTACTATAAATGGACTGCTATTTCAACCTGCACAGAAGTCAGGAAATATGTCTTTCCCTGGGAAGAAGATGTGAAGAAGAGCATTATCCATTACAGAATCATCATTTTAATTGTTTTTATTTTCTGGGTATAGGCTGTTTTTGCCAGATTGTAAAACTTAAACAAGCCAGCACACACTTGCTAGCTGATTTAGCAACTGAATTACTTGTTCGATTAGATTCGCCAATATGACCATGATAGAAGCTGTAATGTAGCAGCACACAGTGAGAATACCAATTTGAAACCAGGTTACTTTAAGATTACACAAGGAAAGCTACATTTGTCTTCTCCTGTATTCAACTTAACCTTAACTGTATTGTACCAGAGGAGAAATGTGTCTTTCACACAGATCTGAAGATAAACTATACAAAACACAATCAAAAAAACATATGAATAAATAACTACTACGCTTAAACTTTCCACATAAAAAACACAAAATACAGAGAATTTATCTATTTTGCCTCTAGAAGACAACAATCAATCTGACATTTTGCTGCAAGCAATGGTTTATCTAAATGTTTAAGAGCTCACAGTGGTATCTCGTGTTTTTTAGAAAGCTTAATCACAAACAAATTAAGGTCTTATGTCTCAGATATAAAATTTAAATGCATAAAAATGCAGTGATTTAAAACCAGTTCAGTCCGTTCACCCTAAACCCACACTCACACACACTCCCACTCTTTGTTTCATGCGATGATCGGGACTGCCACATACTCTGTAATTTGCATTTTAATGTTTTTAATGGATTGTAGAGCGTCCATGATTATTGAGGCTGCGTTGTTATGATTACTGAGCACACACTACCTTTTGTTTTTATCAGCAAATTGTAAAAGAAAAAAACACATATTACCTTCCATGTCGTCTTTGAATCACAATAGCATTTAAATTACACTTTTTGTGCAGTCTGACGGCTTGTTTAATTGTTTGCTTTTAGCTGCGGCTCTAATCATAGAGACTCCTTTCACTATTCATACAAACAGAAATGTTTCTCTCCCCATTACTCTGCATGAGGGAGGGAAGGTGAATTAGTTTTGCGCTTACTGGCTTTACAATAATGTATTATAATGCCCCCTTTTCACTATTTTCTGACATTTTATGGGAAAAGGATTAATTGATAATGATTATAATTAGTTACTGTTCTATTGTGTGTTTTCAACTGGTCTTTATCTCACACTGCGTGCTCTGTTATTAATACTAACAGGCTATTTCACTTGTATTTCAAATGTTCGGCTCGTTTTTCAGACTACACGGCTTGGTGTAGTTTCTATGTGAGTGATGTCACTCCCTGTGGGTTTTCATTTCCTCCCACTGTCCACAGACATGCAGGTATTGCTCCATGTGTACAGTAAGTATGGGTAGAAATGGAAGTTGTTGTGTGCCAACACTGCACCCCATCACTCTTTATCTCGCCAGGCTGAAGGTTTCTGTATCTAAAAAGAAGAAATGGTGTGATGAGCGGTCAGACCCTCGCTGAACATCTCAACTCGTCATCCCTAAGAACTCAGCTATTTCTGGCTCTCAGAGATCACTGCCTACAGTTAACCGTTAAGACTCTTACCTGCTGCTGCTGGCAGACCTTTGATGGCATTGTTACATAAGAGAGGCTTTAACAAGTGGACAGGTCACGTGGTTGAGCCAAGTCTCTACCTCTACCACCTCATGAGGTAACGGCGAGGGAGGGAACACCGGGCCCTTGTTTAACATCGCGAGTGCGTCTGAGACGAGAGCTGGCCTGAGATAAGGTAGGTGGAATAATCCAGCAGAAGACAGGTTGCCGCTTTCAGTTTCTAATAACACCAACAGGACAAACATGTTGTTCAGTGTTTGAGACGTTTAGCAGAGGACAAGATCAAGCTGCTGGACTTTGAGACAGATTTAACTCCAACAATGCCGCGTCATATTCAGCAACACATCTTGCTTTCATTTCAATTAAATAGAATTCGGGCTTCAAAAGGTCTTGTTTTGTCCAACCAACAGTCCAAAGATATTAAATATACTATCATACAGCAAATCCTCAGATTTGAGCTGGAAAATGAAAGAATATATTTATAGATTATCAAAATATCAACTAATCATTTCAGCTTTAATATTTTTTCAATATGAATGGTTTGCAACTGAAGACAAAAGCATTAAAGCAAACTGTCAGGGCGACGTAAAATTGTCTTTGTTTCTTTCAATATTGGTGTCAATACGACATCTGAGCCTCGATACAATACAGTACTTGTTCGACACCTTAGTTTGGGGAATATAAACATGCTTTAACCCTTGTATTAATTAAAAACAAAGGCAAAATTGCTCAAGGAATCAGTGTTTGCCTAAATATAATATATTAGTTGGAAATGTTTCCTGACTTCAATTTTTAAATGGAGCTGAAATTATGAGTCAATAAATGTTTCTGTCAACTGATAGAACTTGAAAACATTTATTATAAAAATAGCCCCAAAATGAATTTGTTCCAACTTCAAAACTGTCAATATTTCCTTGTATTTTAAATCTTCTTTGATAGTAAAATAAATATATTTGGGTTTTCGACTGTTGTTCCACAGAACAAGTAATATGAATGTGAATAAGTCAACTGAGAAATTATGATTTTATGAAGAAATTGATGGATTGATCAAAAACATAATCACCAGCTAAATACATTAAGGGAATAATCGTTAGTTGTGAGTAAACAACTTTAAAAGAATCGATGTGAATCTAAGAACTACTTACGTGCAGCCAAAGCTTTTGTGCTGCAGCAGCTGAACGGTTGGCTCGTTCTTCTTGCTGCTCGAGTCAAAGGCCCTCGACACGACATTCATCCTAGAACATCTTGTTGCCTACTTACGTAACAAGCAGAAGTCTCCATTTATATCCTTCAGGTAAATCTTAACCTAAATGTCCCACAGATAATCCCAGAACAGAGACACCAGAAAAAAAGCTACGGGGAGGCCAACAGAGAGCCAGAGTGACTGAAAGAGACCCAATGACGGATAGTGACTTTATGAATGATACATTCATAAAGCAATACGATCCGTCTGTGATCAGGCTGCGGTGCTGAGCCCAGTCATTCTCTACCCAACAGGCAAGCAATTATCTGACCTGCAAGATCTGCAATCTGATATTCACACAAAGGTCAAAAAAATGAATAATTTATTTCCATCTCAGCTGTAATAACATATTTAAAAACTAATTGAACTAAAAAAGAAAAAAACTAATTGGAACAAACCCGAGAGGAAGCAGCTCCGGTCAGACTCGAGTGCGATTTTGATTTCAGGCAACACCATACACAGACACATGATTTTTGAAGACGGCAATATCACAACAGCTCTCTTTCTTCTCCGCTATTAAAGCGAGAAATCGGTTTTGCATCATCTGTTTTTGCAAGAGCTCAGCGTTGAGTGTTTGATAAACAGAATACAACAACTGGTTTATGGCAGCATTTAAAGAAACCATCAAAAAGTCACATTTCTTTAAACACTTTTTGATGAGAGAAATTACTTATTCAACAACTAAAATAACAAATCTTTAGGTGATTTATTTTGTCTTTTAGTTGATGCACAAAAGGTGACAAATATATGTTAGTGTGAAAGTACTTTCCTTATGTAAAATCCATGGATGCCAGTCAAAGGTTAAGTGTGTAGATTAAATAAAGATGTTGGTAGGTGGAGAACACTTCCGTGCAGTTAGATTGCCGTTTACACACAAAAACAATGTTGGCTGATCTCAACTCTCAACTGTGACTCTGGACGCTCTGCCGGAGATAAACATGGGTGGAATTAAAGCGTAGGTAAGTACAGTGCAGGATGACAAAAACTGAGATGGTTGCAAACTTCCTACTAACACTACTGAGATTAAACAGCACACCAAAGACTCAACTCGAGGCCACTCTTAACCTAAAAATTAACATTTGCTGCATGAGAGCAACTGAAGACTCCTCCTTAGGTTTGTTGAGCACTTGAATGTCACGTCAGGGCAGTTACTATTCAAACCAACTGAAACTAGCATCTATTGTTGAGCACAAAAAAACTTGGACAGTAGGATACAGTACAACGAAAAAAGAAAAAGGGTTAAAACGCGTTAGAAGTCTGGCACATATAAACTACGAGGTGACCAGCTTGTTGGTTTCCCACTCAAGTTTCACGCCATGTAAACACGATGCCTTGCAGCTCGCCTCAACATCTCGACACAACCACACACATCTATCTCTTTGGCCGTCGTCTTGCTGCAATCCCATGTCTGATCCGCAGGACATTTCGTACCACCATCAAACACCGCTGCAGCTCAGCATAGCTTTGAGAGCAGCCGCACTCACGTTACAAGTATCGTGACGAGTGCTGTTCAGTGGAGCGTGGTTTAGTGGCTCCTTGAATATCTGCAAGCAACTCTATCTCCTGTGTTATTCAGTGTAAGGTCAGGGCTGATATACTGTTGGTCCAATCTCTACCAGAGTCTGTCTGAAGAAACTAACATCTTCAGCAGAGCAGCTGCCACGAAGACAAAAGGTTTAAGTAAGAGGTTTAGAAAGAGAGATACGAGTAAAAGACTGCAACAACTAAAAGTGAAAGTGAGATGATTTTCATGCCAACGGTCTTGTGACAAACATTATCCAGTTTAGAGCTGAAACATTTTGTGGATTCATTGATTGACGCAAATTAACTATTTTAAGATTTGATTTATCTTGTAAATCATTGATCAATCAACTTTCTCTGCTTTCAGCTTCTCTAATGTCAGCGTTTGCTGCTTTCCTTTGTCATAAATGATAGTAAATTGAATATCTTCAATATAATACTAAACTTACTTGAAGAAATGATCATCAGATTGGTCTATAATGAAAATAATCACTAGTTGCAGCCAACTTCCTCTCTACATGCAAACACAAGACAGTTTCACATCAAACTGAGGCTGGAACATTAATGGAATGTGATTATTGGTAAATTCTCCAACACATCTGTCAAGACGACTCAAATATTGGTAGAATTGACAGTTTCCCTGGATATTTAATTGTTTATTCAACAGCAGACTTCAAATATGAGTGATGTAAATTACAGCACGTTTTGAAAACTGTTTATTTGCTTGATAATTCCTCAAACCATTTCTCAACTTCTCTAAATCCCACCCATCCTTTGAGAAACCAGAGGCAGCCACTTCATCATAATGCAGCACACATGAGCTCCCATTGTCAGCCGGAGAGCTTCGTGCGTCAAGACGCCGCAGAAAACCACAATCATGACAGAGGAGCCATTATGAGGGAGCGAATGAGAACAAGATTAAAAAAAAAAAAAAAAGTGTCAGTGCCAAAATCTGCAAGACGGCAGACAGAACTGCAACAGACTCAGGATAGGATACACACACACACACACACACACACACACACACACACACACACACACGTTTACTTTGCACTGAATATCTAAATGTGCCTCTCTCTGAAACAGCCTGTTGTAAAACAAAGGCTACAGAGATGGAAATGTCAATCTGTCCAATGACTAAACAACTCCCACCCCTCTCTGCCAGTGATATCTGCTGCACAACATGTGTGAAATGTGGCTTTCTATCCAAAACATTATTTGTGTGTCAGGCCAGAATCTGTGTCTTTGTCTCAGCATTTTGAAGCTCTCTCTCGCTCTTTCCTCTTTCAGTTTAATCCTCCACTCATCCTCGCTTACTCCCCCCCGTCTGCTTTTTCTTAAAAAAAAAAGAAGGCTGAACTCAATTCAAATGTGCAAGGACTTCTGCACAGACGAGCATAACTACAGAGAATGCTGCCAGTGTGGTCAGTCTGGCCCCAAAAACAAACCCACGCACACAAAAATAGAACATCTGTTCAAATTTAGTGTATGTTTGTAAGAGTTCAGCATCTTGAAATGTTTGGAGGGTTTTGCTTTCGACACCAAGGGGGCTATTATCTTGACTCCACCCTCGTGTCAGCACCTCCGCAGGGCTTTAAACTTCCTTGCTGTGTTGAGGTGAGAAGAGGAGCTGGACAGCAGTATTTCACTTCTCTTTTGGTTGATGTTTCCTAAAAACACATTAGCACTCGGAAGCCACAGCGCTTCAAAGACCGCTAAACTAGTTGTCATTTCAGAGTTAGTTTTCTTTGTCTGTGTCCACTCGTGTCTTTTCACATCATCATCTGCTCGGATCACTTTGTGAACACTTCACAGGGACCGCAAGAGGAAACTCAGCCACGACAGGTTCTTGTTTACATCCCACGTCAAAACCAAGCCAGTAACATTGATTTACTACAAAAAGTGCCTCTTAATTCTACAAGCCACTTTTAGAGGCCGAGATCTTGTCTTCAGTCCTTAGTCTTACTTTAGCTGCGCCACTGTCTCATGGAAACCTGAACCCAATAGGATCCACTGATGAATCAATTCAATGTAGGGTTGTACCTAATGACTATTTTCATTATTGATTAATTTGCTTAAATTATTTAGTCTATACGGCGTAAAATAAAATTCTCACATTAGAGAACACATGAATGTTTGACATTTCTACATGAAGAAGAAAGTGTCTAGAATCAAATCAATTTATTGATGAATTGCTTCAGCACTACTTGTTTTATATTGAATGCATCTTTGGATAAGGGACTGTTAAGGCTCCAACTAGCAGTTTGAAGACTCTCCTTGGGCTCAGGAGAATGACAAAAAATAATGTAACAAATTGTTATTTTATCCTCTTGTTAAAACTTCTCATTAAACATATCTTGTAACTCGTGTTGTTGTTGTAGTACGATCATTTAAATACCTCTCCTTGGGCTCAGCAAACTTAAGACGTGCCTTATTTGGTCCCTATTTTCTTATATACAGGATTCAATGTGTTTATTTTTTATAAAAACAAGAAAAAGCAAAAAAATAAAATCCTCCCATTTAGAAAGTTGGAACCTGCAAATGTCTGACATTTTAGCTTAATAAATTCCTTTAAATAGATACACAGCTCATCAAAATCAGTCAACTATTTGATAATTTCAGCATTGACCTTCTTCAACGGTTACTTTACTTTCAAGTCCTTTGTTTCTGGATTTTTGAGAACTATTGTATAACATGTAATGCCCTGAAGTTCTCAAGACTGTAAGCTCATTCAAATTAAAACATGCATCTCACTGCTACAACGCTCTTACTGTACACCGACCATATAATGAGAGGACATCTGCCAATGGCGTTCATTCACAGCTAAGCAAACATTTCAACTCACTGGTCAAGACCACCACTTTATCCTTGGACCAAGTGTCCAGTAATGCTGCCTCCTCTCTCCTACTGACTGACTGTATTCGTTGAAATTAGATACCCTTCCTCACTCAGCCCTGTGTGGTTGCAGGAGGACTCCTTTTTCACTTCATGCCCTCACTCCTTCTAAAATTAAATATGGAGAGTGTATGAAGACCACAAGCATCTCTACCAGTCTCCTCTCAGGGTTAATTTAGGACAGAGGAAGCATCCTCACTCGATGAGAAATCAGGGTAAAGCATCATAACCGCTGCTTGCATCTTGTAATTCATACGGTTATTTATTTATTGCTATTTCTATTTATCTAGCACATTGCACTGCACTTTTACTGCTTCTTTTTGCACGTCTGGTTAGATGCTAAAACTGCATTTCGTTGTCCTAGTACTTGTACTCTGTGCAATGACAATAAAGTTGAATCTGAATGCTGCAGCTCTGCAAAGTGTAACAACTATTATTCCTGTTACATTATCACAGACGAATACACGTGTTAGTAGGAGGTGTAAACGAACAGCTTTGTAAACTCATCTCCACTGAGCTGCAAGCAAAACAAATAAAAGAAGAAGAAAAAAAGAAAGTAACAGGAAGGGGACAAGCTACGAAGGGTGGGACGGACACAACACGAGCGACAATTTACCTCGCTTTTAAGTTCCTGTGAAGGGCCTGTTAAAAGTCTCTATTCGTCCATTACCTCGCGTCACCGGAGCGAACGGTACACAGTTTCAGAGACAACGGGGGGCAACAGGTTGCAGGAGCCGCTCACGAGCTGTAGTTTCCGGGCTGCTCTCCGTCTAAACGCTACCAGGCTTGTTCTGCGGCTCTCACGCTCCGCTTCGCCCAGCGGGCTCTCGGCTGACGTCAGAGGACCGCTCGTCACGTGGTGCGGCGGCGGCCAATGGGAGGAACCGAGAACCAAGGCACCTGGACGGCGATCAGCAATTTAAAACACAGAGGTTTTATTAAATTCATTAAAAAATGGTTTTAATATCAACAGAAGTTATAGTAGTTATGTTGGAGTAAAGACTGGCAGTGGAGTAAAGTTGGTGTGCTTCATTATTTTTCCTAAATAACTCTAATAAGAAATTGTAATATTGAACAGTGAAACCGTTTTTTATTTTGGCAAATTCTAACTATATACTAATTTAGCTTCCCTATTTCTATTTATTGTTATTTCTTTCTCTACATACATTATACTCTCCTGTATTTATTTAATATCTCTTCATAGGTTTAATTTAATTTCACCTATGGTGTACGTCTCCTAATTTCTATATTTCCTATGCTCTTTTTTCTGTCGAGGATGAAAAAAATGTTATCCTTTATGTATTTTATTTTGCAGCACTTGATGCTGATAGGAAGTCAAACAAATTAAAATCCGTTAAAGCAGCATTACAAATATTTCAAAATCTTAAAATAGAGGATAAGTTCAATGCATTATTGGCCGTTTGTGCAGCTGTCTGTGCAGTACACCTGCCAACGTTTTTAACATATTTTAACCATAGTTTTGCATGTGTATTTTATCCGCCCTGCTGTTCTTTTCTGTAATGAGGTATATTTGCAACCTAGTGCTTTGCAGGGATTCAAATGATGAAGCTAAGCAGTTGTAGACTTGCATTCCCTTATATTACTTCTAGTTGACATATTCTGTTGCAGCGAAAACTTAATAAGCTTATTTATTACTGACTATTGCATGATAATGCTGAGAGAGATTATAGTGATAATAACCACCAGGCATTTGCTGTGGCCGAGTACAGGTGTTCCCTTGCAGGCACATTGGGAGCCATGCTTTGCCTAAGATGATTAGTGGAAGTCAAAGCCACAGGGCTTATTCAGCCCAGTGTTCCAGGGAGAAATTTCTAGATGGCCTTATAAAGTACACTGAGAAGTCCTCCTGTCTGCTGAGTCATTGAACTCCTGACCTCACTGACAGATAGAATGATTCGCTGAATTTAAAAACTAAACATAACAGAGAAGTAATAAATGTCTGAAAGCATTCAGGACACATGCATGCATCATCTTTTGACATTGTAATGCAATGATTCTTTGTCAATGACTTTAAGCAGCAGACAACATTGCTATTCTCTCTTAACAGAAGTGAGGGCTCATCAGTGAGTTTGACCCTGAGGGAGAGTCCCTGAGTACTGTGGAGCTGGCACTGCAACCTCTGACTAATAGGTTTGCATAACATTGATCTGACTGGAAAGCAATCCTCAACTCTGCACTCATCCATCCATCCATCCATACACACACACACACACGCACACACACACACACACACACACACACACACACACACACACACACACACCAGTGAGGCCTGGTCTGCCACAGCTCAAACGCCGAGAGGCTTTGAACTAGAGAGCCATCTTCTAAATTATCCAGCCCATGGCTCTACACAGGCTCTGTCATTAGGTAACAGCGGCTTTAGAGACAAGGTTAAGTAGCTAGTGCTGGACGGAGAAGCTACTGAGATGCACAGTCAAGGACCAAACTCCTCAGTGATTATCTGTTATCTAACCACACAGAGCTAACTTTGTGCTGCTCTAAACCCACTGAGGAGTGAGGCCAAAGTTAGGAGGTAAGCTGCTCTCTGGCAGTCATGCCTTGGCCGAGGACTCTGATCTTATTGAGGAAAGATCTCTGCAAGTTACACATTCAGAAGTTCTCCACGAGAAAAAAAGAAGACTGCATCATAATTACTTTGTTACTGTTTCTGTTACAGTTCTCATTTTCACGTTTTCTACTTACTCTGCGAAATTACTGAACAATATGTGATGTTATGATCTGCTAGAGGAGTGGTTATAGATGTTTAGTGTATACTGAAGGTGTCCCCCATATCAAAAGACAAAGCATATGTGACTGTACATCAGAGATGAGCAGCTGAACCTCCAAGCAGTCAGCAAACAAGAACAGCTCTAGTCAACCAGTGCGTCATGAGCAGCAGACTTATGCACAGGCTGACTGGATTACCCAACAGGAGAATTTGTTCTCAATCAGGACATAATGAGAGCTGCATGTTGAGCTTCTTCAGAACAAGAAGACACAGGTGTGAATTCTATGTTCTCTGTACATCTGCAAGACAACAGCACCTGCAGGAGGGGAAATCCTCTGAACTTGTCCAGTAACATCCCCAGAGGATAAACCCCTGAGTCACTGAAGACATGCACTTCTCTACCGAGCACAACATCTGACGAGATTAGGTCCCGCAGATGTCCGCGAACAAGTTTAGCAGGATTTGGCCACGAGATGTTAGCACAAACATGAAAACAGTGGCGAATACACCGTGAGGGAAATGGAGGTCACACAAACATTCACATTATAAAATATATAATGTGAATGTTGGTGTGACTTTGTGTGACATGATGCAAATTTAAATGAAAGATACAAACCCAACCATACATGCAATTCACTGTTTTCTTCACTGTTATTAAACATGTAATAAAATTATATAAATAGCTGATTATGTCTTCATTGGATGTTTCCTGTGATTTCATACACCAGGATCCAGAATGAAACATTTCATACAACATATGATATTATATAACAATCCCAGTGGGTATTTTTCTGCATAATGAATATTTTTCCTTTGGATACTTTAAGACCATTTTGCTGATAATACTGATGTACTTTTTTTAAACTCTTGTATTGTTACTTTTACTTAAGTGAAATATCTCAACAATTCTCCCACTAGTGGTACCTGGGTCTGAAAATATGTTAAATGCCTGGAGAAGTGCCAGTTATTGGCTGCCCCCTCTTAGTTGATTTGTCGACTAATCGATTGTTTTGGTCTTGTTTTTAGTCTACTAAGATTATTTTAGTAGATTAGTCATTTCTTTTGCTTTTTCATGCTGATTGACTTATTTCCAAGAAACGTCTCTTGTATACAGATCATTTATTAGAGGTGCTTTTGTGTGATTCTTTGTGGAGAAACTCAGTATTAAAGACCTGTCCTTTAAATCAACTAATCAATTAGTTGAAAAGTGTTAGTCCATTGTTTACGAGGTCAGCCCTGTTGATAACATTATGTAAAAGACACAGGACTGTGCTGGATTGCAACATCTGCAAAAAAAACTAGAAATGCCCCACAAAGTGATTAAAATTCAACTTAAAATAAATTTCTAAAATTATAAATGCAAGTACCCGTACCAAGGCAATTTAATGAACCATTACATTAGCTAATTACTGGTAAATATTAGCAGCATTTACATAATTTCTGACTCTTTACAGATCCCTTTTATTTGCTTGTCTCTGGAGTTGCAGTTGAAAAGAGTTATATATAGAGAATTTTCGCTGTCTTGTTTCATTGCAATTTATCTCTGCCAGATAATACAGGAAAGCAGATATGACACCACAGCACGAACATCATTTATAAATCCTACAAAGTCACGTGCATTGTTTTGGAGTTTTATTTTTATCAACTCAGAGGAGGTAGAGTGAAAAACAACTACACCTCGACTTCAAAGAGCAATGCGGCGCCAATAAGCTGAGTCAGGATGAGGCCGTGGACTCACGTCAGCAAGTCTTCTCTGTGCTCTACCGTGACAGCTGTGACACCCCAGGTATAAGTCCTCACCTATCCACCAACATGAGACCATGACACGCAACACAATGAGTTCTGTCGTGCTGAGTCATAATACAGTGTTTATTAGGAGAGGTGGTATTGAAAATGATGCTTTGAACTTGATAAATTGTGTGATGCATTGTCCTTAAAATGCAAACTACAAATACCGTCTCACGGTGGTATGTATCCACCAACCGGTCATGTTGCAGTTTACATCCATGTCTGTTCAAAATGTCATCACTTCATCATTATATCGTACTAGACATTTGTGCAAAATTGTCATAATTAGCTTAAGAATTCTTGAGTTATGGCCAAAAACATGATTGCGTTCCTGAGACAAATTTGCTGTGTGTTCCAATACCCGAACTATCATACTATTTAGTATACCAGAAAAATATTTTGTATGTCCCAATACAAAGTATGCTAAATGCAGTATGACAAAAATACCATGATCCTCTACTTTATCCGGTTGTATTTTGCAGTATGCAAGCCAGCATGCTTTTACCTCCTTAAAACATAAGGAAGTAGTCTCTCCCAGTTGAATGCATACTGCATGCAACAGTACGTACTTTGTAAAAGCAGCTGCAGCATGTACTAAAAGTGAAAAGAAAAAGTATACGATTTGGAACACAGCTTTGAAGAATTGTCCTCCATTGTCTTGAGATATGGTGTTCAAGATTAGGGAGAGACGAATAGAGGGATAACCCCAAAACACCATGCCACGACTATCGCTGGCATGGAGGCATAAAAAACTGCCCTTTGACCTCCTGATGTGACACTGATAATACTTCCTTTAATCAGAGAAGAGCTTTGTCAACAATTTTCAAAATGCTGTGTGAGGAAGCAAGTATACAACTGCTGTGTCTACCACGTGAGTCAGCACTTTGCTGAAAGGCCACTTGCTGTCGGATCGAACCGCAGCTGGTCTCGAGATCTGAACTGGCCATGTGACTCCTGGCCAGTATAGATAAAAGAAAGAAGCTGCATGAAGGTGAGAGAAAGAGAAGGCATTGGACGGGTTGGGAGAGGGCATTACAGTAATACCACAACTCTGGCTGTTACAACAGGTAGAGCAAGAAGTGGGAGATGACAGGAGGCGAGGAGGAGCGACAGACACAGGTGTGGAGGAGGTGTGAAAAGGCAGCGGGGAGGATGAGGAGCTTCAGGGAAGAGAGGAGGAGAAGAGGAGCAGATACTTCTGGTGGGGAGATTACATAACAGTGAAAAGCAGGTAAGCTGCTGATTTGACACTGCGTAGCACACATGGCATCACCAGATGCTCTCAGGCCAATAACATCATCGCTAACTCCTCATTACCAACTTTTGACAAATCTAGGGGGCAGCTGCATTTTAAAAGCTCAATCGGGGGCCTAGTGACCGAGCAGAGTCTCTCATCTGCTTGTATTTACAAATCAGTTGAGTGGAAACTTCACTGAGCACCAGTGAGTCAGGTCATACAGAAATACAGTAGTCAAAAAGTGGTAATAACAGATTTGGGAATACATGCAGCTGACTGAAAAGCAGCATTTATGCTCAACGAATATCTTTTGTCTACTGCAAAGTTTTTGATAAAGTTTAAGATTTCAGAGAATCTTAATGGATCTACATTTACATAAACTACTAATTCAACCTAACTCAAATAAAACAGGAAGAGGATACATCTAAAAATATAATAATTGTCTGAAAATGTAAAAAGCAAGCTTAATATAAAATATGAGACTTTAACTATCCTAACTTACTAAATAATTAGTGTTTCCACACTGTTTACCACATGAAAATAAAAAAGACACTACTGCCCAAATACATTCAGTAAATCCCTGTTAAATTGTGTTTTAAATCCCACAATGTAGCTGTATTTTAACACAGAATGAAAAATTGAAAGTTAAAATAAGCTGTTTCAAAATAAACTGTGTTATAAGGCGATGTAAAATAGGAATTTTTCACAGAAGACATTTGGACTTGTCACAGTAGGAACAACACTGGTGTAAATAATGATATTAATAATGGATGAATTTCATTGAGCGGCTTTGATTTCAGGTTCCTGGTATTGTGCGTGCTTGTTCACTGGAACACCTGAATAAAACAGCCATTGTTAGTGTTATTACTAACATCTGTGCTTTTTCTAGTACTACAAGTCAAAATGTCTTTCATGAGAAAGGCCTGTTAAACAGAATAGTTCCCAACCTGAGAATAGAGGCCGATTCAAGACGGGTCACGAGATGATTAAAGGGATAACGAAGAGAGAGAGAGAAAAAAGTTGTTGCACAAAATGATGTTGATTTTTTGTAACCTTTCCATAATTCTTGCTTTGATCTTGTGAAATAAGTACTAGATTTGTTTACCTCTTAAGGACTGTAAAAACTCCTCTGATGAAACTTTATATGAACTCACTCTCATGCCCACCCTAAGGCCATAACCCACACATACTTCCTCACTTTAAAGGGTCCCAAGATGTAGATTACAAGCCAAAAAGAGGAACCAATGTCTTACACAGTCTTGCTGTTGTCTGCTGATTCTACTGATGTGCTACTGTTAATGGAGAAAAAAAACTCACGGTGGTTGGGGTCGTCCATCCCACACAAAAGACGCAGCATAAGTGGAGGCAGGTTGTTTTCAAACACATGTGAAGTCACTGGGCCACCACACAGACACAGATTGATGTAACACTGCTCTCTAGTGGGTACATGACCAATTGACATGTGTATCCTGTTGTAGGTGAGAGCAGGGGTTCTCAATCTCAACCTTTTGTTGGCCCATTTCTGATTGTTAAAAAAAAATCAGCTGATCACCTTCGAAAATAAATGAGAAAAAAACACAACGTGACAAAAAAATGAAAGTTAACTGGAAATATGTTTTATGATACTCACTGTCAACTGCAATTACCTAAATAAATATGCTGCTTATGCTCACCCATCAGTTATTTCCCCCCGCCCCCTGCTGCTTCCGCCTGCTCTCGTCTACTTTCCGGTCGAGGTGCAGCTCATCTCGAAGGAACCTGTTGACAAAAGTCGGAGATTAAACCAATTAAATCACGGTGGGTGCAAACAGGTAACGTTAACGTATTCTTGGGACGCTCGGGAATTGTAGGAGAACTTTCTGTGACCTTCATAAGTCAGTGTAATAGAACATGTGTCACTATTTGATCATACATGTGTTTATACGGATGTGAGAAGGCAGGTAACAGGTACTCTATTAGCACCCAGGTAATAGGTACTCTATTATGACCCAGGTAACAGGTACTCTATTAGGACCCAGGTAACAGGTACTCTGTTAGCACCCAGGTAATAGGTACTCTATTATGACCCAGGTAACAGGTACTCTATTAGGACCCAGGTAACAGGTACTCTGTTAGCACCCAGGTAACAGGTACTCTATTAGGACCCAGGTAACAGGTACTCTATTAGCACCCAGGTAACAGGTACTCTATTAGGACCCAGGTAACAGGTACTCTATTAGGACCCAGGTAACAGGTACTCCATTAGCACCCAGGTAACAGGTACTCTATTAGCACCCAGGTAACAGATACTCTATTAGCACCCAGGTAACAGGTACTGGACCTGTATTCCCTGAACTGAGACACGCCTGAGAGAGCAGCTCAGACCCACCTCTGTTTGGTGTCTGATTATGTAAGCTCTTTTTATAAATATATTAAAAAAGCATGCTTTTAATAGTGAAAGTGTAGAACCATGATGTATTCCTTTAGTTTATAGTATTAAATTGAAGGTTTGAGATAATTGTTAAGGTGTTATTTGTTAGAGCCTTCATGTTTGGTAAGGGACTAAAACTTGGAGTGATTGCTTGGGCACATCAGACAAGAAGAAATGTATATTAAAGCAGAACAGATATGTTTTTAGTTCCCTTAAAACAAAACATGTTTTTTTTATTATAAATGTCTTCAACTAGGGGAGGAGACTGTGTTCCAGTCTAGCAAGGTAGATTATTTACTTTTACATTGCATATTTTGTAAAACATTTTTGCAAAATCTTTTTCGTAAAGTTTCCTTTTGTATATTAATGGTTTCTTGTTTCTTTAAGTTTTTAAACAAAGACACCATAGGATCCAACAGCTGTTTTCCCCAGATTTATTAGATTGCAGTGTGCCTTTTAACTAATCAATTGAATGGGCCATTTTCTGTTTTATTTTTCTTGTGGGGCTTTGTGCTGTGCTGTAGGGGGGACCGAGTGGGGACCGAGTGGGGTTTAAGTCACCTTAGCTTGCTGTGAGTAGGTACATTTGATTTGTGTGCAGTGGTGGTTTATTCATAATTTGCCAACATGATTGTGACAATTTCCTCATTTTTTTACATAACTCTACACTGACCTCCCTGATGGTGCAGTTTAGCCCCACATTGTTTATTTTCTTTGCTTGTTCATTCATTGAATTCATCTATGTATTAATTGTATAATTTACTCCATCCCTCCCTTTATTATGACCTACATTTAGGCCTTCTATTGAAACTCACTTGTTGAGTAGAGACAAGTCTTTTATTCTATACATTGTCAATAAAATCTATATTTTAGGTATTGTAGTCTCTGGCTCCAGTTTATTCTGGGTCTTGTGCATTGAGTATCACCGGGTGGGGGTGGGGGGTGGGGGATGGTGGAGGAGTTCAGCCCGACAGAGACAGACAGACAGACACAGAGAGAGAGAGAGAGAGAGAGAGAGAGAGAGAGAGAGAGAGAGAGAGAGAGAGAGAGAGAGAGAGAGAGAGAGAGAGAGGGAGAGAGAGAGAAGAGCACTGCAGGTACACATTGTTCCTTTAAGTCTTATTTCGTTCAGCAAATATTTGCTGTACTGTGGCTTAGTGAGCTGACATTGCTTAAAGTAAAACAACCAACAGTTGTCTTTGATGTCAAAAAAAGTCAGCAACACATTTACTTTAATTACTTTTTATGAGACTTTGTGAATTCACACAAATCTCTATAATCTGTTATTAGAATTTCTTATCATTCTTGTTATAATTTGCATATATATATATACTGTGACTAATATATTTTTGTAGTTCATATTACTCCACCCTTTCATGATGTAGCATAGGAGGATAACTGACAAGTACATGTATGTTTTTTTCTTTTTCATGTACTGTCTCTTTATGGGTGGTGTGGAGATTTCTGACTATAGATCGCTGTGCGCAGTCTTGTGTAATCACCACCCTGAAGCTTCTGCCTGCCCGTCACTATGTTTAATAAATTCCTCACGTCCTCGCCTCTCTTTGCTATTGGGTCAAAATCTCAAGTTTCATCTGTTTAATCTTCTACTAGTAAACTAAATGTCCTCCTCCACCCCTCTCGCGTAACTCTCAGTTTCTACTCAGTGTGAGTCAGGAACAGGCTTGGGCTCCAGCTGAAGGTGAGAACTCAACAAATTAAAAATTTGATGCCGTTTAAAACATTTCACTTCTACATGCGTCAAATATTTTCTTTTAGAATTTCATGCATTTTCTTTCCGAGCACCCATTTGGGATTGTTTAGTTGACCTCCAAGTTAATAATTTATTCATAGCAATTTGACCTGTGGACTTTAACTGCATGCACATTTTGACATATATGATATATACATAGTTGTAGAGTTAACACTTTACTTCTCTCCTTTTTATGCAGAATCTCTTGATGATTATTTTATTGATTGCCTCTTGAATATATTTCATCCAGCTTTACAGATAGTAATCACTGCTGGGCTCATATTTTTTGTGACAGGTACTCTATTAGCACCCATTAGCACCCAGGTAACAGGTACGCTATTAGCACCCAGGTAACAGGTACTCAATTAGGACCCAGGTAACAGGTACTCTATTAGGACCCAGGTAACAGGTACTCTGTTAGCACCCAGGTAACAGGTTCTCTATTAGGACCCAGGTAACAGGTACTCTATTAGCACCCAGGTAACAGGTACTCTATTAGCACCCAGGTAACAGGTACTCTATTAGCACCCAGGTAACAGGTACTCTATTAGCACCCATTAGCACCCAGGTAACAGGTACTCTATTAGCACCCAGGTAACAGGTACTCTATTAGCACCCAGGTAAAGGTACTCTATTAGCACCCAGGTAACAGGTACTCTATTAGCACCCATTAGCACCCAGGTAACAGGTACTCTATTAGCACCCAGGTAACAGGTACTCTATTAGCACCCAGGTAACAGGTACTCTATTAGCACCCAGGTAACAGGTACTCTATTAGCACCCAGTTAACAGGTACTCTATTAGGACCCAGGTAACAGGTACTCTGTTAGGACCCAGGTAACAGGTACTCTGTTAGCACCCAGGTAACATGTACTCTATTAGCACCCAGGTAACAGGTACTCTATTAGCACCCAGGTAACAGGTTCTCTATTAGCACCCAGGTAACAGGTACTCTATTAGCACCCAGGTAACAGATACTCTATTAGGACCCAGGTAACAGGTACTCTATTAGCACCCAGGTAACAGGTACTCTATTAGCACCCAGGTGACAGATACTCTATTAGGACCCAGGTAACAGGTACTCTATTAGCACCCAGGTAACAGGTACTCTATTAGCACCCAGGTGACAGGTACTCTATTAGCACCCAGGTAACAGGTACTCTATTAGCACCCAGGTAACAGGTACTCTATTAGGACCCAGGTAACAGGTACTCTATTAGCACCCAGGTAACAGGCACTCTATTAGGACCCAGGTAACAGGTACTCTGTTAGCACCCAGGTAACAGGTACTCTATTAGCACCCAGTTAACAGGTACTCTATTAGGACCCAGGTAACAGGTACTCTGTTAGGACCCAGGTAACAGGTACTCTATTAGCACCCAGGTAACAGGTACTCTATTAGGACCCAGGTAACAGGTACTCTATTAGCACCCAGGTAACAGGTTCTCTATTAGCACCCAGGTAACAGGTACTCTATTAGCACCCAGGTAACAGGTACTCTATTAGCACCCAGGTAACAGGTACTCTATTAGCACCCAGGTAACAGGTACTGGACCTGTATTCCCTGAACTGAGACACGCCTGAGAGAGCAGCTCAGACCCACCTCTGTTTGGTGTCTGATTATGTAAGCTCTTTTTATAAATATATTAAAAAAGCATGCTTTTAATAGTGAAAGTGTAGAACCATGATGTATTCCTTTAGTTTATAGTATTAAATTGAAGGTTTGAGATAATTGTTAAGGTGTTATTTGTTAGAGCCTTCATGTTTGGTAAGGGACTAAAACTTGGAGTGATTGCTTGGGCACATCAGACAAGAAGAAATGTATATTAAAGCAGAACAGATATGTTTTTAGTTCCCTTAAAACAAAACATGTTTTTTTTATTATAAATGTCTTCAACTAGGGGAGGAGACTGTGTTCCAGTCTAGCAAGGTAGATTATTTACTTTTACATTGCATATTTTGTAAAACATTTTTGCAAAATCTTTTTCGTAAAGTTTCCTTTTGTATATTAATGGTTTCTTGTTTCTTTAAGTTTTTAAACAAAGACACCATAGGATCCAACAGCTGTTTTCCCCAGATTTATTAGATTGCAGTGTGCCTTTTAACTAATCAATTGAATGGGCCATTTTCTGTTTTATTTTTCTTGTGGGGCTTTGTGCTGTGCTGTAGGGGGGACCGAGTGGGGACCGAGTGGGGTTTAAGTCACCTTAGCTTGCTGTGAGTAGGTACATTTGATTTGTGTGCAGTGGTGGTTTATTCATAATTTGCCAACATGATTGTGACAATTTCCTCATTTTTTTTACATAACTCTACACTGACCTCCCTGATGGTGCAGTTTAGCCCCACATTGTTTATTTTCTTTGCTTGTTCATTCATTGAATTCATCTATGTATTAATTGTATAATTTACTCCATCCCTCCCTTTATTATGACCTACATTTAGGCCTTCTATTGAAACTCACTTGTTGAGTAGAGACAAGTCTTTTATTCTATACATTGTCAATAAAATCTATATTTTAGGTATTGTAGTCTCTGGCTCCAGTTTATTCTGGGTCTTGTGCATTGAGTATCACCGGGTGGGGGTGGGGGGTGGGGGATGGTGGAGGAGTTCAGCCCGACAGAGACAGACAGACAGACACAGAGAGAGAGAGAGAGAGAGAGAGAGAGAGAGAGAGAGAGAGAGAGAGAGAGAGAGAGAGAGAGAGAGAGAGAGAGAGAAGAGCACTGCAGGTACACATTGTTCCTTTAAGTCTTATTTCGTTCAGCAAATATTTGCTGTACTGTGGCTTAGTGAGCTGACATTGCTTAAAGTAAAACAACCAACAGTTGTCTTTGATGTCAAAAAAAGTCAGCAACACATTTACTTTAATTACTTTTTATGAGACTTTGTGAATTCACACAAATCTCTATAATCTGTTATTAGAATTTCTTATCATTCTTGTTATAATTTGCATATATATATATACTGTGACTAATATATTTTTGTAGTTCATATTACTCCACCCTTTCATGATGTAGCATAGGAGGATAACTGACAAGTACATGTATGTTTTTTTCTTTTTCATGTACTGTCTCTTTATGGGTGGTGTGGAGATTTCTGACTATAGATCGCTGTGCGCAGTCTTGTGTAATCACCACCCTGAAGCTTCTGCCTGCCCGTCACTATGTTTAATAAATTCCTCACGTCCTCGCCTCTCTTTGCTATTGGGTCAAAATCTCAAGTTTCATCTGTTTAATCTTCTACTAGTAAACTAAATGTCCTCCTCCACCCCTCTCGCGTAACTCTCAGTTTCTACTCAGTGTGAGTCAGGAACAGGCTTGGGCTCCAGCTGAAGGTGAGAACTCAACAAATTAAAAATTTGATGCCGTTTAAAACATTTCACTTCTACATGCGTCAAATATTTTCTTTTAGAATTTCATGCATTTTCTTTCCGAGCACCCATTTGGGATTGTTTAGTTGACCTCCAAGTTAATAATTTATTCATAGCAATTTGACCTGTGGACTTTAACTGCATGCACATTTTGACATATATGATATATACATAGTTGTAGAGTTAACACTTTACTTCTCTCCTTTTTATGCAGAATCTCTTGATGATTATTTTATTGATTGCCTCTTGAATATATTTCATCCAGCTTTACAGATAGTAATCACTGCTGGGCTCATATTTTTTGTGTAACATGATCAAATGATATATTGACAATAACAGCCAGAATGCAAAGTCTCTGCTACATCCGATGTGTGAGGAGACTGTGGGGTCCAGTACAATCGAACCGGCTTCTTAAAGTGACAAACATGCACAGATCTTTACGCCAACTGCAACACAAAAAGGTAGGCCTTTTGTCCACTTTGCAATCCATAGTTCATGAGTTTTTTGGGGGATATGCAGGAAACAAATTTTGGTTGGGGTATAAAGAAAGGGTTGGGTGCAGGGCTTAAGATCAGAGGTCTTATAATCATATAATCATTGTGGCGCTGCGGAATTAAGAGTGTAACATCATAGAGTTATGGGATAGGAGGGAGTGCTGAGTGTTCGCCTCAGGTTCAGATTTTAGGGCTGAATTATGGTCCATACTTATCTGGAAACATCAAATGATAATATTGAAACACAGACTTAGTTATTTTCATTAGTTAATGCAACTTCATCAGTTCAGTGCAACCAAATACAACATGATTAGTTTACCTGTCATGGGAGGTACCACTTGCATCATGTCCCAATGAGTGCACTAATAGGCAGCCAATCATTTAGCTCAGAAACCATTGGACTGGCATTTGATTTGTAGATAGCTGTTGAGATGTAAACAGAATTTCGACAAATATAACAAAGAACTGAACTACAAAGTGAAAAAAAGTATCTATGGCCTGGATTCTTATAAAACACTGAAAACTACTAACAATATAAAGTATTATTATTAGTATTGTTATTATTATATTGCAGTTGTAGAAATAGTAGAATGAGTAAGACTAGGAGCATTAGTACTGTTATTGAGGGAAAAAGCTCTTATTTTGAAGTCCTCCACACATCCTAAGTAGTTCTTCCTGGTTCAAGAGCAGAGCAAAACCACGTGAGTGTTTTAAAGACCATTCCCATATTGTACACGTGTATTAAGTTCCGACTGAATTTGTCACTATTCATAGGTGACCTTTGAGTGTGCCACTAGTTATAGTGATATGATGGTTTATTAATATGTGTAATTAATGAGAAGGGATTTGAGTAATCAGGGGCCTCCATCTTGGAAACTGTACTTTTCAACATGCAAACAGACACTGCTTTCCAAATTGCATACTTTTCTTTTTACTTTTAATATATTCTGCAGCTGCACTTACAAAGTGGGTAGTTGCACGCGGTATGCATTTAACTGGGTCATACTACTTCCTCATAACATGGCACCTTGTTCTCTGACCCACTCATATAATGTATGTGCAGCACAGGGGATCAGAATATTGGGTCAGAAAAGCATGCTGGTACTGCATACTACATTTGACATACTAATATTTTTCTGGCATACTAAACAGTATGGTAGTACGGGTATTGGAACACAGTTATGCCTTGCATCCTCTCTTTTCGCTTGGCTTGAAAATTGTTCCCTCTCCGCCATCATGGAGGATCTTCCAATCCCTTAAATGCACCTCAAAGAGACAAAGAGAGAGGATGCTTTTGGTGAGCGAGGAAACACCGGTTTATCCTCAAGTCTTTTCAGCACGTGCCAAATAAAAGAGGCGTGAAACATAGCTGGAATAATCTCAAAACCATGGCAGGACTCTACAAATGTAACTGTTACTTTTGTATTTATAAATTGTAGTTATTTAAGATGAACAAAAATCCTACCCTTCTCGATTTGTGTGGCGCCTTGCAAGGCGATGTTCCAACCGCAGTCCTTAATAACCTTTCATCTTGATTTTCTTGTTTTTATGTTGAATGTAGGCTATATTCTGCATTAATCCTTGAAAACATGTTTGTAAGTCAAAAGAGCTGTCTAATTATTGCATCAATAACATTCTTTTTCATTCAGCACTAATTTGCTTCATGTTGTCATATAGATAGACAGGAGTGTGCTCTTCCTCGCCTCCTCACTCGCATCTCTTTTGGGCGGTGCAAAGAGAGGAGGCGAGGAAAGCAATCGAGGAGACATGTTAGCATATTGAAATGCACCCTGTAATAAGTATGTAGTACCGTGACGTCACATGGATCGTCCTCTGTCATAGCACTCTGCTGCAGCCATCTCTTCTTCTAACTGCTTGCCAGAAAGCAAATTCCCAAAATGTAAAACTTTTTGTTTAAAGCCTCTTTTATTTCAATTTATAACGTGTTTTAATGCATACAATGCTAAAAATAAACTGGAGACTTTTAGGCCCTGAGATTCTGGAGGCCCAGGGCAGTTACAGACACCATTTTCTCTTTTTTGATATGAGATGTGTGTCAGGGCTTGTCAAACTGTGTTTTAACCCCAGGTAATGGAGGACAACAAACCATGGGCTCTGATCTCAGAGGTGGGCGAACAAGGTTACATTGAAGAGGTCACTGACATACTGGAACAACACTTCCATATCATCTGCCACAAAGACTTCCTTCAAAACTCTCTGGTGCACGGGCCAAAGATCCAGGCCATATTGATGTGGAATACCCTCCCGGCAGCACAGCCTTCACTACTCAGTTTGCTGCCCTCGCTGAAGGTGGTCGCCAACGGCGGAGTGGGCATTGACCACCTGGATTTGCCGTACATCGCCAGTCTGGGAGTGAAGGTGACCAACACGCCAGGTGTAGTGAGCGATGCCACTGCTGATATCGCGATGGGTCTGCTTCTGGCATCGGCACGCAGGATCGTTGAAGGTGAGCCAAGTCAATTTTACTTTTCAAGACCAAAATCATAAATCATACATTTTCTCCAAGGGCTTAACAATCTGTGTGACACCACGTATCCTAGAACTCCCAAAGGTCAAAGGTTAACTGAATTCTTACAATTACATAATACTTTTTCCATTCATGCTGCTTTATGAGCAAGCCTGACAAAAACTTTAATCTGGAATGTGCTTCTAAATATTTTCTTCGCAGAAGGACAAACAAAAGGCCGTAGGCGCCTCAATGTGGCTTTGGTGATGAAATAAACCTTCAGCTTGTTTGAGGATATGTCCTGTTTTTCTGTAGGTCACCAAATAGCTGTAGACCCCAACATTACCCGTATACCACTAAACCTGATGGGAGTTGAAGTCACGGGGTCGACTCTGGGGATTATTGGAATGGGACACATTGGCTGCAAAATTGCTCAAAGAAGCAAAGGATTTGACATGAAGATCCTGTATCACAACAGGAACAGGAGGTAAACGTTTGATGACATAATGGTTAATTGTTCATTTTGAAATTCCTTAGTGAGATCGATGTCAATGCACTATGTATTTTCAGACTAATTCATATCAAATAAAGACATAGTTCCTGAACCTATAGATATACCTATAGACATAATATCATGTCAAAATCCAATTATGGACCAAAAAAGCTTTGCCTACTTCAGTTCTCACTACTATCCCAGATATTTTAAAGCAACAACTCAAGGAGACAATGTTAACAGTCAGCTTCATCTTTTCTTTGTGCTGTTCAGGAGTGTTGAAGATGAGCAGGCGGTTGGTGCGAGTTACCGGGAGAACATGGACGACCTGCTGAAAGAGTCTGACTTTGTCATGCTGGCGGTCAACCTGACCCCTGAAACCACAGGCCTGATCGGCCACAGAGAGCTGTCCCTCATGAAGCCCACAGCAACTCTGGTCAACATCAGCAGAGGTGAGAATGATGGGCCTCATTCACCAATATCTTCCTAAGTTTATACTTAGTTTTTTTTGAGAGAGGTCCTAAGAGAAAACTTTTTCAGTTTCACTAGTTCTTAAACCGCAGAATTGTTTGTACCTGTGTTCCCAAAAGGATGAATCGTAAATTGGCGTAATTTGGCTCGTAAGTCTGCACTGGCCACAATGTGTATTCTTCATCAAATGTCAATCTTTGTGAAATCTGCTTAGTTTGTTTTTACGAACAAATTTGTTCTTAGGAATGTTTGCTGAATGAGGACAAATTAGTTTTCTGGATTTTACCAATCTTGGTTAAAGAATTGCAAGTTACTGTGAAGTTATTCTAAAACACTGATGTTTAATCTAATGTTGGACTTTTCCTGCCTCAGGTCTGGCTGTGGACCAGGATGCTTTAGTCAAAGCTTTGCAGTCTGGAACAATTCGTGCAGCGGCATTAGATGTGACTTACCCCGAACCGTTACCAAGGTCTCAGCACACTCTTTAACCAGAATCACAATTCATTTAAGTGAAACTATGTAACTGTTGATAGAACATTATTCCTCTTTGAATTGAATTGTGTAGCCATGAGCATTAAAACACACTTTTGCTCAGTTCAAAACACGAAGGATTTTGCCACTACAGTCTTACTTTACATAATAATCTGTGAATTTGACATTACTGAGTCAATTCCCAGCAAAAGGAACATAGTCTCGCTTTAACTTCACAAAAATGAACCTTGTCACACCAATAGATCACAGAGGAAGACAGTTTGTACTGACACACAAGGTTTTCATGGACCCCAGCCTCTTACATAAAGTGTAAAAAGACAGTATAATTATGTTAATATAAATCATAGTTGATCATTGTGAATCATTCATACATTTAAAATGAGCTAAAGTGTTTACATTTTGGTGTCAAGACAGTCTTTTTGAAAGATGTCACTCGTAGTTATGAACATAAAGAGAATTATCACCCTGCAGCTCTGTACAGCTCTGCCATGTCTTTGTCTTTCCTTGTTTTTCGGGCCCGCAACCACACACTCATATCCACACGCTAGCTAATAAACCTCAAAGGATGCATACTTTAACATTTGCCCACTCTTTGCTGGCTCCTAACAACTCCTCTTCTTCATCCTGTGCAGGGATCATCCTCTCCTTGGCCTTCCTAATGTGCTGATCACGCCCCACGTTGGCACCAACACTAACGCTACAATAAGAAAGATGGTGCTGAATATGGTCGACAATGCTTTGGCTGTACTGAATGGCCAAGTTATTCCCAATGAAGTCAAGCCAAAATGACTTCACTGATGGTCCCTCACCTGTCTGTGATTAGAAGGGTTTTCCTAATGCAAGATCAAGTACACACATTAGTTTTTACCTGTTTAGTGGTTCTGTCTAACAATCTGCCGTCATGACTGTGATCAACACGATTCTTTAAGTAACAATAAGACAACGAATGTATCAATTAGCAAATGTTTAATATCATACTTCTGTAAATAACTGGATATAAAATTACATGACTGCATGATTATATTAATGTTTAAGTGTAGTATTCCAACTTTATTTTGACTGCATAACTGTTACCACATTTTGCTCATCTGTTATAATTTATCATACCTCAAAGTTCTCTTATTGTTATAATTTGCATAGATCATTGGATTAATATATTTTTGTTTTTCTTATTAGTCCACCCTTTCATAATGAACAAGTCTAACATGATCTTATACCTATTCCACATTGGGTTGATGCTAGAATCCTTGCTGTTTGCACATGCTTTGGCAATAAATTAAGTTAGTAAACTGCCAGTTTGCATTCACGTGATAAACTACACTTAAATCTTTTTTTTTTTTTATATTAAAAAGTTTTAAGTGATATCTTATTAAAAGCTTATCCAGCAACAGTTTGCACACACCGAGCCCATAAGGTGGATGCGTCCTTTAGGCTATTTGTTGTGTGTATTGATCTTCTGCTGATTACTAACCACCGTTTTAAAAAGTCCTGTCGTCTCTTAATAATATTAAGTTTATTTACTTTCTTACTTGTTGTTGACCAAATGTTTGATTAATTTGCATATATATATATATATATAGGTTTATATTACTCCACACTTTCATAACGAACAAATCTTATATTATCTTAAACCTTTTCCACATTGGGTCGATGCTAGAATCCATACGTTTTTTAAATTATTGGTCATCATTTTGAACTGTTTAAATGCCAGTTTGCATGCACTTAATAAACTACATTTACTCCTTTTAATATTCTTCTGTATGTACTGCTACTGCTGCTTAACTGAATGGGGGGGGGGGTTAACATAGGAAGAGAACTGACAGAAAAGGTGTGTTTTCCCCTTTGTGTAGTGTCTCTGGGTGGCGGGGTGCTCATCCGTTCACCACCCTGAAACAGGCCAGTGAGGGAGTAGTGGGTGTCGATATGGAGGAGAAGGACTTTGGATCCGTTTCTTTTAGTTTTTACAGCAATGTACAATATTGAAAATGATAGTTTATGACCTTATTTATTGAGAGAAAAAATGCTGTTCTGGCAGAGTTCATGCAGTCAATCATTTATGAAAATTGCATACATTTGTATTTTTCACAAGGCAAAAATAATGAATGGTTGTCTTCTGCTTTGTTTTATAGATGTGTTTTGCAATGATCTTTAAATACATACTATCCCACCCCTTAACTGTTTTGTGTCTCTCCTTCACTCCTCTCTTTTCCTCGCCCCTTTTTACCTGACCAGTTTGACAATAATTAGTACGTTATGTATGTTTGTTCTCTGTTTTAGTTGTCAATGTGTCACCTCTTTGTGTGTGAAGAAGTCGAACTAGTTTCACAGGGCTTCAGTGTACACCTGTAGGGTTTCTGGATTTGCATCTGTTGCTGGCCTGTTTCTGGACTGCATCTGGTAAGTTTCTTTTTCATAAGTCATTGATGTCTAATCGACAGTGTTTTCTGCGGATGGGTTCAAACCTGCTATTCCCAAAATGAGACAGGACGAACTGACCAGTATGGACCCAGCAGACCCCTCTGAGGAGTATCGTACTCTATTATGTTCACATGGAGAATGGAAGAGAGCCTCTGGGAGTGAGAACAAGGAGGCTGCTTCTCGGGTGGCTCCTCGGGAAGCTACCTCAAAGCCATGACTAAGGAGTTGTCTAGCGGAGGGCCAACAGTTAGGGACAATGATGGACAGTGAAACGGTTGCAGTGCAGCGCTCAAAATTCAAGATGTCGTTGACCCGAGGACAATAACTAAAGCATAGTGTCCCTTTCTCGATACTCCAAGTACAGACTTGTGTACTTTGGCGTTTGGACTTGGGAGTCCAGACTCCAGGGACGGGAGGACGCAGGATTCATTCTGCATATTCATTCAAGCTGACTTGATGACGTCATCACCTCAGCTGTTTCTTTTTTTACATATTTACATTTCATTTAGCTGACGCTTTTATCCAAAGCGACTTACAATAAGTGAGTCTTGCTAATGAGTTTACTCCGGTTCTTCACTGTAAAGTATTTTTTACAATCAAACCAAATATGACAACCCTGCTTTTTTCGTTTTTAATTTAAAATAAAAAAATGTTTAATCGTATGTATATATATACACACATAATTATATATATATATATATATAGTGTGTCAATATATATATATATATATTTAATATATATATATATATATATTGACACATAATTGCAAACAATTCGGTCAGAAGTAAAAAAAAAAGTCAGCGCTCTAGTTCAACGTTAAAGTTAAATTAAAATATTAAATTATATTGTGTGTTGGATATTGTGAGAATATAACAAACAGAACGAAGCCAGATATGAAAATAATTTATCTGTTATTGAATATGGCATCACATTGAAAACACTCATCTAAATGTCCTGGTATTGGTAATAGTTTGTGACAATAGGCTGTTTCCTTTTAATTATAATCTGAGTTTAGAGGTAAATTAGCTCATGATTGCGATTTTTAAGGTCTTTCATTTTGAAATTCAACATCAAAATGTCGTGATTCTCTCTGAGAGACACGTTGAGGGGTCTTACTCTTATTCGGAAGTTAAATTAATGTGTAACTATGGACCATTTCCTTTCAAATCTAATCTGAAACTAGAGATAAATTGGTTTATGAATGTGATTTGAAGTTAGCTCATGAATGACATTTTGAAGGGCTTTCATTTTGAAATTCCACATCAGAATGTACTGATGCTCTCTGAAGGACACTCTGATGTTGTCTGCTATTAATCTGATGTGAAATTAGTTTGTAACTATGGACCATTTCCTTTTAAATCTAATCTGAAATTAGAGATAAATTGGCTCATGAATGTGATTTGAAAGGCTTTAAATTTGAAATTCAACATCAGAATGTCCTGATATTGGAAGAGGTACCTTCCGAGGTGGTATGCTATCGATATTAGGTATAAGCATTCACACAATGGAAATAACATTTTTCCTTGAAATACAGTTTGCATGTGGTATATTTTTTTTAAAAGTTATCTTTCATAAAATGTATAATTTTTCACTCATTGATTTAGCTTAATTTATTAATGTATCTGTATTTACAGACGTATTGACCGACTATCATGTTCACCGAAACGTTGCTCTTATTTTGAAGTCAGTTGTTACACGCTCTTACCGTAATGCCTTGTACATACGCGTACCGAAATAATCCGTGCGGGCTGGCTTGACTGCAGTCGAACTTGGCACGAGGAGTACTTTGAATGGGACAACTGTCACGTTCACTTGATGTAGAAGATCAGGTCCACTCCTTGGACTCTATAGAGGACTAACAGCTGTCATTACACGTGGTTGTGTGTATATGCACACAACCATGTGTAATGACAGCTGTTAGTCCTCTCCCATACCATCAATTCAAGATATGCACATGTAAACCAACATCCTGATATTTCAGTCATCTTTAATAAAAGTCAGAAGGATGATCAATGATTAATTTATGGTGCTCATATTTCAACAGACTTTACAACAGCTTCAAAATTGAGAGTAAAATATTTTTATTTTACAATTTTACATTTACTTTGATATTGTGTTCAAAGTGATTGTTTGTCAATTTCCATCTCTCTACCAGTGCATATCGGAAATATAGGGTTTGCATTTCTGCACTGCAATTTGCAGTGATTGAACAGTTAGAAATAAAAGAGAGACAGTAACTCAACCAATGACAAATAAATGAATAATGAAAACTGATTGTAGCCAAACACTGAGGGGGATTTCTATTAGTAAAGTAACTTGCATAGTTTATAATGACCATTATTATGTAGAATGAGAAATATATATAACTGTCCTGTCCCTGTTGCAGAGGTAATGGAGGACAACAAACCATGGGCTCTGATCTCAGAGGTGGGCGAACAAGGTTACATTGAAGAGTTCACTGACATACTGGAACAACACTTCCATATCATCTGCCACAAAGACTTCCTTCAAAACTCTCTGGTGCACGGGCCAAAGATCCAGGCCATATTGATGTTTAAGGGCTTACCTGCAGCACAGCCTTCACTACTCAGTTTGCTGCCCTCGCTGAAGGTGGTCGCCAACGGCGGAGTGGGCATTGACCACCTGGATTTGCCGTACTACGCCAGTCTGGGAGTGAAGGTGACCAACACGCCAGGTGTAGTGAGCGATGCCACTGCTGATATCGCGATGGGTCTGCTTCTGGCATCGGCACGCAGGATCGTTGAAGGTGAGCCAAGTCAATTTTACTTTTCAAGACCAAAATCATAAATCATACATTTTCTCCAAGGGCTTAACAATCTGTGTGACACCACGTATCCTAGAACTCCCAAAGGTCAAAGGTTAACTGAATTCTTACAATTACATAATACTTTTTCCATTTATGCTGCTTTATGAGCAAGCCTGACAAAAACTTTAATCTGGAATGTGCTTCTAAATATTTTCTTCGCAGAAGGACAAACAAAAGGCCGTAGGCGCCTCAATGTGGCTTTGGTGATGAAATAAACCTTCAGCTTGTTTGAGGATATGTCCTGTTTTTCTGTAGGTCACCAAATAGCTGTAGACCCCAACATTACCCGTATACCACTAAACCTGATGGGAGTTGAAGTCACGGGGTCGACTCTGGGGATTATTGGAATGGGACACATTGGCTGCAAAATTGCTCAAAGAGGCAAAGGATTTGACATGAAGATCCTGTATCACAACAGGAACAGGAGGTAAACGTTTGATGACATAATGGTTAATTGTTCATTTTGAAATTCCTTAGTGAGATCGATGTCAATGCACTATGTATTTTCAGACTAATTCATATCAAATAAAGACATAGTTCCTGAACCTATAGATATACCTATAGACATAATATCATGTCAAAATCCAATTATGGACCAAAAAAGCTTTGCCTACTTCAGTTCTCACTACTATCCCAGATATTTTAAAGCAACAACTCAAGGAGACAATGTTAACAGTCAGCTTCATCTTTTCTTTGTGCTGTTCAGGAGTGTTGAAGATGAGCAGGCGGTTGGTGCGAGTTACCGGGAGAACATGGACGACCTGCTGAAAGAGTCTGACTTTGTCATGCTGGCGGTCAACCTGACCCCTGAAACCACAGGCCTGATCGGCCACAGAGAGCTGTCCCTCATGAAGCCCACAGCAACTCTGGTCAACATCAGCAGAGGTGAGAATGATGGGCCTCATTCACCAATATCTTCCTAAGTTTATACTTAGTTTTTTTTGAGAGAGGTCCTAAGAGAAAACTTTTTCAGTTTCACTAGTTCTTAAACCGCAGAATTGTTTGTACCTGTGTTCCCAAAAGGATGAATTGTAAAATGGCGTAATTTGGCTCGTAAGTCTGCACTGGCCACAATGTGTATTCTTCATCAAATGTCAATTTTTGTGGAATCTGCTTAGTTTGTTTTTACGAACAAATTTGTTCTTAGGAATGTTTGCTGAATGAGGACAAATTAGTTTTCTGGATTTTACCAATCTTGGTTAAAGAATTGCAAGTTACTGTGAAGTTATTCTAAAACACTGATGTTTAATCTAATTTTGGACTTTTCCTGCCTCAGGTCTGGCTGTGGACCAGGATGCTTTAGTCAAAGCTTTGCAGTCTGGAACAATTCGTGCAGCGGCATTAGATGTGACTTACCCCGAACCGTTACCAAGGTCTCAGCACACTCTTTAACCAGAATCACAATTCATTTAAGTGAAACTATGTAACTGTTGATAGAACATTATTCCTCTTTGAATTGAATTGTGTAGCCATGAGCATTAAAACACACTTTTGCTCAGTTCAAAACACGAAGGATTTTGCCACTACAGTCTTACTTTACATAATAATCTGTGAATTTGACATTACTGAGTCAATTCCCAGCAAAAGGAACATAGTCTCGCTTTAACTTCACAAAAATGAACCTTGTCACACCAATAGATCACAGAGGAAGACAGTTTGTACTGACACACAAGGTTTTCATGGACCCCAGCCTCTTACATAAAGTGTAAAAAGACAGTATAATTATGTTAATATCAATCATAGTTGATCATTGTGAATCATTCATACATTTAAAATGAGCTAAAGTGTTTACATTTTGGTGTCAAGACAGTCTTTTTGAAAGATGTCACTCGTAGTTATGAACATAAAGAGAATTATCACCCTGCAGCTCTGTACAGCTCTGCCATGTCTTTGTCTTTCCTTGTTTTTCGGGCCCGCAACCACACACTCATATCCACACGCTAGCTAATAAACCTCAAAGGATGCATACTTTAACATTTGCCCACTCTTTGCTGGCTCCTAACAACTCCTCTTCTTCATCCTGTGCAGGGATCATCCTCTCCTTGGCCTTCCTAATGTGCTGATCACGCCCCACGTTGGCACCAACACTAACGCTACAATAAGAAAGATGGTGCTGAATATGGTCAACAATGCTTTGGCTGTACTGAATGGCCAAGTTATTCCCAATGAAGTCAAACCAAAATGACTTCACTGATGGTCCCTCACCTGTCTGTGATTAGAAGGGTTTTCCTAATTAAAATGACACTGAATGAGACATTTTATGCAAATGATTGATATATTCCACTCTCATGGTACTTTGTTGATCATTTGCAGAGGCAATAAATGTTGAGCATACCTTATTATATAATTGTTGGTTTACTTTTCATTCATATTTTTTGATTTCATGATTACCTTCATCTCAAACTGTATACTATTCTATTACTTTATCTGTATCTATACAGTTTGGGCTTTTTAAGACTAAATTGAATGAGGCGTTTTCAAGTATTTTCATTATATTTATTGTTATTTTTATAATAATAATAATACTTTTACTAGTAGTGGTTAGTAGTATTGTAACTGTTGTTGTTGTGTTTAAGATTTTACTGTTTGAAAAATAAAGGGAGGGTGTTTCATATCTTTACTGCACACGAAATCTTTGCGGAGCTGCAGTTTGACCCTAAATATGCCTGATTATAATAAACCATAACTATAACACTATTTTAAGTATACATGCTAAAGGAGAGCTATAGACCGTTGTGACCACCGGTACAGACCTTTACAAAACATTTTCTCAGAAATAAATTCACTGATCAGTCCATTCAGGCATCTACAGCAGGTACTACAGCCGCTCCGTCATCAACAATGGACATCGAGCTGGAGCCCAGAAGGACCCCACATGCAGGCATGAAAACAGAAGCCGGGTGAAAATATTTAAAAAAAAAACAGTAACATATACATCTCTTGCCCCGTATCTGTTTGGTTCTGCTAAACGGCATCATGTTTATCTCCTCTCAAAACCCGCCGCCCTCCTTCAAAGACTTCACCCTCGTCATGGTGAGTGACACGTCTTCTGTTAGTAGTTTCACTTTGACAAGAGCCAGACGTGAGACGTTGCTGCCTCGTATAGTTTAGATTAGATTAGATAAGATAAGATAAGTTTGTGTTCTTACTAACAGAGTCTGTGCTTCAGCCTTGTAGTTTCTTAAGACTTATGTTGTTTAAAGCTACGTTGTTATGTTGAGAAACTAGCAACTAGCTAGCTAGCTAGTTAGTTAGTTAGCTAGCGCCACTGGCTCCTAAAGAGTCGCTAAATGTTGCGAGGAAGTCGCCAAAACGACTGACGGGTAGACAGACAGGTAGACTTTTCATCATCAGTCAACGCATTCGATTTATTGCTGTTGGAATGGAAAGATAAAAGATTAACTATAAATATATATATATTTTTTAAACATTACCAACCTAGCTTTAATGGGAACAGAGTCATGTTAATTTTATTTAGATGTATAACCCAGTATCGCATATTTGCATTGGTGCAGTAAGTATTGAGGTCCTTTACTTCAGAAAAAGTACCGATACCACACTGTTAAAATAGTCAAATACAAATAAAAGTACTGCATTTTAAAAGTGAAAGTACTCAATGCAGGTAAATGTCACTTGTGACTGTTATACTATTAAACATTAGATCATTATTACTCATGTATTTAAATGTATGTATTACCCTTTAATTATTTAAAATAGTGCTGAGATTCGTTATTATTTACATTATGGACTGATAAAAGACTGAAAACAATAATATGTTATCAAAATAGCTGCTCATTGCTCTTTATTGTTGTTTATTGTCTGCCCCCCCCCCTCCCCCATTCTCCTCTCTCTCCCCAGCCAGCAGTGGCTGTTGGTAATGTGGGCCAGCTGGCCGTGGACCTCCTGGTGTCCACTCTCAACATGAGCAGAGTGGGCTACATACACACAGACTGTCTCATCCCCATGACTGGAAACAACCCCTACACCACCTGTAAAGAAGACGCTGAGGAGCTGCACACCCCTGCAGAAGGTACCATCGAAATGAGCAAATTTCACCTGTGAAGTAGGTCACAGTATCAAACTTTCACTACAGGATTATCACGGCCTTAAGAATTCACAATGACGATATGATCCGGATATAGAGAATTTAAAACAATAATAGTAATGCTATCAGTCAAATTACCCCCCCCCCTTGCTCCCAGTCTGCCAATACACTCTTCAAATGTCCAATATTGGCAAATGTTCCCCAAAAAATATTTAAGCGGCACTGGATTTTTAAACAATATTAGCATGTGTTTGTTAATATGATATCAAGATTTATTTTAAATATCAGTTGTTTCCAATACCAGTATATCGCGACACCCTCACTCAAGTGTTTATTTAGTAGACTAGCACTGAGGTACTTTGTAAACTGTTAAATTCTGCTAATAATAACTTTAAATACATGTTCTTCTTAAAAATGAGGTCCTGGGACAGAGGATGTCGTTGTGTACAGATTGTAAAGCCCTCTGAGGCTAATTTGTAATTTGTGATTTTGGGCTGTACAAAAATAAATTGAATTGAATTGAATTCTGAAAAATATGGTTTGCTATCCTGCATGTGTAGCAAAAAGAAATAACACTGATCTCTACTAAAAGTTGTTAGTGTTAAATGTGTTGTAATGTTTGATGAACAGGCCCGTCAGTCATCTTAAGCGTGGTTTATACTCGCAGTAGTGAAGCTGCCGTGAGGTGTGCCCCATAAAATGATGTCAATCACAGCCAAATCACATTTTTTTACAGAATATTCAACCTATGTTTCTTTATAATGCGCATTTAATACTTGACTTTATTCTTTACAGGGCTTTCATAAAGGCAACAAAGTATTACATGCATATAAGATATGAGTTTACAGGCAATTACAATTCCTCCTCAACATGTGCAGGTTTGTTTATGGTCGTTTTGCCGGTTACACTCGGTATCACGTTGAGCCTAAACCCCTTTGTGTGTGCTCGTAGCGCAAACAAACAAAGCTTTATTGTGTTACTCCACATTTTCTCAAAATAATTGGTTGTCAAGGACTAATATGACAATTGAATGCCGTTTCTTCACAGAATAGACCAAAGCATGGTCTCGGTTGGTGTCGGCACACTTTGAATAAATTGTGAGACGGGTCATTAGCAATGTACTCGTCACTGCTGTGACGTGAAAAGAAATCCATCTCATTAAAAAATGTAATCCACAATTAATCTGTCAACCTTTTCTCTTCTTCAGTTTACACAGTGGCAGAACTGAAGATTGCAGTTCTTCAAATCCGGGCGCCAATTATTCAGGTAAAACTGTTCTGTTGCAACAGCAGGAGTTGAGGCCAAAGGAGTGTTTTTTGTTTTTGAGGCCTATCTTTTAAATTGTTTAATCCAGTTTTGCCTTTACATTTTTTTTTTTTATTTTATTTTTTTTTTAAGGAGAACATTAACTACAACTTTTATCTTCCATGATGATGTAGTTTGTGTTTCCATGGACCTAGAAGGCATTATTGTATTTGTAGCTCTAACCCTTTGTTGTAATTGCAGACAAAATTCAAAAGGTTCCGTCAGCTGCTCGTGTCTTGGATCAAAGCCAGCGGGTTCTCCAGAACTGTAGTTCTGTCCAGCAGCCACGCCTACCAGAGGGACGACCAACAGCTGAAGGGGTACCTAACCACACTCTACACAGCATCACTGCGTGTCTTTGCCCTTTGATGTTTACAATCTCTGCTAACAAGCGCGTGTCAATGTCAGCATTCCTTTGAGGTACCTGGTGACTCCGTCCCTGCTGAAGGTGAGTGCGGTTGCTTTGGAGGAGCTTGGCTGGAGGGAGATGGAGCGGGTGGAAGCCTTCCCGGGACTGACGGACGCCAACACAGAACCACGCCTCTATGTCCCTGGAGGAGGCATAACCAAGGGACTCTACATGGACAGGTACCGAGCGAGAGCTGCGTCCGCCTGTTGGCAACTTCCTACTGAATGCTAATCGGGATTGATCTGAAAGTTATTTATGTGCAATTTTATTTAGTTATTTTTTAAAGTACACTTATATGTACTTAAGTTGAAGAAGTAAAAATGTGGTTGTAACTGCCGATTGTCTGAGTCATAGTTCTGTATAATTAATCAATTACAGCAACAAACTGCACGTTGAGCTGGTTATACATGCAGCATGCAATATAATTTACTTATTAAATGCAGTCATAATTGTGCACCAGCGGTGTGTAGAAAGAAGCTTTGGATGTGTGACAATGTGACGACTTAACCACCACTCAATTCTCTCTCTTCAAGCTAGGGGTGGTAATCTTGAGAAACTAGCGAGAGTACGCCAGATTAAAAAAATGATCCAACCAGTGTTGCCAACTCTGTTCCAGTGACCGTAGCAGCACTGGCTATAAGAGTTGCTAAATCTAGGAAGAAAGTCGGCAACACTGACAGCCCGTCCCTTCAGGCCTCCCTCCAAAGGCAATCCCCCCAAAATGATCACGATGAAAGTAAACATGAACATGGCTGTTAGTACTCAGTAGCTTTTGGAAGGCGAGCAATGAGACAGGCCGGTACAATCATGACATCCGGGCCAAATGAAGTGACTGGATTGATTCATTGATTGCCGTCAGGATGTAATGACAATTTCAACAAAGATATATAAAACATTTTTTTGAAGGGCATTACCAACCCGACCTTTTAATTATGAGAAGTTGCTCGTCTGTACAATTCTAACATACCGCACTGAAAAAACATGCTGAATCCCGAAAGCTAATGCTTCTCAAGCGTCACACTAATTTAGATTATTACACTTTAAAAAGGTAAAATGGCCTTTTATGTCAAGTTGCATAGTATTGTGTGTTTCTACTACTAGACGTCTTCTTAAATGTGGCTGGAAAACATGCCGAAAATATCTTTCGTATGAAATTATCAAAACACATTTTATTGACTACAATATGTTTTTTTTCTATTCGGTACACAGAAACAACCCAGTGACCGATTGGTCACGGGTGTTTTTTATGTGTATGATCATGTGTGCTGGATATTGTTTTCAGTTGTGCAGAGGACCTGCCTCTGGCTGTGCTGCTGCTCTTCTGTTCAGAAGGCGACAACATCCCAGACGCCTTCACGCTCGTCAACCACCTCAACGACTGGCTTCATCTGCTGGACAATCCTGTAAGTGACATACAGTTAGATAACAGACATTGGCCTCTAATACTTTTCAGTACGCTAAGAAAATAAACTTAAACTTGCTTTAAGAAAAGTATTTATCATAGTGGAAATGATTCTGAGATTCAGAACTGTCTATATACTATAATTTGTGAATTTAATGGGATAGAGTTTTTGAAGTGGTATTCATCCATAGTCAAGAGTATTGCACACCACTAATACTAAGATTAACTACTACTAAGATTATAGCTTTCTAAATATGGTTCTCATAATTCTCATTTCAGAGCCAAAAGTCCAACAAATGGAAGATCCCAACTTCCTGGAGTCTTCTCTTTGGCAGTGGCATTCCCCCAGCAATGTTCTGATAACCGCATACTTAGTGTTTCTATCTCATAATTAGCTTCTCGGAACAGCAGCAAAGTCTTACACATGTATTATATTGAGTTCACCGTGTATGGACCTGAAACCTGGTGGTTAACTGACCCCACTCTCGAACATTTATCCCAGTCTCTCCTTTATTTTGATAATGATCTTTTGTGCAGGAATTGCATACTATTTCCAAGCATTGCAGCATTTGACTGATTTCCACAATAAAAGATTGTGACAAGAATCCAGTGTGAATTATTATCTAGAACAATCAAGACATTGACTGTAACTCTCACTGTACCCGGCCTCGGCCCGCTTAACCGAAAGCGGTTGGCCAGGTGCCATACCGTCTTCCTGGCAGTACCGCCTCTGTAATTTGATTCCTTTCTACAAACGTGTTACAACAACGTACGGAGTGAAAAAAAAACAAAAAAACACACTAGTCCGATTCATACTTTGGGAAGCTGTTTTGCCACATTTGTGGTTTTCTGTTCTGTTGCATCATTGTTTTGGTGGATTCTGTGTCGGACGGCCTGTGGGGAAAAGAATGTCCAGACCGCATTTTTTTAAAGAGTGAACCATAATATTTATGTTTGGCTCTGAAAAAGACACTTTCATATTTTGAAAAACACTGCTTGCCTTAAATGTAATATTTATTAAGCCAGTAAAAATATTTTCCTCAAAATACTTCAGGGGATTTTGACAGTCTTTTGACCCTAAAAGCATTTTTTGTGGAATATATTTTTCACATTAAATATAAATATTGAGACCACTTTAATGTTTGTGCCTTAATTAAGATATACTGTGGCCACTTGCCAACAAGATCCCACGGTCAATATAATTTGTTCATTTACATATTTAACTAAATTTAACCTCACTTCTGTGTTTATAAATAGAAAAGTAAGTCAACGAGCCTCATAATTCATGCTATTTGCATTGCTAGGCTAACATTAACGTTATAACCAGAAAATTGTTAGTTTAGCTTAGCATGAAGAAACAAAATCTTTCATCTACAGCTCAAAATGTACACGTTATCTCATTTGGTAAAACAAGTTGCCGTTTTTATGGATGGTGTCCTGAACTGTGTCTTAGCTACAAAGCAGCAATTTATAGAACTTAACTTTTCCACCCGGTACGGAGTTTGTTTCCAGTCTGTATGATCAACTAAGCTAAAAAGATGTTGCCTCCATATTTGAGACATATTAGTGTCAACAGGCCTCCTTGACATTGACACTCCTAACCTCATAACTGTGTTAATGACAACTACAGGTCTGGACACTAGTAAATTGTGTTTTGTACCCAAAAGAAAATTGGTGAACCAATCTTGTTTTATTATTGTTCAAAATGATTGCATACATTTACATCCTTTGTGTAATAAAAGTGCTGCTTATGACAAAATAATTAACATGTTTGTGGTGCCCAGAAACCAGAAAAGAGCACAGACAGGTTGTTATGTAAACTAGATAATACCAGTTTTATTTGTAGATTACACTCTTAAGAGAAAAGGGAAAATTAAGACAATTTCAGTTCAAAAGGAGAACAAGTCATCAAATCAGGTTTCTTCTGTATTCAAATCTGTAACATTGTCGTTCGTCTTTTTGTTTAGTTTCTTTACAAGCAAAAATATGTCTTTTTTTACACACATCTTTTTTAAAAAGAACACTATGTACATCATGGAAACATTACATGCCACTGAATTTATCATGTGGGAGGAGGCAGTGCTTTTAATTTAACCGACCCCCATCACTGCTGAAAAACTTCAAGTAATCTCTTATAAAAAATAGAACATTTATTTTTGCCTCTGAAAAAAAAAAAAAAAAGTTTTCTAAAAATACACATATGAACAGCATTACAAATTGTCAATGCTTTAGCCCCTAGTATCAGTCGGAATTTCATAAATGCAAAGACCCATAATAGAATGTAAAAGCTGCAAATAACATTAAAGCAAAAAAAAAAAAAAAAAGAAAACTGGGGAAGAAAGCGCTGGTGTGTTTTTCTTTTCAAATGTGCCGTCTTCAAAGAATGTCGAAGTGTCTGCTGTAAACAGTTTAGAGAGGATGAGGAGAGACGGGAGAGCTCTGAGGTGAAGGACTGAGGAGTGACATGCCGCTAACGGAACCAAGAAGAGGGAGATGTGCGGTGGCTGAATAATGTTTCAGGGCTGGGAGCTAAAAAAAACCCAACAACAACAAACAAGCAATAGTGAGGAGAACTGGCTGTTGCGGTGGAGGTGAGGAAGAGTGGTTTGGAGTCGAGGAAGAAGGACACGGAGGTTGGGAGAGAGCTGGAGATCCCTGCCGATGTTGGCTTTGCCGCCGGGGCTGTAGGTGCACGGCCGCGGGTGGTGGTAGTTAGCTGTCACTGGTTTTCGCCCTGTCACAAGACACAAAGTATTTAAAGAGGTTGAACTCGAGACACAATTTTCAGTCAAGGGTCAGTGAAGCTCAAAAGTGATCAAAGGAAGTCACGCCACACACTCGAGTCGGAGTTTTCAGCTCGGTCAAGGCTACAAGATAAAACTAAAGATAGTTTTGCTCAGCTGCCAGCCGGAGCTGTGGCTCGATGCCTTGGATCACTTTGATCAGCCCAACATTAGATTGAGTATCAATGCAGCGAAAGCAGCAATAATGTTTAATAAGCAACCTGTCACGCGGTGGTCTGATGCTCTCAGCTGTAACATTTTCAAGAAAATGTCCATTTAGTTATTGCAGAGCGTTAGAACACATGATTCAATTTAAATATTTGTGAATAAGACTCATCCCAGTCTGATGTCGGAGGGTTTTGAAGATAAGCGTAGCACTAAAACAATTAGTAGATGAGGTGATTAGGTGATAGACAGGTCAATTATCAAGCAAAAATGCCAAATACTCTCTGGTTCATTCTCTATTTTTGTCAATTGGATCATGTAAATTAAATATCTTTCATTTTTTTTCTGATCTGCCAGATGTTTTTTTACACAGAACCATCTGAGAAACTGTTTGGAAAGTACTTGGCATATGATTGGATGAACCATCCGTCATCCAACTCTTGCCGAAGCCAGTCGGAAGAAGAGCAAATGCATCTTCACCATCAAGAAATTCCTTTGCTCTTCTTTCAATGAAACAAATCCTCAACAGTTCTGATATAACTGATGCTACTGCACTATAGTCAAATATACCACACATTCCTGTTTTGTTTTATGCGGTAATTAAAGGACTATTTGTTTGTTTTTTGGATAGTACAAAACATTAGACACCATTAGCTTCAGGAAATTGTAACAGGTTTTTATTTATTCATTCCGTGACATTCTTTAGACCAAATTGATTAATCGCAACATAAATAAATAATGAAAATAATAATTAGTTGCAGGCTTTAATATCTAGTTTGTAAAACTACAGCAAAAGACACCAACATGGTAGATTGTTCACTGGTCCTCCAGCCTATTTAATCAACAGCGGCCCTCCTAGATCTCACCATAAATCTCCTGATGAATTTCGAACCTCCAAACTTCCATTCAAACTTTAACGAGGCCAAAACTCAACCGATGCAGTTCAAAAACCCCCAAACCAATTCAGCAAAACTGACATGCTATGTTGAAAGAAGAAACGTAACAACCTCATGAAACAACTCTGACCGTTAGGAGCGGCAGTAAAACCACAGGAACATGCAACAGACGTAGAAGCTTGAGTCCCGACACATTTGGTGTGACGGACCGACGGCCTCCACCGGGACAGGAACGTACTCTTCCTTGTTGTGTTACTTAATTACTTCCTTTGTTTGATTGTCAAGAGACCACCAGTGATTCTACATTATCTGTCCTACAAACCATACTTGTTATTACAATAGCAGCACTTTTATGTGCAAAGCAACAGTCTAGTGAGGTGAAACCTTTCGTGGTTGCCATATTCGACGCTAACGTGCTCAACGACATTTGACAAGATTGAAAAGACAGATAAACAATATTGCCACAAAATTTGAATCTTTGACGCACAGCATAATTTAGCACCTTGCATTATTCCAACTCAACCTGACATTTCAGAGCTTCAACACATTAACCACAAAGATACACATACACACACTACACACACCCACACCATGCTAGAGTGCAGCCAAAACGAACTCCAAACCGCAGGAGCCAAGCAAATCATGAAAAGAAGAGCAAAACCTCAACAGAAACAAAAACACAGCAGACACCAAGTACACTCACGCCTCCGTGTACGAGACTGGGCGTTCGTTTTAAAAGCTGTGGGTAAACCTTGTCTTGTAAATGTGCTCTTCGTGGTTGTTGCTGCCACAGAGGGGGGTAAAGATACGCTGCCCCCTCCCACCCCCCGCTGGACAGGCCAGCTCTTGTCATGTGCAGCAAATGCAGCCCAAACTGTCCGAGAAGAAGAGTAAGACCTCGTCAGAAATGGTGCAGTTTGGGCCGAATTACTGGAACAACACTGACATGTCACACAACAAAGGAGGGCTTCTGAGAAATGACTTAGTGAGCCATTTGTGGAGCTGCACAGTCATCAGAAATAAGTGCTTCATCAGGGCAAATGCGTCCTGCCTTCATGAAAACGTGAAGTAGATGTCAGTTAGCTAAACAGGTGGCTTCACACTAAACGACTGAGAATGTTGAAGAGGGGGGGAATAAAATTAGAAAGCCTCAGCTCTGTATGAAGTCTAACTTGTGCCAATAGGAGGATGAATCATGGACTGGGAAAGCCTACCCGGATTACCTCCATAGGGTTAAAAGAAATGAAACTGAAGAGAAAGTGACTCATATCTTCTTCTTTGGCATCTCATTTACATTACAAGAGTTGACGAGTAGAATCGCTGCTTTTCGTTTCTGTCTAGAGGGAACTTCAAAACTAGGAAGCATGCAAAATGATGTCACACTGCGGATTTACTGCATCTCTCATTATGGAACAACATTATAAAGAGATTGCACGAACAGTAGCTCTCTTTCTTCACAATTATGGTGGATTAGATATGTTTTTTGCAGTTTGTGTTGATAAATACAAATTACAGCATGTCATGAATACAAAAGTGGCATTGTGATGGTGTTTGACCAATCACTGTGGAAGGTAGCAACAACTTGATGCTTTGTGTGTGAAAAATAGGTGGTTTAATCCAAAAGATATAATCACCTTTTTCTCTTCTTCTCCGAGTCACTTGTCCTGGGCTTGCTTTGGGGGGTCTTAGCTGTGCCTGATTTGGAGATGCTGTCTTCTCTGCGTCGTTTGCTGTGTAAAAAAGAGGAAATGGGTAAACAGCTGTCTGTCCAGTAAAAACAAATATGACCTATCCAGAACATTTATCAGCTGATCACGGCCACTGGCCAGACTTGGTGTACTGACTGTGTCGTGCCGCCATCCTGCTCCTGATCCTTGCAAGGAGACTGTGCTGGTACTTTGCTATCCTGTCTGTAGTCCTCTCCTTCCTCCAGCTGACCTCCACGTTGGCTGCCGTTGTGTCGCTCCGTTGGACACCTGGCTGGGGGCTGAGTTGAGGGGGGAGACTCTGATATCGGCTCCTGATCTTCCCTGGACAACTCCCGCCACCGGTTCTACACAAGGAGAAGAATAGTAAATACAGAGCGAAGTGGAAGATAGGTTACTCTCAAGTTGTTTTTTTTATACTGATACAATAAATGAATACAAAATAATTTGAGAGGGATTTAATAAAGACGTAAAAATGTGTTGGCAAAGCGGGCCACCATAACATTTTTGCAAAAGATCAAAATAGCCTGTAATTGGTCTTGAACTATTAGCCTAATTACACAACATCAAGATGTCGCCATACTAAAACACATACGCACTGCGGCTTGATGCTGTGGCTAAGATTCCCCTCAATGTCTTCTGTGTGTTACCGCATGGATGTGAAGATGGTGTGAAAATAATAAGGGATATCCATAAGGCTTCTTCAACATGTGTGTCCTTATCTATTACCACCACTGCTACACATTTGTCAGCTGGTTTTATGATAACACACTGACACAATCAGGGGTTCGTAATGTTTCGTAATTGATTAACATTTTCTTGTTCTTGAGGCTCAGCCACTGCTGTTGACTCATTTAGTATATGTGTCCTTGTGTGTTGTACTGTAGTTTGTTACTTCTGACATTCTTCACAAAAGTAAATAAGCTAAGATGAACCACTCTGCTATGAGTGCCAAAGGTAAAGAGAAGCAGAGAAAAAGAAAAACTGAAAGTAAACGGTTTCAGTCAGAGTTTCAGCCTCACAGGCAAGAAGCTGGATCAGGATGTTAAAAGGGTTAGGAACTCAGAACATGAAGGGAAATGACTGCTCTTTATTGAGACAAATGTGTGAAACAGAATTGCAGTTAGTTAAATTAGAAGAAAAAACATTGACATTTCTCAGACAATGGTTTTCCAGCGTGGGCGTAAAATAAACCTTAATGTCAGTTTCTCTCTGACTGCATCAATTAGACAGCAGTTTATATTTGTGTTACTCTGTTTCCCTCTCACATCAAGAGACTTGTGAGCAGTCACTGAGAGCTTCTGACTGATGATGTAGGCAAAGCAACATTTTATTATGATACATTTCCATTCAAGAAAACAATGAATATCTTTTTAGACTCAAATCCCAGGTTAGCGTGTGGTTCTTTCTCTATGATTGCATAAAGCCATTTTATCATTAAGATGTGTCTGGAGGCCAGGCCAGAAGGGTTTTGGGATACTTTGGGATAATAAACAAACATCAATACCCATACTTTGGGGTTTTTCTCTACAACCGAAAACCTGTGTTTGACACTTATCATATATATATATATATATATATATATATATATATAGACACAATGTGTGTGGTGCAGGTACCTGTAGAGAGGAGTCTCCCGCGATGTGCTTGGATCCTTCGAGGACAGCCATGAAGGAGAAGCGCAGCTGGTCAGGGGTCTGGATCAGACCCATGCGGTACTTCCTCATGTCCAACAGGATGCTTTTAATGTCCACTGATGAGGGGTCTTTCCTCTTCTCTCTCTGGACAGGAAAGAATTGTAAATTGTAAACTAGCTCAGATGACCAGGATGATCCCCTGTTCTCTAGATATCTGGTGACTAATTTGTTGGTTGTATTTTGAAGGATATACATATATATGAAGATGTCAAATATTATAGTGATTGATTATCTCTTTGTATACAAGCGCTTGAGTCATATGTATTTATTTCCATGCTTTTAGGTCAAACAAAAATATGCATGATGACAAATCAAGTCACTTTAGAAAAAGAACAAAAGGCAAATCTTTCTCCTTCGTCAGAATATGGAAACACTGATTCAAACAAAGGACTTACCAGGACCACACACGTGTCAACCAATGAAAATGTCCCTGAACGTCCGATTCCAGCGCTACAGTGCACCACAGCGGGCCCGTGGTCCTCCCCCAATGCTCCCGACTCCCGCACTTTGAAGAGGAAGTTAAGGAAGGATGCCGGGGACTCTGGGACACCAAAATCTGGCCACGTGGTGTAGTGAAAGTGGTAGATCTCTCTCTTTTCCCCCGTCTGTGAGAGCAGACAGAGGTATTATTAGCAGGTTACAAACTTGTATTTATTTGCAGCTTGTCAGTGCTTATTTTTTATCAGTTCTGTTTTAGGTAACCTGATATTATTCCAGTGTTTGAAAGCTGAACTAAGCAAACATGTCCAACGGTCTCAGTTTCAATTCATGCAAGAAACCAGGTTCTGAAAACTTGACATCAATCAAATCAAGACGCGTGTACGTTTTTTTCATGCTTATTTTTCTTAAAACCACCTTGGCAGTTGATATTTTGTTGTTGATCTTTTTAATTTTGTGTTAATCTTTTCTATATTAAAAAACAGGTGAAAGATGGATGCGAGACATTCATAACATTACAGCAGAAACATTGGAGTCAAAGCATATGCTGTGGATTTTACATAGTGAAATCTAGAGCTCGTTTGCATTTTCTCCGCACCTACACCCAAAATACTTTGGATGTGTGGTAATATAAAACTCTGTTTAATCAGTCTGTGAAAACAGAAAAACCTATGTGATGATTTCAGTTCCAAGAAGCCTCAGACAACACAGGTCCTTGTGGTGCGATACCCTTGAACTATTTCAGTTCTAGTTTGACACCTTTAAACGGGAATGTCCCCAATAGTAAGTAAAACTCCGGCCTACACTAATGTTCTGCAGCTCCAACACTCTGGTGGTGTAGTAAGACTTGCTGTCTTCTGACAGCAGCGTGACCAACAAACGAGTGTCTCTGAAGGCCATCTCCCGCTCCTCAGCCGTGGGCCAGTACCGAGCACACTTTTCCTGTCAGACAAGGAGAAAGCAGAGAAACATGGTAAGAGACACCAAATACGTCAAAACATCTGACAAAGGAGCACACCTGATCAAAAGCAGATGCTAGCCGAGTGGCCTTGAGGCAACGCAGCTGACTACTAACAGGAGGACGGTTTGATCCTCTCCATTGAGACGAAAGCTGAATAATAAATCAAATAACGCTCCGGATAAACAACCTCTTTGTCTTCTCTCTTCCCCACATACCTGCACATGTTACACTCACACAAAGAGGTCATGTCACACTTGCATAATAATACACTTTCACCACCTCAATATGTTGCTTTAACATTAACATAAACATCTATACCAAATCCAACTTCTGTTTTATTGAATCACAGCTATTGTGCTACAGCTGTTATCTATTTTGTTGCACATCGGTCTGTCTAATTTAGGTAATCTTTTGTGTTTTCTCGCATTGCAATTATAAGGTTAGGACAAGGTAATGATTGTAAGGACAAAAACAACTGGTTAAAATACAAAGAAAACATATTGTTTTACTTCCCTTTATGTAATAAAGGTTCCCTCTGAACCCAATACTTTTTTTTTTCTTGCATTAATACAATAGTAATACAAGAAAAAAATAAACAGGAATGAATATTGAACAAAGTATTGGGTTCAATCCTAAAATACGCATAATAAACTTTAAAAGAAAACCAAAACTATTATTCTACTTCACTCCTCTTTTTATAAGTATTTTAAAATGTATGAAATGTGCTGTACAAATTACGATTATTATTATTGTTGTTGATGTTATAAACCAGTAGTGGAAACAATCAAATCTCGCTCACATAAAGTTAAGATGAGAAGCCTGACTCAATTCCAAAACAATTCCTGATTTCGTAATGCACTCAATATTAATCAGGGCACAGCAAGTCATCTGTCAGTACTGCGGTCAAATACTGTGGCACATTTCTAACCTATATCTCAAACAAACATTTCATCATACAGTATTTACTTAGTAAATAGCTGGAACTGTTCAGGATACGTCTGTTATCTAGCCTTCCCTCTGCACGATTGGAGAGCTGGCCTACATAAAGGATCCTTGTGAGATTAACAATATTTGTGGACTAGGTACTTTTTATCTTCTATTTCCAAGAAAAACAGTCAGTGAGAGAATCTCATGACCCAGCCTGATCCAATCCAGCTGCTTTACTGAGAAAGAGAGAGCGATCACAGCTGCTAGGGTTAGTGTGTGTGTGTGTGTATGTTTAATCGGCACATCACAGGATCAGTGGATTTAAAAGGAGTTGAGAGAATGGGCCGCATTCCAGTTCCTCACGTACATCTGTGGACACACTATCAAAACATTGAATTCCTGTTATCCTGCTGACCGGGAGAGTGAAGCTTCACAGTGGACCACTTAAACAGAAATCAAGATGAATCAAACAGGATGTAGAAATAATTTCACACTGCGAGCAGGCTGGAAACTTTAACAAAGTATGCATGTTGCTGTGGATAAAGTGGTCTAAGCGTGACAAGTCTTTCTGTGGTCTATTCATTATTTCTGCAGTCTGTGTGTGTGGGTGTGTACGCACCAGACAAATAACAAATGTCAAACCAGACAATATCATGCCTTTTCATGATTGTGTACTTACTGAGCCTTTCTCGATGACCTTGTTAAGCATGACGATCGCCTTGGTCTTCTGCTCCCAAATCATGAGCCAAAAGTGGCTACAAGTGTTCCTGAGGGGGCCCTGTGGACAACAAACACACTTTTCATTTTCAATTGAAATGTGTGTAATCTTTCCGGCATGACCAGACATTTAAAACATTTGGCCATTATAAATCTAATAATTGTGCAACTAACAAGTGTTTATATAAAAAGGTCAAGAATGCTAAAGGTTACAATGTGGTTGAGTTGAGAAAACTGCACTCTGTAAGGTCTTTAAATGTCTCTCAAATAATACAGAATAGATAACATACACAAAGGCATGGGCAATGCTGAGATACTGTATACAAGTCTTTACTGTTGTTGTCATTTGTATATTCATTCGGAAATAACTTAAGGACTGTGAAAGACCCGAAACCTGACCAGTAATTAATTTCCCACCGTCTCTTATTAGTGTAGTGGTACATTATAATTCCTGAACAAGATATGGATAATTGATGCAGTCTAGCTTTGCTTCATCTAAAAACAACTACTGCACACAAACTTTGAAAACAATTGCCACCAAACTTGTTGTGACACAAATTGATATTATTGCACAGAAGGTTTACATATTTTTTGCATGATAACATCCCAAAACTGTCTGCCTGTTGTCTAAATCCTGATTCTTGACATACTTGGAAAGGCTGAAATCCACAATTAACGCAAGAAACTGGATATTTCAGTCGTCTCATGTTGAATTGAGCAAACTTTCTGTGGCTTTTAATTAATGAAACGGTATTCAGTGTATGGTGAGCAATATCATTTTCAGTTTGAGATCAGTTTTATCAGCCCAATCTCAGTTTTCTGTGGTCATGCTGGCAAGAAAAAAACATTACATGAAAAAAGTGGTTATTTGTCTTTTCATTTCCTGAAGACATGAGCATATTCAAAGTTGTGTGGGATGAAGACGCCCCTGTGTTTGGTTTCTGTTTAGTATGTTAAAGTTCATATCTATAGCCTGATGAATAAGGATAGCTATTGTTTTTTCTGATATGTGCATGGCTATACACTAACAACATTGTCTGTAGGCAAGTGTGTTGGGAGGACATACATTTGTCGATTTATTGCAGCTTTCAAAAAGGAAACTATCACTCAATTATGTATCACCTTAGTTTTTTACAGATTATGCAGAAAAGGATACAAAATAGACCACGCACCAGGTGATTTATAATTTTTCATTCTCCATTTTCTCAAAGGTTGCAATAAAAAGTATATACGACTGTATATAGATTAATGTAGCAAATACATATTTTTTTTTAACTAAAAAACCTTAGGTACAAAATATTGTATAACTGTTACATAAAAATTTCCATGAAATAAAATTAAGAAAATCGCAATATCATTATTTTATGTGCTTGTATGTATACAAACATAATTAATAACTATTCTTGATAAATACTGAAGAAAGATCATTATTAACTGTTTTGAAATTGAAATAGGCTCCTTCTACTACTTAGTAATTTACTAAATATTTAAAATATATAGCATCAGAGAGGGCACACTTTCACCAGATATACTTTACTTTGTAGCAACATAAACACACACAATTTGTCACAAAACCGCACAAACACGGTTAACAGTGATGCAGAAACTTTACTCATCACTAAATGATTTAGGTAAATAAAACAAGTACTCCTTATCATCCTTCAGGCTCAGTGACGTGACATGTACACACACAATTCACAGTCAAACTGGCCCGCTCAGCCAATCTACACTTATTGGCTTTTCTGCCATATCTGCCACAAGTTTTTTGAGAACACTAACAAGCATAACAGACTTCCAACTGAACTGTTTACAATAAAGTAAGGGCAAGAATTTATCAATTAATGGTGTGATGCTAACGCGTTATATTACAGTACTTAAATCATAAGATATATACTTTCATGTAGTTTTTGTTAAGTTTAGTAGTGACCTTTTTTAGAGCCTGAATGATTTGTCAAATAATTGATGAGGCAGTTAAGAGAAGAGTCGTCTGTATATTGGGACTGTTTGGTTGGACAAACCAAGCCTTTGACGTCCCTTTAGTGTTATGGTTATATTAACAGATCTGCCTGCATGATTGTTTTTACTGGAATAAAAAGCCTTGCACTTGCCTGAGTCAATATGTAACTTCTCTGGGCTTCCTCCATGACTACCAGACTTGCATTGATGTAGTCATTTTCTGTGCTCTCCAGCTTCACCCGGCTGTGATCAACTGCAAGTAGCATGAGAGAAAAATTATGTATTTATTATTATTATAAGATTAACTTTAAATTGACAGACACCGTTAGAGATTTAGCAAAACACTTAACAGTTTAGTCTTTCCACAAACGTTTACCTACATGGACTAACATCTTTGTATCTGTTTCGGTTGCAATTCTCTGGATACTTCGCCACTTTGTAGGAGCACTCGTGGGACTGAGTCCTGATTTCCTGAAGACAACAGTAAGATTGTTGAGAAACAAGAAACCACTGATTACAGTTTATGGCACCCTAACAGGGATTCGATCCTACGACTACTAGCATTTAATATGAGCAGGAAACCAGTAACAACCTCGCTTAGATGTGTGTGTCCAATAATCACAGAGAAAACATGACATAAAACAATAAGATCCTACTAATACAGTCAAGTATAACTTCACTATGTAATGTAGCTAATCACAGAGAAACATGACATAAAACAATAACATCCTACTAATAGAGTCAAGTATAACTTCACTATGTAATGTAGCTAATCACAGAGAAACATGACATAAAACAATAACATCCTAGTAATAGAGTCAAGTATAACTTTACTATGTAATGTAGCTAATCACAGAGAAACATGACATAAAACAATAACATCCTACTAAAAGAGTTAGGTTAAGTATAACTTCACTGTGTAATGTAGCTAGTGAGCGACACCCACATGCACCATCGTCTAACACCGACTAAATGACTAAACTAACGTAAACATTCACGTTATCGTGTTTAGTTGTCACCGTGTCGATAGACACAAATGGGAAAAACAACTTAAAACTAAAATATAAAGGAAATTGTCGCTGAATGGCCGGTTAGATGTCGGATAACTGAAGAGCTCGCCGACCTGTTAGCTTGTTGAGCTGCTAGCTGCGTTAACTCGATGCTAACTATGCTAACAGACTTACTAGGTAGAGTTTTTGCCACCGGCCCTCTGAATCTGTGTCTCCAAACTCCTGGTCCATGTTCACCGAGGCAACGCCAGTCTGTTGTAATCGAGGTACGTGTGATTAGCTGTCCAGCTATCTACCTCATTACTTTGTACAGGCTGGAAAGGCGTTTTGTCAGAGGATTATAACTTCCCTACGCTAGCGAGCTGTCGCTAATGTTTGTCTAATGCTGTTCGTCCGTTATCTCTCTGGGGCAGTTGACATCTGAAGGAGCGGGGCGTGCGCATGCGCCAAAAGAGGTCCTCGGGTGGCTGTCAAAAACAACCACGGCAAAGATGTTCAGTGAACACGAGATGTCCAACACGCACCACTAACTGTCTACAGCGCCCCTGTTTAGAATAAGTTTATATATTTCCACCACATAAATCTGTAGATCACTTTTGTTATGTTACAGAAATACATGTTTTTACCCATTTTTGTATTTCTTCTTTTTTTTGGGAGAAAGTTCTTGTGTGTTATTACATTTGACAGGGATGCTGTTGAACTTTTAGGGCTATAGTTGTTCAAATTAAAATAAGTGATAAAACAAATGTAATGACTATTTTGATTATTGATTACTCTGTTGATAATTATTCTTATTTTTGTTAATTCATCATTTAGCCCATAAAATATCTGAAAATAACAGTGATTTAAAAAATATATATATATCTCTCAAAGGTTTGAAAAAAACACACGGTGACATGTTCAAATTGGTTGTTTTATCCAACCAACAATCCCAAACCCAAAATGTTCAGTTCAAGAGAAATGTGATGCCCATTGTGCTAATGAGTCTGATGAAACTGATTACAGGTCAACAAAGAGGTCAAAAGCAGGATTTCTAATGTTACATTTGCCTTAAAGTATTTAATCTAAGTCTCTGAGGGGGAATTGAGAACCGTATGGCTGGCTTTACCAGAGTTTACTGTGAGAACGAATTAGACAAGATAGAAAAACACAAGTTGAACAGAAAGTTCTCTTTCAAACTCCTGAAAAATATTAAGAAGCCCAGAGGAAATCTGACATTTAAAAACACACAATTATCATAAACTAAAGGATGACGGTTTATTCTGTCATGTGTCTTTTCTCAAAGCATATGTGAAGAAAAGGCCCCAGAGGAATCTGCGGGCAAGCAATGTGACATTACAAAAAGCAGAAAACAGTTTGTGACTGTGTGTGTGTTGGTGTCCTTGTGTTGATCAAGTTGGAAACATGCCTCCATTTGGGGGCAAGAAAGCTGTTCCCCACCAGTTAAACAATTATATAGTATGGTTAGGATGTGGTTTTTGGTATACAGGTATACCTAAGTGCCAAAAACAAGTAGCGAGAGAGAGAGAGAGAGAGAGAGAGAGAGAGAGAGAGAGAGAGAGAGAGTGTGTGTGTGTGTGTGTGTGTATATACAGTATAACGTCCCTACGAGATGCAGGTTCATAGTTTATGATGGACGTATAATAAAACTACTTATAGTGGCCACAGGATAGCAGTATTCCCACTGATAAACGCTTGCTGGAACTAGTATATGTAACTAATATCACCAAGAAAGAATTTATATAATGTCAGAAAATTAAGTTCACTCATATTAACATTATTTGCCTTTCTTTTGATATGTCAGCAGAAAGCATACCGTGAAACAACAGCGGACCAACATATGATAACAGTTAATTTAATATCTTCAGAATAATAAAGCGAAACAACATTATATAACACAGAACCTATTAATGGCAATGGTTTCTTTGTTTACTGCCGGAGGGCAACTAAATTCCTGCTACTGCTCCACATTTATTGGTCTGGAGTGTAAACAATGCTGTTAAACATATGTTTGAGCTTCTCTGGCAACGTGTCAAGTCAACAGCTGCAACCAGGAAAAGTTGTTCCGATTGAACAACGTGGCTTACAAATTAGAGCAAAAACATAATTTCATCTGAAGGAAAAGTTATGTTATTTTATATTGATATTCAACGACATTTCAGTTATACTTACTATTCACTTTGAAGCTATTGTTATATTATATATTATTTTCATTCTTATTTTTTATTATACTTAATAATAATAATAATAATATATTGATTAATGTAGCACTCTGATGAGGGGCATGCTGTTATTCTCACTTTAAAGATGATATAAACTTGACTCAGAGCATTAATATAGCAGCAAACAACTATTTGTTATGTAAATATATAGTGAATTAATGGCTACCTGAGCAGAGCACAAGCCTTTGGAAATAATGGGTTTCAGAGCACAGAGGGGCCATTGTTATTTCAGCTGCTAACCCCAAGGGAATAGAAACGCCTTGAATTCAGTTTACAGTACCTTTGAGAACATTTTCAAACTACTTGTACAAGTAATGGAGTATTTTTTTGTGTGTTATTACATTTTGTTTAACATAAGTAAAGAATGTGAGTACTTCTTCCGCTGTCTATCTATTGAAAACGGATGTAGTCATTTTATTGTGAAAAGCGGACAATTCTGACCGGAAGTATCAACGTCGCCTGTTGGCTTGATAACAACAGTCCCTCGGGAACGTATCCAGGCTGTCCGGCGAAGTTTTCTGCAACAAATGTCCGACTTACCGGGAGAAGGAGCCCCAGAGTTCACTTCTGCTGTGAACTAGCAGGAGAGCAGGTGGAGGTTTACCGGTGAGTGTGAGTGTGGATAGTCTTTACAACGAGCGTTTGGTGAATATGATACAGATCACAACTTCCTCCTCTCCGAAGCGGAGGACGAGCAGCTAACTGGTAACCTAGCAGTTTGTAGCTTTGTTAGCTTGGAGACGCTCCTCGTTAGACTCTGGTGGGCTCAGAGCCTCTGTTGGCAGCGGATAAAGTTGTATGGCCGCTACGCTCGCTCCCTCAGATAAAGATAGTGGTCCGGTGAGTGAGCAGACCTCACAGCTCAGCCTGGTGTTGAACTCTGGTGGTTAAAGTTAGGGTCTGGTGGTGATAGCTAGCAGGCTAACGTTGGTTAGCCAGGTAGAAAGTGTAAACACAATCTGGTCCTTCCTGTGTCGAGCTTCAGGGGACAAATATGGGCTCGGTTTCGTTTCGTGTTGGTTATTTTAACGTTGCCACTCATATTTTGTAACACAGTTCATCTCTAGTGGGGTTAAAAAAATGTGTATCTGCACTCACGATTTAAAGATTCAGAAGACGTGTTCCCAAGTTTCTTTAAATTTAAATAGCATAAATAGCTCGCTATACATCACTGGGACAGACCCAGCCAACTAATTATTATTTTATATTTACGTTTCATTTATAACCGTTGAGGCATTTGAACCACCAAGAGCAGAGACTGCTGACTGTTCTATACACATGCTGCACAATATCGAAAGTAGGCTTTTTAGCAGAATGTTTCATATGTTTTTAGCTCTAATAATCGACTCAATAGTAGTGTATCATTTGGTGCCTACTTTCCCATTTTTACAGCATTTGCTCTTCGTGTAAAGTCATTTTTATATCTGGGTGTGAGTTCTCCTGTCTAGGCACCATTCAGTGAATGGAAATAATGTCCTTCAATGTTTTTCTGTCGTCAAGCCGTCATAGCATAGTCAACCATGTTTTGCTGAATAGATACATTTTAAATTGCTGAACACAGTCCTTCCGTATTTAATGTGTGACTTTTATAGCACGCCTGCTGAATTAATTTAAGTCCTCCTCGCTGGAAGGTTTCGATCAGTGAATCATCGTGCTTTGCTTTCTCCTAGTGACCTCTTAGTCAGTGTCAGACTTCGTAAATGAAATCGTTTGTGCTTCTGAGTTTGGTAACATGTTGGGACTCGTGTATGTTGAAATTGCATGACCTCAAACTCCTCTCATGCCATGATTCAGTTACCTGTCGGTGGCATTTCTCACCATAAATCCAAGGGATTTTTAATTTGAATGACAGACAGTACATTATCTAACAAACATTATTTTGTTCCTAGCTTTACACAAAAATAAGATCATTCTAAGGTTATTTTTAAGCAATTTTCAACATCTCCTATATCGCAAAGCATATATTTTCCATTTAACACAACAGAGTAAACTTGTGGTGAAGGAAGCTACTCTTGTTTTTTGTCACTTTTTAACACAAGGGCGTGCACAATCACCTCAACCCCTAAATAATAATAATAATGAGGGCAACAATTCTCCAGTCTGAACAAGTTTTAGGTTACCTGACTTGAATTTGTAGGTCAGTTTAGCAGTGGACAAGATTATGTTCATACTTCATGTTGAAACAATCTCAAATATTTGACATTACAATGTTTGAGATCGGCTATGTGTCCTGTTTATTCTTTTCAGAAAACACATTGTATTAAAATGTGAGAAATTCATGTTTTTAAGCTTGTTGTTCCTATGAAAGAGCCCCCCCCCCCGACCCCCCGTCTGACTATATACTGCCAGTAGATATGCTGTTTGATATTCCTTTTTAAGTTCATCGTATAAAGCCAATCAAAACATTTTATTTTAAGATGTAGATGTATAATCAAACGATCATCAGCCCTCAATCATTGGGGAGAGTGCTACACTGACCTGTGACAGACGCACATGATCCATCACCCATGGGCTGTGAATCGAAAGAAAATCTTAGCTTTTTTTTGCAATAATATGTTCTACAAACATTGACACTTGTCTTGACTTTTCCTTTGGCTTGATGAATCAGCTAGCAAACATTTGTGCTCCGGGGAAAGATGGAAGCAAACACGTTAACATAATTTTAGACTGCGAGGGATGCTTTTCTGGTTTCCTTTGGCCTTTGTGTGTTTTGTAACTTGGGACCATTAAGAAGAAGTGTTATCGCAATCTTGATATTCCTGTTAAACCAGGGGTAATTCCAAAGAATTTATGACCATGTGGATGCAGATAAAACAAAGTCTCCCAGTGGAGATTGTAATCAAAGTGTCAAGAAGAGTATGTCTCTAGATAACAAATGCCGGGGAACATTTTGTTTTTTCATACCCTGTTTTAGTCATGTGCTTATTCCAGGATGTTTGTCAGTTATATCTGCAATGTAACAATGACTGATAATAGCGTGTCTTTTTTGTGTGTGAAAAGACAGAAGCAAAAAAGGCAGACAGTGAGAAGATCACATGGTATGTGGTGTATGATGTCGAGGATTGAATAGAGTGGAGTCATCCGATGACATCCATATGTGAAATTTAATTTAATCCAACATTTGGTTTCAGGTTTCAGTGGTGAGTGACAACAAAAGTAACAATCTGTATTTTGGATAATTTACGTTAGCATAATAAGGCACCACAAATGCCTCCATAATTACATTCCCCTTTTTAGTTTCTGCAGGAGTTAAGATTGATAGGCTTGCAGCAGACAGACACTGTTGTTTTTTTTACCACATTCTTATAGAGCAGTATTTCTTTGAGGATAAAACATGGACTATTGGAAAATAATTATTCGAGAAATATTTGATAATATAATGATATTGACACACACTAATGTGTACATTACTTCTTGCTACTGCGGTCCTGGAACCATGGAGTACATACAGAAGTCCAAGAAACTCTGTCAAAAATAAAGTTGTCATTGAAATGAATGGGCAGCAAAGTTTCGACTCATAGAATACATCCATGATGGGACTCTTCTCCTTTATCGTCCCTGTCAGAACCCCACTGGGCTGCATAGATGTCTTTCTATTCACTAGGCAAATGGTTTCTCCCCTTCTGTAGGTGGGGCAAGCACAAGCCAGGTTCATTTGCTGTCTCCATGGTGCTGAATTGAGAAATAATACAACCTCATGTTTAAATTAGCTTGTTGATTATGGTACTATTTTATTTGTACTGTAGAAGATTTCGCCTCCTAATCATTGCATCTTCAGCTGCATCTTTAGATTTACTGGCTCATCACAGTGATCCAGATCCAGTGGAAAAGTACTTTAACCTGTTGGCTAAATCAGACTGTTTTGTAAATAGTGCCTCAGAGGCATTCACTCCAGTCCCTCCTGTTCCCACTCTCTGTTGAACGTCAGATATTATTATTATACTTTGGCTGGCAGATAATAGGCTAAATAGAGATTCATTAAGCTACTGGGTTATTCCGATGTCCAGCTGACAGAAAGTTGGCCTACAGCTGATTAATGCTTTGCAGTCTAACAATAACTTTTCCCAGTATTAATTTGCTTCAGAAGGATGTCTTGTGCTCTAGACAACGGTTTCAGAAAAGCTGAAATGTTTCCTCTCAATGTGGTAGGTAAACAAATAATAAAAGTAGCTTTTCTATAGACTTGGTCCCCCAGTCTTCGGGCTGTTACTTTGTCCCAAGCCATAATAACTGAATTCATTGTCACGATCAGGAAGTCTGTCCTCCAGCTGGAATGTCACCGGAAATTAGCGTACGTGACTAACACTTTGCAGAGGAACACTTTGAGCCTCTCGTTTCCAGTGATGGAAGCTGATCATTGTGTGTGTGATTTCTTTGAAGGCAGGCAGAGGCTACCAAACTCCCCAAATCCCAGGAAGTTTACTTTATCTATCCCTAAATTTGGACTTCATCATTGGAAAAACACTGCAGGGATTCCTTTTTAAATACACTCCATTTGACCTAAAACTCACCAGGGCTCAATTACACACCATTTGAAATCAACATTGTCAACCAGGATATCAAATCGGTGTAATTGCGGCATCGTCAGCAATGTGATAAACTGGAGGTAGCTCAACTACAGCTCTGTCAAAAATAGAAGAAGTGGATTTGAAAAGACCCAAAGTCCAAATCAACGCACAGGAAATATCAGAGCGGGATGACGGTTGTGTCTGTTTAAAGTACAGGACTATGCTGACGTTTGTCTGGATTCTGTTGAGTATTCTGACTTCTTTTTCCTCAAGAGAGTCCCCTCAGGACACAGGACTGAGCCTAGGCCCAACGAGGAATCCGTCAACAAAATAAAGCCGAAAAGTGGTTCGAAGTTTAAGTTAAAAAAAGTATTTACTTTTGATTGAAAGCAATTCCACATTAAATCACACAATACAAAGAAATAAAAAACTAAATATCCCATGGTTCAGCTGCGCTCTGCTCGACACAGACCACACCAGAATTCCCGTTTTTCCGGTAAACACTCAGGTTATGTACGACCGTAAAGTCCACCTATTTGCCGTACGTTAGCAACACGTGTCACATAGGGATTGGCTTATGACCTCGATCTGCTCCACCTCCGACTTCCGGGGTAGAGCTCAGCTCCTCCTGATACAGCTGCATCATAATCTCAAAAGGAGTCGATGTCTCCCCGTGAGCCACATTTTCATGGTCAACCTGTTATCTTTGGTTTGTTACTTTATATGACTATACCACAAGGCACTATTGTTATACGACACATCTAGTAAGTCTCAATTTGGTTTTCATTCATTTTGATATATGTTAATTATAAAGGCTGTCGTTGTAAGCTGAGAGTTCATACTAGCACACTGGAAAATGTTGTCAAATAAAGTTTGTGTGTTATATGTTAATGTAGGCCACTTCGCATTGGCTTATATGTCGTTATCAGATTTTAGTAACTTAAATATCGAGTATCAGATATTTGGGCTGTTACTTTGTCCCAAGCCATAATTTGGCTGTAATCCAAAGAGACAAACAAATTTTAAACAATTGCGTCCCCTAAAGTATCTGCCTGGTAGACGTAAAGGCATGAACAAGAAAACAGTTGCGATCAATTCTGGCTTTGACCTAAAGTACCTTTTTTCATTGAAATAACATCCAGTATCGGGTTTAAATTTTACACCATTTAAACTTCATCATTCAGAAATCACTCATCTTGTGAATTTGTCAATGTATGTAGTACCCTGGTAGAATACACATCTCACTGGTGTGTGCTGATCTTTTTGAAACCACTTAATGGTTCGACGATACGTTTTCTCGCCAGCGCTGTGTTATGTATTTGGTAATGAATAGTTCCAGAATCGCATCTGTAGCTGGGACTTGTTTGCCGTTGCTTTGTTTTGTTTGCACTCCTGTTTACTTTGGAAGCAGAAGACATGCTGTGGAACATTGTGAATGTTAATATTCAGGAAAGTATGTTTCTTTGTGAGAGGGTCGTAATTCTGTTTGTAGCATATTAATAGTGTTCAGAAAGTGAGCAGGCACTGACTTGTATAATTAAACGTAACATTGCAGTCTGGTTGTGAACCTAATTGTCTCTGCAAAATTACAGGCAATGGAAACCTGGCTTTATTTTGTTTATTGCAATACAAGAGCCAACGTTATTGCTTCGTCGTCTGGAGGGCCGTACTTGTTAAAACCATTACCACTGGAGTGCACCAAGTAACACATTGTGTTTCAATTCCCCCCCCTTAAAACTGCAAATTTTAATCTGCAATCTACGATGGTCGTCCCGACGTAGAATCAGCCGATGTGATTTCTTTTAAGAGCTGATGGAAGGTGGAAACCATTCATTCGGCCGCAGCAGGCTTCCTCCCCCGGGGATTTGTCTCGGGAACTGGGACACCATCCCAGTGTGTGAGAGCTGCGGTTGCATGTGATTGGCCTTGAGCCACGCAACTTGAATACATGCATGTGCGTGCACGAACACAAATGCATGCACACTGACCACAGTCACATGGAAAGTCCCACTCACTCTAGGTACAGTGCCGAGGCAGGCTTTTCCAGTTTAATTACGCCTTGGGAGTGTAATTTCACATTGAGTTGCGGGTTGCTTGTTAAAAATTTCCTCTTGCACACATGACTTGGCTAGTTGACCCAATAGCTAGACTTTGTTATGATGTGGAATTATAGTGTTAGGACTTCACTTTAGCCAGTACCAGATAGGCCTCAAAGTGGAAGTTATTAAGTTAAGCATCTGGTCACTGACCTAATCATTAGAAACATATGTTATTGGACCAAGACACAGTTCAGTGCTGAGATAGTCAGGGATTTGAATTTTCAAGTTTATAGAGGTTACCGGATAATGTGAAGCTCCTATTTCACAAAAGTGTTTCTCCAAATTCGGTAGTATGTCTTTGAAGTCAATGGCATAATTTTGTCCCCTTATTTTCCGAAGGATATCCACTTCGTGACACACCTCAAGGAAGTAGCACCAACAAACTGTCTGATGTGTCTGTCTGTCTTACGTCATCCCACGTCGCTTCACCCACTGGGGTTTTGTGTTGCTCGAATTTCAGATGTCATATAAAGGCTTTGGGTTTTAATTGTGACTCTTAAACTTTCAGATCGAGCAATTAAAACACTTTATTCTTTACAGCACGGCTGCAGTGCTAATGGCTTAATGACTTACAGTAAAATATTTCGTTTTTTTTTTTCTCCGCAAATTCTTTTTTTGATCGACACATGTAAATGTGTATTGCATTTTTTGATAGTTAATATAGTGCCTCAGAGATACTTGGTAAACATTTATGAAATAATGCCATAACCTTCTATGGAGCAGAGATACTGTTTCATACAGTAAATGCCTTAAATAATGAGTAAGGATATTGTTTTAACTAGATTGAAAGATGAAATGTCAGAATCTGAGATGCAACAGATGACAACAATTGGTCTTGAGTCTTTCTGGTCAATATTTGCTTGAAGTCAGTGCGCATTGCTACAAACAGTGCGAGTGCTCCAACTATTTCCATGTCTGTTAGTAGCCGCTAATTCTACCTTCCCCCATCTAAGAAGCTGGTCCCAGCTGCCATTCAAACTACAGTTTTGTTTTTCTGGCGTCATGACTGAATCAAGAGCAGCTCTACTACTTGAAGTGTTGTTTCTAAGTCCTAACAGCGCTGTTATCTCTTTTATATCACAGTGTTGGTACTCTGAATGTGACCTCAAGCGAAGTAAAAGGACTAGCTGTTTACACTGCCCATATTTGATAGCTCTTTTATTATTGTATTATGATCCCGGTGTGCGGAGTAGACTGAATGGAAACACTAAGGGAAAATAACTTGGTGATTCATACTGGGTTCATTGCCAGTTGGCATCGGTCAGTTATGAAAAAGTTGTCACTGTTGTCAATTTAATATGAATTTTCAAAGTAAGCGGAGACATTAAACTGCTCCAGAAGGGCCAAATCCTTTGTGTTCATTTGTGCCCAACTTCAGGTCTACTAGTTGAAAGACCAGAGAAATGGTTTAGTATGTCAAGGGAACAGTCGTGAATAAGAAAACTAGAGACCACCATAGTCCAAGAAGCCCAAACCCACCAGGGTCCTCTGTAAACCTCTGTCACCGTTAGTGGGGCGCTGATTAATGAGTCATTTCTTGACCTGTGTCAGTGACTTGTTCTCTGCAGAATTTGGTCTTTCCAGAGAGCACATCTTTAGGCTCAAGCGGTCGATTTATCGAGTGTGCATACCTACGTGGTGAGCCTGTTTCATCTTTCACCTCGTATTTACATCTACGCTCCGGTATATTCCACTCCGAGCAAACTGTAGGAGTTCTTGTGTAGCAGAGGAGATCAGAGAGGTGGGATAGTGAATAGTGAGACCATCCCTGTTTTATTTAGACACCGTATCAGAAATGTGTCAAGGGCCAGTTGAGATTAATTGCAGCTTTGAGTGTGATTTACACTACACAGCACAGGTTGAAGGATGGGCATTCACACCTATTTCTTGAGTCGACCAATAATGCATGTCAGTACTAGTTGTTGGATGCAGAATTTTTTTACCTTCTAATATTTTGTTGATATGTAGGACGAGGGATAGTCTAAACACGTGCAGGCTAGCCACGTGATGACTGACTCTAAGTTATAGCTGTGCAGCTAAAACACTAAAGTAGCTGTAGTAAAACTTAACTGCTGCCTGCATGTCATCATGAGGGGAGATAAACCGCAGCCAGTCAGAAGAAGGTTTGTAGGTTAAGAGAGTGAGAGTCTGTGCTTTGCTGGATTGCTTTCCCAGTTGAGATTTGCGGCAGGCTTGTTAATTAGTCACCTTTTGGCTCCCTCTGGAATTTTCCTGAAATTAGCCTCTAATGTCAAACACAAGTTTAGAGCATACAGACGAGGAGAGAAATTCTTCTTTTCCTTCACTTTTGTCCATTTGGTATTCTGCTTCAGGATTTTGATAGATAAATCTGCGGCTATAGTTTTGAGGACACGCCAGGAGGACCAGTGAAAGCAAAGTCTCACATTGCCCCTTACACTGATCAGGCGAGTGATGGATCGAATAATGTATTCCTCTCATATTTGTAGGTTTGTCAAGTGCCGACTCTGAGTTGTCTCTGAAAATCCTCAATTCAGGGAAAGCCCTAGTTCAAAGTCCCGTGTCTTAAACCTAGTCAGCAGTTCAAATAAATATTAAACTAATCTCTCAACCAGGCCACAAAATGTCTTTGAATAGTGGTAACGTGTTGAAATGAACTAATAAACCAACATATTAAATTGTGTCTCTTATGGTCAAACACTAGGGAGATGAGAGTATTTTTTTAATAACACCTCTAGCCCTCAGCTACAGCAGCTCTTGCTGATGTGAGTCATTTTTCTACGGTGCTCTGGTTTGTTTTCCAAATGGGATATGAGTTTGGACAAATTTGAAGACATGATACAAAAAAACCAGTTTCTTCACTTTAGCTAATTTTAAAGTGGATTTCGGACTGAAAAATCGACAGACTTCTTCTTGTAGAGTGCAAGAGATTAGCGTACAAAAATCAATTATTTCCCCACTGGCCACTTATATATCCAGATGTCTTCATTTGTTTTTACCACTGGGTGCTGGAGTGTTGAAGAAATGCAACTAGTGAAGCATTAGCACTCGTTTTATTCTGCTTCTTCCCTTAGTTGGTCTCTTTAGGAATGAGTCCAAGGCAGAGATGTTTATCCAAAACATGTAAATTCATCAGCTGGGTCTGTCAACTCTCAGGAAGTCTGCATCGCACCACACCCACAACCTGTGTTGCTTTATTTCAGAATGAAATGTGCTCCTCATTACTTGAAAGTCACTGCTACTTTGAATACTTGTACTTGTTTGGTTCTGTGTAGCATCACCTTCAAACGTCTATCCTTCCCGTCCTCTATAAACTCCTTGCACACTGCTGTCAAAGAAGATGAGTTATGCTTTAGTTGTTCATATTGTGTAAAATAAGACCATGTGGAAGCACTTGAGACAAGGTGTGGTTGCTCTAGAGACACACTGACACAGCTGTGGCTCCATCTGAGATGTATGATGGAAAAAACACAAGGTTTTTGTCTTGTTTTGCTGACACATGACTAACACACGCTCTCCAGGGAAAGCCTGCAGATGTTTCATGTCAGCAATTGCACATTCACGAACACACAAACACAGAGGATGTGCCTGAAAAGATGCCTGAAGCCTGCCATAAAACTCTTACTTAAAAAAAAAAAGGGGTGTTCTTCCCATAACACACAAGCCAGTGAAAGCCTCAATGAGAGCTGTCTTGTCTTAGATTTTGTCAGATTTGTTTTTATGCCGTTTGCATCTCGAGTTCTTGTTATGCATCCTGAGTCATCCAAGTGCCGCAGAACATTAAAAGTTAATGCATTCCGCTTTGGCGCTGGACCTGATTTTCATTTTTTCTGTCTCTGTCAGGTTTGTGTATTGGATCTGAACATCTACATATCATCACTGTGATTTGAACCATGGACCGACCTCGACAGACTTCCAGACCTCCAATACCAGCTTCCAGCAGCACAGCCCCCCTCACCTGACCATTCTTTCCTTTAAACCCCAGTCCCTCTCTACATTTTCCTCCCTCTCCCAGTCCTTCATCCCCCCACCCTCCTCCCGATGTGGTGATATCTGGTCGTACCACCAGCGACGCTCCTTCTTGCGTAATGAGCAGCCTGCACCAGCAGCATCATGGCAGCACAGGGTCAGAGCGAGACCTCCACTCTGTTGCCTCCACTGTTAGCCTCCCTTCAGTTAGAAAGACCCCCAAAAAGCGCCGCCTGTCCCTTCACTCACTCTTCAGCCGCCGGCGTCGGCCTGACCGCGACCCCAAGCGCAAGTCCAGGCCTCTGCAGGCTGCGGCTGGTATGGACGCCATTGTCAGCACAGAAAGCGTCCCGTCGGAGACGGTCCAGGATAAGACTTCTGTCCACTGTGCACTGGCCGTAGCATCGACTTCATCACTGTCGAGTTCTTCATCAGAGCTGCTGGAGTGCCCTCTGTGCCTACTGCGCCATGCACGCGAGCTCTTCCCAGACATCATGACCTGCCACCACCGCTCCTGTGCAGACTGCCTGCGACAGTATCTGCGCATCGAGATCTCTGAGTCACGTGTCAACATCTGCTGCCCCGAGTGCTCTGAGCGCTTCAATCCCCACGACATCCAGATGATCCTGGGGGACCGAGCCATCATGGAGAAGTACGAGGAGTTCATGCTCAGGAGGTGGCTGGTGGCGGAACCCGACTGCCGCTGGTGCCCGGCCCCCGACTGTGGGTAAGAACGAGAGCTGAGAGGTTCTATAGGCTACGCAACACTCGAGGTCAACCTACTCTTTACAAGAAATATGACTCACCAGCTGAATTGAGGTGATATCGGAGGTTGACATGATTGTTTAATAAAATAAAATATGAAGTGAAGTCCACCTAACATTGATGGCAACAAAGCCAGTTACCTATAAAACATCAAGCATGTGGGATTATTTCCACGCAAGCTGCCACTTTGCTAAATATTAAAAAAAAATCTATTTCGGTTACCTGCGATGTGCTTGATGTTTTTGTTCTTTTGAAATACACAAGTCCAAAAATAACATAGTAAGCAGCTGCATTTAAAAAAGCTTCAAGGCTGTAAACTGGCCTTTTTGAAGTTCGCCCAGCTTCTGCATCGATGCCTGAGTTATAAATAACGCGTAGCAGTAATAGACCTGTTTGTTCTGTTGGCCTCATGAGTCAGCCAAAAAAGACGTGAGCAGCAAGTGATGATGATGCCTATTGTTATCAGACCGTACCTGGAATTTTTCTAACCACATAATGTGTAAAGCTGGTAGTGACTTGCCTGTTTTTAAAAATAATACTCATTACCACTCCTTCATAGTTTGTTTACTGTAAAGCACATTCTAAGAAGTCACAAAGTGCTTCACAGTCAAACAGAGTGAACAATACATTATGCTAAAATAATGAAACTGCAGGACCAGAAAAGGTAAGCGTACAACACATAATAAAACCGTAAACCACAAACTCACAGTTATTGGATTTGAGTATTTGGCAATGTAAATTATTAGCTCGAGGTCAGATGGGTTTCTGCCCACTCCTTCAGCCTCAGCTCAAAAAAATCTGTCATAGAAACTCTATTGATTCTCTGAGGAGGAGACTGTTGTTCTGGTTTCCGTCTTTCACACGGAGGTGATGGTGAAGTTGAGGGTCAGGTCAGGGTCTCGTATTTGTTTGGAGCTGTTAGGGAACAGTTTGCTCACCGGGGCCTGAACTGGAGCTAACGCTGTTCTGCTCTCTGTGCTCACTAGGTCACCCTGTTTAACCTGTTGTTTACCGCACCTGCCGGCGGCCATGACAACCACCATGCATGCGGCATAATCGCTACTGTTCATCTGCATTTGCTGCAGTCTTGTCTTTTGTTTTGTTTGTTGTTGGGTTTTTTTTTTGTGCTTATGCTGGCAGTAGTGTTTTTCAATAAAACCGTTCATGTATAGTGCTTCATAGAGTTTTAGAGCAGTTACCAACCAGCTTTCTCAGCATTCAGTTATCATCGTCAGTTCAGTTTTGAGTGATTGCTGAATTCGGTAATGGCTTCACTCGTCTCTCTCTCTCTTGTTGCATGAACACTGCTGACCCTGTCTGTAAGAATAATGGCTCTTTCATGAGCTTGTTTCAGCTCTCCTTGCTCTCGTCATCTAATCAGTTTAGTTCTGGCTCACTGTTACACTCTCCACCGGTAAATGCTGTCGCTCCTAATTGGTGTATAATTACTTGTGCGGGATAGTGGGTCAAATGTAAGTAATCCTCTGAAGAAATATTTGACGTAAAGAGAGGGTAGAGTCTTGACTCCACAGTGGTGTCCTACATATTTCATCCATTTGGAAGTTCTCCCATCCACGTTTACGACTTATACACCATTTGCCATCGTCCCTGCCTCACCCGGGTGTTAGTGGAGACTGTCTGGACTCTGTCTAGACAGAATGGTCTACAGGTATATGGTGCCCACACACACACATCACCCCTGATACTGGACTGCAAAGGGTGTCAGTTTCTATTAATAAAAAGGCATCGTAAAATGATGCCATGACATCTGTTACGTTTGTTTCAGTTTCCTTCAGCTGACACCAGAGCACGGAGACCCAGAAGAAAGTCCGCCCTTACTCTCGTTTTCAACTTTTATCTTTTTTTTTATTAACTTTGCCTCAAACAACGACCCTGTGAGGGTGAAAGCAGTTGGAGGTTTTAACAATAATCGTGCAAAGAAAGGCTTTTGATAAACCTCATCTCCCTGCTGTACTGTAAACTAGATCTCACTGCATGGGAAACAGATTAAGAACTGCAACTCAGGATTATTCTTCATTATCAATTAATCTCCCAAATAATTTCTTTATTAATCATTTGGTCTATAAAACATAAATAAAACTGAACATGCCCAGTGTTTTGTTAGACCAACAGTCTAAAGCCCAAATACATTCAACTTACTATAATGCAGGAAAAGCTGCAAATTTTGAATGAATCGATTATCAAAATGGTGGCCGATTAATTGACCAACTGTTTTATCTCTACTCTTAACGATCTGTAAGTAATTTAGACATTATTAGAAGGCTGCTGACAGCTGAGTAAAAAAAAAAAGTACATTTACATAACTACCACTATGTTTACAACTTTGTCACGGTTGTGTCTTTGGTATCAGCGGATGTTAGTAAGTCTATTAGATTAAATACTTATCTCATTTAACAAAGGTCTTGACTACGTAAACAGCTGTGTACATCCACCTACAGTCATGGTGTGTAGGCTTTATCAGCTAATGCCCTGATTCTTTCTGAGCTTTAATAGCTTTTAGGAAATGTGTCCCGAACTAGAGATACAGCTCTGTCTCGCTCGAGGCTTTGCTTTACATAATTACACTTATAAATAAAGATGTCAGGCTGTATGTGATTAACCTCAGAGTTTAGCTGAGTTTGTCATACATATACTTAGTTTATTAACGAGCCAGGTGCTGTGTACTCCTTTCCACTGTATCTAAGGCATTGCTTTCCGCAAAATGATTATCAATGTCTCATCGTATCCGTATCAGAGGAACACGTGTAGGTTTGTGGGTCATAAAGCAAGGGGAAACGATTGCTTCAATTAATTTTTTTATTTCCATTAATTGTGTTAGGATATAAATGTCTGCTGCAACAGTTTTTATCGTGCCAGTGTGTCCCGTTGCATGAGATTTGCCTGTTTATGACAAAACAGTTTGCAAACTTTGCCTCAATCATGCCGTTTACTTTACAATTGCTCCCAAATAGACCACTGTTATGATTGATGAGGGTTACTATGGTGACAGGCAATCATGCACAACTGATTGCGCCAGTACAGATGTATTGGAACAGAGCTCATCGGGGAAATCATGGAAAGTCGGCTAGTTTCATGTGTTTACGTAACAAATGCTCCTCAATGTGTTGCATTCCTGACATGTGAATAGCAGCAGTGTATACTGTGAGAGTCTATTGGATTTAAACACACTAGAAACTGCTCCTTGGTTTTACCCACTCAAGTTGTATACTCCTGCACATCCCTACACTAGTATCCCTGCTGACCCCTAGTGTTGTGCTAAACTACTACATCCATGCTCTTCTATCAGCAAATACTAACCACCATTTTGGCTGATCTTCTTTTTTTTCTTTCTTTCTCTCTCTCAGTTACGCAGTCATTGCGTTTGGCTGCGCCAGCTGCCCAAAGATCACCTGTGGGCGTGAGGGCTGTGGGACAGAGTTCTGCTACCACTGCAAACAGCTGTGGCATCCCAACCAGACATGTGACACCGCACGGCAACAAAGGGCCCAAACCCTCCGGTTGAGAAGTTTCCGGTCCTCCTCCCTCAGCTACAGCCAAGAGAGTGGAGCCGCAGGTAACATACAAATAAACACCTGCGCTCAAATTCTCACACACACTCATCTGTACCTTCAGCACACCCATCGACCTTTTTCAGCCACAATATGCACTAAAAACATTCACCCAAAATACTGTATGCAAAATGCTTCTCCTGCTTTTCCCTCAACCTTCAACCCCCACTAGGTGACGACATCAAGCCATGTCCTCGTTGTGCTGCCTACATCATCAAGATGAATGATGGAAGCTGCAATCACATGACCTGCGCAGTCTGCGGCTGTGAGTTTTGCTGGCTGTGTATGAAGGAGATCTCTGACCTGCACTATTTAAGGTGAGACAAAAGAAACTGCTCATCTGCCCTCAGTAGTTACTACAGTTCAATGCATCTTTAATAGTTGATTGTCTCTTTTGTGCACTAAATAAATCGTCAAAGAACTGAAATTGAATGATTTTTATCAACAAACAAAAATATATTCGGACTACTCATTACTTTACCTACGATTCAGCCCTAGTTTTACTAGTTGTTAACATGATACACACAAAAATCAGCTCTCACTCTCGGTTTGCCCTGACAACCCATTTCCCCTCTCAGTCCGTCAGGCTGCACCTTCTGGGGGAAGAAGCCCTGGAGCAGAAAGAAGAAGATCCTCTGGCAGCTCGGCACGTTGGTGGGTGCACCCGTGGGCATCGCCCTCATAGCCGGCATTGCCATCCCTGCAATGATCATTGGCATCCCAGTCTATGTGGGCAGAAAGGTGAGAGCTAACACCAGACTGCTGAGCAGGGACATGGAGCAATTGGGGTCAAAACCCAACATTTTTTTCAGATAAATGGAAGGCATCGAACTACAACATGAGATGTAATACACAGGTATATAATCTAAAGGGTAAGGTAATTAACAATGATTTTCCTCCTCAGATCCATAATCGCTACGAGGGCAAGGACATCTCTAAACACAAGAGGAACTTGGTAATTGCAGGTGGCGTGACGCTGTCTGTGATCGTGTCGCCTGTGGTAGCAGCAGTCACTGTTGGTAAGAAAGAGGGTTTTTTTTTTTTCCTCTTTTCCCTCATGACTTTCTCTATTTTACCCTCTGTTTCTCTGCAACATTTTTTTTTTTTGTGGGTTGCTAGTATAACGCCGTATTAAACGCATCATCTGGTTTGGAAATTGTCCTAAAACATTTGTCACATGCTGTTCTTGTCTAAAAGTGCTGGGGAATTTCTTTCACAGTGTTTGTAAAGGAATATGCTTTACATTTACAGTTAATTATTGAACCCCGATAAAACTTCCACCGTTTAAGTGTGTGTTTACATTGTGTTGTTTAGGTATCGGTGTTCCCATAATGCTGGCGTACGTCTACGGAGTCGTCCCAATCTCGCTGTGCCGAAGCGGTGGCTGTGGAGTGTCTGCGGTCCACGGCAAAGGGGTGCGGATAGAGTTTGACGACGAAAATGACAACATAGGCAGCGGGGCAGCAGCCACAGGTGAGCAGCTCTAACCAAAGCAATGCCACTGATTTCCTACCTGTTCCCAGGAGTACCGTGAATGGATAGTAAGAGCCAGAAGTACACCTAATCTTCATGAAGTCTATTTGTTTGGAAATTTGTCTTTCAGTCAGTTGAAACAGACTTAAAAATAGAATACAGACAATAAAAATATGTAAAACAATTAGCACACATTACACAATGTACATCAGACGTACATCCACACATTTTTTTAAAAGAAGTTCAACAAACCATAAAACATTTCAGATTGAAAGACTGCAAACATAAGAATATCAATAAACCCGTTGCATTTCTGTCTCCATTGAACCTTTGCTGTTTTGCTTTTCTCACACTTTTATATTCTTTTTAACTTCTTCTTTTGTAAATTACAATAACTCCATTCCATTATGATCAAAATGTCAACACTTTCTCTGCTGTCATACAGTCACTGTAGAGTGACTTATGAGTCATTATTATTGCCACAATCATCTTGACTTATGTCTAGCTCCTAATATATCTGGAAACTACCTGCAGCTTTTTAGCAACCATAACACACGCAACTCTGTTTGGCTTGCTGAAGTGCACCTACCTCCGTCAGTGCCTTTGTGTGTACATATGGATATGGTTTCATAGCCCGTGAATTGCCAAAACAGCGGATGGGTGTTTGAGGTGTGCACTGGTGCGACATGACGGAGGTTTTTCCTGTCGTCGTGTGTTTGTCACCGTCCAGCTGGCGGTTGTGTGAGGTCCAGCTCGTCTTGCTCTCCCAGGAGGTTTTTGAGGCGAGGGATTGTACTTCTCACAGCTTCAGTCAACACTGTGAATGATAATAATAATTAATCCAAATGACAACGGGGACTTTGACCGTTACGCCAACATACGGTGTGAGACATGATGACACATATTTACACCCAAGAATTCATCAATCAAAGATTAATTTCAAGTCAATCATAGATGTAACCTCAGGAATGAACTTTGGCCCCTGGCCTCAATATAATTTTTGTTTTGCTGTTTTGTTATCTGGAGTTGACTGCCCCGATTCTTCTTCTTTATGGCTCAATCTGTATTTCCCTCCTCCTCATTTTAACCCATGACTTTCTTTTTTTCTGGTTTCTTTGCTGCACATTATGACTCTCATTTGTCAGTTAAAAGCTTCTCTAAATGGACAAAATGTCCTGTTTTATTTCTCCTCAGACACGACCTCTGTGGCAGAGACTCGGCTCAACAATCCCAGCCTCGGAGATGGAGCGAGTGTCGGTGGCCTTACGGGCCTGAGCCTCAGTGTCAGTGGGAGCCACATGGAGCGCTGCGGCATGAACTCCACTCAGCGGGACAACATGAGCGACAACGCCAGCACCACGGCCCTCGCCGGGACCAGCATCACAGGCAGCCTCTCTGGCAGCTGCTACAACAGGTGATAGACCTGGATGACCTTCTGCGTTGCTGTAAATGTTCATTGAGAAAATTGAGAAAAGTGTTGGTTCATGTTGATTATTTTATTTAATAATATTCGGTTAAGCCTAGTGGATAGATTTCATGGTATTGTCTTATTATCTACCTTTGTGCTCTCCCGTACTGGATGAGGCAAACATGCAGCGACTCGTTGAGATGTAATCGGTTTTATATGTAGTTTCAATTGTTATTTCCAGGATGGAAGTGCAGGCTGATGTCCAGAAGGAGCGCTGCAGTTTGAGCGGGGAGTCGGCCACCGTTAGTCTCGGGACAATCAGTGACAACGCAAGCACAAAAGCCATGGCAGGATCCATCCTCAATGCCTATATGCCTCTGGAAAGGTCAGGAATCAGAGCATACTCATCCTACTTGTTGCATCAGTACATTTCTGACCTACTTTTAAAAAGAATCCCTGTCCTAGTTTTTCTCGTACCTTTTAAAAGTCACTGTGTTTTTATCTTTATTTACTGTATGCTTTCTGCTTTCGTAGAAAAAAGGGTGCTGGAAGCACATAAAAACAGTTAATTCTTGATATGTGCCAAAGGTAGTTGTCGTAAAAGAGTGATCTTATTTTGCAGAGACAATAGTCTGGATGTTCAGACAGACGTGGAGTCCAAACAGGAGAAGGTGAGGCACTGCAGCGCCAGCAGCAGCCTGGATGAGGCCAGCTGTAGCAGCAGCACTGCCGGCCTTAAAGGCGCTAGCGGTGGCGCTAGCGGTGGCGCATGCTCGTGCCCCGCCACCTGCTGCTGTGCGCAGCACGACAACCACTGCTGCCCCTCGTCCCCCTGGTCAAAGGAACCCTCCACTTCAGGGAGCAAGAAGAGAAGTGGAAAGCTTTGGAAAAGAGCCAGCAGCAGTAACAAAGGAGACGCAAAGATGAACGAGGCACGAGGAGATATGGATGCTCAGCTTCTGGAGCAGCACAGCACCAACTCCTCCGAGTTTGATTCGCCCTCTCTGAGTGGCAGCCTGCCCTCGGTGGCCGACTCGCACTGTAGCCACTTCTCCTCAGAGCTCAGCTGCTCGGACCCTGAGACCTCGAGACCGGCTCATCTGTCCTGCTCCGCCCCAACGGACCCCCACCTTCATCATCCCGCCACCGCCTTCAATGACGTCACCATCTCCACCATGCCCGAGGTGGAGAACGACCGCCTGGAGCATTATCCACCTCAGAGTAGCCATGCGGCCTTCACCCACCGCCTACTGTCGTCATCTCCACCTGCTTCACCGAAAGAGGAAAGTAGCGGGGCGTTTCTACACATCAGTGAGGAGAGTGGATGCGCCATCGCAGACACAGAGCCAGAGAAGGACAAGAGAATAAAAGAGACCATCAAAAACTCTGCCGCACAGCCTGTAAGCCCAACAAATAACTGCTGTATACAAACGGATATCTAAAGAAGCTCTCCCGTTCTTTGGGCGTTGGTGGTGTTACCACTGCTAGCTCAGATAGCCTTATCATCATCACTGTTCAGTGAAGCCCCAACATTCGTCTTGGGAAGCTGGTGGTTGAGTTTAAAGCTATACATTTAAATCTAATCATATTTTTACCCACTGTGGGTGCAGGCAGGAATATTGTGTGAATGTCAGTCCATACAGTTACAGAGAGGGAGAGAGTTGGAGAGAGATTTGTGATTATAGTAAACGGGAGCACAGTAAAGTCGAAGCAGATCGGTGGGTTTTGTTCTTCAGTGACAGAAGCGAGACATGTGTGAACCAGACGTTTCAGCTTGTCGTCGAAACGTCAACTGGAGCGACAAGGCCTTTAGTAGGTGGAGTTGAATGTATGTGGACAGGTTGTAAAGTAGGTTATAAGGGTGACCTGCACAGTCTGACCCCTGAATGGTGTTCTGAATACAAACTTTACATTTTTAATTTTACTCTTTTACTGATGCTTACAAAAAACAGAAGTGATGAAGCTAAATAGGAGCAAGTCAAATGTGGGATACTCTTTTCAATACTAAGTTGAGCTGCTATTTTAAAGCCTAAACCTATCCTCCCTCATGACAACTGCAGAATTCTGGTTTGCATGTATCGGGGATGGATGTGTCCTCACTGTGGTCCACCGCTGTGCCACCTTCATTCTGTGACTTCTTAAAACGACATGAGAAACCACACAGCTAAAGGATTGTTGAACCTGAGAGGGACCAGTCCGTGCAGTAGCAAATTATATTTTTCCATAATCATCTATAAGAAAAAAAATATTATTATGTTTAAAATGTGACTCCTAATTTTTCGTGCTTTGTCTTTGCTTATTTTTATTTTCCATTTTGGGAAAGTTGATTTTAATGTTGAAGCCCCGTGTTGGGTCCAAACCTTTTAGTATGATCGGGTGGGAGTTGTGTTGACAACGGGTCAAGATGTAGCCCCTTTTTAAATAAAGTGGGTTTAAGACAGTTGCCATCTTCATACGCCTCTGCCGGCACTGGGAAAATAATAGTTTTTTATTTGTGGTTGCACCTGTGCAAATGTAACCTTCACTGCAATGTTTAGTACATTATGTAATTTTGAGAGGTATATTAAAGAAAGGGAATTTTAAGTTATTCCTTGTAAACGGAACTAAGAAAAGCCCAATCTTTAAATTTGAAACTGTAGCATTTTTTTCAGGGCCTGTTTCTGTGATTTCTTTCACTAAAACTGGAAAGTCAAACAAACAATGTATTTGCAATAAGAAAAATAAGCTTTTAAATAACTATTCACAAGATAAGATGTGTCCAGTCAAGGGAACACTTCCACTCTAACTATAGCAAAAACAAACTCTCATACAGATAAAGGTGCAACGTAAACTCTTGTGTCTTTGAGCACATACATCTATCCGTGATTTCATATTCAGTAGTGAATGTATGATGATAATAGGGTTACATTTTCGATTCTCCCTCAGTAATAGCCAAATCAAAATATAATTTTTGATTCAGAGCTTTGGGTGTATTTTAACTACAATGTGTTTCTTTCTTAAATCCTTGCAAATGATTATTTTTTTATTTTTTTGACCCACAGTGCCTTTTGGGGAAAAATAATTTGTATAGTGTTTTTATTTCCTCATTCTGTATGTCTTCAAATAATAATTTAAAAAAAATCATGAGAGAATAATATTGGATTTGCGTCATAAAATGCTTGACACTGAATACTCCCCCTCCCCCGAGTGCTACTCAGCCGACCAAAGACTGCACTCGGGCCTCTCCATTAAACCTGATTCTGCGGCAGTCCTTTAAATCTCAACACCAAAACATGTTAGGTTTATTTTTAGGAATAATATTTTGAAAATATTTCCCTGTAGTAGCCAAAGTCAGTTCATCTGTGTTGTCAGTCGGGCCCTGTTGGCAATAAACCCCGGTTTATCCAAAGCAATATGCATTGGCGGTGAAGCCGACTGAAAGAGTTGTGGTGCACCTCGTATGCCTCCAGCTGCAGGATATTCCCTTCTGTTAAATATGCCTGTTAAACTCCTGTGAGTTTTATATTATTATTTGAAGACTAGTGCCAGGTCTATTTTCTAACTTGGTCAAAAGAAGCCTGTGCTATTTGAAAAATGATATTCCCTAATTATTTGCTTTATTATGTGCATGTAAATGCATATCCTTAAACAATAAAAATTTGCAATCAAGCTTGTTGTCTGTATATTTTGACATGGAAATTATTTTCTGTAGTGCAATCAGTTACACGGCTTTAACGGGTGTGGGCTAAGTTTATTAAAACGTGCCACGTGACCAGCAATTCTGTTGCAGTGTTTTTGTTGTTTCCCTACAATCAAGCCGCAGAAACAAAAGGCACATTAAAGCATTCATATAGCAGTTTATTATTTACATTTGCATCCAAACTATTTACATACAGTACATGCTCTTACAGTCCACAAAGCAACACGTCAAGCCTCATATCAGGTGTTTTCATTTAGTTGAGATTTTTAGGCTTTTATTTAGACAATACAAGGGGGGAAATGGTTAACAGGTAAAATGAGATTGGACATATTCATCAATACAAGTATGAAAGAAATTAAAGTTGTGGCACATTGTGCTGTACAGAGATTTACATTGTTTAGAGATGTTTCAAAGCATAGGAGTGGGAGATCTAAAAGAAAGCTATTTAAAATGCCTCCCAGCGCACCAACACAGGTGTTTTCAGTTAATTAGACCTCTGCTCCTATTGACGTCTGCGAGAGTGTTAAAAGTCTTTGTCGTTCCCAAACAGGTGAAGTCAGGTAGCTGTCAATCAAGCCCAGCCTAAGGGGAGCTCTAATTAGGAAATAAAGTGAAAACACCTGTGTGGCTTTACAAAGTCTAGAAATACACTTGAAGGAGTTCTGTTGTCGTGTAGGTTTCAACCTGCAGCATCCCAAACACAGATTTTGTTCAGAGACTTGAACCAGTTGATGGAGAAGCCATCAACGAGCTGTTTTAGTTCATCAGGCTGAACTGCTATCGACTAATCCGTCAGCCAGCTGGTTACATCTCTTTTCTACCAAGTATGTTGAATTGTTTTGTTGAATGCAGGCTGTGAGGGGTTCTATGAACAGATCCAAAGGTTCAGAGCTATTAAAACTATTCTGATAGACTTTCCAAACGAAAATACTGTACACCTATTCACACACAAAGACGCATGCAGTCATCTTGGTTTCATTCAAGATTGAACCTGAGACCTACAATTCTTACAGTACATGATTAAGTAATGCTACGTTCAGGTGCTGGATATTTCCTAAACCAATGAAGTGACAGTTTATAATTAATAACTTGAGCACTGGGCTCATGGGATATTTTAACTTTGATCAATTATTATTTTACCATCTTAAATTAAAGTTTTAACGCATCACTTCTTCAGGGTCTTTAGCTGTAGAAATGTTTTATAGTAAGGGGTTGGCTCATCTTTTTGAAAACGTAGCAGCTGATAAAACATGTAAACAATGACAGATGTCTTGAAATAGCAGGAATAGCTGAAACCCTGGAGAAAACAAAAACATTGAACCAGATGACTTTTTCAACTTTTAAAAACCTTTCTGGGAGTTCCTTAACTCTATATACACATTACAGTTGAGTTGGATCAGTTTCTGTCAGTGCTTTGGATCGTGAGCTCAGAACCATAATGGAACCAAACCCAACATCATTAAAACAAATCAAAAGTTGAATCTTGGCGTATTTCATACTGTAGAAATCTCAATAAGGCACACATAATACACTCACACTTCCCCCGTGTTACTCCACCATAAAACAGCGCTCTGCAGCCTGTTACAATCGATCTGTATGTACAGTACGTTACGTCATGTGAATGATTTTATAGTGCAAGCAGGTCATGAGTACCTTGATGTTAGCCTTTTTAAATAAAGCTGCCCGTTATGTAAGGCTGTGTACTCAGGAGTTATGGTGTGGCTTGCACACATTGCAGATGGTGCAGAGCTGAAAAGCTGGTCATCCAAGGAGCCCGTCCCAGAAGTCAACGCCAGTCATTTCGAATTTTACAGGTCGTACTTACTGCAAACGATGGCTTTGAGAGTCCTTTTCCTCCATGACTGCTACAAAACAGTACGTGCGCATACCTTTTCCGTTCCTCCACAAACATCAAACCTGGAGGAAATGAGCAAAAGTCAGTCTTTGTGTTTTTTGTTTGTTTTGTTTTTGTGTAAGGGAAACAATAAAAAGGCACAATATATCAGTGCTTATTGTTTGTTTTTACCATTTTAACACATGGATAAGTGAAAAAGTTGCTTGTGTTAAATCTTTAATAATATGTTTCTTATGGTTTTAAAAACTGGACATGTTAAATTATAATTTCAGTGCAATTTTAACACCATCAGTTATTATTTAAACTTGTTATATTTTATCTCTTGGGCATTAAATAGCAAATGAGGTTAATCAATTATAATCCAAAAGGAAGCTATTTAAAGTTAAAAAACATTTATTTTTTTATTCGTTTTGAGATTAGTGTGGGCAATTTAAAAATAAAAGATGGTTTAGGTGAATAACACATCTGCTGAACTAAATCATGATAACACATGTCTGACAATATTGACAAATAACCTGATAATGATCTGGAAAATTCATATTTGAAATTTTTTTTTAACTTGAGGGTAGTTACAAAACATGTTTTGCAAAACCTTTCCTTTCAAAAGCTTTTCAGTTTTGTTGAATTACTTCTTGAAGTTTGTGTGTGTGTACATATAAACAATCTTTTACCCTTGGTGTGTGTGAAGTACTATCCATCAGGCTCTGTCTCAACAAGCTCGTCACCACCTCAAGCTCTTGCTCTGCCTCCTGAACTTTTGGGTCCAGATGGAGGACTTCCTGGAGGTCACTGCTGGCCGACAGGTAGTCCTGGAGAAAAAATAAAATCAAGAGAAAGTGGTTGAAAAATATTACCGATAAATGAAATCCACCACCTGTCTAATCTAACTACTTCAAATAAATGAGTGTGTGTGTTTACGATGTGGGAGAGACCGGCACCTGTAAACCCTTGTAAGCCAGGGCTCGTCTGTAGAAGGCCTTCTTGTTGCCCGGCTCCATCTGCAGTGCGGTGTCACAGTCCTGTTTGGCCTCTTCAAAGCGATTCAGTCTCAGGAGGCAAATGGCTCTAGAGTGGAATAGAGTACAGGGGTCAGTGAAGGCAGCACGTCCATCTGTCACTCAGGGTACTGCTACAGGCAACGCACAGATGGATGATCCTGTGGTGCCCTCTACTGTTTTCCCTGTTAGACTGTCCTTAAAAGGAGATCATGAGCCAGGGTTAGAATCAGCAGTTTGTCTACCTGTGACACGGAAGCACACAGGGTTTCTTTCACAGTTTAATTCAGGGACTATCCTTCTAAAGTTGCTCGCTCTAGGGTTGTTTGATGCGTACCTGTTTGTGTAGAGAGCACATTCATCAGGTTTTAATGTGAGACATTCGCTGTACTTCTTCAGAGCCTCCGGAAAGTGGCCTTTCTTGACCAGATCATTGCCTTCCCGTTTTAATAAAGTAAAGGAGGCATCTTTTCTCCTGGCTGTTGACAGAAATTAGCAATTTAGCAACAATGCAACACTGAAACAGGTGAAAGACAAAACAAACAACCTTAGAACTCGACTTTCTTTCTGTCTTCAGTTTCAGTGAGGTTACAGATATGTTACACTGTATTGTGGTCTGTATTGAACGTTGTCTTTCAAGAAGCTTTTCCCATCAGTCCAGCGCACAAACGTTTTTAAGAGTGATCAATAAATCCCATCAGCAGCAGTCTGAATGTACCAGAGGGGATGAGACAACGCCTGCTTACTGAGTTCTCTGCTGGGCTGAGAAAGACTAAGGGAAACATTCGCACATACGCCTACACGCACACACACAGATAACAAACAACCCAATTCTAAATTATTTATCTGGTGAGACAAGAAAACTGACTCATCAAGGCTTGAAATTCACACTTGCCACACATGTCCCCAAGGTTAGTTTTTTCTCTGGCTGAGAAGTCTGTCGATACTCCTATTACTAATTTGATCAATACTCCTACTCTTACTAATTTTATCAATACTCCTCCTACTACTAATTTTATCAATACTCCTACTATTACTAATTGTATCAATACTACTACCACTACTACTACTTTGACAGTATGTCTTCAGTCAGACTTTTTATTCCCAACACTGCTCTGTAGCTGACCTTGATGAGCAAAGCACCAGTATTCTTGATCAATCGCCTCGGAAGCTGATAAAAACATGTTTTAATGTCACACCGACACTAGTATTTTTCTTTCAGTTTTAATGTATTAAGTTATCTTGTTTTTTAAGGATCCAATATAATATACACATTATGTATAATAGTATACAATAAAACCATCCAATGACAGCAAACACGTGCAGGCAGACTGAGCTCTTATGGGAGAACAAGAATATTTGCCAGCATCAGGATTTTTTTAATATCAACAGCTCAACCACAGTAGAGTACTAAACTATCCGTAGCTATTGAAGCACAATACTCTCAAATTAGCTTTACGTGGGCAGATCAAGAAGATCAAGAAGCATTTTTTAGTTTTAGGAGCCTCTCAAAGTTATTTGATTGGGATTACCATCAATATATGTTCATCCATTTGTCTTACATTGTCCATTTATTATTTCTAACTATTTATTTAATTCAGAGGTAAATCACAAAACGTGTTGTGTTAAGTGGATTTTCTTCAATTTAAAACTAACTACCAAACCACAGAAAAAATATGTACATGTCCAGTTTATAAGGAAAACCATTGTCTTCCGAACAGAAGCAAACTAAGTGAAAGTGAGTTGACACATATTCCACATAAATGATACTGAATGTAATTGTAAGAGTCTCCAGATGTCCGGGCTGTTGTGAGAGGGGCAACAGACGTGTACTGTTCGAAGATTTTTTGTGCCACAATGAAGGTATATAAAGACTTACAGGCAGGTTCAGGTTAGTGATCAGGTAACAGAGGCTCGAAAGCAATAAGACAAAACATGTGAACGTGTGGATGAGGTAGTCTGGTGACTGGAGCAGGTGGAAAATCAGAGAGCATCTGGTGGACAGGTAGAAAATGTAGCGAACAGGTTTGGGTAAGTGGGAAATTTGGCTCAAAGAAGGGACAGAGAGGCAGAAAGAAGTTGGTTTCTTATGGTATTTTATCCTTTAAAAACAAAACCGGATTTAACTAATAAACGTGAGGTGTTAAACGCTGGCATCATGCTGAACCATCTATCTGTTTCCCCAGCAACAGCAGTGTGCTATTCAGAGAATTTATGTGTGTGTGTGTGTCTCTGTACAGGTCAGGTGCTTTATCGGTGTAAGATTTAAGTCCTGTGTATGGAAATTTTATGCAGAGCATACAAATAAAGCTATTTATCAATATTTTTGTGTACGTGTGTTTATAATTGTGTACAACACAACATGTATAAAAATATACAATAGAAATATATATGAAGCCTCCTGGTCTGTGTGAGCAGGCGCATCTTACAGGAAACCTGACCTGGATTGTTCCATTACAGCAGTGCTACACTGTGTGGATCGCCTTCGTTTTTCTGCATTATTGATGATCCACCCAGACACACACACAAACACACACACACACACACACACACACACACTAACTCCCAGCATGAGTGCCTTCCCCACTGCTCATCAGCATTTATATACTGATTCTCACTGACCGACTTCTGATGCTGCCTTACGATTCCATAATTTAGGAGTTTTTATTTAAAAATTCTCCACCCACAATTCATCATGCACTATCTGAAGAGACAAACCATTTTGTCCAAGCAGTAAGAAAAAGAAAAAAAAAAAAGGTGGCAGATTACTTTTATGTCAGAACAAAAGCTTTAAAAGGCAAGTAAATCATAGTTATACATAGTGATAGCTTTGATCCTATGAACTGTATTGGATCAGGAAGCGCATGTCCTCACACTCTAAACGTGTTAGAACGCGAGTACATGTGCTTGTGAAAGGGGAAGACTAAGAGGTTATAAATACACTTGGCACATGTTTGTATCTCAAACGTACAACTCCTCACTAAGCTGAGAGGAAGCGATGTCACTGACCTTCCTCCTGAGCAGCCCTGGCGGCTCGGGCTTGAGCTACTTCCGCGCTGATCGGTTTGTCTCTGTGCTGCAGCTGGACGGACAAAGGGACGGCGGGAATCTCTGGAAGCTTTGCTCTCCACTCAGGACCGTCCTGCTCAATAAGCATCTTGGTGATCCTGGCAGAGGACACACACACACACACACACACACACACACACACACACACGGTAATTAGCCAGATTAATGATGCAACCACTACAGGGTTCAGTCATCATTTATTAGACTATTTACACGTGTTCTTTTCCAAAATGTACAATTGTCTGCTGTGAAATAAAGCACTAACTGAAAACATGTATCGAGTCGGAACAATAAATACATTTCCTGGAAAACAGTTTTGTTGTCTGACTAGAAGAATTAGAATAAAAATGGACAGCCAAGTATGTTGATGTCTTGTATACTAACTGCAAAAAAACACATACTGTAAAGTTTACATAATGTATAGTTAGCAAGTGGAACATAATTAGGAAACTCTCCTCGTCCGTGAAATGAGCCGTTTGGCCGAATGAAGATGTGCAAACTCTCCGGCCTTGATGGCACAAGATTAATAGGCTCTTCTACCCTTATTAAATGCATATTGGACAATATATTTGTCCATGAAACCATAAAAATAATGGTGTCTAATATTTCAACATAAATATTATAAGAAATATATGTGTAATGATGGCACAAGTACATACAGAACAGGAGGGAAAAAACAACAACTTTTGAATTAACTTTAACCTTGAAACCTCTAGAATTCTTGACCCAACTTGACAAGTTACAGAAGCCACATTAAGTTGCTACAGTTGAGATGTTTAACTGTTTTCAGCTGACCTGTGGACGCTGTCGTGAGCCGTCTGTACACTGGTGTCCATCTGCAGGATAGTCTTATAATCCACGTAGGCCTTTTTGTAGCGCTCCAGTGACTCATGGGCCATAGCTCTACGCAACAGGGGCTTCAAGGAGTACGGCTGCAGCTCCAAAGCCCTAAGAGGATCAGAGAGACGCAGAGACAGAGGATCAAACTGTCTACACCTGCTCACGGGGACTCACAGGTGTAACTGGTCTGATCTGCAGCTCTCCATTCATAAACATGCAAGTCTTTGCTTTAGACAGAGGGATTCCTGCAGCCGCCACAAATAGTCACATAGTGTGTGTGTCGACGAAGAGTAAAACTAAACCTGAATAACAAAACAGGAAGAATTTATATGAAAACAAATTACACGGTTCATGGAAAAGCGAACATGAAATTATAATGTAAGTCACCAAATGTAGCAAAAAAAGACTTGGCTTTAGTCTTCAATAAACGTGTAAGGAAAGTTATGCAGCAATAAACTGAGATCAACCACTAATATACTGATACCTAATACAAGCTGAAATATTAAAAAGGTAATTTCATTGAACTACAAAAGCTGATATCTTTCATTGTGAGACAAAGGCAAATTTAAACAACAGCAAACGCCATCTTAAAAGGAGAACTGCACCGATTCTACACATCAAAGTCTAGTTTACAAGTGCAGGAAGTGTGACTGCATATAAAGCCTTCTGTGACTCCGTAGCAGCAGTTGCCGGTTCAGTTGAATTGTGGGTAATGTAGGCACCAGGCTTTGACGAGGAAGAAGTGTGCACAGACTACAAAAGACCATCTAGTCCTGCTGCATCTATATTCTATAGATCTATAGATTTATCTATAAATATATATAGATATATATCTATATATATAAATGATATAGAGATAATATAATATATATATTCTATAGATATTTTTTTTCTAACTGTCCATCATGAACCTGACGAAGTTAGGTTCCAGGAGAGCAATAATAAATCGGTGGAGGACTCTTTTAAATCTGACAGAAATACACGTGTGACGTACGTGTTACAGTCCTGTATGCATTCTGTGCTGTTTCCATTCTTCAGGAAACAGGCCGCTCTGTTGGAGTAGAGAATACACAGGTCTTCTGGACTGTCAATGCCTGCAGGGGGGATAAAAACAACCCACTTATCTGAATGGTGAAACAACCATGCAGTCATCTTTCATTTCAGTATAACACATACATCTGTAAGGACAGACTAGTACTTCATATTAAGAACAGCTCTTTTTGACTTTTGCTGTAGTCATTTTCTATAATGTCCTTCCTCCTCTGGGCCTCCACTGCAGTTTCACTACTGATATCGCAGCATCAGTTATCATGTGCTGCTTGAGTGCCCAAAGACTGATGACAACAGTGCTGATACTCCTCAACATTAGGGATTTTTAGTTTTTTACAATATCATAAATAGGCTAAATCACACATTGTTTTCAGTGCTTTACATTGAGAGTCTCTCGGTTTAGTCTGCTCTTGTCAGCCCGTGTCTCGCTGTGAGCATAGCAGAAAAACCTATCCCTCTCACCAGCAACAAGAGTAAAAGTTGGCTTAGTGCTCTTAAAGGTGCAGCATGACATTCAATCTCACCTAAAAGCCCCTATGTGCACCAGCTTATGTCTTCTGTCTACGGTCAGCGGTGTTGTCTTGTGCCAACACTGCACTCACAAATCACCAACGACGCCTCGAGTCTCAGCTGCAGTATTTGGGGTGTTAGACTAAGAACTTGTGATGTACTAGAATCATAATGTACGATTATGAGCACATGCAGGCTGACTTGAAAATTAATTGAGCAGCATGACAAGCATAATGCATTAAAAAATTGACATGGGATACTGTGGATTGTGGAGCCAAAAGACACTCCACTTGTATCTGATAGCCTTACGAGGGCTGGTACACAGATGCTGCAGGAGACTTTCGGTCTCACTCTGTGCCACCAAATTGTTGTTGTTCCTACATTAGTGGCTTGACTGCCATCAGAAGTTGCTTTTGAAGACTTTGCATAGTCAAAAAGCAAAGTAGAGGGACATGTTTTTATAGTATAGGGTAATGTATTATTATTGTTCACTGCACGACTCTTTACTAGAGTTAAAACACTAGTCTTTATCATTTTCTAAACAGAAATGCCAGAAATTCACAGATTCCATCTTCTAAAGTGGGACATTGTGTAATTTCTACAATTGTAAAGTGAATATCTTTGGCTGTTGGATTGTTGAGACAAAATAAGCAATTTCAACATGTCAACTTGGAAATTCTAAGGGCCATTTTCCTTATTTTCTGACAATTTACAGACCAAACAAAAAATAGATTTATAGAGAAAGAAAGACCAACTCCTTACTGCAATTTAATGTGACATGCAACTACATTGACACTACCAATGTCAATAATAGGTTATTAAAGTGCTGTATATTATAGTATGTATAGTTTAACAACCCAGAATTGCTTCTACTGAGAAATAAAAGAGTAAAATTAATTTATTAACCTAAATCAATAGAGTTTCTCCTCGGATTAAATGCTGCTCATAAGGGTAATTATCGCATGAACCACACAAGCTGTTCACATCTCCCTCACCTGCTTCAGCGCATCCATCAATGGCCTGCGTGTACTTGTCCAAGGCATCCCCAAACTGGCCGTGTTTGAAGAGGTGGTTCCCTGCGTTCTTGAGCCGGGCCAGGTGAGGAGGAAGGGCCCCGGCGGGGGCGTCCAGATAACTTGTGTCTGCTGCAGGGCTGCCCTGCTCCCCTCGTCCACCAGCGGGGCTGTTTTCCCTCCGAGAGCCATTAGCCACCCCCTTCCCCGCAGCTCTCTGAGTCTGGGGCTTTTCCACGGTGCTTCCAGCCCGGCTTCGCGTCCCGGTACCCGCCGCGGTCTGATACGACCTACCGCCCCCTCCTCCGCTGCCCGGGGGCTTGTCCTGTGCGTTACCCATAGCCGCACTCCCTCTGCAGTGTCTTCAAACGCGTCCTCCCTCCCTGCTTCTTCCTCTCGCGGAGCTGTAGCTACGTCTGAGCCTGGATGGGGATTTCTGTAGGACACGCCCCCTGGACGAGATGTCGGGTGTGACGTCACTGAGGGGGGAAGTGCGATGCAGTGCTGCAGTAGGACAGCTCTGATGGGACAGCATCAGATTAGACTTCAGAGGACAGGGCTCTGGCGTCTGGGGACATACAGGGATACAGGCATATATATATACATATCTATATATCTATATCTATATATATATATATATATAGATATAGATATGTATATATCTATATATATATATAGATATAGATATATACATATCTATATAGATATAGATATGTATCTATAGATATATATAAAAACCTGAATGAGCATGTCAAATAAGAGGAAAACAGTAATTTGTATGATTTATTTCTTCATACTTCTTTATTGTCAATGATGATGGGAAAGTATTACATATTTGCTCTTTAGACCCTCACAAAACAAAAGCATTGCTTTGTTTCTACTTTTTGTTTCATTCTAAATTGAAACTGTTTTTTTTCTAAAGCCTTTTTCAAGGGGGCATTTAAGGTAGAAAAAGCACAGCTGTAAATCATCTGATGAAATATTCGCTTCAGTTTAGTGCATGTCATGACATCCACTCGGATAGAACTAAGCCATCATTAATGTTAGTAACATCTGTGCTTCTCTTACTGAACATGGCAGAAGGGCTGCTATGAAGAAAAAAAAACAGAAAGGAATATGAAGGCAATTATTTGGGCTGTAGTTTTTTGTTTTTTTTACATTTTACTGGACCAAACCAAAAGTTCCCAATTTAGGGTTTGGGGACTCCAAAAAGAGTCACAGAATGTCCAAATTGAACACTTTTTTATTTTGCCTATAACGAATAACATATTATATAGGTATTTCTCAGAAACCTAAGAAATGATTTAGCTTCACAAAATCATGTAAAGTCGTTCAAACCTTATTCTCATCTTTGGATTTTTTTCTTTGCAAATATTTGGCTAATTTAAGGCAGTTCAGCCTTTTAATTAATAGTTTTAAGAAGAAATCAGTCATTGGTTGAACTGGTGACAACTCTTAAACATATGCAACCACAAAAAGGGGTTGTTTTAAGGTAAATCAAACCAAAGAGGTTGGACAATCATAGAACAAATTAATTATAACATTATTTTATATTAATCTAGAAGAACAAATGAATAGTAGAAGACGTGAGAAATTGGCCTTTCTAAAACATTTCTCAATTATTGTACATATTCTTCTATCCATTTAGATGTTATCATTCAAAAGTGATACTTGCTGACTTGTTGAGAGTATTAAGGATATGTGGGTGAACTGATATTTATGAATCATGGGATCAAATGAGAAAAAAAAACAGTCAACACAATCAAGGCTATTAAAACATCTTGTTTTTTAATAAACCAAAATCTTTCATCTGTTACTCTTGGGTAAAAAAACAGCACTACTTGTGTCGAAATGAAAATGTTGAGCTTCAACCATAATTCAGACCTGAAAGTCAAAACATATGGAGTTGTCAATCGATTTATTTACATGGTCATCCACTACAAAAATAGTACACAACAACAAAAAAATCAAAACGGCTGCTCTCCTCTTCTTCATCGGGCATCAAAGACAACCACTGAAATCAAAGAGTCAAGGTAATGTACAGGTATAGTTCTCAGTTCATACATATCATTTATTATAAACAGAATTTTGTCATTTAAAGGATACATCTCTTTGTTCTCTTCTTGTACATGATCCTGTAACCACACTCTCTGCATCGGATTGGATCACGGGCCTTAATTTCATTTTCAGTGTGACATTCTGCAAATAATAAAAGAATATTACAAAAAATATCCTACATATCCAATTCCTATTAGAGCTAGAAGATCATCGTTATAAGCTTATTCCAGATGAGTCGGTGTCAGAGTACATTTCGGCTGATAAGTTACAAGAAATTTCAGTACAGGAATACATAACGAGGTTTAAAGTCATTTAGAAACAGTGTCTCTATATGCGGTGGCGTCTTGGTCACATTTCTCAAATAACAACACCACCTAAACCATCTAAGGGATCCTTATTGATTGTTGTTTATGTTATGTGTTTGTGTAAAAAAAAAACAAATCACTATCATCTGATTTATTATTTATAGATTTTTAAACTCCTAAATATAGATTTCAGTATCGGCCCTTTAAAAATCCAGTATCTGTCAGGCAATAATAACTATGCAGTTATTCAGTTCATGCTGAAGCCTGGTGTGTATTGTTTGGTTAATGAGGGTTATTTTATATGCAAAATGAAATAAAAATAAAAAATGTATATGATTTTTTTTTTATAAATGTGAATCATGTATTACAGCTTATAAAAAGAAGAAACCAGTGATTTCAGTTCCAGTTACATTAGCAGATTCATAAATGTTCAAGTGAAAATATATTGTGGGAACTGTGTTATTTGTATTGATATGATGATTTCAGCGTGTCAATTTCACATTAAGTGGCTCAACAAAATCCTGCAACATTTTGTGTACAGTCAATCAAAAGTTGTGATGTTTGTTTAACCTTCATGTGGGTTCACTTTTTCTTTTGTTGATTTAGTTTTTTATGTTGAGGTTACATCATATCTATACGGTATCAGTTCTGGCAGTGAATTAATTATTTTGTTGTCGACATGAAGGTCTAAATATTGTAAAATGTATGTGGATGTGTATCTTTTGACTCTTTGTGATATCTAAACGTATATGCTGTCCTACAGAAAAGGGTTACATCAATTTTGTGGTGTCTTATAATCCAGTGTGGTCTGAGCAGAGCTGTATTCAGGACACAATACTAACACTTGATTCATTAAATGTATAAAACCGTGCTATTTGGAGCACACGGTATTCATTCATTCATAACCTCGGGAACTGAAACATATTCGATGTTATAAAAAGCAGCAGCACCACTGTACTACTAGAACTGTCGTATGTGTGAACATATCAGTTATAATGTGCAGCTGTAGTGGCAGTGATAGAAGATGTGAAGCAGCAGCTATAGCAGAACGATAGTTATGGTACATTAGCGTCGTTAGCAGCTGCACAATCAGAATAATCTATAATCTATGATGTAATGATACCTCCACATATGTAGATCATAGGCTGTTGTTTGGGCGGTTGCGCATCTTTTTGTGGATCCATGTTGTTTCTCTACAGAAGACAGAAGAAGCAATGTTGACACACTCACATCTGTGTCGTTACAGCATGCTAACACACACACACAGACAGAGAGACAGCATGTTGTGTAACGTTACTACAGGATCCGCACAAAGATGGAGGCACAGTGGACAACACGTGTCTTTCAGGAGAACATTCTGTATGAATACAGGAAACATGAAACACACGAAAGGGGAAGATACAAATAAGACTCACCGTTTTAACACGCTAAATGTTTACCTCCCTTTTCACATCGCACACTGCTGTCCCGCACATGCGCACAAGCGTCGTTCACCTCACAGCAAACTGGCTCGTGATTGGTCAAAAGACACCTCGTCACGATGAGAGCATTCTGTCCCGTAAAGCTAGACAACGATAATCATATAATACGTGACTGTTTAATGGTGTGAAATAGCGTCTGTGGTTTATGTATAGCAGGTTTCTCCATGTTTCTGTGTCTCTGAGGACATGAGTTCTCCCGTGTTGCTGTGGCACTCCGGTCCGACAGAGGGAGCTCTCTAAATGTCTAAATATTAAGCTGTCCAGCAACTCGACACTCAGCTGGCCCTCAACTAGTTTTTGACAACAACGACTCTGTCGACAATGTTCACGTCTTGACTTTCGGCCCCATCACTGCCATAACTCACCATCAGTCCGTTGCCTTCTTATCGTTTGAAGTTATACATCATGGAGACGTCTGCGCCCAAAAGGTTTGTGTCGTTCCGGCGGCTTAAAACGTGCTTTCAGGCTTCTAGCTAGCTAGCTCCAGCTAGCTAACAAGCTATCAGCTAAATAGCTGTCGCTCAGCTAGCTGATGCTAACTTAGTTAGCTTGAGCAGTTTTCTGTCAAACTTTTTCCTCAGTTAAGACGAGTTAAATATGTTAGAGGTCACATCTTGACCTCGGCCACAGCCCAGTGTTGAAGCTTCTCATCGTCTCGTTGTTAATGTCCCTTAGTGCCTTTTAGTGAGCATTGTGATCTAATGCTGCGTTATTATTTTGACATGTACTAAATGCGAATAAGTAAATTGTGTGCGAGTTGAAACAATCTTACACGTCCCAGTAAAACAAATGAGTATCCTTGGCAGAGTTGTTCTTCTCTTAAGTTTCCAAATAACGTTCCCTAAATGTAAAGTTAGAGGTATAATGTGTGAGATCTCCTCTTTCTGTGATGCAGTACATTTGATTTTGAGGTGTACGATGAGGGCTGAAGCTAAATACTGTTTTTATCAGGTAATCTTTCAACTGTTTCCCATTCATTGCTCTATCCCACTATTGCTTAGTCTACATCTAAGTCTTAAGTGGTAAAAATAAATTGCCTATCACATGATGATGTCTTCAGAGGGTTTGTTTTGTTTGACTAACAGTCCAAAAAAACCAAATATATTCAATCTATGTAATTCACAATGATATTAGATATAGAACGGTAGCGCATCCTCATATTTCAGAAACTGGACCTAGAACATTTTAGTAATTTTGTTTGATAATTGAATTAAAAGATTTTTAAATGAAAATGTGTTAATTAATTGTTGTTAATTAATTTCCCACTATTTACATACATGATTGACAATAATAAACACAATTTCAGCAATTTGTAGGATATAGAAATGCAAAACTGACTGAACTTTGTGAAACTATCGGCTAGACATAATCCACATCACTCAAGCTTTTTTGGAGACCATATCAACTAAACCAAAGATATCTGTACTAAATATCAAACAAGGCATAGACTAATTAATCCCTTGCTGTAGTGTTTGTTTGAAGTGAACACATGTGCAAATATTTCCGTTATTTATATATTTTAACACCTTATTTTTAATGCATTATTCCCAAAAATGATTAATTTATGTGTATTACTTAATGTTGGGTGCTGGAAAGCACCCTGATTTAGATTTCAGATGCTCCAGTGGGGGAGTGGTTTCACTACTTCTTTTAGGTCGTCGTTTATACTGAACTTACAACAGATTTTTTCCATTTTTTCAGCAAGCTGAAAAAGCTGAGTGAGGACAGCTTGACCAAACAGCCAGAGGAAGTGTTTGATGTTTTAGAGAAACTCGGTGAAGGGTAAGATGTTTTCCTCGTGACTAACCTCTGTTTCCAGTTGTCTGCCATGGCCTGCAACTATTTTAAGTCCATCAGACTATCTGCACTTTTTGAGATGCACCTCTTTTGTTGTGTAGTAATAATGTCAGTTGTAAATGCACTCTTGTGTGTGTTTTAGTTCCTATGGCAGCGTGTTCAAAGCCATCCATAAGGAGTCGGGCCAGGTGGTGGCCATCAAGCAGGTTCCTGTGGAGTCTGATCTGCAGGAGATCATCAAGGAGATTTCCATCATGCAGCAGTGTGACAGGTTCGAGGAGAACACAGCTTTCCCCAAAACTCCAAATCCATTACATAGATTATTGTCCTCAAAGGATCATATTTGCTTCCAGTTTGATGTGCGATTTAACAGCATTGGTTTGCTGTTGCAGCCTGAACAGCCCTGCGGTGTCTTGAATTACAGGCATTTTTCTCACTTCTGCTGTTTTTGCTCTAAACGAAACTTCTTCTCTGTTGATAACCACCCTGTTTTCTTTTAGCCCGTATGTTGTGAAATACTATGGCAGCTACTTCAAGAACACAGACCTGTGGATTGTCATGGAGTACTGTGGAGCCGGCTCTGTGTCTGACATCATCAGACTGCGCAACAAGACGGTGGGTGCTTACAGAGATATTTGTGGTGTGTGTGTGTATGGCTGTATTCAAATCTCAGTGGTTTATGTTTCTATGTTATATTTTAAATTGCTCACTGAGTGTATCCTCACTGATAGAGTTTGACCAAGACATGTGACAAGACAATACAAATGATGGGGATGAAACCGTAGTGCCCATTTTGCCAAACTGTACAGTCTAAAAGCTGAAATGATAGATTGCAGAGTAGACACTGACAAGATTTGCTGTAGACACTGACATAACAATTTTAATAATTTGCGAAGTTTATTTAGCTGTGTAGTAAGAGGAAAACGTCCTGGTTGTCTGTGACTGTGACCTTCTGATTACATAGATAATACATTAAGTCACACTTGCGTTACATACCTGGATTAGTCTTATTTCTTTGTTTACTTTTGGATCGTATTTAATCAATGTTTTCTTTTACCTTCTCACATTAGTTGACAGAGGATGAGATTGCCACTATCCTGAAGTCAACGCTGAAGGGTCTTGAATACCTTCACTTCATGAGGAAGATCCATCGGGACATCAAGGCAGGAAACATCCTCCTCAACACCGAGGGCCACGCCAAACTGGCAGACTTCGGAGTTGCTGGACAGCTAACGGTAACATTATAGCAGTTGCTCGATGGTTTCTACCACTGACAGCAAAGAGAATGTTCTTTTCAAACTTCCACTTTTAATGTATAGTCTTTCACTGATTTTTGTGAATTCCTGTGTAGTGATTTGAAAACTTCCAAGTTCATAATGATGATTCCAACTTTGTTTGTTTTCTTTCTCTGAAGGACACTATGGCAAAGAGAAACACCGTGATTGGAACTCCCTTCTGGATGGCCCCAGAGGTGATCCAGGAGATCGGCTACAACTGTGTTGCTGACATCTGGTCCCTGGGCATCACGTCCATAGAGATGGCAGAGGGCAAACCTCCCTACGCTGACATCCATCCCATGAGAGTGAGTGTCCACAGTCTGTTCACGAAGCCAGAGCTCACACACAACTACTCGGCCCCCGAAGCAGGATTTATTTATTTTTTGTTATTCCACCTGACTTTTTTAAACCTCTTTTGCCTTCCTCCAGGCGATCTTCATGATCCCCACCAACCCGCCTCCAACATTCAGGAAGCCGGAGCTCTGGTCAGACGACTTCACAGACTTTGTCAAAAAGTGTCTGGTCAAGAATCCAGAGCAGAGAGCAACCGCCACGCAGCTCCTACAGGTTGGAGGACGGAAAAACACACACACACACACACACACACACACACACACACACACACACACACACACACAGAGAGATGTAAACTTGTAAGAGCAGAACGTAAACACTTTGGTGTACGCACTCAGTGACCCTCTAATGTAGGAATACTTTAACTGAGTACATGCAAGAGGTGAACAAAATACCATGGGTGATCCATTTGTGTTCACACTGTCAGAGAGCAATTGAGCCACTAACGTTACCACAAAACACTTTCTGTTATGAATGTCCAGCACGCATTTATCAGCCAAGCCAAGCCGGTCACAATCCTGAGAGACCTGATCACTGAGGCCATGGAGATGAAAGCCAAGAGGCAGCAGGAGCAGCAGAGGGAGCTGGAGGAGGAGGACGACAACTCTGTACGTATGCTGAGATGTTAACAATACCGTGACTTAATTAAACGTCTATATGTTGAGGCCATATGACTGAATGTCTTCCAGGAGGAGGAGACGGAGGTGGACTCTCACACGATGGTGAAGTCAGGCTCAGAGGGTGCAGGAACCATGCGGGCCACCAGCACCATGAGTGATGGGGCACAGACCATGATTGAACACGGCAGCACCATGCTAGAGTCGGACCTGGGCACCATGGTCATCAACAGTGATGATGATGAAGATGAGGAGGAAGATCAGGGTTCCATGAGGAGTGAGCACACGCACATAATGTTGATTCGGTTATGGGGAGGAAAAGGGATGCACATTCACACTTCTCTTAACTTTAACGATCATAAAGCCCCAAGTTTCCACCAAACTTCACCGTTTATGCTACGAAAGCCAAATGAAGGCTAGAGCCAACAGGAGAGCGTCAATATTATTAGCTTTTCTTGTCCGTAATATTGTCATATGGGTATGGCAAAAACAGGGTACTAACTAAGGAGACGAGATGATCAAGAGTTGAAAACCTCTCCCTCCTCCACAGGACACGCCACCTCTCAGCAGCCAATGCGGCCGTCCTTCATGGACTATTTTGACAAGCAGGACTCCAACAAGGCAGCCCAGCAGCAGGAGAACTACAACCACAACCAGCCGCAGGAGCAACCCGGCTACCACATCCAGTCCAAGAACGTCTTCCCCGACAACTGGAAAGTGCCCCAAGACGGAGACTTTGACTTTGTGAGTAAAATCTTCTTTGAGCCTGTGATGGTTCTGCTGTAATGAATTGGGTTTGACCTGAAGGAATATACAGCAGTGCCTCAGTTGTAAAAAAAATTAAATAAAAAATAGCAAAACAGCAGCAGATCTTCCACTAAGTAAGACTCATTGTCTGTGTTTGCATTTGTGTGTTGTCAAGCAGCTGAAAAACCTGGACTTTGAGGAGCTGCAGCTGCGTCTGACTGCGTTGGATCCCATGATGGAGCGTGAGATTGAGGAGCTCAGGCAGCGCTACACCGCCAAGAGGCAGCCCATCCTGGATGCCATGGACGCCAAGAAGAGACGACAACAGAACTTCTGAGTGCCTCTCGCGCTAGTCTTGGCCCCCCAAAGCCGCCATCACCACAAAACTTACATCCCATTGACTCAGAGGAACTAAGATGACCCTATTGTCTTTGTTGGAAGCCCACTGCTGTTCTAAATTGCCTGCTAACTGGCCTCTAAATGAAGTTAGATGCCTCTTTTACATCCATTTTGGCTCCTGGAATCTGCACCCGTCTGCCTTGTTGCTACACTTCGTCTCGGTGCTGTTCCACCGTTCTAAGTGTTATATTTGTTTCTACAGCTCCTGTGAAGTTGCTTTCCCATGAATGATGCTCAGGACTGTGGCAGAAGAGAGAACTAAGGCTTGGCTATCATATGTCTGAAAGTCACAACATGACTTCCCCCTTTTCCACAGAAAACGCTCGAGGGATCCCATCAACACACGAGGAAGCCTATCCTCTAGCAGCAGCATAATCACAGTGGTCAATGACAAGCGGTCTTTTTTTTCCCTCAGACTTTTCACTTTTAGTGTAAATATAATATAGAGCCTAGTTTGGAAATACCTGCAACAAAAAGCTGTGGAGGCTTGTCCATGACCAAAGACAATCAAGATGATGTTGATAGTTGAGAATGCCTTAAAATAATTTAAACCTGGTCAGGTGGTTGAATCCATTTCCTCAGTTGGAGATGAGTCGGAAGTGGACTGTGGAAAGCTGTGAGGACGGAGAGAAATTACGGAAATCACGTCGGTGGTGAAGAACGGATCATGCATGTGTTTACGGTGGATCAGACAATTTGAAACGTTTTTTTATTAGTCTTAATTATCATTTATTTAATTATGTTGTTTTTGGGGTTCTTTTCAACATCCAGTGCACTGTCTACATAGTGACTCCAAGCATCTTGGTGCCTCTTAACACACCTGCACCACTTACCCAATGTTCTTCATGAATTTAAAGTCGGAGCTTTTACTTATCAAGATGTTCCACTTTACTCAAGTTAAAATCTGCGATGGCACCGAAATGACCTCTTGACGTTTAAAAAAAAAAAATAGGCAAGCGAATGCATTCCAACATACTGCATGACTTTTTTGTTTTAATTTTACTTTAAAAAGCCCTGCAGATTTATTCCAAGGTTGTAATAATTATGTTTTCTGTAGTTGTTCCGCACTATGATTATTTACTTCAGATTACAATATAACTTTCTAAAATATCTGCGACAATATGTGGAGCCATCTCATCTGCAGAGCATCAGTGACGAGAAACAAGTAGCCGATGAACTGTTTTATGGTTGTGTCCAAAGAAGGAAACTCACCAGGTTGAGATAAAAGACTCAAGTGTCTGACTGATACTCTAGATTTTAGAAAAACCAAAGCTGCAGACAAATTTTTTACAACTACTTAAAGATTTTCTCAGCAGCTTATATCGGTTATGATTGAGAATGTGCTGTTTTTGTTTTCTACAGTACAGTTTTCTGACATTTAGGTGTGATTTATTAATGAAGATAGTTGCTTTTCATGCCTTTTTTGTTTTTTTTTGTTTTTTCAACACGAAAGTTTTTTAACATAAAAGTGTTCATTTCAGTGATCAACTGTTTTTACTTAAAACAAATTGGGGGGAAAATCCAAACTGGTCGTTTGTCATGCTTATCCTTCAAAAAACCGAAATAGGCTGATATCAGATTCTCTGCTCTCGCATGTTATTGGCCTCCGAAAAACAATGTCGGTTGTCGGACTTTATTTCACAATTTTTAATATTTAATGGGAAATTGTTACTTCTTTCAATGAGGGAAACAAACTGCGCAGTTCTGGCTGTAGTTTAGTTTTGACATTTTTATTTTTCACATGCTAATGATGACCCTTTGAATGAAGTTCTACTTTAAATACATGTACAAATGTCTGCAGGTTGCTGTTACACATGAATGTTAAAATGCAGTCTTGATGGTTCAGCACATACTTACTGCATATCAATCAACATTTTAATAAAACCATAATCATGTGAATAGACCTGTTACACTATCTTATGTATCTGATGGGCAATGTTGCCAAGATGAGCTGACACTTTAAGACGGATGAATCCAATCTTTTTCTTTCTTTTTCTTAAACTCCTTTCACATAAATAATTAACATGCTTGTCATTCAGTGCATTGGCAACTCACACACAAGCATTCACAATTTATTTATTAACTGTTTAAAACTTTTCATTTTGTGACACTGGTCTAAATATGGTAGCTGATTTGGCTGTTAATATTTCTGCCCTTTGTCAAATATATGTGGCTTGATTTCTGCGTATTTTAGACTATGCATGTTTATAGTTGTGTTTTTTTAGTGGAATGTTTCTAACTGCACAGGTGAGAGTACTGCTATTATGGAAGCTGGGTTTTCAGCTTTAACAAACTATTTGCTCTGTACAATTAAAAGAAGCCCCATCTGATATATGACATTGCGGAGAATCGGCCATAATATATGTGTAGTTATCTGAAATCACGGTTTGATATATATATAGCTATATGATTTTGTTTCCATTTATTTCTCTGTTATTTCTGCAATATAATAACTTGAGAGTGAAGCGTGGAATGTCAGCATTTATGTTTGAACCACCTAATTTATTATCTTTTCTTTGTAATACTTTATTTTGAACAGGTGTAAGAAATAATAAAAGTGACTTATAGTTAACCATATCTGCAGTTGCATCCTTTGATCTGCAGTTGCATCCTTTGATCTTATCGCTGAGGTTATAAAAGGGGACTTGAACCTTTTGAGCTGGACTATTGCAGTAGAATGACCACCTGTCCTACCGTAACTGGTCTACTAGGGACGAAACTATTTTCTCTTTGCACAACATTTACAAAGGAGCGTCTCCACACACAAAAAAAAAAAAAGCAGCGTCAACTTGTTGCCAGACTTTACGGTAGACTTTACGGCAACTGTTCCTGCTTTCGCAACAAATTGTTGCACGACTCCCCCCTTCATTCTCAGCCAGTCTGCCGAGTAGAAAGTTTGGGAAACAAATCAGGAGAAAACATGTCTGTGCTCAACAGAAAGATCGTCAACGCTACATCAGCCCCGGCGGCCATCGGCCCATACAGGTAAGGGAACTTAAGAAACGGAACATAATATGCATAACTATTTATTTATAGCGCCACTTGGGGCGCAGAAGCTGGTGCATAAAACTCTTCAATGAATGGATGAATCAGAGGGACAGTCCAGCGTTGGATCGGGGGGCGGGTCTTAGTGGACAATGAACTCACCTGCTCGACTTGACCGCGTTAAAATAAAAACGTGTCGGAGCTGAACTTTTAGCAGAGCAGAAGAATCCCAGCAGAGTAGAGACAGACAGCTGACTTTGAAATGACATCTATTCGTCGACAAATCCCCTACACTTCAAAAGCCCCTGTCAGACAGGGAATATACAGGTGAGCATTAATGTCATGGGAAATACTTAATTAATGTCATGGGAAATACTTAATGTCATGGGAAATTCTTGATGTGGACTTTACATATCTCTATACTTACAGAAATGCAAAAAACTATTTTGCATTTGTATGTATGTGTGTGTGTGTATGTATATATATATATATATATATATATATATATTTATTTATTTAGAATTACTTGATAGAAACCAAATTAACTGATATGATCAGTAATCATCTCACAAAAATACAGCAGTTTAGTGTGTGTTCTTGTTCAATTTGTGCACAATGTGAGGGGTGTTCCTGCTCTGGCCAATGAGCTGTCAGTGGGTGGAGTTACTTCAGACTGAATGGCCTGGACTTCTCTTATTTAGATTCTAGGATTCAAGGTTACATAGCAATTGTTGGTGTCTGGTGGGGAAATTGTGGTATTGTCTTTCATTTTCATAACATTTGACTTGACCACAAAAACGTGTCACAGAATGGCTGTGGGGTTTGGATGTGGAATTCAGGTCATCCTGTTTCAGAAACAGCTTCTTCGGAAGTTTTTTGTGTCTGACTTTTTTTGTCATCTCCATTTCTATATCAGCATTCAGCTTTACATGCTGTCCATTTAGAAATAAGATATTAATTGATTCGGCACTATATAAAACAGATTATATACACCAGAACATATTATGTCATTATATTTAATCAATAGAATTCCTTCAATAAAGGAACTTTTTTTGCAACTTATGTTCACTATTTGTTTCTCTCACATGAAATTAAAGTGTGTGTGTGTGTGTGTGTGTGTCATCTTCAGCCAATCTGTGGTTGTGGACAGAACAATGTACATCTCGGGTCAGCTGGGGATGGATGTGGCCTCTGGTCAGCTGGTAGATGGAGGGGTGAAGGCTCAGGCCAAACAGGTGAGGAACAGATGATCCAGTTCAGTGTGACAGTATTTCCCAGAGTAGCAATAGTATAAGTAACTTAAAGAGAATCAAGAAGCTCAGGTGTGTGCCACATGCTTTTGACTGCTTCCTTTAATGTCTGTTTTAATTTAAAGAGCAGCAGAGCAGAGTTACTTATTAGAACACAACAATGAACTGTATCATAATTACTTAAAAGGAGGATGCTTCCCAGGCCTCGTCTGAATGTTATTCACTGCTATATATAAAGGAAGGTGATCACAATGTCTCTCATCCCTCAGGCTCTCGTCAATATGGGGGAGATCCTGAAAGCGGCTGGCTGTGACTACACCAACGGTGAGAAGTCCGGCTGGTCAGGAACTCAGCTGCTGGGCATTTGTGTTTTCATATGATTTGAATGTTCAAAGATAACAAACAGACTGAGTGAACTCTTTGATTTCAGTGGTGAAGACGACTGTGCTGCTCGCTGACATCAACGACTTCAACAGCGTCAATGAGGTCTACAAAACATGTAAGGAAATACTTTTTTGTGCTTTTAAACGTCACAAAAAGCAGATTAAAAATAGAAAATAGTAGATATGGTCTTCTCATCAAATTTTTCTAATGGTTCTATACATTCTACTATATAAGAGCAGCCACGCAGGGGCAGCCTTATATAGTCATTATTCCAGCGGCACACTCCATGATGCATACATGCGGAGTCTCATATTTCACCGACATCTCTCAGAAGATGACAGGTGACAGGTGAAGCAGTCACCTGACAGACAAGCTCACTCAGCCCTTCCTCTGCTGTGTGAATGCAGCCTCCTCTCTCGGGCCACTCAGTCTGGGCATTTCCTCCTGGATCACAACAGACAGGTGTAATGGAAGCTGCAGTGCCCAGTGAGTTGTAAATGGACACCACCGTGCAGGCACACAGATGTAACTCAACTCTCCCAGCAGGCTTTGCAGCACGGGCCATTGACCCTCGGGTATAGTCTCCGAGCCCTCCCACCTCCCTCCTGACTCAACCCTAAACCACAACCAGGGAACTTTCCCTGACCCTAAAGGGAGGACATGTGTGATCCAAAGTCATCTTGACTTCCCAGGCCAACGTTTTGACTGGGTCTGATGAATGTGATGACTCGTATATGCATTTGGAGATTTGACTCTTATTATGAACGTTTTTTTTGTCTTGTGTAAAATGCTGAAAGATATTTAACTTTTTTTCTGTTCTTTTGTTTTGTTTTGTGTATGCATCATTGTGAAGTTGTACCCATAAAATCAAATAATCCATTCACCATATAGAGTTATAGATTTTTCCTGGTGGATTTCCAATATACTTATAATGTAAATGTTTTCACTCCAGTTTTCAGCAGTAACTTTCCAGCCAGAGCTGCCTACCAAGTCGCTGCTCTCCCCAGAGTAAGTGCAAACAAAACCTGTACACCGACATAGAGCTGCAGTACCCTGCGGTATAGTTCATAGACATCAATACACATGTTGTTGTGGAGAATCATGGTAGCTAGATGCATGCTCATTCATCCGTGCCATGTATTTTTTCCGTCATCCGAGTGCAGCTGTTTTCACTATGAGCAGAGTGGGAAATGGTGCTAATGCATATTGTATTGTTTGGTTAGACTGTAATATATTCACAACTGTTTCATGGATCACCATGAAATGTTGTGCAGACATTCATGTTCCCCTCAGGATGAATTGTTATAACTTTGGTGATCCCCTGACTTTTCATAGTGCCATCATCAGGTCTGTTCATCACAAAATACCAAAACAAAACTAATTCATACATTCCCATCAGCTCAGTTGTACTGTGTTTAGTGCTAATTAGCAAATATTAGCACGCTAAACTAGATATTGGTGTAATAAATATGTCAGCGAAGCATTGCATTGTACCATTTGTATTACCCACAATGCCTTCCTTCCCTAAGTCCTCATTGTCTCCTCCTTTTTGTCTCCAGGGTGGGCTGGTGGAAATTGAGGCGATTGCTGTTCTCGGTCCTCTCTCGGACTCCTGACTAGACGGCCACATCACAAACAAGTTGTAGTCTAACCATCAAGGGACCTTTTTATAGTTGTACAGTGGAAGCCTTAATCTATTTCCAGATGACAAATGAAAGGCCAAACTAGGATCTTGACTTTTTGGTTTTGAGCATAAATGAGTTTCTCATCTGTAGCTGGTTGACTTCCCTTCTGAACTACAGTCAGTACTCTAACATCTTAGATTCAAACCCTCTGCACAACCAGTCTAAGTCAGTTCAGGGTCAAGTCAGCTTCCTCTTTGTGCTGTTTGGTTTCTCGTCGTCTGTTTTGCTCCAGAGAAACGTATAACACATTATATAAAAGTGCAGTTCTCACTAATAAACAAATGTAGTACAACCTCTGATTGGAGACTGGTTATTTCGCCCTAAAACATCACTGACGTGTATTCATCCTGTATTAAGAGATCGAAGAAAGTACATGTATTAGATGTCACTTTTAAGGTGGCCTTTTGATTTTTTTTAAGTTCATAGCTTATTATAGATTTCAGGGCGTCTTCCAGTAAGAAATCCTGATACATCAGAAACAAACAAAAAAAGTTTTCATGTGTACTTTTATCTCATTTGTGCTCTTATATTAATGTTTACAATCATTTAAGTATCAGCGCTTCATATTCATTACAAACATTGTTGTAAAATCAAAGCTAGCTACCCAAAAAATAATATAGTTTAATAAATCAAATTTGGCTTTGGTTTCCTCAGAATTAGAAGTTTGTAGAAAAGTTAAATCAAGAAAATCTGCGATTATAAATTTCTATAAGATAATGAATAGAAATGTCAAAGACAGTTTATCATTTAAGTTATTCTGAACTGATGACATCTTCTGAAAATAAACACTAAGTACCGTATAACTCTGTATATATACAGTTTGCGAGCATAAATTGCAGCCATACACCGTCATGAGGGGAACCAGGCTCAGTGATGGCTGAGGAACCCTGACTGAAAGTATTCTATCACAGGGTCTGCATCTTGGCAACAAGGCGAGGTCTTTCACACAATAACACCGACACATGCTTTCACGCGCACATACAACATCAACAAGGCAAGACGTTTCCAATAAACTCATCTGTGCAGTCGTTCATGTTGCACTTCATTCACTGGGAGCTGAAAACAAACAGAGGGGAAACACGGTTGGGTGGCGAAGGCGTTTTCATACGGATCATGTGACACCGTGTTGCCGTTACAGCGGCGCTCACCTGGTGCCTCCTCTGTTTTGGGCTCCGAATCAGTCGCTGTGGCCTCGGCTTTCTCTGTTGAGAAAGAAAGAGAAGGATTTGTATATTTGTGAACAGCAAACGATCCCATTTAAAGCTTCGGTTCACCCGGGGGTGTTCACAGATAAATGACATGTCAAACATTCAACAGCAGCATCTCTTTCCTTGTTACTCTGGATCGTTTACAGAACAGACTCAACCCTGACCACTAACAGATCCAGAGGTGGATGAGCTGCCATGTCCGCTCTGCTTATGTGACACACGATCTTCTCTCTCTCTCTCTCTCTCTCTCTCTCTCTCTCTCTCTCTCTCTCTCTCTCTCTCTCTCTCTCTCTCTCTCGCTCTCTCTGCTGGCTGTGAAACGAAGGCAACAACGTGGCCAGTGGAAGCCCTATATGTGTTGGCATGCTCTAGTTTCTCTGTGGACTCAGATTGCACCTTAATGAGACCACGATGACAACAAGATGTGGGCGACACATACACAAACTGCGTGCAGGGCTGTGGTCTGAGGGCGAGTTAAGTTGGACATCAGAAGGGGGTCAAGATCAAGTGCAGACAAAGGTGGAGGAGAGTACTGACTATTTTAAAATACATTTACAAAAGTGTATTTTTAAATCGATTCATAAACTGCAGATGTTGTTTTGAACCTGTATGCACTATAGAAGAGATGGCCGCCGCAGAAGAGGACCTGAATAAATGCTTGAAGGTATGGTTAGACCACAAAAAAAAAACATACAGCATCTTTGAAGGCAATGTGCAGTAATCTAAGGATGTACTGTATTTCTCCCATTGCATAAGCGCACCGTCTACTGGCTTCACTTATCCTTATCCATCTTTCTTCAATGCCCTGTGTTACAGCGGTAGACACTTTGCATTAGGCAAAGAAGAACTGAAGAGCTGACGTCGTGAACCTGTCGGCTGCTTGTCATTTGCATCATGAAGCAATAAGTGATAGCAGTCAATTTAATTCTGCACTGTGTCACGCAGCTCCCCTTAGAGCACTTCCATGTTTAGACACTCATTACATGTGCAGAGCGATCATCACATAGTCGCTCTGAAGAGCTCTCTTGGAATTTCGAGCAGGGATCGTTATGTTGCACTCACTAATTTGTAATTTGGCATATTCCCCTGTTACCAGAGCACCGGGAGAGGTAACAGGTTCAGTATTTTCTCAAGAGACTACAAATGCCATGTGCTTAAAGGTATCCTTACCACATTATCTATTCAGCGTGGGAGGAAGTGTTAATGCCGTCCCCTAACAACAGAGCTGTCTTGGCTAAACACACTGTAATTCAATGCCCTCCAACCATTTCTGTGCATTCATACAAATGATAAAAAAGCTTTAAAAAAGTCTTTGCTGACAACGTCCTGCGCTTACTAGTTAAAGTAAAATCTTTGGACTATATTCCTTAACAACAGACTGTTTAGCCGTGAGTCCACCACACCACTTTATACAGCCTACAGGTGTACACAGCCAGTAGGAAGAACATTTTCTAAATACATCGTCAAGACTGCAGCTCAAAGAAAAGGCTCCTCTGTGAGTCCACACCTGAATAAAATAATATTAATATAATTCATAAAACAATTAGAATAATCTGATAATAGACTGTTACCTGATCAGGTGAACTCAACTCACACTTACAGTGTTGAGACAGATAATTAAATACTAACTAAATAATCTGATGTGTGACTTATAAACACATTGGAATGGCCGCCTCGGTGTGTTCCTTAGAAGCCATGTCTGTGTGTTGTTGGATACCGCCTGGTTACCGCCATTGCAGTGGGACTGTCGGGAAGGGCGGAAGGGACATTATGTACCTGGGCGCTGTGGCAGCCCGCGTTAATTGTGTCACTATGCAGGAGGCGGAGCGGTGCTCAGGTTTCTGCTGGTCAACAATAACAATGAGACATTAGTCCCCAATAAGTTCTCCTTCCCTCGATGTGACACAACAACACTGTGACTATTGTTTTCTATCGATTGTGTGAACAGTATTCAATGAGCAGTTTCACAGAGGAAGATCGTGTTGAGAAAAATGCCCTAAAATCGGTGTTTTTAATCCTTTAATAAGCATTTAAAACTTCGAATTTTAAAGAGAAATGATAGTGTCAAAGACATACAGATAAATAGAGACACAGACATGCAGCTACAACCTTATCACCTTTGAAAAGTGTTCAGTTGGTGTGATAGTGTCTTTATAAGTGTAATTTGCAAAGAAAATAAAGCTCACAATAAAACCTAAAACTTTTCAAGGGCTCTGCTAACAGCTGTAAACTGGTCGTTTTGCTGAGATAAAGTGGGGATGGTCAACTAAAGATGTTGCAGAAGAATAAAAAGAAAACTGAATCCAAAGTTGAGTATGTTTGTCTGCAGCTGCAGTCTTTTGGGTCTATTAGGTCTATGTCTATTAAAGGACAAATATTTTACAGCACCGGTTAAAGAAAAACTGAAACAATTGTCCTTGACCTGTCCCAGTGATGTTTTGGACTCCAACCTACCTTCCTCAGGAGCTGCAGCTTCAGGCTCTGCTTCTGCAGGTGCTGCCTCTGCAGGTGCTGCTTCTGCAGGTGCTGCCTCTGCAGGTGCTGGTTCTTCAGGTGCTGCTGCCTCCGCAGGTGGAGCTGCAGCAGGCTGAGGCTCCCCCTCTGCAGGTGGAGCTGCAGCAGGCTGAGGCTCCCCCTCTGCAGGTGGAGCTGCAGCAGGCTCATCTGCAGGCTTTGCATCGCCGTCCCCAGCAGGTGTCTGGTCGGGAATAGTTTCGCTGTCCTCTGCTACTTTGCCATTTTCATTGGCCGCCCCTGTCAGGATCACAATGAACAAGAAACATGATCCGAACAGAAAGTGTGATGATAATGTAAAACTAATATATTAAATATAAAACTAGTTAACATTTACGGACTACTTTGACTGCAGTCAAGTGCATGAATTATGTACCATATGGTTGCTGTTCATATCATGATCGAGAAGGCAAAATCTTTGAATGTAATAAAGATGAGAAACATCACATTTGCCTAAAGCACAAGACCGTTTAACACAGTGAGATGTAGTATGACACCAGGGTCAATGATCAAGGTAGTATTCGTTTTCTCTGGGGTGACCTATGTTGCACGGCACCACACCTATGGCAGACATGTCCCCTAATGATATTGTTCCGTCTGCTTTGGGTGAAAACTATTAAGCTATATGTTAAAGCCTAAGCGTCCTCGGCTGAAATTCTTTGTTGCACCTCTCCCGCTTGTTTCCTGTCATCTCTTTAATACTGTCTGCAATAAAAGTGTCCCACAAAAAATTTAAGTCTCTGACTCCTAATATCTAAGGATTAAACTCCAGTCTCTGACTGCTGGACCATGCAAAACTATCACCAAAGAAAAAAGAGCTACAACAAATGTACACTTATCGAGTAACGATAAGATGATAAAATGACTGGGAAAATAATAAAACATATGTTGTGGCTACATGCCACAGATCATTGGGAAGGAAGTAAAAAATGGAATAAATAGACCCCCCACTGACACACAATTGGAGCCACAAAGGGTTAACCATTATGTGGATTGTTGTTAATTAACATGGACAGCCTCATAAGGCACAGTTCACAGCGCTATGGACAGGTTGCTGTGTTTGATACTGCGCGTGACTACCTGGTACATCTTTTCGTCTTATGGATTTGGATTGCATTTGCATGGATTATAGAAGTCTGGACAGTCAGTCGTCGATTTATAAATGAGACAGCTTTTTCCTTTCCGTTTCGCATGATATTTGTCACAATACTTTACTTAAAGGAGACTGCATTCTTTAAACATTTCAATAAATGAACCTCGGGTTAATGGATGTCATCTTGGGGACGACAAGTTCAGGTGAAGGAAAATGAGCCTCATGCAAAAATATGAAAAACACCCTGACACATTTCCATCTGACCTCTAAGACGTCAATGGTCAATGCCATTCAGCTGATACACCTGAAGGGAAATTTGCAAGCAAAGTCAGAGGCTCTGCCATTATCAGTTGACATCAATGATGATATACTTTAATAAGAGTAACTCTAAAACTTTCTTTCCGTGAGGTCGGAGGTCGGAGGTCAGTGTCAGCTGCAGGACATGAGGCTAGAGACACATTAGTAGGGTCAGTGTCAGTTTCTCAGCTCACTATATCACTCTACATAGCACTGTCATACGTACAGCCTACATATTTCAGCATACTCACTTATGTGAGCACGCATGTGTCTCCATGCTTTCATTGCATTGGCCTGTAATATCTCTTTAAGGATGCAAAGAGAGAATCAGAGCAAGAGGCACTTGCTCAGAGGCGATCCAACTTAGTGAATCTTTTACCAGTTTTTCACCTGTTTTCTCTATGACTTCTGTCAAATAATTCTTAAGCTGGCAGAACTGCAAACAAAGTTCCTTGTAATCACACAACACATATTCAGCCAATATAAATATATAATATATTTGACAGCCTCTGAACGTAAATTAATTTCCTACTCTCCCTTAACACTGCTGAATGCAAACACAGGATTCAGTGTTGGTGTTTTATCTTGAAATGTGTGCTAGTGTGCACCACAACCGGGCCATCTCGGACCCACTACAACAAAGTGTCCAAAGCGGCTTCTCCATTTCCAATTGAAACCGTAGACTGTCACCAAATCTGCTTTCATGCCACTGTCTCTATCAGGGAGGACAGCGCCAGGAACCACTGTTAAATAATGACAATAAACTTTCCCATCCTGTCACTGTGGAGCTCTGGCTCTCTAAAAATACAGATACTGTACCCACAGAGATACATTGATGATCATTTACATGTAGACCCGGTCCTCTTTATCAGAGCAGCATTCACCACAGTATAATTACTTGAATGATACCATAGTTGGAAATGGCAGTGAGCTTCCATGATAACGCCATTACAACCAACATTTTACAAGGCTATTTATAGCATCAACGGAAATAAAATAAAAAAAATAAGTGCTTTTATTAATAAATTTAATTTCAATAATTATTTATACACATCATTTGAGTGGTTTCATCAAATAAAATTGATATTTACAGATATGTCACAGCCATTAACATCTTGAAAGTGAAGCCAGGGATATTTATTTGTCACTGCTTGAACGTTTATAGATGGATAATTCCACCCTATGCAAAAATATATGACTGTTATTTTACATGCAAATTATGAAAGGTATATGTCAAAATTATTTTTAGGAAATTGTTGCTTCCAATGTACCCTTGGCAACATAATATTATGTTGAGAGCAGTATTTCACGTATTAACGTAGTGTTCTGTGTTTGGCAACTTAAAACATGCTTGCAGTGAATGCTACCTATAGCTGCATATATAACCCATATGTGTACTTCCCACATTTCTCACAAACATATGTATTACATTGCAAAAGTGTAAAGCTTTGTGCGTCACCTGTTGTGCTGGCTCCGTTGCTCTCCTCGGGTTTAGCACTGGGTCGAGTCGTATCTACGGCTGAAGTTTGAGCACTGGTGGAGCATCCCATCCTGTTCTGTGCACATAGAGGAATGGTTACCGTCAGAGTTAGGAGTCTAGGAGAGGTTGTAGCTGCACTGATGACGTCGCGCATAGATATCGTCACAGTAAATGGAGATAACTCAAAACTATGGATAGATGATCCCCTGGAGGGGAACAAAAGACACGCTGGTCCTAAAATTCCCTTAGTCCCGTGCGTAATTGCGCATCATTGTTCTTCCTCCAAAAAAGCATTCAGCTATTTGTTTTTCGGCTACAGGTAACTAAACAGTCGGGCACGCAGGTGAAGTGTGGTCTGCTGTTGTGTACTGTAACTTAGGCTGTTTCCAGGAGGCTGGGGAAGGGACAAAAATACATTATTCAGTCAGTGTGCAGCCTCTTGGGGCGGGGAAAGTGAACCTGTGGCCACACAAAAACTATGAACTGGGCCCACTGTTGATGTGCCTTTGATCAAAATCTTAATCCAGAAGTAATCTACTGGGAAAAGTATTGAGATCCTAAATGTAGCAATACCACACTATAAAAAAAATCCATGAGAAGTAAAAGTCAATGATTCATAAAATCACAAAAATAACCAAAAATGCACTATAAAGTCTCAAAAATAAAAGTAATTTCCCATTAGGCATCAGAAGGGCCCCTGTTAGAGTGTTTTATTGAGTTGATGCATTTTAAAGTTGTTTGAAAATGTCTACGTAGATACTAGACAAATCAACAAGGCAATGTATACTTTATAAGTAACAATATCGTTTGTGTGTAAAATGGATAAATGGAATAAAGCTTTAAAAAGATCCCTGCCGTTACAGAAATATAATGGAAACGATCGTTTAGATAGGCCTTAATATGATTTTGTTTAGCTTTAATCGTTGTCTGCATTGCATTTGGTAAAGTTTATTTTATTCAAATATTCTGCAAATGTTGATTGTTATTGTTGTATATATTTTAGTATGAGTTTATTTTGATGATTTTGCCCCATTAATGCTCGCTGTAGACTATGATTCATTCGTTGTAATTATATATTTTCAAATAGTTCATTATTGATGTAAAGTTCTCTAAAGTTTAGAGTCTAAACCATCTTCAGTGAGTAACCTGCGCAGTACTCGTTTGCGCAGCCTCACGGGCGGATAGCAGCGCAATGCACGATGGGACTTCCTTTCTCTCCGAGGCCATATTGGAGTATACTCACTGTAAGACGAGCTCTGAGTTTTCTGATTAAAAGTAACCGGGATTTGTCAAATTCAACATTGTGTTACCATCCAGACATTAACGACAGTCTTCTCCTTCCCTCCTCTCGCCCGCAGGTTGGCCGGTCAGGACTAAACCGCAAAAATGGTGGCCGCAAAGAAAACGGTGAGTGTCGTCGGCTCGGCCCGCAGTGCACGCGCTGCTCCAGCGCTGCTTCACGTGGAGACGTGTGTCTGTTGGGGCCTGCTAGCTAGCACTGTAGCTCTCCGTGTACACGGGTTATTTTAATATGTATAGGTTTGTATTTAATCAGCTCGACTGTAAACATATCAAAGCATGTATCGACCGTCCACCCATCCGTTTGTCGACAAACGTTTGTATCTGTAATATTGCCACGGTTTAACACCGGCAGTGCAGCTAATGCTAGGTTGCTAAATCTACACGAAACATATCATTATATTATCATCAATCCCTGTTAATTATACGGTAACAACATATTATATGTGCTGATCTCCCTGTGTTCGTTTGTTAAATGTCAAATGTTCGGTTTTGTGTGAACACAACGATGAACTAAAGGTCCGAGTTGTTAATCCATAGCTTGTTTGCTGTCACTAACTTGAGGTATGTGCATCTTGTTTGTTCAGAAAAAGTCCATGGAGTCTATTAACTCCCGTCTCCAGCTGGTGATGAAGAGTGGAAAGTACGTCCTGGGCTACAAACAGTCCCAGAAGATGATTCGTCAGGGAAAAGCCAAGCTGGTTATCCTGGCCAACAACTGCCCAGCCCTCAGGTATATGAGGAGGATAATCAATACATTATATTTGATTTATTAATGTATATTTAATGTTGGTTGTTGTTAGCAAGTAGTTACACCAGTGTTATGAGACCAATGAGTTTATATGTTTGAAAGAGCATGTAGCATCAACAACGTTGTATGAGCCCACTGCATTCACAAGGTGGTGTGTTTGTGCAACGTTGTGCTGCATGTTCAAAATCATTGCTTGCATTCCTGAACCAACAAGTTAAAAACTATTTTTTTTAATTTAAAAAATCAGTTGATCTGATTATCTGTTATGGCAACAGAGCCGTGTTTTTCAGGTCAGTGTGCTTCAATGCTGATTTTGTGAAGCACAATAGGTCTAAAAGGCTGATTTTATATTGTAACTTGTCCAGTTACACTGATTATTGGTGTTAAGAGATTCTACGGTAGAGTGACTTGTATCTGCTGCTGTAACTCACATTTTTCCTTTTGTCTCTGTCCTGTTCAGGAAATCTGAGATCGAGTACTATGCCATGCTGGCCAAGACTGGTGTCCATCACTACAGTGGAAACAACATTGAGCTCGGCACAGCCTGCGGCAAATACTTCAGGGTGTGCACACTGGCCATCATTGACCCTGGTGAGTACCTACTCTAACAGTATGGTGCAGTTAGTTTCTAAACCTTTTCCTTGCTGCCACAACATTGAGCTTTGTGAACTTCACGATGGAGTAAGCCACACTAGAATATTTAATAGACTGATAGGACGTTTATCACACGCACTTGTGCCAGGTACTGTTTAGTAACAAAGTTGATGCAGGAATATTGGCCTCTGAGGAGTGGTCCCAGCAATTCTGTACGTTTAAACACATTAAAGTGTTCAACCACAACACTGCATTTCAGTGATTGACGACAGAATATGTATTTCCATTCAATGAACATGTTCAGCTATATGCATATTAGTATTCTATTGTCAACACATCAATTCAAGATACAGAGAGGTCAGAGGAAAGTTTTTATAACGTGTTTTTTATTATAAAAACCACAGTGGTGTCTAATGTGAAACCAGTTTTGTGCAATGTTTTCTTCTGTGTTTATCAAGTGCTGGGACTAATAACCAGATCTGTAATGTAACCTGAGATGATATCTATGCATCAGTATCACTACTGTGGAGCAACTACACTTAAAGTCAAAAACATCCTTCTAATATTATCTCAATGCACCTCAACAAATGACACTGCCCCGTTGGTCCGGCTCATGAATGTGGCAGTTCAGGTGCTTTGTGGACAATTCATGGATGCTCAGTTGGTTACTTGGACCCTTTTTGCTAACTTAATGTAGAACGATATACTACAGGCTGTTTGATGCAGGGTCTATATAGTTGGCTGTCTTTGCATTGTATATGTGGCTATTTTTATTTTGATCTGACTTTTTGTTCCTTTCATTTTCAGGCGATTCTGACATCATCAGGAGCATGCCAGACCAGCAGCAGCCCCCTCAGTAGGGCTGTTCCCCCACCCCGTTGTTATAAATAAAATCGGTGTTAACAGTAAAAGCTGCCATCATTTCTTTTCTGATATCGACATATATAACCAACCTGTTCAGAGACTGTTGATCCTGCAAGTGTCCACCAGATAGCATCAGTGTGCTCTTGACAATCTCAGATGAGGTTATTCTATAAACATTTTCAATGTCTGTGAGGGATTTCCTCCTGTTTCTGTAGGACTGTTTACAATATGGGACTTAGCAGCTGAAAACTAGGAGAAATAATTATGTACTCCCAGATTTTAAACAGTTTATCTTGAGAGTAACAAAACACAACTGCTAATCTTTTAGAATATTTCTTTTGAGTTACGTAAACCTTGGGGATGACGGTCAGCTGTATTAGCTGCATCCTGTTGACTAAAAAAAAGTAAGGACACTCCTTTCAGAGGTATTAAAGGCTTTAGAGTGTGATGTCTGCCTCTGACACATGTCGTTGAAGTCCTCTGGCTTGAGTATAAAGGGAATATACTGACCAATACTAAAAGTCAAGAACAAAATGGTTTGCTGCTTCTTTTTTTCAGCCACTGACCAAAGAACAAAGGCCACAAAAAATCTCATACAGTTCTTGTTAGATCTATTTATGTTTAGTTTCTGAGCCAAGCTGATTGTAAATAGAAGACAAATGTTGCCATGAAATTCAAATTCAATGGCCCAACTTTGGTAAATTGGCCCCTCCAAATCATTGCTGCTGTCAATTTTAACAAGCAGTCATGTTGACTTCAACTACTTGAAGATGTAGATGTTTTGCTACAGACACACATCTTCACACATTTGTTTGACAGTAAATGAGGTTATCAGATTTATTTACGCTAACCCTAGGATAGACCTGAGGAATCCGCTAACAAAATAAATCACTGATTATGGAGCTGTTGGTTATGTTACGACCACTGCAGTGCTTGCAAATGTAAATGTTGGACATTTGTTTATTGGTGAAAGAGGCTGTGTTCACATGGAAGGCAGAGAGTGAATAATAGTGTGAAAGACTGCCTTGCTGAAGGGCAGTTTGGTAGCATGGATGTGATAAAGTCGATAGTCTTTCATCGGTAACTGCTGATGGACATAAAACTGAAGCTGTCGAAAGCCTTTTTGAGCATTAGCTATCCGTACAGTGATATTTATAAGTAGCATACTAGTGTATAAGTTTGAAGCAAGGTGAGCGCTGGGTTTCCTTTCCACAGAAAATAATTGAATAATAGTTGACAAAACAATCTCCACCCGTGGTCATCTTAATCTCTTGGCCATATCAAGCTCAACTTTAAAGCCTAAATGGACAAGAAGTCCATTAATTAATATTAATGTGTACACCTACAGCTCCATGGCGACTGAGAAAGATATGTGCTGAATCGGACAATGGGATCAGTAAAAGTTACTCCCCCAGTGACAGTGGTAAACATCCATGCATTCCCTTAGAAATATCATCTGATTGTGATATTTTCTCAAGCATCATATATTTTAAATGATTGAGGATTCATCAGATGTAACCAGATCTAAACGGTTAATATGAATGTTTGTTACAACCAATGATTACTAAGAACAGCAATCCTGACAACCTGTATACCAACAGCAGGCCGTTGCCATCTGCAGCCACTGAAAGGTATCATGAACTGGCAAGATACGACATTATACTGGAACTTCAGATCAAGACCAGATGTCGGTGCTTTTGGCCCAAGTTTGAAACTGATGAATCATCCCAGAGACAGAGATATAAGCCGTCCATCATCCATCCAGTGCTTTGGCCCAGTTTTTCCACTCACTGCTTCCCTAAGCTGTTTTCTTGATTCCCAATTAAATCGAATGAAATCATCCCAGATGATCTGTTTCACGTGGGGCAGATCCCCCGCACCGAATGAGGACAGCTTCTAAAGAGGTTGTAGAATAAGATTTTAATTAACAAGCATAAACAATCTGCACCATAAATAGAGCTTAGAGCCTGTTGAGGGCCATACAGCATCCTCCAAAACATCACATTTTATGGTGTACTGTTGCTTTGTTTTTCTACTGATTGTGTCACATTTTGTCTGATCTTTAATTATACCTTTATTTCCAGTTCATGTTGATCAAAGTAATTTGAATACAAATCAATCGCTATCGCGATCACAAGGCAACAGAGTGTCAGGCCATGTTGGTCGCTAGAGTAATTTCAGTATTGAATATTTCTCACCATAGCAACATAGCCTGATTGGTATGTGACCTCAGTGAACATTTACAGGGTGCTAAGTGCTTTATATTCTCACACACATTATTGATCATAAACTTCTCTCATTATCATAACAGACAGGAAATGTCATAGAAAGTTTTACATACTTATGGGACATATTTGGTAGGTTTATTACTGGGAACTAAGTGTGCAAAATATCTGTAATATTGCATATAGTTACGAGAACATTACAGATGACAAAGTCTGCAGACAGATTTTATAAAAACACTCAATGGCTCTTGTGTCCTCTCACAAATGTCTCCCCCTTTTTGAAGCGGATGTCACTGTACAACCCTCTATCTGTGTCCAACAAGCAAGAAAAGGGACAGAATGTGACCCATTTGGGTCCCCCCCCCCTCCCAGTGGCAGAAAGTAGGTGAGCTGTCTGTCTGGCGGCCTGCTGTCAGACCCAAGGTAATGCCAGCGTCCATTTTGAGGCATGCGGGTAAATCCTTGTTGATCTGCCAGCTTGTTCCTCTCCACTGAGGGATACGGAATTTCAGAAGGAAGTACGCACTTCGGCATGACATAGCCATAGTCTCAAAACTTGACTGTTTTTATGGTAGTATATATTATGTTGCTGCTGGTTGTATGTGCAGAGTAAGTTTACGATTTGTTTGGACTTTTTTATCATTTCTTTTGAATAAGAGAAACTCAAGCATGAGATCCGGTTTTAGAAATCATTTCTTGGCATTGAATCAGCCCTTGGTGAACCAATGCGCCCAATTCCCCCTATGAGATGCCTTTAACGCCCCTATCACAAGACACAGACACTATGTCATTTGAATAAGAAAAGCATTTTAGTTTCAGTCAGCTCTTTAGCCAACACACGTTTCACACTGACAGAACAAACATGGGTTTTCCTCAGGTCCGTGCCTGCAAAGACCTTTTACAGGGCACGACTGGAAAGGCACAGGTGTAAATGATTGAATTAACGATGGCTGAATTCCATGGTTTTAGGGTCCTGGTGTTGTGCATGCGGGAGCCATCGTTAGTGTTACTAGAGACACCTGTGTCAAAGTGTCTGCTGTAAAATAAAAAAAAAAGGTGTGTGCCCCTTGATTTGGATTTGAAACAAGATGGAGAACAATAGATTAATTCTGAAAAAAAGTTAGTTAGTCACAATAATGTGTCCTTTTCTCCCCCCCCCCCAGCTAATTTAACTTAAATACATATAAATAACAGTAACTTCATGAATATTTTATATTTTGTATTTGTTCTTTGCAAGAAACAAACTGTTGACTCAATTAATGAACCCAGAAGCAGACAGCGGCTGATTTAGCTTTTTATTATAGAGAATTGAAGACATGAGCTCATGCAGATCCAACAAGAGGACGTGTGTGAATGGAAAGCAATGGAGAACAGTCTTGAAGTGATCCTAATAACATGAGACACCAGCCATCCACTGGTCAGCTACTGTACAAGCCTTTTCGCTAAACCCTGCAGTTGAAATCCTCCTTCAGTCACTTTAAAATCTGCAGCTTTTCGGTTACGTCACACAATGCCAATATTGATTGATGTGGTATTTTAGAAGCGTGTATCATCCAGAAGAGGGTGGATGATCATATTTAGAACCACTTAGCGACAGCATACCGTGGCAAAGGTGAGTACAAACAAAAACACATCAGCTCCCAGTGAGCTCACGCTGAATTTAAAGTGCAATTTAATGTTCAGCTTTGTTGGATTTGCAAAAGCAGTGGGTCATAATTCACACAGGGAAAATGACAAAAGGGCCAACAAATGGCTGGCTACAACATGAACTACAGTATTTGTATCAGTTGTTGAATGCACTGTTGCATAGTCTGAAGTCGATAGCAAATACTACTTCGGAATTATTGGAAAGAATGGGATTAGGTTAATCTAATATTGTTTGTTCCATTATTATTTCTCATAATTGTCTGAATAGACAAAAGACAAGCATCTAGCTTCATATACTGTATATTGATTTTGTGCTACTACGCTAAGCTAAATCAATGCTTTTGATTCCCTTCCATCGTTAATTTCAAAAAAAGGTCACGAGTACAGGAAATATCTCAACACGATATCACTGCATGTGCAAAGGAAATGTTACCACATATAAAAGGTACAAGGAGTTACATCATAACGTCCCACATAGCGCTCAGGCAAGCACGCACGCACACGCACACGCACACGCACACAAACGGTCTCTGCATGTACACCAGCATGTTGCGCTGCCTTCATAGGAAAATGCCCTCAGTCCAGCTAAGTTAGCTAAACTAAAAAGATCAGATTATATGATCCATGTAAAAAAAAAAAAACACACACACACGAAAAAAACACAGATGATGCTGTTGAAGCTGCAGCGCGACGGGAACACAAGACAGATGTCTGAACGGAAACATTTTCACACACTAATGTTTACACATATTAGATTTTACAGTGTGTGTATTGCCTTTTTGGATGCAACTCTGTAGTGTGAGAAACATTTATGTTTGTGTGCTTCAAATTACATTGATGTCTTTCTCAGCTTTTGAGATCTCGGAACAGACAGGAAAATGGACAGGAAGGCAAACTGGAATATTGTGATTGAGATCAGTGGGTGAACAAGGTTTTTAACTGGCAGTCAGTGGGGTCACAGGTTTACAGACAGTGTGTTACATGGATACAAAAGGAAGACGTTGTTGAGATTGGTCGAGAAACCTTTTTCAAGGACAAGCCACGTCAGTACACGTATGATATCACAAGAGGAAAGCCTTTCAGTATTCACTTATTTTTCTCTCCGTTTTTTTTACAAAAATGTCATACAAAAATACCTCGACATTACATTCAATGAAGGAATTTGTCAACTTCTGAAAAAAGTGCTCTTGCATAACTGATCATGTATGTCGCTTTCCTTCTCACTCTCTCGGTCACTTTCTCTCGACAGGTAGTTTGTTTCTGGACAAAGACCACGAGGGAGATTCACAGTATCGGGGCATAACAGTTGGTGGCCAAACCGGTGCACGTTTCACTCAAAGAAAAGTGCAAATCAAGTCGGGACAGAGTGTTCAGGGGGGTGCAAGAGTTGAGATGCTGCCAGTGGACAGCAGCTGCCAAGAGGGAGGATTGGTAGGGGTGTGAGTTTGGTAGGGGTGTGATTTGCTGCGATACTGTCCTTGAGTAGGACAGAGGAGACGAGAGGGGGGAGGGGGGGGGGGTACGTCACAATGACCAGAGTGGTAGTGGTGGTGGTGGTGGAGGGGAAGAGTTGATGACAATACTGGCTCAGGGTGAGCCTAATCTAATCAAAGGTTGTCAGGAATCCAAGCTGAAACCAGCCTCTAAGACTTTTGTCTCGTTTTCAGCATGTTCCGGCCAGCGTTGGGGTCCTACTGTCGGAGCAGGGAGACGTGGTAGGAGTTTGGGGTATGGGGTCCTGCAGCGGGGACGTCTCTCATGCCTCCATATACTGGGGAGGGGGCTCCTTCGGTGGTATGGCAAAGGCCTCCTCGTACGGTGGAAGCAGAACCTGAAATATAACGGATAAGCAGAAGGTGTCTTTCAGTTTCAAAGCACAGCTCAAATATATCTTTTATACATTGTGATGATTGAGCCAATTGGGCAATTTTTGAGGACACTAATAAGTGCAGAAATGTACACACTCCAAATTAAGACACTCAAATAAAATGGCAGTGATTTCAGACACAGCCCAAGTAACTGTTGCAGGTTTCTTCTCCACCTTTCATACTCTTTATTCCATCCCAACAGAGGGCATTTCTAGCTGCAAGGATAACTTCCACACATCCCTGGGCTTTAGAGGCCAGATTGCCTTCTCTCTATCAGAGGTTTTATCTGTAAATGGTGTTATAAAACCAGCACTGCTGCTAATTCAGTGAGAGTGAGAGAGTGAGAGAGAGTGTGAGAGAGTGAGAGCGAGTGAGAGCGAGAGAGAGTGAGTGAGAGCGAGAGAGAGAGAGAGAGAGAGAGAGAATATGCTCCGAGGGAATGGAATTGTGAAGCAGCCAGGGAGGCCCGCCGAACACATCACTGGGAGGATTTGAAATGAAGCGGACAAGCAGACAATTATGTAACATGTCCAGAAGAAGAGAGGAGGATGGACAGAGATATACAGAGAGAGGAGGGGGTCGGGGGTGAGACGACCCTTGTGCATTTTAATGGCGTTTATATAAAAGCACGGCAGATAAGCAGCTGGGTACTTGATGTTAGAGGCAGTGAAAAGCCATTTAGACACACTACTAGCTCTCTCCTAGTAAAAATAGATGGGGCGCTCTATTCATTCAGCACTGTGTGAGGAGAGAAGGAATGCAGTGATGAAGCCATGTCGTCACTATTCATGCTTTTTATCAGGCTAACTTGTGTAAAACGTGAGCCACAGATATACTTCTCTCATTTAAATCCTGTGGCCTTCACTTCGACCTAGTTGTCTCAGTTGTTTTGTTTTTTAATTAAAGTGTGTTTTTGGTTTCGGATTTGGCCCTAAACACATTTGCTAAAATATTAAGTTCACAATATTTGACCACATGATACACAAAGTGATATCACTACTGGATTAGTTCCTGCAAGAAGAGTCAGCGGTGTGAAGCAGGGCCACGACGACAACCACAAGGACAAAGTGACATGAGGTGCTACGTACTGAGACGAGAGCTAACGTGAGACAGATTAATGTCTTATGTATCAGCGTGGAGGATTACAGATGGACAGACAAATGGAAACCGTGACTATGCTAAAGCCTCTCAGAAGCCCCATGAGTCAACACTGAAGGGGACGAGTGGGACGGACGACACCCGGCGCTACACAGCCAGCCAATCACACCTCAGCGTGACCTACAGCACCTACAGTGCTGCTACTCACAGCACCAACATCAATACGCTGACGGTCACACAACCCAGATAAACTGGTTTCACTTTGCAAGGGATTTTAATATGAGCCAAAAATCTACAATTTTTTTTATTTAATCATCATAAATAGGTCTCAATTTCTTGCTAATCTTAATCTTAAACAAATCCTGAACATTACTAACTGCATGTTTTCACTTCTCTCATTCTGGTGTCATTTCTAATTTGGCAATTATTAATAACTGGTTAAAATACTACACATAGCATCTTCACCTGTACATGTATGTAGGGACTGTGACATGATAGATATTCTATTATTTTATGGTGATTTTATTGCTGGACCTCACTAACCTGAACCTCTTGGAAATAGCAAAGTTATTTGATATGGAAAATTACTTGACTGCCACGATATACACAGGCACAGGATAAAATATTTTTTTAAATTTCATTTGATATTTTTCTTAATATACAGAATGTAATTATAAAGGTTATTTCTTATTAATGAAACAGTCGATTAATTGTTGTGAAATCGTCTGTCAGTGAAATTATTTTCCACAACGAAAAAAAAATCATTCCTGTCTTTCTGCGTTACATTAATTAATTTAATTTCTCAAATGTGAGGTTGACGTTAACGAGGTTGTTTAAGCATTTGCATTTAACAGTGATAAAAATTAAAAAAGATTGTTTGTTTTGTTTGTTTTTCAGCCTCTAAATGGCTGCTCTAAGCACAATTCATGCTATTTAATCATAATGGTGCAAGTAATGCCTACAATCCTTACCTTGTACATTTAGAGGTATCAACTCATTGAGCTGCAATAACATACAAAAGCAAATTTGGTTCACAGCTGAACATAGAATCTGATCGACTGTAATAAAGTTAATGTACCAAGCAGGGTCATTTGGGGCTATTTTTGCCCCAACGTTTGAAATTTGGAAGCATTTACAAACACAACTACACATTTCTTTTGCCCCTTGTTTGTGTTTAATGGGGCAAATACCTTGAATTTGGGGTCAATTTTGCCCTTCGCCCCCCGATTATCGCTGACACTGGTGCCAAGCATAGTGATAAAAAACAAATTTCAAAGCCTCAATCGAAATGATCTTCCCCTTATGAAATGAACCGAAAGCTTGTAAGCCACCAAAATAAATCAATGCTGCACAAATGCAATTATATTATGACGTGAGTGAGGGTGATTTTCAGTGTGTCCTTGAGGTGAGGCACTAGAGGGTGGACGTGATTACTCACCGTGGTGTCATTGGTGGTGACATAAACCAGGACCTCCGTGGTGCCCCTGCCACTCACATATCTGTAGCAGTTCCACACACAGCCAATCAGGTAGGCCTGTCCCCAGAGAGGTAAAAAAAAAAGAAAGACCACACAATGACCTTTAACAACATTGTCTTCACTTTTCCTTATTACTGACGCTGCTTGCTTCGATCTCATCCATTCATCAAGGTTGGGGATGCTGGCGGCAGACATGCATCATATCACTATGTAATAAAGACCTTTGCAACATGGCAGTTCAGGGATACAGGACAATATGATACAGTAGTACAAATACGAGGACACTTTCCGTGACAATGTTGCCTTTCTTGGTTGCCCACCAACATTTTAGCCAAGGCAACTCACCAGGCATCTCCTGCCCTCAGTAAAGCTACGGTAGCACTGGGGTTTTGGTTTGTCTGGCTTGGCAGAAGAACAGGAGGTTCATTGTGTATGTGTGTGTGAGTAGCCTGCTGTGTCGATACCTTTGCCAGCAGTAAGCGCAACCGACCGACCGGGAAAGCCAGGCTGCCTGCTAGCCAATCACTTTACCATCTGCCGAGTTGACCTCTTTACTGTGATACCAACTCTCGGACATTTTCAATGACGACGATCATGTGCTAGGCTGGCAATATGCATTGCCACAAAGCCTGAGTTTGACCAGCCCATATAATTCCTATTTCCTGTATTCATCCAACCATCTGTTCATGCACATCTCTCTATCTGCCGCATCCCTCTCTTCTCTCTCCAGCTAGCCTTCTTCCTGCCCGTCTCTATCTGTCATTTAAGCTAAGTGCAGTCAAGTGGAGGATATTGGCTTCGGCAGGAACTTCAGCAGGTGCTGCCTGTGTGCTGAGAGCTGAGGTTTCAGATCTGGCCCTTTTCCAGGGAACTGACTCAACTGTCGTCACCACGGCAGTCAATATACAGTCTACTCTATGTGCAGCCTATCAATAAAAATGGGATTATATTAATTTTGCTTGGAAAACTTCAAGATGATACTTTATGTTTATAACACACATAAAAGTAGTTCAACTACCCCATATACTCTGTGCAACAAGGCTCTCTGCCTGAGACATGACATTTATAACTCCACTCTCTGTAATTCCAGCAGTGTATCTTCCAGTGGCTGCTTCCCATCATAAAACCCCGGCTCTGGCTTTGGATGTCTGCCGAGAACATTTCCAATCTGAGCTCGGAGAAGAAACAACCTGATTTGATTGTACAGATGACTGGAACTTCCCGTCCCCTCTCGTCCCAGAGCCCCAGAGCATAGCTACGCTGAGAGAATCATCCATGCATTAAGGGGGAGTTAGCTTGACAGGAGTTGGTTTCCTGTTGTCCCTGACCTGCTGCTCTCTGACTGTGTGATAATCTCATGGAGAACATTGATAATGGGATTGTTCACACTGGCAGATTCATTACACAAGCCATATGGTTTATACTGCATGAGATGCGCACGGTGTGAGACTTAATTGCCTTAACCACGTTGCAAATCTCTGAGTAAATCTCTAAAAACAAAAAGGCAGTTCGGGGAACAAATGTTCAGTGTGTGTGTGTAATGTGTAGACATGTGTTGCATCATCAATTCATTTTCAACCGTTTTCTATACAACTGTTTAGACAAAGGCCAAAAGGAAAGGCAGATTGGGAGAATCTGCAGTGGTAAAGAGACTCTGTGGGCTTACCTTGAAGGAGAGGATGCAGCCAATGAAGAGGAGGACTACAAAAACTAGGCACATGTTGTTGGTGGACATGATGTCCTCTTTGTAAGGGAATGTCCCCGGCTGGAAGGGAGGGAGAGATATAAAGTTAAACAAAAGAAAAGGAAGTGTCTTTTTACAAATCAGCACCTGACAAAACCTTCAGTCCTAAACAACCAAGAAGTCTTAAATGGACTCCTAATCTACATATCTGAGACCTGTGTTATGCCTCTTCTTTAGCAGTGTTACGAAGCACCAAACCCCTTCCACTGACATCAAGTTAAAACAGGATATCTATCTATCTATCTATCTATCTATCTATCTATAGATATAGATATAGATATATATATAGATATATCTATATCTATATATATATAGATATATATATATTAAGTCAAAACGATAGAAGTAGAAGTATATAACGGCAGTAGTAGCAGTAGTCTTTAAAAGCAGCTGTTGAAGGGAAATAGTTCTCACCAGCTGCTGGAGGTAATCCTGCACCGTGTTGGGATAAACAACCACACTTATGGCTACCAGTGTGTTAAGGGCAAAGTCAAAGATTTGGTAGCAGAAGAATGGAATGATCCAAGCAGCATGTTGCTATGTGGAAGAGATTGAGAATAGATGAAGAAAGTCAGTGAGAACAAGGGCAGGTTGTTTATTTTCAAGGTCAGATGTCTGTTTAAATGTTGTTTATTTACCTTGTAAGCACCGTATGTTGCCATGCCACATATAAGAATCATGAGCAGGGATATTGCAGTGGCTATGCAGATATCTGTAGAAGCAAAAACACAAACAAACAGAACAACGTGAGAACAGATAATCTAGTTTACTAGCAGAAAACAGCGGTAATATTTCACTTGAACTCTTGAGTCCACCGACGTAATCCAAAAGTCTTCATGAGGACTTGGAGTTTACAAAACAAAGCACCTTAAGTAACCTCGCTATTTTTAGCACGCAATCTGCCTTGGACCAAACACGATCAGCCGCATGTGGGTAATTGTTATGCAAGATGTGCTAAATTTGACTAAACGTAACGCCCCTCTCTCAAACAGACAGATGAGATGCCGGGGATCCACTCACATCAAGTTAAAGCAGGATATCTGCCTGTGTTCTGTTTGGTGAAAGGGATCCAAATTCACCACAGCAGTTATCAAACTTGGTATTCAGAAACAGTTAAAGGCTGTGAATCAGTGGAATCAATACATTCCTGGTAGTTTTTGTCAACATCGTTAGCATGAAAACATAACAATTTCCCTGACTTCACATAATACAAACTCATGAAGCACTGAGAGCAAACAGCACCCAGCAACATTGCCTTCAACAGAACTGATACTGTGTTAAGACCCGGGAAATGATGATACCCTTCCATCTTAATCCCTCCCTCGCCACACACACACACACACACACACACTGGATACAGCGACAGATGTTAACACATACTATATATAAACAATGCATGCATAAATAAATGCACTGCCACCCCACACCCACACACACGTGATCCACAAAATGTCATAATTTCTCCGCACGCTGGACAACTGGCTGTTACAGAACCACGGCACCATGCGTGTCTCAACCCTTTCCCCACTGTTCCACGATCTTTGACTGGTGCTGCACAAGCAAACAACGCTGTCAGCCAAGATGGCCCTTTTAATCCGAGAATAGAGAATTAGAGCAGTCGTTTTTAATCAGAGTAGCCAGTGACGGGGTCCGTGGTGTTCCAGAGGCGACTGTGATGATGATAGCCGCCGGAGGGGAAATACTGAAAACACACATGCACGCTGATGTGTTCTGTATGGAGCCGAGGCTGCTCGGCTACGTCTGTGCTGAGAGCAGCAGTGTGGGGAAAGAAGCGGTGGGCAGAAAGGAGAGGGCGATTGTAGAGCTGCAGAAACACACGGGGCTCTGTGGATTGCTGTTGATTTGTATGTATTTGTATGGCCACTGTACCACAGAGCTGAGATAAACCCAAATAATAGGGCCATTGGATTTGATTTAGTCCGGATATTTAGTTACTGTATTTTTACTCACATTCTTATAGTGTTATAAACTATTCAAGCTGTGTAACATCAACATTAAATTAAACATATGTGTGAAATCCCCAACTGTCATATTCTAATAAAGTATAGAGAGGAGAGCATCCGTCAGTTGACTCCGCTCTGGGGAGCGATACATGCATGGTTTATGTTTTAGGCCTTTCTTTCTTTGACAGCATGTCATTAAATGTTTTAGTCCCCCTGTGTCACGAAGGTCGCGCAGACTCCTAATCTCTTGTGTAACATGCAATAAAAATGGAATTAAATTGTCTTTTGGCATTATTGTGGTGGTATTTTTTGTTTCCTGTTCAACTTTCTTTAAATAAAACTGAATGTTTTGTACGGTTGACAACAAGAACAATTACATACTGAATTACCATTTGAATACATTTAAGAAATAGTGCATTATTAACGACACCGCGTAATTCTATTTATTTGTAGATGGAATTTTGTTGAGTTGAAAAACTATTTGTACTTCTACAACAACAACAACAACAACAACAACAACAACAACTTCTACATGAAGTTCTTACACTCAAATCATACACATCTAGAACTGTCCATGTAGAATAACGAGCATGGCTCATTGAGGACATCTAATCCCAGATATACCACGTCAGATATGTTACATGGGGGGGATTAGTTGCACTCACTTGCGTCGTCCATGACATCAATGTCGGTTCCCAGCTCAGAGCTGGTAAGGTGGTAGCGGTATTGAACTGGGTCATTGAGGGCCGACAACAAGATGAGTAGGACCACCGCATTGATGAGCTGTGGGAAAATAAAGATCAATATTAATAACACGTTTCATATTGGAGTTATCCCCTTTTTAGGTTCTTGGGTTAACCTTCTGAATTAATTGATCAGATGGACCGGGGCTTTTTCTTGGACTGTGATAAAAGTAAATGAGATGAAAAAGTTTTAGCTTCGACAAACGTTTTTATTATTCTTGTTATTAAGTACTCCGTTGGTTCTTTTGCTTATTTATTATTAGAGAACTTAGTCAGAAATACCAATCAAAATGTCATAGAGCCAAAAGGCCACATACTCAAATTGCTTGTTTTGTGAAACTTAGTCCACAATCCAAAGAAATTCAATTCACAAAAATGGAGAAAAGCTCAAAATCAGGTGCTAAAAAGATAACTAGAGTATCAAAACTGTTATCAATTACTGGGCCAATCGCTTCAGCACTACTGTTCATATGTGAAATTGATATTCGTACAACTGCTGCACAGGTTCATCTGCCCACCCTGCATGATTAGAAGACATTTCCACATCCTGCCTGTCAGTGTTGTACATCTAACCCCCTGATGGAGGCACCACGACGGTCTGCTGCTGCCTCGGCTCGAGCGCACGACATCTCCTCGATCAGTAGTGAGGTCACAGAGAGAGTGGGACTTACGAAAGGTCGCGGATTTACCAGGCTTACTGCACTATGTTTAAAACTTCAGGTTATCCCCGTGGTTAAAAACAAACGGAAGCAAACTCTAAATGTAACCGCTGCACACGTAGAGCCCGTCCACCGGGGCTGGGCTGGAGAAGTTGTTATTTAACAACAAGTGAACGTCAACGTGATAACGATAGTGCGCTATTACATCTCGTTATGGGATTAAAACAACATCTATGCACACAGTCAGAAGCCCTGGTCGGACACGGTGGCGGTAGATGAACTAAAACGTAACATTAGTTCACGTTGCAACATCCGCTAAAGAGCGAGGGCATCCTCAAAATGGCAAATCACGAATGAGTACCGGGAAACAAAAACAAATGAAGAACAGCAGGAACTATCGCAGTGAAAAACTCAACCGACGTGCATCAAATGTTCCCTCTGATATTGTGCACATGCAGCCGCGTGTGTGTGCACGCCTCGGCCCTGCCGTCCAGGAGGCTCCTCTCTTACCATGTACCAGATCCCCAGGATGATGGTGCCCGTCCGTACATGGCAGCAGAGGCAGCAGCTCGTCGAGTACCAACGGTCCCACGGCGAAATCATCATGTATCCTGCTGCGATCTTCAACTTATTTCATGAATGCCACCCCAGCAAAAAATAAATAATTATTATTCAAAAGCTACTGTGTGCAAAAAAAACAACCAACAACAACAACCCAAAAGATGTAATAGTTGGCGTCCTTGGTGCTCGGACCGCCACATCCAGCGCAGGGTAGAAACGATGTTCGTCTGTTTCTGTTTCTCCCGACAAACAAGAGAGCCGATAATCTGGCTCTCTCATCCAGGAGAGTCACGTGACCAGGGGAAGGATTTTCACCGAGATCCGAGGGATGGATGCCAAATGCTTTATAATCACACGAGATATTTCAGTTCAGCTCTTACGCGATGCTTTCTTTCAAAACCCCCTTTTGGCTCCAGTCTTTTCGTCGGCGTCGGTTTCTTTAATTGGGAGGATGTGAATGGTTTGGACTGTACTTCACTGATTTGATAAAGCAACACACTAACACCCTCACTGTAATTGGTTAGTTTTATGGTGTTGGTGTGAATTTGTTCATGTTTGCGTGTATTCCTTTTAAGTCAGTGTCATTGAAAGAGATCCTTATTCTTTCAATGGCACTGGTATAATACATGGTGTTAGTTGTGAGTTGTGTCATGTTTTGTTGGGCGTTGGAAAGGTTTTTTAAAATAAAAACACAGATCAAAGGTATAACCGATACCTCTCAGGGTTTATAAATCCTTTAAATGGAGAAGTCTGACAGAGTAAAGTCACTTTTGGGTTGAATTGCCCACAGATTGCATTCAGGGTTGGAACACCTGACTCGAGTCACAAGCAAAACTGGCTGAGAGCCACCAGTCCAAAGTTTCTGTTTTTGACTCCCCATGACAAACAAGAAGAAAAAGTTTGCACATCAAAGAAAGTCCCATGATTTTTGGCAAATGTAGCCTTGACCATGTCCTGGCAGCATTACCTGACTTTTTCTGTGATTGGTGATTAAACAGATGTAAAAGCCATAAGTTACTGTGGACCTTAAACACAGCACTTCATTTAGCCAGAGGAAGAAGTCCTTTACCGGCCTCTGGTGAAGGGCTGAATTATGGACCTTGATCAAGTGCAATAGAGCTCCATTTTGCACCAAGCGCCCCGCGAGCAGGTTAATCTGGCTGTGCTCCAATGCAGCGGTTACACTTTGCATGAAGTGACATCCTCTTGAAATAAGACAGGTTTCCCAATTAGTGTCATGTTCATTTAGCTCAATCTATTCTCAACACCAGGGGATTCACACTGAGACCGACTGAGATGACGTCACCACAATAGCATTTTCCTTCTCCTTTTGAGGAACTCTCAAACTAAATATAATGACTAATACGAATTGATGAGTTTTATACAAGCATTTTATTTCATGTCAGTTTGTCTCTGTCTGTGCAAACATCCAGGATCAAGCCTGACAGATGGGCCAGTGACAACAGCTCTAAGCTCTGGTGGGTGGACCGCATCATCGTCACATTAGGGGATTTTCCTCTCCTGCCATGACTTAATACTGACCAGACTGCCACCTCTTTAAATGCTGGAACGCAATCGGAAGAGGACTTAACGAAACTGATGGTCCATTTTTTCCAGCTTTAAACATTCCCCATTTAACTTACTTCAAACGAGTGTTTGAAATGTCAAACATGTATTTATGTACGCTCTGACATAATGACTGGAAATTCAAATCCTTATAATCCTTTTTGTTTTTGTCAGACCTGCAGACCCAGTGTTTGGGTGAACTGATCTGGTAGTTTGGCTGCATAATGTCACCACTTTCTACTGGATTGTTTCAGGATAGCACAACCTGTGAAACCTGTGGGTTTCAGACACGGGGACTTTGGATGGATCTTCTTCTTTTTATTAACAGCATTAGCGAGTGATTTTCATAGCCGGGCTAACTGCAGCACCACCCATCAGAGAGTGACCTTGAGTAAACATAGCGGCCTTTTGTACACATAAAACAAGAACATGACATCTCTCTGAAGTGAAGGTGAACGGACAGTGAGCCAGAGATTGAGAGAGATTAAAAACTGGTAAATCCTAAATAAACAGAGAGGTAAGAGATGGAGAGGCTGATGAGATGAAGGAGGTCAGGCTCTGGGAACATACTGTGCGACTGCCTCACCGCATGGACCGGGGCAGCTGTTTGGCCTCAGGAGGGTCACAGCAACCAGGGACCGTCACAACACTGACACACGTTTGCTCCATGACAGTGAATCCTCATTGTATCAATTGCAGATTTGCGATTAGTTTGAGAGAAAACATGAAATGAAGATGCCAGTGAGAGAGAGAGAGAGAATCATTTATATCAGGATTGCTTGTCTGGAATTCTGCTGCAAAAATATGCCTCCAATTCATACTTTAAGGTTATTTTGGATTAAAAGGTGGTAAAATCATCAGTGCATCTTAGGATAACAACTGATTTTATTTATTTATTTATTTATTTATTTATTTATTTATTTTTATATATATATATATATATATATATATATATATATATAGCCTGATGGGCTCTGGTTGTCAGAGTCAACCCCATCTTTATAAAAGTAAACATTTTATCTTTAAGCCCACCTATAATACACCTTACTGTTATGTTACTTTTACTTTTAGGCTTGAAGCCTCAAGAATAAAACCATAAATGAATAACGCAAACCAGTTTTAGTAAATTAGCCTTCGAGAAAAAAATGCATTTCTATGACAATGTAATATCAAGCAAATCTCATTTTTTTTATTTTTACCAAACAAACATAGAAATATCATTTGTATCTCCTCAAACAAAACCATTCACATAACCATGTCCTAGAGACAAGTATATAAATACATTGGATTGAATAAATTTGAATCATCAGTAGAAATTAAACAGAAAAGGGCGCTTGAAGCCACAGCGACGTCTCATTTTGTTCCATCAGCTCTAACAACTGTGCGTCAGCAGCAGCCGATCAACACCCAGATGCACGAGGCGCTTTGACTTCCAACAAAACAGACTCCTGTTCACGTCCGCTGCATTGGGTGCCAACAGAAAAGCTGCAATTCATCTCATTAAAAAAAAAAAAGCTATTACAGTATATACACCAAGTGGTAGTCCAGGACCAAGTACTAACAGTTAAAGCAAGAAATCATTCATTTCATTTCATGTACACACGTACTGTTATCAAAGTCATGCAAGATGAAATTAATTTCTGACATCAAAACTTGCAGTTGGTTGGAAACTATGAAAAAAGGATGCCAATGCACTTTCTATACAACATCAGGTTAAGGCAATGGAATTTAATTCCTTTTATATTTATATGTAATTGTGTGTGTGTGTGTGTGTGTGTGTCTCGTTTAAAACCAACTTTGATGTGGAATTGAAGCTGCTCTATAATCATACATCTATGTATTATTCATTCTCAGTTCAAGTTAAAAAAAAGAAAATCCCCCATCATAAATCCTGGATGTCCCCTTAAATCACCCCCAAATTATGCATCTCACATTCTGCAAAAAGGTAGTAAAAAACAAGTCATCAACATTAAAAAGGAACTCAAGACAGCCTTTTCACAGTGCAATCACGGAACTGGAAAAAGCCCTTACAATCTGTACATATGGCACGGCTTTTTGTAGCACAAAACTGGAAGAAAAAAAAAAATTAAAGAGTGCAGAAGGGACCGTTAAGTCTCTAGAAAGTCAACACAGTCTAGTCAGATAAAGACAGACACACTCAGAATGATAAAAGTAGGGGGACAATACTTAATAGTGCTACTGCTTCATGGGATAATCCCCCTACTCCTTTACTTCACATTACAGCGCCTCCTGGTGGTTTTGTACCAGTGTGAATCCAAATGTCATATTAAGACTCTTCTTCGAAGAAAAGATCCGATCCGTTCCATAACTGATAAATTAGTTACTTTTCAGCGGTCCGTGTATTCCGAAATTGTTAAGAGTTTCAAGAAAATCTGTCTAAATACACTGCTGTCGTGTCTTGCTGTGACTCTGAAGCTCAGGCAGCAGTGCATTTAGCCGTATTGTGGCAAAACATTGAACATTTGGAATATACAAAACACACGGATGGACATTGAAGAGGTGGATTACGCTGCAGGGACGGTTGTGGAGTTACGTTTCTATGGCCAAATACTTTGTGTTTTTTTTAGAAACAACCTGAATACAGCTGCCATTCTTCATAAAGGAGCTTTTATAAAACACACAGCCTACAGGCAGTGAGTGTTTGTACTGCAAGGATAGATTTTTTTTGAGGTATTACTTTAAAAGGCTAGGCAAACCTATTTTAACACAACACTCACACGTAATTTGTTTGTTGAAAGAGTTAGAGGTCATTTCTCCTTTCCATACTGGCTCCGTGTGGTGATACTTACTTGCAGTGACTACAACGTAAAGGTACAAAATGCATTTTTCTAAGTAAAGGTAATTCAGCAGTCTGAGATTTGCCAAATCAAAACTTTGTCACATGTAGCTTTATTGTCAGGGTTTTGTATTTGACTGGCAGGGCGTATTCCTCACACCTCAGCCGGGGAAATAGGGAAAATATAAAGACAACAGTTTGTCATCTAAAGGTCATTACTTTGTAAAATCGATCTGGCGACCCTAACTAAAGCCTCATATTAGCTTCAGAGGAACTTAAGAACGCATTTTTGCACAAAACGAGGAGCGTTGATTTTTAGTCCCATTTCTTACAGTTTTGCTCGATAAGGATTTTATTACCTCATGGGCTGTATGAAGAGGGAGGATAATTACAGAAACTTTCAACTCCAATGTACATATGCGCATGTGAGTTTTGATAGATAGATGAGACCAGCCCTCACATACAGCTTGCTCCCACACATGTCAGTTACTAATAAAGGGGCAGAGGCAAGGCAAACAAAAGAAAGTGCAATATTCTGGGGAGCAAAACAGGTTTGCTTCTCTTGAAACTTTCATTTTGATGAAACAAAAAATAAAACCGGTTTTGTATTTTTGGGTTAACAATTATAAATGTACTCTCGTGGATGGGAAAAAAACCCCACTTTTGATGCCATAAAAAATTATTACATGAACATGTACCTCCACTGCAAGTCCACCTCCCTTAGGAACTCCACTCTGGTTGCAGTGTGCAGCAAATAGTGCAAATTAGTTAAGATTTGAGTCCACAGGACCACAATTCATCACTAGATTTAGCCAAGCAGGTTATATCCACTGCTTTTATTCTTTTTGTTTCGATAACTAAAGAACTGTTAATGTATCTCAGAAAGAAACTCTGTACCTGGTAATTATTGCATGTGACACGTTTTACAATCATTTGCATATGCTTCGTCTGGACCGGTGTGACTTCATGTTTCCCTGCGGACCTTCTTCTTCTGGGAGGGCTTCGGAGGCTCCACAGTCGGCTCAGACTTCTCTGCAAGTAGATTCAAAAGGAAAAATAAGAGGAGTTGTATTTACAACCATCTCATTGTTACTATACTGTTCGAACATGCATTTCCTCTTTGGGACTTTCCCCCTCACTGTGAGTGGATACAAACTCAGAGTCTGAGCGACCTACTCTGAGAGGAGGATGCGCTGGGATTCTGCTTTTTGGTGGCCAGGACAGGAGGCTCTTGGGCTTTGGGTTTCGCATTGACCAGGGGCACTGTGCTCACCGTCTACAACCAAAGACAAAACAGAGATAATGCCTACATTTAATGTGAATATGTACAATTAAATAGAATAAATAAAACAGTTGCATACTTCAGTGCAAGATATTAATCTGAAAGCTTGATGTTTTTTTTCTTTTTCTTGCCTGAGCCTCAGATGCAGTCTCCTCTTCTGCTTTCTTCTTCTTTTTCCTCTTCTTCTTGGATTTGTCTCCTCCACCGGAAGGATCGTCAGGGTCCTTCTCATCCTCCGATACCTGCCACAACAAAAACAGACACTAACAAGTTCTGGTAACAGTGATGTACATGGCAGAAAGAAGAGGTCATTTGTGAGATGGAAACAACAAGAATATATGAATCACCAAAGAGGATCAAAGGCAGTCGGTTGCTCATTGTGTTGCTTGTGGCAAAATAAAAAAGCAATAAAATCTAGAATATAAAAAGCCTAATTCAATGTTATTAGGACTTTTGGGTCTTGCGAAGGGATAATTTAGATAAGTCTAACAGATGTGATAAGCCACGTGGGTGAGTGTCAGTGATACCTTGTTGGGGACAGGCTGTTCCTTTAGTGGAGGCGCTGGCGTCACCAACAGGGGGGGCTCTTCGTAGTTCCCCCAGTGCTCTTCTGGGGCATTCCAGTCAGAGCTGGGGTCCACTGCTGCCATCCCATCTAAAATCATTCACATCATCAGGATGGCAGTTACAGAAAACATTACAAATTCAAAAGCATATACGCGTCTTGAAAATGTATACTTTTGCACATGCATTTCAAAACTACACTTTCACTTCCTCTCACAAAATTATTGGAACAGTTTTACTTTTCTTTTTATGATCTGCCGTTATGAAGAAGGCTGCGTTGCGTTGAATGGCTTGCTAAAATACTCACTGAATCCAGACCATTCATCATCAACATCAGGGGGCCTCATCCACTGCAGCTCCACTGAAGTTGAGATTGGGTCTAAGAAGACAGCCGCAGAGTGAATGGGAGAGGGAGGGAGGTAAAAAAGAAAAAGAAAAAAAAAGAAAATTAGTCATTGTTTAGAAAAAAACAAAAACTCACTCATTGCACTTGCTCTTCAAATTACACAACCAGGAAGGAGAGTCTGGTGTGTGACCGGGTGATAAAGCTGACTGTTAATCACAATACCGACCTGTGGAGTTTAGTCCCAGCATGGAGAAGGTCACAGTGTTGAGGTCAGTCTTTATCCGGCCATCAACGCCACTCCATGCTGCTGGTGAGAACACGCAGAAACACATACTGAGATATATATATATATAGTTGGAATGCTGTTCTGGCAGACTAATATGCTGTTCTTAAAGAATAATATATTTATCCTACTGATGTCTAGACTTAAAGAGTCGAGGGAGAGAACCACTGTCTCAATTAAAGTATAAAATCGCCGTCCACAGTCAAAAATATTCAATTAGTGTAAAAACAAGGCCTTAAATAGGGTTTTATCACAGATTATTAATATTTCACTATGCCCATTTTCAGTGCTTTCATATGAAAGCTGCAATGCTTTGCTCCGTTTACAGTAAATCGCGTGACACTTTTCCAGAAAGTAATACCTGAGGTTATTTCACATTATAAAATTAAATATGTTTTACTGCAGGTGTCTTTGTTGAGCTAGCAGTTGATTTCAATTTAGAGTTTCAATGATTTAACCTCCTGCTAACATAGTCCCTTTACAAATGTAAATTACAATAACACTTCTGTCCAGCAGATGGATCAGTTGGATGTAGTTTTTTTTAAATTACTATGATTTCAGTGAAATTCAATCTTATTTTAATTTTTCCTATTTTTATGTTGTCAGTCAAACTGGCAATATTTAACCGTTACTGTGGCCGGTCTTGAAAATTCTGTAATAATCATATAGACACAAAGGACATTATATGATGAAATCTCTGATCTATCTCCCTGTTCAATGTTTGGACTCTGCTGTGTTATACTGCATTCTAAATGCCTATATGTGCTGTGTAGAAAGCTCTATATGGTGGAGGTAATACCTTGTGTTTCCTGTCCCCAGGACTGAGGCTTCGGTGGGGCCCTGTATTGTGTAGCAGTGGGGTTGGCACTCCACTTGGTTCCCTCCTTAGCACCCATCTGACGTGGGATCTTCAAAGACACATCAGTCCAACCTCCACCATTGACTGAAGGCTCCTCTCTCCAGCTGGAGGACACTGTGGAGAAACACATTGGGGGAAGATAGAGTCAGACTGGAAGCTTTCTTTAGTCTAGCAGCTTCTGTATTTCAGAGTTCAGACCAAAGTAAGTGATTTTAAAAACATTGTATACAGGCTTGTCCAGTTACCAAACCCAGGAAGGCAGCTTCATGTATATCCTACATCTCTTCTTAATATTAGACAAAGTTTTACTGGGGAAAATAAAGAAAACTAAATAAAGATAAAAAGGAAGCCGTTAAATCGTTTCCCCATGTCAGTCACACAAAATAATGGTTTGGCTTTGTCTTTACCAGCTCCACTAGCTGTTTCCCTCTTTCCAGCGGTTCTGGACGGCAAGGACTCTGAAACAAGTGTGGGGAAAATAATATGCTTGAGAAACTTACAATATTACAAGATAACGCTTGTTAAAGCATGAGTGAACTGATCACATCAAGCTGCTCCATACAGTAGAAGATTAGCCCTGGCTACGCTGTATGTTAATAAATGTTCAGCAGACTGATGAATACCATGGTTTCCTCTGTTCTTCTTGGTATTGGCAGGTGCAGTGGCCACAGCTGCCTCCACGTTGCTCTTGGGAACCTCCACCCCTCCTGGGCTACCAGAGTCTTCAGGGCCCCTGTCCTTCCTGCGCTGCTGCCTCTTCTCTCGGTTACTGACTTTGGTCTCCCATGCACCTGGTGGACAGAAAAAAATAACATAAACTCGTTGCCATGTGCACAACAATGATAAAGAAGTATTTTAGATCATTGACTGTGGGGAAAATTTGGTTGATTATTTAACCGAGAGGCTGGCTAGGACAGGAAAACTGAATGTTAAGTGTAGCAAGTGAGGCTAACCAAAACCGCAGAGTTCAAGAAGGTTGTGATTACTGAACACAGGATGGGTGTATACTTGGTAAAACAGTTAGTTTAAAAAGGAGACATTGTTATGAAATTTCCCTTTTAACAATTGAATCTTACCATCGTCGGGTTCCTTCCCATCATTTGTAGACACATGCTGGGCTGGTTTGACATTTGTCTTGGTTTTCTTCTTGTTCTTTTTCACCTGCACTGGGGCCTGTACCTCATGCACCTGTGGAGAGAGAGAAACCAAAGTTATATTGAAATAAGGTATGGGGGTTTCCAAAAAGGTTATGCTAAAGACATGCATTTATTTTACTTTTTGTTCACTTTGTTGTCCTTTGAAACACTGCCACACTGGCAAATTCATATTTCCCCATCATCAAAGCTGTCTCATAAAATAGTTTTGTCTCCAGCTGCTCGAACCTACCTTCTCGGTTTTGATCTGTGGGGCCGGCTTGGAAACAACCTCTGTCACCTTAACTGCTTCTTGAGCTGCAGCCACTGGCTGTCCATTGGATTGAGTGTTCTGGGGGGGGAAAGATAGTTGATGATCTATTACATTTACTTTCACACAGCTTTAATATGCAGAATAATCTAACTCACTTTTAAATTCAAGATGAAACTTCCTGAATTTGTAGTATATGTTATATTTAAACCATTAAAGTGTTTAAAAGGAATTATTTACTTATATTACTAAAACTACGCAGGTTACAGCTGACTGTAATTGGGTAATTGGTTGTACCTGTCTGCAAAGACACCTGTCTGTGGATTGAATCGTCCTGAACGTGTGGGTGTATATAGTGACGGTGCTGACTGGACAACAGCTTGATAAGCAGCACACCTGGTCCGCAGAGGTGTGATAATATGCCCTGTTCACGTTTCAAGCAGGCTCCAGTTCATTCATCAGACATGCGACGGCAGGCTTCAGGTGTTGGCCTCCGATAACGTTTCAGCTCGCGAGCATAAACCACCATCAGCTAATGACAGCTCGCTATGCTTACACACAGATAGCCGGAGATAGACGGCATTTACCTGCCATAAGCCGTGATTCACTGTCTACTGATTTATGTGATCTTTTGTCAGTGGGTCACGTGATTGTCCCTCGATAACGTTAGCTTGTTCAAACAAAGTGACGCTAATGGAGTGAGGCAGTAACGTTACATTTAACTGTATTGACACAATACCAATGGGGATAAATAGTGCATATATATATTAACGGTACCCTTTCGACCGTTTTCTTCTTGTTCTTCTTCTTCGGTTCCTCTGGTTGGGCCGTTGGAGCCGAAGCGGCCTCCCCCGGCTCCCCGGTGCCTCGGCTGCTTGGGGATCCCCGTCTTTTCCCGAGCAGCGGCCCGCCGCAGACGGCGGCCCAGGACAGGCGGAACAGCAGCAGCAGCCCCACCGCGGCCGCGGACAGGACGACCCACGCCGGGTACGCGTCCGGCTTCAGACCCAGGTCCACCCCGAACTGGTCCCGGACGTACCCTTGTCCCGAAGACAGGAGCTCCTTCAAACGGCCGGAGAGCAGTTCGGCTTTTTCCAGCGCAAAACCTCGCAGGTCCCGAGCCATGTTTCCTAATCTCGGTGACACAGTTAGCTTAGCCGCTAGCTGTTAGCTCTCATCAGCAGCAGCGTCCGGATGCTAGCGGAGGAGTGGCTAATCGGATCCGACTGCTGGGACGACCACTACAAAACTACACCTCGTAGTTCATAAACCACTGCTTTATTTTGACCGATATAAATATTCAAAGTCCTCAATATCAGCCGGTTTCGGGCATTAAGCCAGACATGAGTCGTGTCGTCACACCATGTTTATAACTGACGTCAATCACCGCATTTGGAGGTAAAGCTGCTGAATGAACTTGGCTGTCTGATTGATAGATAGATAAATACTTAATTAATCCCACAAGGGGAATTCTTTTCGCTGATGTCCGATAATTCATCACAAATACTATCCAGTCACGATAAAAAAACATTTTTAATGTACATAAAAAATGTATCTGAATCTGAAAGTATTGGGGCCAGAACTGCTGACTAACATTTATTGTATATATTAAAGTGGCAATCCTTAATATTTCAGTTATACTAGAGTAATTATCTTCGAGATTGCCACTTTAACCATCTTCAAATATCCAGTGAGGTACAGAATAATCAAGATATTTATATATAATGTTATGTTATTTGCATGCCTCCCTAGTAAAGGTAACAAAAACAGCCATGGGAAGAAGGATCCATTGGTTTACTCAATTTCACTTTGCAGACTGTATTGGCTGCTAATTAAGTCCAGGCGTAATTCTCATTACCTTTAAAAGCTGTAACTTGTCAACAATTCACTTGTCCATTGTAATACGGTCACAGTATTGTAAAGAGACTTTTGTCAATTACTGCTTAAAGTAAATATATATAAATATTGCGTAACAGTAGGCCATCTCCATTTCAGAAGTCTGCATCCAGAGTGAATTCACAGTCTGTCGTGCTGGACATCACCCCAAATCTCTGATACTCTGCTACTCGTTTCTCAAAGAAGTTGGTTTTCCCCTCTAGTGAAATGGACTCCATGAAGTCAAATGGATTTTGAGCTTGGTATACCTTTTGATTAAAGAAGAGAAAAAAAAGATTACTTAAACTCAGTAGCGGGCCGTCAGGGCCAGCAAGGCCTTCTCTGCTGGCCTAAACATCATCAGAATATAAATTAAATTTTTATATATTTTTTTCCACAAATATGTATTAAATTATTCCACAGTCTATTCTCCTCATTTCATAGCTTTTCTCTTGGTTGCGCTGCTTCCAGCCTCAGGTCGAGAGCGGAGGGCTGGCCTTTACGTTAGCGCTTTTAGCCGTCATGTGTTGCTAGGGAACAAGAAATCTGCCCTGAGGCCTTCAGAATCAACAGTGCTGGCGTCTGTAGCTTAAAGTTAATGGAATCTAAACTGTGGTGTTAACCAATCAGATTTCGAGTTGTCGACACCGGGGCCAGCATGCAGGCGTACAATGACGTCAGCACGGGCACGTCTTTTGATTGGATGCGCACTGGTGAGAGGCAGAGCTAGCAACCTGTGGCTAACTGAACGAGCTAGCGTTAATTCGTGTAGATAGGTATAGAAGCGTTGTTTTTGTGTTATTTTTTTAACCCACAATGGCTGATGGATGACAAGAGATAAATTTGGTCGCAGAAATACAAACAACGCCATTTTCAAGACGGACTACGCTATGTTAAGGTGATGCAACGCCTAGTTATAATGCGTTTCTGTCTAAATGTATTATAGTTTCTAGAGCCATGGCGTCATAATGATGGTATTAAGAGGTGGATTCATTCAGGGAGGACTGTGTAGGACATCACTGAAGGCCTAGGTGTGAAATGCACGGCCCGCTACTGCTTAAACTTCACACTATTACAAACCACAAACAAAAATTACAATTCATTAACACATCTTGATGTTATTGTCATTATGGTCTTGTTTGGAAAGCTCTAGATTGTGTAATGGGACTTCAAGTTTTCTCAACCCAGGCGTCTTCTGCTTTAACATAACAGCTACCGCAGTATGAAGGGGTTCATGAGCAATGACCATTTGGCTTTCATTATTTCTATTACATGATAATAACCTTTGCCAGTCCGAGGTCAGCGAGAAGCCGGTCGGCCACAAACTCGATGTACTGTTTCATCAGAGAGCAGTTCATTCCTATGAGATCCACTGGCAAGGCCTCTGTCAAAAACTCCTGCAACAACAAACATGACATGTTTCTGTATTAACAGATCTGGTATGGGTTATCAAGAATTTGGTATTTCTGTCTATTGCAATGGGAGTTGATATCAACAAAGTAAACCAAGCAGAGATATGCTGATTAAAAAAATGTATAATGTGTAGTGTAGAGTTAAGCATATTCCCTCAAACATTAGCTTACCTGCTCAATGCTAACAGCTTTGGTGATGATGTCCTTCACCCGGTCCTCTGAGGGTTTATTCACCAGGTAGCTGTACAGCAGGCAGGCAAAGTTACAGTGCAGGCCCTAGGAGACACAGCAATATACAGGTCAGAGTTAATAAAAAAAACAAACAGAAGATCAATCAGAGCCTGTACTGTGATGAAATGCAAACTGTGACCATAATACATACCCAAACTGACCATAGAGACTCTGACCATTTCTAAACAGCAAAGTGTGAATGGGAGAGCTGAACAACACTGCTGTCACAGCCACAGAGTGCAAAATGCAGACTTTAATATAGAACAGAAACCTCAGTTAGTTTAATGGCCTGAAATGACTTGCACAGCCTAACCTCTACACAGCATCCCAACATAATAGCTACCTCAGCATTATGCAAGAGCAATGACTTTCAACATTTCCATGGTGTATAATCCAATGTGCTGCAGGATGTCATGGATAACCTAAACCTCCTGGCTCTAATTTCTTATTTGTAGCCTGAGATCTAACTTAAGTCCTCTTCCCCGTTTTGAACGCCACTGTAATTTATTCCAGCTGCAGTTAAAATCGGTTGTCCTTTTGACAGATCAAACTACGTTTTTTTGTTTGTTTGTGAATTCATCTCACCTCATCCCTGCTAATCAGCTCGTTGGAGTAGGTAAGGCCAGGCATTAATCCTCTCTTCTTGAGCCAATAGATGGCAGCGAATGAGCCAGAGAAGAAGATGCCCTCCACGGCCGCAAAAGCCACAATTCGCTCTCCTGAGGGGAAAAAAAAGTGTCAAAACTATTATTAAGAACAGATAATGGTATGCTACTCTGGGTGAGAGTTCCTCAATATTATGTGATTTAAAATATGTTTGCATGTTTTATCTCCGCACACGTTCTTGTGGTTACTATCACTTCCGGTAATTGGCACAGGGGTATGGTTTCACTTTATTAACAGACAAAGAGGGTGAACTAGGCTCCGATATTTTCTGTTGACCGTCAGGTCCTCCTTTAGTTATTCCAGTACAGTTACTGCTTGTAATTCCTTTAGTTTCAGGAAATGACATAAAAACACATCTGGACTTGGTATGGATTGTTTGAACGCTCCACACAGTTCGGAGCCAACTTCGCCTCTTATCGGGGTTTTCATTTATAGTAATCGCTACAATCTTCCTCACCAAATGTGGATTTGGTGTCATTTATCCACTTGAGGGCCCAGTCTGCTTTTCGTTTCACACAAGGCATCGTCTGAATGGCGTTAAATAAATAGTCCCTGAAACACACAATTCATACAAAATGACCTTCTTTAGCTAGACATATAGCACCAGCATAACGAATACAGTGGCCGAACTAGGAAAAGTACTGACTTGCATTTTTGTATTAATGAGACCCAACAGTGAATTGAATTCAAACATGTAAAATAAAATAAATATTGTACAACAATAAAACTTTTTATGAATAGCCTGTTGCTGCGGAGGCCATGCAATACTAATACTAGTCTGTAGGTACATAAAAGCTGCTGCAGCTGGGAATGCAACAGAAATCCCCAAAGTGCAGTAAACCTAGCCTGTGATGAACAGGTCCTGTTAAGGTTGAATGAAGAAAGCTCCTAAAGCAACTGTCTTATGCTTTTATTTTGTAACTTTGTCATAATAAATGTTTTGTAATTTTTCATAATTAATATTTTGTAACATTTTCGTAATTGATATTTTGTGACGATTTCATAATCCGTATGTGTAGACTATTTCATAATTACTGTATGTTTAAAGTATCTCAAACAGTATGTTTAGACCAGTTCATAATTACCGTATGTTTAAAATATTTCATAAATCGCTATGGTTAGACTGTCATATTTACCGCGTGTTTAAACTGTCTCATAATCCGCGGGTGTATAAATCGTACCAGGACATGAAACAAGGACAGTGAAACAAGGACATTGAACCAGGACATGGAATTACGGACACTAAATCACGGACACGATATGTTACGCAGTCGCGGGGGCTCACGCAAACCCGCAAGCAGACCGGCGCATGGTCGCAGCAGAATGACGCATTAAAAATGCGTCCCATGGGATTTATAGGGACGGGATGTTGCCACGTGACGGGACTTGCACAGGTAGACGCGGAGGAGAGAGAGCTGCTGCGCAATTCTGCTTCATGAATCATTTGTTATTTTTCATACCGTGTATTCAAGGTGTAATTGTTTTCTTTTCAAAGTAAATACTTTTTTACTGTAACTTCGAACCAGCATTCGGCTTGTTTATTAGCAGATTCATCATTGGGGCTCGGCCTCTTCGTTGCGCGTCTCGAAGGATATACTCTTCAAAAGCTGAGGACCTTATTCTTCACAGTGCAAGACTTACAGGTTATTTTTAATCTTAATCAAATTTGATTAAGATTAAAAATAACCCGTAAGTCTTGCACCTGTTCATCGCAGGCTAAGTTTACTCCACTTTGGGGATTTCTGTTGCATTCCCAGCTGCAGCAGCTTTTATGTACCTCCCTATAGCTATATAGGGAAAACTTGTCCGACTATGGTTATGCACTTGCTCTCAAGGCACTGAGGGACATCATCCTTACCATCTAACCATTGTCACTGAGTATCAGAAGTGAGGACTTGACCAAAGAAAGAAGAAAAACTAACCTCTCTTTTAGTTCCCTGATATAAGTGTTGATGAGCATGCTGTACATCTCTGAGTGAACAGTCTCTATTAGGATCTGGAAGCTGTAGAACGAGCGAGCTTCAGGGACCTGCACCTCCTGGCAGAACCTCTGCACCTGTCAGATGAGACAGAAACATAAGCATAAAACCATCATCTGAGCTCAATCCATTAGTGCTTGTGGTCGGTTGATTAAGAAAGATTGCATCTCTTTTATCGCATACAATCTCCAAAACATCTGTTACAGCTGAGTGAAATTCCTCACCAGGTTCTCATTGACGATACCGTCACTTGCAGCAAAGAAGGCTAGGACATGGGAGATGAAGTGTTTCTCCTCCGGTTTCAAACGTTCCCAGTGTGGCAAGTCTTTGGATAGATCCACCTGAAAGACAACATCAAGTCTCAGATATTGTTCAGGTTGTTCCAGTGATAACAGGCTGAGGTGGGTGACACAGTGTTGCTTTTAGTTTTGTTGGTGTTTTTTTTTATTATAAATATATAAAAAAAAAAAAATATATATATATATATATATAAATAAAACTTTGTGGGAATCATCTTGAGAAGAAAAGAAGGTAGTACTTTCTTACATTTTGAGCTTTTTTTGTTACTTCATTAGTAGTTATTTGACCTCAAATAGAATGAAACTGTTATGTGTGTGTTTTTGTGTTGTGTTCTCATTGAGGTACATTTGGGCAGTAAAACTTTCCCTTAAACCAACTGGGTAAACACTACAATGACAGTATTTACTGGGTGCAATAAGAAGCTGATCCCCACCTCCTCCACCGTCCAGAAGGAGGCTTGAGCCTGCTTGTACATCTTCCAGATGTCGGGGTACTGGATGGGGAAGACCACGAACCGTCTGGGGTTGTCTCGCAGCAGAGGTTCCTCCTCCTTCTCTGAAACATTTCGGCAGTCCGGGTCTTTATCTTTAAAGACATTCTAGAAAAGACCCAGAACACAGTGAGTAAACATATTTCCACCTCACATTATGGTATTTTATGTCCTTCAATTTAAATGTGCTACTGCGCTTGCGCACCAACATCCAAAACAAAGGACTAAGTTCTACTTGCTAGCATTTCTACTTCGTCACTTCCTATCAAGTGCTAAACACGATTTAACCCCCAACGGCGTCACTGACAGTAGAGATAGCTAGTTTATCGTCACACGTGCAGATTAGGCCAATTTTGAAACTGTTCCAATGTCCGTCATTAATCCGCAATAACCTAAAAACACGTCGCTCTCGGTTAGTGGACTTTAACTTGACTGAGCGAAGCAAACACTCTTCCATGTGAGGTGTCCTTACTGGTTATTTAGACGTTACGTACCCCTGAAGATACAATTCACAGCGACGTTAGCATGTTGAAATAGCTTACCGACTCCTGAAGGTTATCAGGCTGCCGAGCTACACTCATCACATCCATGTCCTCTAAAGTAATCCTGTTCACCGTCGGAGTCATTCGTAATGTTGGTTTCAGTTATTCCAGCTTGTGGTACGTCTCATGTCGTTGTGTGTGAATGCAGCTGCAGCTGTCTTGGTGAAACCCTTTAAACCAGCAGCCACACACCCACACACGCGCACACACACAGAGGAGCAGCGCCTCTAGTGGTCATGCACGAGGCCTGTTGTGTTACAAAACCTCATCATCCATTTAGTGGAATGACAAAAGTCCCCCTAATGACTCTGCTGAAACCCCCCTCACTTCACTTTCACTCATCACACTGCAGTCTGAGACATGGGCAAAATGAGTAAAACAAGAAGTTCACTGAATTTCTTTTATTGGACAGGAATGCAATTTGACACATTTAAACATGGACGAACTACTTCATACAATCCCTTGTATTTTCAACGATAGCATAGCCATAGTATGTGTATTAACCAATGAAATCAGCTCGCTACGCTGTTAAATTGTGTATCCCCAACCGAAACACATCATTTGTGCAGACCCAAGTGCATCCCTGGTACTTCAGCATAAACACCTGATGAAAGGCCATTGGTGGATCCTCATCTACCTGTTGCATAAAAAGTATCTGTCAGTACAATGATGACTGAAACTGTGATGTCAGCTAAAGCAGAAATGTGCTATACCACAACACACAGGGTTTATTTATATAAAAAAAAAACATTACCGTTTACCATACATGCAATATTCAAAGATAGTTAGATTGTGAAGGGAGACAGTTGCTTGATCTGTAAGAAAAACTTTGCTCTATTTTCAAAAAAATGTTGAGACAATTAGCAATGGCAATTAGATGGAGCAGGTGCATGTTTAATCAATAGTGGGGTTAAGGGGAAAAATAATTGTAAAAAATCTCTCACACTTCACATTAAGTACTTCATTCATGGTTCTGTTGATGTGGCCTGTAAATAACAACACCACCTCTTTCACATAAACAGCTTGTAGCTGAATTGGAAAATCTAAATTAACAGAGCCAGTTGATAACCAGCTAACCAGTTATCCAGGACGGTCAATGTTAGGCTCAATGAAACCAGGTAACCCAAAGAGAGCCGGACGGAGTTGAACTCGCTTTGTGCTAAAATGTTCCAGCTTACCTTCAACTGTCCAAACACCATGATGAAGATACAACTATCCAGCGTTGGTTGGACGTCTTGTCCTGTGATAATGTGCTTAATAGTCTTAAATGGCAAACTCTGCGGATAGGAAACAATAGCATTTATTAGTATACGCGTGCGTATTACTGCGTAGTACTTTAAAAAAAAGAGAAAAGAATGGTGAATTGTGACAAATACAAACTGAGGAAGAAGAGACACATACTGCTAATTTGCCGGAGATGGCTGCTTTCCCCGGAAAAACTGAACCTTCCCACGTCAAACAGGCATCAGCACTCTAAGGAAAAAAGCATGTTAACATTAAGTACACATGAAAAGCCATGTAGAGTGGTCGCTCACATCCCCAAAGAATACTGAAGGCACGTGACCAAAAAGTAGACAGCAATGTAGATATAAATAAAAAAGGTCCACACACTGTGGCTTCCTGACATGCAATATATTAGCTCATCCACAAGTGAGGTTTAAAGCTAATGCAGTGTGCTGTCCTTTATTTATATTAAATACATGCAAACAAATATATATATATATATATATATATATATATATATATATTAACCATGAATGTTGTTTTTACAACAGTAACTTTGACTGTGGTTGTCAAGTGTGATGAAATATGGTTTGTTAGTGACACCACATGCTGAAGTATATCAAAACAGGCAATCATTAAATTAAGAGATTTTGATTGCCTGTTTTGATATACTTCAGCATGTGGTGTCACTAACGAACCATATTTCATCACACTTGACAACCACAGTCAAAGTTACTGTTGTAAAAACACTGAAGGAAACGTACATATAGTTCACCCAGACTTGTCCTGGGGGAATTGTCAAACTGGTTATAATATTCTTGGACGAAGCCCTCTCCAATCTTTTGCCATATTTCTTTCTCGGCGGCCATCTGTGAAGCTTTGGATCTGTAAAAGAGAAGAGTCTCGTCAAAGTGGCAGTCGGCTGTAGACTATTCACCGAACTCATGTTGCCACACGACATCGGGGAAGGAAGCAAAAGGGACTGGATTCATTTGTGGGGAGCAGACCGTCAGACGATCACCGCCCACTGTCGACCTCCCAGCCAGACCTGCTGGACCAAACGCAACTGAAAGTGGAGTCGAGACGGAGGACAGCAGAGATGGAAGATAAGATAACCCAGGTAGGACCTAAGGCTACCCCACCACCTAATCTGCTGCTGGCTAATGTCCTGTCGGCTAATCCAGCAACAGGGGGTCGTGAAACAGACCCCGTACTACGAAGCAGGATTTGGTGTTGGGGGATAACTTCGAGGTTTAACCCTTTCAGTCCTACGACAGAGGTTCACTTCTTACCGGGGCAGATCCCCATGGTTACTCATGCTGCACACCTCAGGTTATGTTCAAGATAAGAGATCAATTTGTGTAAAAGCACCACCTACTGACCAATCAAAGCTTGGTTCGTGGATTGTTAGATAATGTTAGACAAATACAAAAAGTTAGTCATAAATATGTAAATTATTAGGCTTTTAATATCACTTTCCAAACATGAGATCTGGCTACGATTACACGGGTTTAATCTGTTTATTTAATGTGTTGCTTAGATGTATTCTTATGACATGTTTTTTTTTGCCTTATTCTTTCAGCTGCTACCCTGGCCCTGTGAAACAGACTGGGGAAGTTCGAAACTTCATTCATAATGTTGACGTTCAAATTTGATAAAGATTATGCTCCAATAATAGTATTATACTATTTGTAGACATGTAATTATAGTCTGATCTACTCGTCCGCTAGATGGGCAGTGATATTATCAGCCTATTCATTTACAAAGTGGTTACACAATCATGGCACCGGTGATGGCGGAGAAAAACTCATACTAAAGTCTTGGCCCAATTTGATAGGATCCATTAATAAAAGAGAGTCAGAATTTGTTTTGGGATTGAAAGTTTCATAAAAATCTATTCTGCTGCAGGTTAACGATAATCCACCAAACTTCAGTCTCTTGTGACTCTACATTTAGCACTCTATCACTGACATTTTGTCACATTTACTTTCAATTGCGTTGAATACAAACATCGGAGAATGAGGACATTAATACAAAACTTTGGAAAAAGCCTCCCAGATATTGATTTGTTTGATTTGTTGAGGAACACTATGAGAGCTCTGACGAGTGAAGCTGGTCCCCGGACTTGAGATTTATTCAGACCTCCCTCAACTTGCACAAAAAGTCGTTTGACATATAGCTAAGTTAATTAATTATACATTAGCCATCTTTCCTGCTGAGGGATACAGCTGCGAATAAACATCAGGAAACTGACCTTATTTAACGTTAAGTCACGTTTGAATGGGTTCGGAGGTCCCGAAAAGTTTAATGTTACCGGGCAAAGATTAGAAACAGATTCAGGTGCATCCAAAAACTAACTTCCTACCGAGATATCCCGGGACGTGAGCCCGTGTCAGACAGAAACTAGCCCAACACCGTGTGCGCTGTTGACCGTGGCTCCGCTCCGGAGCGTCACAGGTCCACGACGGCTAACGCTAGCACTCGGATTAGACCTCCCCAGATCTATTCTATCGTCGTGATACTTGTCTCAACACAACCTTGTTATCACGACTTGTTGTCGGCAAGCTTCACTTAAACAGTATCTGACCGCGTCCGTAAGTTTGAGCTTACTTTTTCAACCCAGCATGAAGATGGATTCAACGAGGCTGTTGGGGTTCCCGCTTCCTCGGAGAGACGACAAACCGATGACGTCACTTGCAGCTGACCAATGAGGCCCAAGAACTAGTTGGAACAGTTGCCCTGAGTTTGTCTGTAAGGAGCTCAACACCCATGTTAGTTTAAATGTATTTTGCCGTTTCGTATTGACAATTTATGAAATTGTACATGTGTAATTGTTGAATAAATAATTATTAAAAAAAACAAAAAAACAAGCTCAACACCCTGAGCCTGATAGATGGTTGGACGTTAGTGCCGTCAATCCCAGAAAAAGAGGCGGGATTTGTATGCAGTCTAAAGGCAAATCTGCCTGAAAAACTGAACTCGGGGCACAAAGAATCACACCATTTTAACTTGTCTGAAATCAGTCTTTAATGGTTATTAAAAAAGCATATATACCAAATTTAACCTGTAAATGAAACATATTTATTCCTAACTATTTTAGCAAATAAAGAATCAAATAATAACTCATTGGTATTGTCTCCCATGAAGGAGATCCAAACAACTGCCACTTAATGTTACAAAACTCAATCACAGCTCCAACCTTTGCCCAAACTTTCATCATGAACTATAAACTAACAACTCCACTATAGTGTGCTTTTATTGAAAAGGTGCTATCAAATATGTACCCCCATATCAACGAGGCAACTGTCATCCACAGCCAGTAACTCAGGCTAGCAATAAAGCAAATATTTTGAAATGGAAGACATTAAATGCTAAACTGGATGAGATCCATATTGCTCGGGGAGAGTGATGAGACATTAGAAATACAGATTAATTCATCACTACTTGCAAGTCTTTACAAACACCAGTAACAGGAATGAAAGTTATAAAAAAAAGCTGGGTTAATTATTTATGTAATACATCTTAAGATCTGTACAGTTCCTTTTATTGTACCTTGCTTACGGTGTCAAATTGGCAAGTGGGATGGCGTTGTCCTCCTGACTTGTTACAAATCCAACATTGTTTTCTGCACAAATAGTGAAACAAAACTGACGAAGATGAGACCCATTGAGGCACTTTTAAAATCATTTTGCTACAGTTCAGTGCTCTGACTGCCAGGAAAATGACACTCAAAAATGCAGTCTTCCCGCACTTGACTTCCAGGGGACTTGTTCAGAAAGGCTACTATTGCTTTGTCGAGGCCGCTGCACCAAAAGATCCTCTTGCAATGGATGGCAGTAAAAGTTGTCTCTACAGTTTCACCCAACAGGCCTCCGAGGTTAGAACCAAGTGATGTGTTAAATGTTTTAGCATGTCACTGCTCTGGCTGTGATGTGAAATAATCGTCTGTCTGGAACACGCTGGGGATCTCTTGACGCTGATGTGGTGCTGGTCTTCTTGGGCTGGCCGGTTTCTGTGAGTGAAGAGACACAAAATGAATCCTAAATATCCAATAGCACTGCCTGGAGTAGAATTACAACAACTTGCGTGTAGGATTTTTTTGAATGTTTATTGGAGAAAGGTCTCTGTTCAACTCAGTGGCACAAAAGATATTTTCACACCATAAGTCACTGGTTATTTGAACTACATGAAGGCGCTCTCACGTTTAAGAAGCCTGGTACACTCATGGTGCGGAGGATCTTCTTGAAAGCACCCGGAAGTGTTCCTAGGTCTCCCTCTGCCTGCGTGACCTGCTCCTCCATTGCATTGACGTTGGCCCCCACCATCTTTACAAAGGCCTGCAGCCACACCAGAATAATATTAAAATATCAAAAACCTGATCAAATGGAGATTCTGCGCATCATTATTTGTGATAAACTTCACTAAAGACTATTCAACATCACACTTACATAAAACTAAAAGTTTCACAAAACCATGCAGGCATTTGCTTATCGGTGCAGGCAAAATAATCGATTTTTCACAATCTTTAAAAAAAATGTAACTTTAATTTGATGTTTTTAAAATAGTAGGCAGATGAGTAAACTCGTAATATACATTTGAAATAACAGAAGAAAAAAATATTAAGGAGAATCCAAAAATCAAAAGTAATAATACAATAAATATTACATTGCTGGAACATTTTTGTGACCATTTCTTTGTGAATGTAACAAAGACACCCTTTTAGAGGATCAATGGCAAAGTTACAACCCTGTATGAAAACAATAGCTTTCATAACTTACAATTATTATGTTTTGGATTGTATCCTCATTAGTTACTCAGTGGGTATAAAACATTATTAGGATTTGTAAACAGGAACATACTGCACTTCCATTTTTAGAAGTGGAAATGTTTAGCTAATGAAGATTATCTTGTTCATAATATCTCTGTTTCCTCTTGTGAAGAGGATATTTTGCCCAGTCAATTATCACTAAAACACTGCACAGAAATCCTGTTTACAACACGTCACATCATAGGTTTCATGGTTCATTCATTGCAGAATCCATTACAAAATGCAGAATGCATTACAAAAACTCATTCAAGTAGCATTATTTACCTACTATTCAATCTGGCAAAATTAAAAAGCTCACTTACCTCTAACTTATCAATTCTTCTGTATATTTGTCTCATTTCATCCGACTTCTGCTGGATTTGAGGTAGGTTTTCATTCACGATCTGGGAGGTATCATTACGGATCTAGAGGAAAAACACAAAAGGATGTGAGAGACAAACATGCATAATATTAAATAAAAATGAGATGCAGTGCATTCATAAGATGTAACAGTGGCATAGCTTGACTTGGCTTACCATATCCAGCATTCCAACAAACTCATCTACCCTCGTCAGCATTTCTTCCAAGCTCTTGTCCAAGCACAGTATCTAAAGGAGAAATCATTTTTAAAAAAGTCTGAGAAACTGCACACACACACAAACTATGTAGAAACCACCGCTACTGAAAATACACCAAATGAACTGAGCCAGCTTTGGACTTATGTGACTTATGTGCACTTTAACAGCAGTTCCACCCACCAGTTACAGCTGCAATTCAATAAAATGCCTTTAAATTAAGTGTGCATGAACCACAAGGCCAAAACACAGGGGCATTTGTCTTCCCACAAACCAGCTAGCCAGCTCACCTACTTTGCAAATTGCCTGGTATCACGCATTTCCAGTTACTGACAACTCAGAGTGACAGCAACTTGGTCAGTCAACAAAAACAATACAACTGTCTCCTTACGCTGAAGACAGATGACCGTTTTTGGTGTTGACATTGTCATCAACTGATTGTCAGTTCGGCAGTTTATCTTTATCTTAATTAGTTTTATTTGAACACGTGACTTGGACTCAAGAAAGTCTCTCTAAGTTCTCGTGACTTCACTTAGACTTTAGACCTATGACTTTTAAGTCCATCAAACAGTCTATCAAATCTGCAAAGCTTTCCTGAAAACTGATATAATTTAAATCAGTCTAACAGCACCGAATCACACGGAGTTAACAGGAGGAAAACATGATGCCACATATTATTACATTTACACGGAAAGACTCTGCTGTGCATCCAACCAAAAAGGGAGGAAACATGCGGAATATCCATCTGAGCGAGATAACACGATGACATCATCTGGGTTACTTCTTGTTCAGCATAGCCTAGTCGACCTCCCTCTGTTTTCACTGACTGAGTAGTACTGCACTTCATGGAGTAACTACACCTTTAAAATGACCCCTAATGTCTAGTTTAGGAGTCAAAAATACTAACTTTAGGACTTGGACCTGATTTGGGACTTCACAGTTTTGACTAATGACTTAACCTAAGACTTATTTGAGACACTGTCCCATCTCTACCATGATGTCTCAGCATCCCAGTAACCAATCATGTCACCACTTCAGTGTTGCTTAGCAACCACTTCACTTTCATCCATAACTGCATTGCTGGTTACCTGAAGCATTCAAATATCCAAGTATTCTAATAATAATAATAATAATAATAAATTGTATTTGTATAGCACTTAAAAAAGGTACTCAAGGCACTTTACATGGTAAAAGCAAACAGAATCAATAACAATGTACACAAGAAAGGTGACATAACCCTAATAAATAAGTGTTATCGCTGCAGTAACAGAAGTGTGTGCTGCATGAACGTTACTTCATAAACAAAGAGCTGACAGCACGGTGCTTTGCATCCCCTGCTACCTCTCTTGCGCTAACGCCGTGAGCACGAACCTCTTCCCCGGCTGTCGCCCTGATGTAGGACGAGTAGCTGAGCGCGGCTTGTCTCAGGACCTCGTCGTCCGGCTCCGGGTGGTGCTGCTCGGGTGTCCCGGGCTCCTCCGCCGCCGCCTCGCTGGGGCTCGGGCTTTGAGGAGTAACGTTGTCCGCTGCGCCGAAGCTGGGGCTCTGCGACACGGTGCCGCTGCTGAGGATTTCGCTCACCATGGACAAGCTGCTCGCGCTTTGTGAGACGATGCCGCTGTCTCTGCTGATCTCAGCGCTGGACTCCTCCAGGGGAGACAGAAGGCCCACCCTGTCCACCCGATGATGGTCCATATCGGCTGTCCTGCTGGTCTACTGCCGTGTTTTGCCTCGTCAACTGACCGGATCACGTGTGTTGTGCAGCCGACGGGGACTCGGGAGGGTCAAAACAAGTGTCGCGCAAACAAAGCAGAAGAAAACTTTCACTCCTTGTCCCAATATCATATAAAATAAAAAAAAAAACACAAAAAACAAAGCAAATACAAAACACAAACCCTAAAGCAAACGAAACACAAAAAATAATCATTAACACTATGGTGCAGTTGGGATGTGTTATCAAAAAAGGGTTTGAAACAAAGCCTTGATCTGAAAAAAAATATTGTCAGATCAATTATATAATACAGATGTCAGCATTTTGTGACCGTGTTTTTCATTTGTATTTGTACATTTCATGACATGCTGTCGTTGCAGTCTCCTCCAGCAGATGGCAGCCAGAATTACTGCATGGAAATGGACTGTTATGCAGAGACATTAACGACGGCATTGGTTAAAAGAAAAGTTTGACACACCTTTCAACACACTAATTGTCAAATAGAATTGATCCGTTTATTTGGAGAGAAGATGCAGTAATGAATCCCCCCTCAATATAAAATATACATTTGAACAATCAATTAGCTGTTAGAGCAGTGGGGCATCTTAAGTAAACGCAGCAGACAAATTCATTATCAGAGAGGTGAAAGGCTTTTGCTGCTGCTGGCGGGCCTCTGACCAAGGACAAAGCTGCTGCATGTCCACGTTGAATAGCTGGGGTGATGATCAAGACTGGCTGTGTCTGAAAAAATGGAAGTCAACCTTCAAATATTCCGTCTTCACCACGTGTATAGAGCAAATTCTTTTGTGATGTAACGTGACATGCATCTTACCCAACCTGCCTTCAACAGGCATGAACTTGATGCAACAAACTGCAGATTTACATTACAGGAATAAGGTTAAAGTGACAGTGAGAAGTGCTCTAAAGTGCATCTTTGAATGGTCATATTATCAACAATCAGTGTTTTTTTCTAGTTTGTTGGAGGCACTGAAATGAAAATATCTTCACACTTTTACCGTAGAATGGTAATAACACTATACAAGTAATTTCCAGAGAAAGCAAAGTCACACCCCTTTCAGGCATGTTTTGTGGTTATGCATTCCTCGTATACAGATGCTGCTGTTGGTGAAAACTTTGGGATGTCAGCTGCTGCCATAATGATTTGCTTTGTTGACTGTCAGCAGTGAGTCTGGAGAAAAGCCTCTGACTTTAGTTTCTGAGGGGCTTATACCAAAACCTGACGTTTTGTGTCGTTTTGTACAGTTTTCATGCTAAAACCCTGTCAAACTTGAAATATCTCAGGATGTCACATTGTCTTTGTATTTTCTTTAAACCCGCATCTCCTGTATGTTTAGTAGACAGTGTTTCTTTGCTACAAATGTTTGATGAAACAAATCAAATTATAGTGAATTTATGCAGCCACAGCTAAGTAACAAAGTGATGATATTAAGGATGATGTTAATCGAAGACCAATTGAATCACACAAACTTTCCTGTCTTAAACTTTAAACCTTTCAAACCTTGTGTTTTTTCTTTCATTACATATAACTGAATCTGTTCAGTCTTAAAAAAAACCACTAGGAGAAAATTGTTGTTTTAACGGAAAAAAAAACAACCACTATAGCTCTTGCATTTTTGATGGCTATGAAGTTGTGGTCCCTCCAAAATGAAACCATTATCCATAAATGTAACCGCTGAACCAAACATCACATTTCTAGTTTACAGACTTAGAATAATTTATTGGAACAGATACAAGGATTTGATCACAATCATCAATGCATAAAAGAACTATTAAAAAAAAAAAAAATCATACTCTAAACAGCATTTATCAGAATATAAGAAATATAGATTTACTCTTTAAAAACATCCATAAGCAACCCCAAGTTGGTCCCAGTAATAAAAATGAAAAGGATCTTAATAAAAGTGGTCACTAACAAAAGATATTAGGCTGTAGGCACATTCAGAATTCTAGGATACAGTGGACTCGCCTAAAAACAGTTATTTGTTCTGATGCTTACGACATACATACGTACAAATCTTTTGATGTAAGACAAAGACAACTTTAAAAAATACAGGAAATATATACAATACATTTTCCATGTTTCCTGGCTTGTAACTTCCAATTATCAAAGATCTCGTAAAAACAAACCAAAGTCACAAAATTAGTATCTGACAAAACACAGTAAAGCTCATATTTATCCGGCCTGGTGTTCCAGTTTAAGTCTCTGAGCAGTTGGGATGTTTCTGTGTGTGTGTGTGTGTGTGTGTGTGTGTGTGTGTGTGTGTGTGTGTGTGTGTGTGTGTGTGTGTGTGTTTATAGGTATTATAGGGTAATGACGGTGCCGTCCTCCTCCACCCCTCCCCTGGGCAGTGCGAGGCTGTGTCGTGGGTCTGTTTTCAAGGAGCTGAGGATTTTGTGCAGGCTGCCGTTGCTGTGGCGGAGGGCCGGGTTGCTGCTGTGATGCGGAGGCTGTACTTGATGATGACGGTGCTGGGACTGCTGGTGCTGAAGGTTCAGGTCTCTGTGGAGCTGGTAGCTGAGGCTGCTGTGGTGGTGTTGGTGGTGGTGGGACCCTCCGTTGAGGCTCGGCTGGGAGTGGAAGGAGGCAGTGGAGACCACCGATGAAGGACGTGTGGGCGGGCTTGGCGGTGCCGCTGGGCCTGAAGCTGTTGTTGGCGTCTGTTGGTGTGTGCGAGATGCACTGGACGCCAGGGAAGCATTGGACCTCTGAGACGGCCGCTTGAGGCTGCTCTCAATGACAATATCGGTCTCCTCGTCACTCTCCAGATCGTCTTGGTAGCCGTGTGCTCCAGAGGACATCACCCCCACAGAGGCCACTGACAAACTCGGGTAACCAGTCGATCCGCTGCTGTCAGACGACTGGCCTGAACTCCCCGAGATTCTACTGCTGCGGACCACGTTATTGCGCTGGTTCACCGGCTTGACTGTGACAATCAGGTTGTGGCTGTTGGCGATCATCATATCAGTTACCTGATCTAAGGACTTCCCAGTCACTTCGATGCCGTTCACCTCAAGCACCTCGTCGTTGACCGCCAGCAGCCCGGTGCTCTCGGCCAACCCTCCAGGCACCATCCGAGATATGAAGATGCCGGGGACTTTCTCGAGCCCGTGTGGGGTCACGCGCACGCTGGTTCCATCTCGGATGTAAAAACCCAGGGGTTTGTCCGAGCCGTGGCGATACAGTCGGACACGGCGGTGAGATTCAGGTAGGATGTCCACATCAATGATGGAGGAGACGGGCCGGAAGTCCTGCGGCATGCCGATGCGGATGTGTGGCCGCTTGCGGTTGATGTCATTATTGCGCAGCGCGACCACCGCCTTCTTCCTACGAGTTATCGTATTGGTGCCGTAGTTAGCGTAGTCGACCTCTTCTGTGAAGCAGCAAAAGGGAGACAGAGAAACAAAAAGTGTAAGAAATTAGGTTTCATCATTCTTCATATGCAGGCAACACAAGTTGAAAACATTCTTCCTTCCACGTATACAGATGTTAAAAGGCAACAAAAAGGAAAATTTAAACACCGTAAGGCACAAAAAGATTGAGAGGAGGATCTGGAAAGTTAAAACAAACTGACAACAGAAATGTTTCCATCGTGGAATTACAAAACATATGCATGAGTCTTTGCCTACATCTTTAAATCAAACCGCCTGCTTTACATATTCAACAACCTTTGATCAAACTATGCACAGATGTGTTTGAAACAAAACTTTCCTGTGAAAGACCTGCTAATCATTTATACAGCATTGTATTCTATGTGTGGCTTAACACAATTTTCATTACTGAAGCCACAAACAATGCCTGAGTTATTGCTGGTTTACTCCACAAGTGAGTTAAGTACAAGTCCAACCTATATGAAAAAAGACATGAGAGCATGTGAACTGGATTCACATCAGGCTAATAGTAAGACTCTCTCTCTCGCTCTGTGTGTGTGTGCGCATATTGGTAAAAACCGCTGAGTGTGCAGAGCATTCCTGCCTGTGCTGACAGAGGGGACCCACCCCTTCGCTACCAAGCAGCAGCTGTAGAGATCTCCGGTGTGCATTTCTACACAGGTACAGAAATGTATCATCTATCCTCAGTACATATACAAGGAACTCAAAATATAGTTAACAGTCCTCGACTAGCTGAACAATATACCCCAAAGGATACAATGTGGAAAGAATGAGCTGCGAGGGAAGATCAGTGTGGTAATCTCAGTTAAAGCATGAGGTTTCCAACCAGAGATTTCGAGCAATCAATAAAACAATGAAATCTCTTACAGAGGACTGGCTTCTTCAGAACAACATAGCCACTGCCAAACATGCTCATGGACTTGGTTGAATAAAATAAAGGAGGGAGGATTGAGGCTTTGCAAGAGGGGAATGAAAAATATACTCTAAGGTGTCACACTTGAGAAAGAAAAAGCCTGAATGGATTCATTGAGTTATAGTTCTGATAAAGACACGATAGCGAGAAATGATACGGAGTATGCCCTATTACGGAAAGAAGAAGAATTTGTTAGCCCTCTAATCTTCAACTCTCAGGCGGACAGGAAATCTGGACACAGCGAAGCCTGATGTGAAAGGAAGTGAGGGTCCCCAGGCGGGAGCATCAGCTCCTGCACTTCCATGGCAACGGCAATGAGTCATCTTTACCCTGCTGTTTGGGACACCTGCTTTCCAAAATTATTATGGGCAAGCACACTGTCATTTTTGGCCTTGTCTTCAAAAGTACACTGTGGAAGGTGAGAACACTGAATATGGAGTCTCCGAGCAGAGCCAGCTGGCCAGTCGACCTTTCGGCCTCAGAGGAGTGTGGACGTCTGCCATACAACTCCCTATGCAATGCCGACTCAACATTAATACAAGTTTTCTACTTCCACCGTCACCTCTTGCTCCTCCTGAGCAGAATGTTGAGTAAGCAGCATGTTTTACTACAGCCTCAGAAATGAAGGGTCTGGAGGGGGTGGGGGAGTGTGGGGGGATAGTGTGAAAGTCACTGCCAGGAGAGGAGAAGCAGCTTTTGTGGGTGTCAGCAGTGTCACAGACCACAGTACACATGGGGAATGAGTGATGACTAAATTGGGGGTAAATAAGAATGATAAATGAGTGTTAGTGATGAAGTAGATTGACATTTGTTGGCACAGCATGAAATAATGTTGTTAAATGCTCACAGAGTCAAAGCCAAACTACGGTGCCAAAACTGTGTTATACCAGATAGAGAAAAAAGGCATATCTTATCAACTTTTGCTGTAAAGTTTTTTTTTTTTTTAATATGCCACTTTAAAAGCAACCAATGAATATGATCAAACTTAAAGTGCATGGTATTCTTAGTTGTCTGGGTCCCGGCAGAAGCCGATTTGATTGAATCCAGACAAATAATTTGCTACAGGGCTGGAATTTCTGCCACAAGTGCAAGTCTCTCTGATGGGAACCATGTTGGAGGGGATCACTGCACAGTCTCATTACAGGTCTCTGGTATAACACCCTCCACCTTCCACACCCGCACCTCAGTCTGAAACCACATGGCACACCACATCACCAGCGTCTTTAGGAGGACAGATGATCTATCAGTCAGAAAGCCTATGTGCACAACTATAAGCATGCTTTCTAGTTATAATGCCTCACAGCTGTTCTGCATAATCCCATAAGAAGCCCATGTTGGCATAATTTGTTTAAAGAAACCCACAAATACAAAGACATGGGGTGTGTTTGAGACGTCCTGGAGCACTAGCTGAAGAGGAAAGATTGAAGTAAAGCCGAGAGGGGGTTAAAGATGGGTTTCCAGTGACTCATTTTAAAAGGATCTATGTCTAAATTATGTCTCGCTGATGTCCTTTATTGTTCAGCAATGTAACCAACAACAATTTCGTATCAAAGAACCCATCTCTCCCCTCTATTTCTGTTTCTAAGTAAGTAAGACCAGCAACTCAAAAGGTAAACATAGTGAGCAGAAAACTAGCCCAGTGTAAACAAACGGATAAACTCACACAGGTGCTGACTTTGTAACGACAGCCGTTTACCTCATGAAAAAGTCAATTAAAGTATCATGCATCATGTACGGATCCGTACAATTACCAAACATCCAGAAATGTCACATAGTTTGTGGTAGAATGCGAACCAAGTATGTACAAGGAAGTTGCTTTAACAATGAAAACAAGTGAAGCGGTGACGCTGCCAGTTGAAATTTTCACATTCAACAAGCCCTAAAGTCACTTCAGGAAAGCAGAAATACCAAGTATTTACCCTTTAAGTGCAACAGAGCTGGAATAAATAGTTGATACATTGAAAAGCCCATCAACAGAAAATTGGTCAGCAACTATTTTGGTTATCCATTTATCATTTAAGCCCTTTTTCAGTCAAAACACATTCTCTGGCTCCAGCTTGTCAAATGTGAGAATGTGTTGCTTTGCTTTAATTGCAATAGCATTAATCTAATTTCATCTTGGGAAAATTGTGAATAGCATTTTTCCCTTAAACAATGAATTGAGAAATTAATCAGCAGATTAATTGATAATAAAAAATAATTGTTAGCTTCAGCCCTTAAGTGCACTATGGCTTCCATCACTGAAGCTACAGAAACTTACCCGGGTAAGAAATAAAACACTGGAGCATCATGGGATTGCAGTATTTGGCGAAGCCATACAAATTAATATATCCAAACATTAAAAACCAGACTGTGGCAGCAAAACCCCGTCTGTCTGTCTTTCTGCAGGGCTTGGGTTTTATATTCAGGATCAGTGCATTCATCAAAACAAAACGGGGTTTTCCATTGTAAAGTTAAACATTATGCTCTTTGCTACGAAAGAAAAAAAAAAAAAAACCTGTTGAACGCACTCCATAGTAGAAATTGTGTGTATGTTTCATTGTAAACTGACATGTGCTTCTACTACTGTACTGTGTAGTTTTAACCAAATGTGATTGTAGTCAAAGATAAAAGGCAGAAAATTACTCTTTAAATTACACATCAAAAAAAGGCTTTTTGAAACCAGTCCAATCTCATAAAGATCATTGATTACTTCAAAGAAGCTAAGCAAGGATGAACTATCAGGTGTCACAGCTTTCTAGTCCCAACTTTATCCTGCCAAGTGCGGGAGTAGCACGCACACAAAGTAAGTGAGCACGTTCCAGCCGATCACACAAAGGTTATCGTAACCACTCCTGACAAACATAATCCCTGCTACACTGAAGCATGATGGGTAAGCCAGTTATTCAAAGACCGTCGGGTGACTGCCAGGCATCTGCAGACTAAACAGGACCTCAGATCAAAGCTTGTTAGAAAAGCTGGGTGTTTTTTTCCCACTGTTATTTAACAACACATGTTATTTACTGATCAGAGTATGGGATATGAAATGTCAATTTAGTCGATACAGTCTAAGAACACACAGAGCATGCATGCACATACCAGCTGTTTGCATTTACCCTAAACTTCAGTTAGTTCTAAACTTAAGGTTCCACCAGCCAAGGACAGCTAATAGCAAAGCTAAATGCTGACAGGGATGGAAAAAACATTTATTCACTTAAACAACATTTAACATCTGTGGTAAAGAGCATCAGTGAGAGTAATTCGAGAGCTCTGACACAGCTGGATGGATAAAAAAAAGAGAAGGTCAGAATTTTACAGAGGGATTTCCAAATTGCCATACTTTCCAGCATTGTAAACCTTAACTTTGTCATGCCATACTGGCATAAAGCAATCATGAAAAAAGGTGTTCAATTTAGGAACACTGGAGCTGAAAACCACATGATGCTAAAACTCCAACCAACCCACACAAGGTCAGGAGAGAGAGGTCAGAGGTGGAAAGACAGCTTCTGGGTGACTCCTACATTCTGCTCCCTGCTGATGTGTGTGGCAGGGTGTATGAGTCTCTCTCTCTCTGTGTGTGTGTGTGTGTGTGTGTGTGTGTGTGTGTGTGTGTGTGTGTGTGTGTGTGTGTGTGTGTGTGTGTAACACTCGAGGAATGCGGTGGTAAACATAGTTGGGGATATCTCCCAACAGGTTGAAGAGCTGCGTAACTTCTCAAGAAAGACGTGGTCTGCTTTGAACCAAAGCAACTGGCCATTTGAAGCTTTCCATGATGCCGTTTTAAGTAATGTGATCCATCCCTGACATTATGCTAATCTCTTTTCACAGCCATACTAAATGAGAACTACCTGACATCATCATCTAAATAGGTACTAACAAACAAACAAACAAATATATATCTGCATTGGGGCAGAAAAAACTGACCAATTAGAAGCCAGCTAAGCAGTTTGCATCTGGCTATTGAAGGCCTCCTGCTGTTGTTGGAAAAAGAAGAGAAATAGTCTGTTTCCCTGCAGCGCACCTCTAGTTAACCAAGGCTGTGAAGAGAAAGCCCTTTAAAGTCCTACTGCTTTTCCACCATCTCCCATAAAAGACAGGAGTCTAAAGAGTTTTATGATCAACCATTAAGCTCTGTGCACACTTGTTCCTGGCAGGTCTTCTTACATTCACTACTGACTCGGCACGACTGTAAACACGATACGATGGAAATGAACCAAAAAAGGAAAAACACACTTCTATTTTTGACAAAGGATTTCAAATCTATCTTATGCTTCGGTAATGCAATGTGTGATGGAATGTGAGTAATAGACTAATGGGATGAGGAAATGAATCAACAGGGAATTTGTCTGATGTGTTTTAGTGTACACTACTCTGCAAGCATTGATGTAAAAACATTAGGTCCTGAGTGAATATTCAAAAGCACAGAGCACAGTCACAACATGACTCAAATGCTTTTGGTTCCCCCTCAGAGGCACCGTAATCACCAAGCGTAAGTTCAGACATTATAATGTTTGAAGAGGTGTTTGGGGCCGGCCTCATGTGTGATATTTCACACAGGGCTTTGTGAAAGTTGGCTCAGTACGTCAAGTACTTTTGGTATACACGTGTTGGAATCAGAGCCAGAATGTATACTAGTTTTTCATGATTTGTCAGTGTTACAGATGCTAGCATGTGTGAAGGCATAGGGCCTGCGTGGCACGGCACATGAAAATGTTAATCTGTATGAATGGAAATCTTTGTCTTGGTGGGCAGTAAATGGAGGAACATGCTGTATCCATCTTTATAAAAAAGCTCCAATTATCTTGACTTATATTAAGTCAAAGCAGCTGTAAAAAAAAAAAAAAGAAAAAAAAAAAGAAAAAAAAAGTGTATTATTTAAAATGTTTGTTTCGTTTCTATACAAAAACTAGATTGTTTATTTTGATAGACTTTTCATTATTTCTCATTTTAAAACATTACTATCAGTGGAAAGCCTTGTTACTATGTGGGGTACTTTACTTGGGGTAAAGGCGACAACATCGACACCCTGCTAACCGCTTTAGTGGTGGCCCCTCAGGGGTGTGACCCCCTGGTAATGATATTTTGACTCAGGGATATGGCCCAGACACTAGTAGCACAGCTGAGAAACTTACAAACACACAATCCTTTCAGACTGCTTCACAGAAGCAATATAGCCAACTGCTGTGGTAGCAACACCCCGCAAAGAAGACCACATTGCAGCTGGGCGTATGAACGTGTGTTCTTCAATTTTCTCGACAACCGTTAACCCGGTCGACTTCCCTCTTGGCGAGTGTATTGCTGAGGCCCCAAAGAAGTGCAGAGACGAGTGTGAAGTTGTTGGACGAGCGGTTCTTGAGAAAGCTGCAAGCAGCAGCAACGGAGGCCAAGCAATCAGCCTGTTTCCGAACAGGCACGTTTATGAACGGGCAGCTGAGAAACATGAAGCTAGATTTAGCATCTTGAGCACAGATATTCTCAATGTCTAGTGAAAACCATGTCGCCCCAAATTTTTCTGATAAACTTAAAAAAGGCAAATTGATGGTTTTACGCTTTGGCTTTTTAGATTAAAAACAAACAAGATGGCGCGTTAACTTTCGAGCTTTAGGAGGTGCTGGTAGGCACATTTTCTTACCCATTGATAGAGCTAAAGCGAGCGTTTTCCTCCCCGTTTCCTGTCTTTGTGCTAAGCTAAGCTAACTACAGCTTCGTATTCACAGTGCAGATGACAAGTTGTTATTTTAGATTTTTTAAAGCCCAGCAACGATATATTAATCAGTTCACTTCTGTATGCTAAAACTGTGACCCACGGCATGTTGCTCTGTCTGCAGCATATCCAGCTACAGTCCATCTATGCAAGTGACATTCCTGCACCCCAACAACCCCCCAGCCCCCCATCATGGTTTTCGGCCAAGCGTGACAAAGTGCTTAGTGACAGGAGAGACCATAATCACTGGAGAGGGGGAGAGACGAGGCACGCAGAGAGAATGGTGAATAGTGCTAGACCCTGCTGCCTTTTGCATTAGGTCACTGGATGCTGTGGCAGTGGGCTTCATTCCTGGGCCACACACACACACACACACAATATGGCATAAAGTAGAACGGGATGAAACAGCACATGACAGAGCACAGCTAAGAAGAGACAGCCCAGTCCAATGCGGTACAGTACGGTCAGCGTATACATGTCCACTGAAACATATCCTCCTTAGCCACATTAGCATTTTTTTCTCCTGTTCGCATTAGAAAAGACATGATTTAATGAAATGCAGAGCCCTTTTCTATCACTTTCTCCTCATAGCGTGGGCTCAGAAATAGTTGGTTTTCATGACTCTCCAGTGGTTTCATACAACGATCCAATCTGAATAATCTCTCACATCCAAATAAGCTGAAGCAAAAAAAAAAAGATCAAGTTTTCACCTTTGTCAATGTTCAGTGCACGTGGAGCCCCTTCCAAAGAGACGTACCCATATAAATGTGAGGAATGAACCAAAACAATCAGTATTCTTGGATGTCTCTGTCTTCCTCCACTGGAGACGGCCGGGAAGTCTATCTGTGTGTTTAGAGGCTGACCGCTGCCAAGACGTTCAGCTAACACTAACATGGAAAAAGAATCCAGACAGAATAAAGAGCAACTTTCTTTTTTCTTTTTTTACATGCAAACATATTTCACATTCTTGCAGGGGTGGTTGAGGCAGTGCCTGGGTGGAAATTTGGAGAAGCTTGATAAACGTACGTGGTTATAATCGACAGCTGCACTGAAGGTTTGGGTAAAAACTTACTGGAAGTTTCTGTGATCTTCTGCATGCTGTGTTATAGGTGCAGAGAAGAGAACGAACGTACAGGGTACCGTGGTGGAACATAACCAAGTACATCTGTACAAGTACAGTGTTGGAGTACAATTTTGAGGTTCTTGTGCTACACTTGAATATTTCTTTGCTACTTCATACTACTTCACTACAGCCATTACTAGTTGCCTTACAAAGTAAAAGTTAACAGGCAACACAAATCAGTTAATAAAATATGATTCATTGTTATAGATGAAACTCTTTGATTATTATTAAACAGACATAAAAATATAACAATACATTTTTTTTGCCATTCTGCACCAAGCTGTAAATTAATATAGCTTATTTTCAATGCAAGACTTTTACATACAATAAAGTAGTTTTACGTTACATTAATAGTATTACTACCGTTACTTAAGTAAAGGATCTGAGACCCTCTTCCACTACTACAGTACATACAGGAGGGTAAAACTGTAAAAAATAAATATAGAGAGCGTTGAGTCTGGTCTGTCATGTTGCCTTCAAGACTTCAAAAACCAAACTAATCTGTGGGTGGGCATTTGTATCGCTTCATGCTTCCCATAGATAAAATAACACAAAGAAAAGAAAGGATGAGAACAATCGAACAAGAATCAGGTGAGACTCAGGTAAAAAAAACGGTGTGCAAGACAAGTTTTCCCTCCTGATAAAACAAAACAAAGCTCCTTAAACTTCTGCATGCAAATGTGTTCTGGGTAGCTCTTTGCACGCACCCCCTCCATTCCTTCACTCCCTGCACTCATTTCACTAGCAGTTACTGCGGCACACAGGGGCCGGGCTGCACATCTGGGACACGTTAAATGGAGCTGCCTTGTCTGCTCCGTTCTGGCTCGGCCTGTGTGGTTGGGTGGGGTGGGCTGGGAGACACAGGTTTAAGACTTGCTGCAGGTAAGGTATCAGCAAATCCGATCACACACACAATATGCACACACACCGCCAACGCACACGGGCCAAATCACAAGGGGAACAGAGGTTAAGACCAAGAGAAAGGTATTTAAAGAGAAGGGAGTGTGAGAGTGCGTGTGCGTACATAAGGAGATTAACCTGTGTGTTTGTGTGTGTGTGACATATAGCAGAGGAGGGGAGGGAGGAACATCAAAGAAGGAGGAAGAGGAGAGGGATGGAGTAGACAGGTCTTGCATTCCTACAAGCTTTCAAAAGGAACAATCTCCACTCCATCAAGTGTTTCCCCCCCTTTAGAGAAAAAGTGCTCTTGGGGGGTGTGTGTGTGTGTGTGTGTGTGTGTGTGTGTGTGTGTGTGTGTGTGTGTGTGTGTGTGTGTGTGTGTGTGGTGGGTCACCAACTTTACTGCCGCCTTCTCTCTCCCTCTCAATACAACCAACTACTGCTTCTGGTTTTAATCCAGCTGCCTCTCTGCTGATCATATGCATGTTTCCAACCAAGAAAACACATGCCGTTGATTTAAGCCCCACAAAGTCTCCACCGCCATCTGGCCCACAGGTACCCGGGGTAATGCCTTCACTGACCCCAGTGACGATATAAATACATGTCAGTGTGGAATACAAAAGGTAATGGAAATCCTGGACTTTTGACATGAGAAAAGATGGACCAATCATTTTTATTTAAACACACTAGTGCAATCATGTGACAAACAATTTCACAGGCATTTTGGAAAAGCTGGGATCGGGGGAAATGGATTCTGGCAGTGCTGCGGTGTCACATACACGTCACAGCAGCAGACTTGGACTTGCGTCTTTGCCACCTGTCTGGCCTTCTGTTTGCGCGAGAGTCCACATGAGCGATTCAATGTGAGAGAGAGCAGGACAGGCTTCAGGAAACAGAATGACTCGAAAATATGGGAAAACACAAGATTCAGTTTCCTCATATTCAGTCTTTCTATATTCCTCTTAACAGCCGAGACGCACAGGAGAGAAACTCAAAAGAGAAACGATGATTAACATCACAACAAATGCTGAATTAAATCAATTCGTCTCCCACACTCACAAACCAAAACACAAGCTTTGCAGCCTTCAGCCTCTTTGACCATCAAATAATGTGTAACGAGCCCCCAGGCTGAAAAGATTTGTTCTCAGTTGGATTTACTTCACATTGCTTAATGAAGAGAACAATGTTCATGAGTCCTGTGTGAATATTATTCATATGGTCTCACTAAGAAGTAGGAAAAAGGGAATACAGTTAATTTGCAATAGCTCGTCGGAGATAGTTTTATGGTTAAGAAAATAGATACACCTGTTGTTGTTGTTGTTGTGTTGAAAATATTCATGTTATTTAAATAGTGTCAAACAGGTTTTGTGAATTGCTATCAAGTGTAGCCATACTGGCAGCCGGAGCTAAAAATAATAAACCCACATTTAAAGAGAATGCAGTGGTTGCTCTGAAGGAGTAGTGAAGTGAAACATTTACTACATTATATAAACCAACTGAATTAAAGAAAACCACGGAGGCTTGCAATAACACATCTCACTCTCTGTATTTAGCCAACATGAGAAGGTTAACAATATTTGGAAGCCAAATATAGAAACTGACGCATCTAAAAATACTGTGGAAATATTGTACATGAGAAAAAAAAAAAAAACTAAAAAAAGGACACATAGGTTGACTTTTTGGTTTGCGTGTGTTTATGTATCTGGTTTGTCTCGCTCAGACATCCATACTGCTCCAACCTGTCGTGAACTGAGACCCAACCCGACTCGGTATTATTTGGACCTGGTTCGGTTTCCTCAAAACCAGAAGTGAACTCAGGAAGACGCCTACTACTGTTTGTAACCTCCACCATCATCTTCTTCTGATCAGGGTTTAAGTCACTTTCTAATCTTTTATCGGCTGCAGTTGACAAGCAGACAAGGAATAATTATGGTCTTTTTTTGGCTCTCTCCCTCTCACAAACACAAATAGAGTACATCCCAAGTCTCTTAATTGCATCCCCGTTTCCCTCACTTGCATCTTTTCCTTGCGTCCTAGTCCCTCCCACCAGGGTTGCATGCAATGACGCAAGGAAACCATGCGAGGAGAGAGGAAACGAGGAACTATGAGACGTCCTTTCCTCTGAAGCGTCACGTGAAGCGAAGTCTTCATGTTTCTGATGACGGCGGCTGATCACATCTGGATCAGCTGTCAGTCGGCTTCAACAGCTTGAAAAACTTTTGGGGAGTTTGTCTGTTCACATGCACTGTACTTACACTAATAAAGACAGTCATCACTGTACTTACACTACAGCTCTCTCTGACTTTAATTGCATCCATAATAAAAGTTATTTGAGGGAAATAACAGATCATGCAGCATCCAATCAAATAGCTGATGAACAATGAGGGGGCGTGTCGGCCACTTGAAAATTTACAAATTTTCTTCTGTCAACAGATGCAAAGAGTGAGATCCCATCACCCAGCCAATTTTGATTCGTTGTTAACTGCCGGCTTACGGCGGAAAAAAAAGAGAGACTGAGAAAGGGCGAGCTAGTCTGTCTCACAGAAGACGCCTTGCTGAGAAGGTCTTCCATCAACCCACAGGAAAAGTGATCCTCTGTTATGAAGCTGCCTCTGGAGACGTTCATCTCATTCACACTGTGGGCAAGAAAAATAATCCATCACACTGCAACTCGACTTACAAATGGCCAGAGAAAATGTTGTCTCCAAAGCTGAATGAGATCATTTTTCATCCTTATCCAAGCAGACGAATGCACAGTCACCAGTCTCTCACACACACCCCTCCTCTATTGAGAAGCTCTGGCAGTGTGCCTTGTTTTGCAGCTAATCACAACGATAGCTTTGGCTGAATATGGACTTCTTGTCCACTGTTGTTGGTCTTCCACTTGGATGTCACCATTCTTAAGTCTTTTAAGGGGATTCAGCATGAGATTTCCACTGGGACGTGGTGGATTCCGCCACTAACGCGAGCCCCCTCAATGACCTCGACACAGTAATGAACGTGGGTCAATGAAAAGCCCCTTCCTGGCCTCCAGGTGAGGGGCCCCTATTCATAGGGTGTGATCGGGTAAATCCTCTGCAAGCTTGAACAGGCCTTAGTCCCATCCACCGCTGCACCTGAAACACCAACACCCTCTCTTACACAACCACGCAGCATAACAGAACACTTCCTGTGTGTGGTGACACATATCCTTGGTTCTTCCTGCACCATGCTTTGCTCTACTGAGTCCTTTTGTGGAGTACTTCATCTAGTCTCTGCAGCCAAATCACTACACACACACACACACACACACACACACACACACACACACACACACACACACACACACACACACACACACACACACACACACACACACACACACACACACACACACACACACACACACAAAACTGTCTATGGGAGTATTTCCACATGAGCTGTCAGTGTCCATTGTTTGGGCGAGTCTCTGGGACACAATTCATATCAGGACAAGAGTCAGGGCTCATTGCTCCCCTCCTCCATTCTTTTCCTTCCTCTCCCGTCCTGAACTGCTGAGTTGGCCTGATTCAACCACCAACTCGTGGCCCACATGTCTGCAGAAGGGGGGAGGGTTGGTAGGAGAAGGGGCAGCATCTTCTCACAGTGTGTCGGCCTATTGCTGCCAGACATCTGTGAGTCAGTTCAGGAGCTCATAAGATGGCAAATTTGAAAGAAGAGCAAGGCTTTAGGTTGAATCTTAGTTTGCTTAGTAGTTTATTGAAGTTTGATTGACGTTTTCATGCTGAATGCACCAATACTGCAGTCATCTGAAATGGGCTCAGTGAAAAACAGTACACCAGACTAGTCCACTTTTATGGGACTATGGCTAAAAGGTATGCAACAGTGGGTTGCTTTGCTCCCTGTTAAAGAGGCATAACTGGTATATTAAATTCAGCATTAACATGTTATACACTGCATATTAAAAAAAAACTATATCGCACAATTTTCTTTAGTACTCACTTGGTGAGCTGACCCTGAATCAGAGATGAATCAATCAAAATTATGTGACAAAATGAAGCTGTGGAAAAAGTGCAGTTCTTAAATCATTCAACGGATAACTTGAGACTGACTATAGTAAAGCAAAACACAACACCACAACCAAATATCCAATGACTAAATGATGCAGACACTCTTCCAGGAGAAATCAATTACACAATGGAAGAACCAGAGATAAGACGCCTGCTTTAGATCCTCTTGATCGAAGAGGGTTTTCTTTCATGTCAACTGAGGTTTGCGATGGCTACTGTTAGCTCTGGTGATTTGTGATAGCCAATCATAAACACTCCTTGCTCCTTTCTAGCCAATCAAATCCCTCAAGCTGTGTGTTATGGCTGAACAATTGCCAGACTGGTGAGGTGGCATGACAGCTTGTCTCATTGTTTTAGCCTCATGACCTATATATGGCTATACTCATTTAGCCGACAGTAATTGTTCCTTTAATTCCTCCAGTACGGGTAGGGATCCAGAGGTCCCATTGAGCAAAAAATAAAAAACATGGCCCTCAACTCACAGACACACTAGTGTCCATTTCATACACTGCATTTGAACACAGCACACATACCCATGTTTGCACAGGCTTTCATGTTGAGTGCATTTAGTTATGTATGTTTTTTAGCCTGAGGGACCGTGAACTTTTGACCAGGGTCATCAAATGGGGAAAATAAATAACCTCACAAGTTACGAAGTCTGGTTGGCTTCAGGAACAAGGAGCGCATGTGTTGGCATACACAGTACTTATAGCATATGCACAACAAACTCCACTCATTTCAAAGCAGAAGTCAAAACAAGGGGGGCTGACAGATTTATTGGTTTATTAACTAAACCGTAGACACCCAACCGACAGTTAGCATGAGCCTGTTGTTGTAGCCAAGACACTGTTAACTTAGAGTAAGCCGGGTGGCTCTGAAGCCAACCGGGCCATTGGTGAGTGGGTTAGGTGCGGGAGAGCTGTTGTGAAGCAAAGTCAGTCCCTCCTTTGTAATTATGGACTCCCAAAATAACCCTCTGCAGAAGCAACGCTCGGTTGATGCTGTGCTAGCTAACGTGCACTTCTCATGGCTCAGCTTGATTCGGCCAGAGAGCTATACGTTGCCTCTCAGGCCAGAACCCGAAGTAGATTTAGTTCTGTTGGTTAGAGGATTAAGAGGAATCAAATGAAAGCTTTTCAAATGATTCTTAAAGTGGAACTACCATTCAAAAGTCATCAGTTAAATAGATCCAAAAGTTACTAAAAGAAGACTAGAGAAAATTAAAAAAAATAAATAAAAAAAAAAAACTCAGATATGGTGGTACATTTGTAAAAAATGACAGTAAACCAGATATGATATTTCCGTCAGTGAAAATCACAATCTCTTCAAGCCGATCTAAATACGAGATAAACTAAGATTTCCCAAAAGGACTTATTAATTTGCTCAAGCTTGCACTTGTGTTCATCCCATTTGTATGTGTGAATTTTTGAGAGTTTTCCAGCGCTACACAAAGAGCATGCCTGGCCTTGTCCTCCAGCAGAGCTGTAATTAAGGAGGGACTGCAGTGAGCAGTCTCACAGCGAACTGTCTCTGCACAAAACCAGCAACTCCTCCCTCAAAAACCCACTAACATCCACCCAGGCCAGCATCCATATTCCCCTCTCACTCTAACCCCAAATCTTCACCCTCTTCCCTCACTTTGCTCATGGCGCGCTTCTAATCTTGGCCTGGGAATTTTCCACTGCATACTCCTATTCAACCAGTCTCAGTATTGTCTGTGTCCTGTTTGAGGGGAAATCCATCCTTATATTGGTTTCTATAATTTACCTGTGATGTTAAATGTATTACAGTTGGTATTTTCTGGTTTAATGTCTGCGTTGAAGCCCCACTGTCAAGTTAATGTTTTTCCAGAATTATATTCAACCACTCCAATAGAACATGAGCAGAAGGTGGATTCGAATGTTATTCGGGCGGGCGGGAATAGATCGCCTAGCTCTGCAGGCAACAAAATCCACCTAACAGCCCTTTTAAAGCTCACTAACTTGCATGTTATATCTCTTTTTTTAATGCGTACCAAGAACAAGTTTCCTCATTCCAAGTCTTTATGCTAAGCTAGCTGTAGTCTAATACCGAAAGGATAAATGTGAGAGTGATATCAAACTTCTTATCTAACTGTTGGCCAGAAACTGAATAATTTATTTGTTTCTTTTTTTAAGTATGTTGTTTTAGAATTAAATGGTAAATTACTAATCGGAATCTGTAATAATCCACAAAACAGCTCCAAAAATAAAGTAAACTCTGATTGTATAGAAAAAACAGATGTGTTAGAATTACTGGTTAAGACAGGGGAAATCCCCAAAACAAACCCTGCCCTTTATGTTTATGACAACATACAAAACACCATAAAAAAAAATGAAAAAAACTCCACACAGTTGTAAAATTCAGCCACACATGTCACAGGACCTCGTTGCACTTTCAAGCCATACACCAAGGGAAAAAATAAGGCATAAAAGTATTTCAAGTTTGTTTTTCTCTCTTTGAAGGTTGATGCTGCAGAGGAGTGGCCTGCTGGTGGGGGCTTAGGAAGTTGTTTGTTTGTCCCTTAAGGACTGGCTATATTAATCACAAGCATACAATTTCGAAAAAGCCTCATTTAGCAGCAGCATGAGGTCAATTTTAACTGAGCCACCGAGTTTTTGAGAATCAGAGTAGTCATAACAGAAAGTCTCTCGAGGTGTGATAGCATTCCTCAATTGAGAGCAGCTGTGTGTATAGTTCATTTTTTAACCAATAAGAAGAACTACAAATCCACCACATCCTTCAGGAAATGTGCACGTCAAACAGTTTCAACAAACCCGGCTACTTTTTCCGACAATTTGTGACCATGCAAAACCAAAGAGGGAACATTGTTTACTCTGGGTTTGAAAAAATGTCAAAATAAATCTATGAAATCCACATTGAACGTGACAAACGGATGATAGCAGGACTGCCCCGACACAGACACTCCCGTCCCGCAATGTCTGGAAACTTCATTGTGGGGGAGCAAGGACGCAGTTCAAAGCGGGGTCGTAAACCAAAATGAAAGCAGGGACTTAGGAAACACAAACACCAATATAGTTCTGCCAAACACAACAGCCCTTACAAGTTTAATTAAAACACAGGACCTTCCCTCCCACGCCTCAATAACAGAGTCGAATATGTGCGTCAGCTGAGATTTGTGATGCACACGAACAGTCTGAAAGCACATGTGTGAATCTTCTGCTTTGTTACAGTTCCAGCACTTGTGTGGGGACATTTTTCATAAAATGACTCAAACACATAATATGAATTAGTTGTAATAGGACAGACAGAGAGAGTGTGTGTGTGTGTGTGTGTGTGTGTGTGCGCACACGCATGCTTGCATCTGGCTGCATGTTTAGGATCGGTGTGGATTTGTTAGTCCCTTATTGTGCCAGCTGACATGATTTACAGCGTCATCCAAGCTGGTGAGCAGAGGCTCTGCACTCAGAGGCACAAAGAGAGGCAGCTACCCATCGGACACGGCTTCCTCTCCTCTGTCCTGCTCCTGGCAGGCACCAGGCATCTCCATCACACTTTAACTGTGGCTGGCATTGTCTGAAGACATGCAGAGAAAAGGCCACACACAGGTTTTATTGAGAAGCCCACACACACTACCTAAAGAGGTTTTACGGCACTGAAACTTTTCCCAGTAGAGACAAGGATTTATTTGGTATGGCGCAGAGATGCACTGTGACACATACACGCGCCGCACACAGCAAAGCGGGAACGTTTTCCGACACTGACGAGGCTTCGAACACCTCACTTGCCCCAGATGAGGCGTTTTCAAAAGGAGGTGCATTTTCCCATGCTGCTGCCCTCTGAATGTGACCCAGATGTGTCATCAAAGTATCTGTGTAAAGCTTACACAAAGCTCGAATAAAAAAAAGGCCTTTTGTCTCATACCGTACACGGCATTTGCTTGTGCCACATCTCTGCCTGCACGGGCTTCCCCTCTTCTCCAAGCAGAAAATTCCTGATTTCTGTTGGCTCAGATTGCAACAAGAGGACAACAGCCAGGCCACAGGATGGAGGTGGACTCAACCTGCCCAGTCCTCCCTCCTCCTTTCCTGCCTGTCTGTCTTTCTTACTGTCAGACTGACTCCTCACTGTCTGCCGTGGTTTTCTCCCCCTTTGCCCTTGACAATTGAGTCATGCCTGAGCTCTTAAGTGAAAAGAATGAGTTTCGGTCTGAGCAGCTACCTAAAACAGCATTCTTCAATGTGGACCGAGATGATCCGACCGCCGAGTTGTACTGCTTGTTGGCATCTTATCTAACAGGAATTGGACACTTTAACCACTCAGGAAAAGGCAAAGCATAAAAGAGCACCAAGAGGGGGAAAAAGAGAGAGATGAGCTATAACTGACAGCTGCTATCTTCTATTCCTACAAGGAGCAGAAGGCAGTGAGTAGGGCCTGTTGTTTCATAGCGATCCCTTTCACTCAGCCAGCTCCTTCGCTGCAGAGCCTGAGGACGCTCTCTGGTACCGAGCACAAAGACGAGAGGTAGTGGCAGCACAAGCACAACAGAGCACACTCAAACTCACACTTAATGACTCGGGAGTTCTGTTAAGGGAGTCACAAAGAGCACCGAGGCAATGCAATAAGGCAGTGCCTTTACGTGACCAAAATAGACCTGCTGGAATGAGGAAAAGGATTCTTTCTGCCCACCGTGGCATTTGATTGTGTGGCTGGCATGCGAGTTTATGAACCACTGCACAGAACACAGAAAATACAAACGAGCCAAAAGCACGACAGAAAAAAAAGCTGCACACTGGCATGATTACATTCTGAATCTATACTAATCAAGACATCTATTCTAATCCAATGTCCAAGGACTAAATCAGCTTTGTGAGGGCTGACTGGGATAAAGAGCCAACGCTAATTACTGAGGTGGCTCTTCTTCTTGTCCACATGGTTGAAATGCTGTGGGGTCAAAGCTTTAACCTACCATGACTGAGCACTGGCATGTTGACACATCTGCCACACAATCCCATCTAGTGAACAGCACGCACACGCAAACGCACACGCACGCACACACGAGGCCAGATGTGCTGACAGGGTCCCTGCAGTCGGCCACTACAACAGCACACAGACAGTGAGGAACACAACAGAGACTGCTTCCAACATGTTTGATAGCTGCTTTATGGATTTATATAAATATCTTAAATTACATCTATGTAATTGAGAGACAGTGGAAAAAAACGTATGTAATAAAAAAATTAAAGATGCATTGATTTGATACACTGGACCGGTATTGGCACTGACATGAGTGACATTATTAGGCAGATCGGGTACCAGGCCGTGATGCAACCAATCCAGTTTCTGTAAGTCTATTTATATAATTCTGTGTTTCAGTTATATATAGCGGGACACCCACTCAGCTTTTAGTGCCACAAAAATTGCAATCCAGGCCCAATGTAACCTTACATGATAAAAAGGACCCCAATCACAGTGAGATACACAGATTCTATATTTTGGAAAAAGACTGGCACTGGCATCAAGAGAAAAATGGTTCAACTGGTGCATCCGACATACATTTGAAACAAAAGAGTATCTGAAAACATATTTTAAGAATTTAAGCCTTTGGAGGACAACATGAGGATTGAAGGGATAAGATGCCTGCTTGCAATCTTATTCTTTTATGAGAGGAAATAAGATTTTTTAAATTTAAGCAAAACCAGAGAACCAGACAAAAAACACAGACCCAAGCCCACCAATCATCTTCTTCAGTTCAATAACACTGGGACTGTAACCATTTCAGATATTAGATTATGATCATATGACCCTGGTAGCAGAGTTTGTTTCTTAGACATTCATGACAATTTACTTTATTCTGTCTTGTGTTAGCTCGGTGTGGGTAATGGTTGACCAGCTCCTGCCTGGTGTGACTCCATTAAAAAGGTCAGGTCTGGTTCAAGCCTGTGCTCATCATCCATATCTAGTAACATATATTCTGTATATACAGCCGATAACCCAAAATCTTAAAAAAGGCAGAAAGAAAAAAAAAAAAAAATCATCTGTGATGAATTTCCAAATGAGTTTCTGGATTGACAGAAAGTAACCATTTAAAATGTTCTGCATATGTTTTTGCCGATGAAAAAAAGTCAAGTCAACAGTTTGAACAGAGACAACTTCTTAGGGTGATGACTAATAAACGGAAACATATAATTAACTTTTTGCTCAAGGAAATTACAACATGCTGCATTCAATTTTCCTCTTGAACTTCCATTACAGTTTTGAGTTTAATATCTCTGTTCTGTTAATAAGACACAAAGAAAGTCAGCAAAGTGCAGACAGTCAGGGCAGCCGTAGAAATATAATAACGATATCATTTATTTGATCTCCAAGCAACTGTGCGGTCCAAGTTGTTGAGAATTGGCACCGGTCTAAATGTCAGATTTATCTGGTGTAGCTGCTGTTTTATTCTGTTTATTTTTTATTTGTGCTGTGGTGCCACATCTCCCTTTAGTTTGGCTGCCGTCGATATCTGGCCCTCTGGTTTTCACAGGTGTAGAGAGCAGTCGGGTTGCCGTCTGAACCCCTGATACTCAGCATGCAAGATATGAAGCCACACAGACTTGACCTTGGCCTACCTCGCCTGCTCTATTTATTTAAACTTTTAGCCGTTTGCCAAATGGGGGTCTCTTCTCTTTGTTGAAAGTTTAGTCTGTGTGCAGGCCACTGGCACAGTCTACAAAAACAACTACATTTTCCACCCAAAATCCAGCTTTCAAAAACAGGCCTGTGTTTTGCTTGGATCAAGGCCGTTCTTGTCGACCATTAGTTTTAATTACAGGTAAAATCCACAGACTTAAAACACACATTTGAACCCTACTTGTCCTCCATTGTGCATGATAAAAAAACTATCAAGTTTACTGCAGTCATTAGTGTAGTGTGGGAAAGCTAAGTAGCCATGCACCAACGCCTGCTAGACTTTGCCAGCTCCAAAAGCCTTTTAGCGTATTAACAACTTTCATTCACAGGTCGTACTCTACTCCAAAAATAGAGTTGTGGGAATAGATAAGATAAACAGTGTTTTCACAAGGATCAATTACATTGTCTTTAATCTGACAACAGTAAAAGACTCTGGTGAAACGTGGAAATTCGCGAGCTTAGTGGTTGGTTTCCTGTCCGCGTTATCTTGAAATAACTGTGTAGGCAGTGTTCCCTCTATTTTATCTATATCCTAATTTACATCAATTTGCACAAGAGGCAAATGAATGAACAGTTAGTACTTCCAGTAGTTTTCCAAGATAAACACACCACAGAGCTTTGACAAAATGTCAGACTACTTAGCTGAGTAAACCCAACATGCCTCTGATCACAATGTGTCCGGCACAGCAGGGCCCATCACCATTAACTGAAAAACTAAAAGCAGAGTCAACATGAGGGTACTGGAGTTAGAATATTCTATTTTTTTTTCCCCTCAACGAACTTTCAAGCGCAGAAATGTGCATGTGACTCCAAATCCAACATCAATCATCAGCTGACCACACATGGCTGAACCACTACAATCACATGCAAACACATTCGACCAGACAAGAAGCCCACCTCCACATACAGAGCTGGTTCACTCACTCCTCTTTGCACACAAATCTTTTGATGCGTCCCGTTTCTTCCCATCGCCCCCCCCCAACCACCCACCCACCCCCCCCCACCCCCCCTCCCCTCCTCTCCTGATTGTGCCTGCATGAGAAATGTAGAAGTGTCCCAGTACAAACCTTCCCTGTGTGAAGTGACCCCCACCCCCTGTCTGTCTACACACTGATGTTTTTCACCACAGGTTTTGATGTTGCTGACTCCACAGATTCGCTGGGACGAATCCAAGTCTAAGATAAGCTTTCTCACCATCAATTTTTTTGTGTTAATCATTACATTACAAACAGACTGCCTGTGTCTGAAGTTATTATGTAGACAAACTTAACAGAGAGGCTCCCTTTCTACCGTGTGCACAACCAGACGTTTGCATTCTACTGGAGTTCACCCTGCTGAAGTGAAATATATCCAATTTGGAAAGTGTTACAGCTCCAATGCATCGTCTAATAGTTTTGCATTGCTGAAAAAGTAATACTTGTTACAGTATGTGGCTGCAGATAGTAGGGTACTCCTTTAGAGGATCATCTCTTTGACATTAAAATAATTATCAAGAGAAAAAACTATTGGTGAGGAGTCAAGGCGAGACGAGGAGAACCAAAGATTTTTTTTTTTTTTTTTTAAATAGCGAGTTCCTCCAAAACGTCCTGAGGCTTTGTTGCGGTAATAATTGTTAGGTTTAACTTTAACCATAATCAAAAACGTGCCTTGGCTCTACTCTTACACCTTCAAACAGTGGACTTCCTGGTTTAAAATACAAAACAACACAACACAACACAGGTGTTATCCCTTAACTTCCCCTTGATCTGACTACAGGCGAGTAACCGTGCAATCATCTACGCCGAGAGGCCATTGTGCATTGTTGGAAATAAACCACAAAGTGTGAGCCTCTGTTCTGTATGTAAAGTCATCATGAAACAAGCTGACATCATTCCCCACAGGGAGTAACAGGTATCATCAGCTGGATTATTGTTGTGTCGCCACACAACTGCTGCACGTGCTCAAGTGATCCTACCAACAATGGCAAATCTTAGCCCGGAAGGGGGGAGTCGGGTAGATAAAAGAGCCACACACGATATAATACCTACCTATTGTTACGTTGACAAAAGTACACACACAGCCAGTCACTTGTCTCTCGTTTGATCTCGGGGTAGAGGTAAGGGTCTAACTTGTGGAAATTAAATATTAAAGATTAAAAAAGTATAATGGCCATTCATTTTACCCCCTTTTTTTTTTTCTTTTTGCACATATGCATGTGAAAGACCAGTCCAGTTTAAGCCACTACACTAAATGTCCCTTCTGTGACTGAGGGGCGAGTCACAGTGTCTTTGTGTGTGTGAAGTCTTTTCTTTCATCTGGGGTGGTCTGCTGACGGAGACGGAGAAGATACATGTTGACACCACTAATGACCTGTGCTAACAGGCTGGCACTGACTGATACAGTCATCACACACACACACACACACACTCGTGCATGTAGCATTGTGGGTGCTGGGCAGCTCTTCTGAGACATGAGGTACTCACAATAAAACACACTCCTCTTTGTCTGGCAACTTACAATAGACTGCAGTGAGGCTTGAGATGCTCAGACTGCCTCAGCATCTGTCACAAGAGTGCACATACCCCTAAACCACATCACCATGTCTGCGTGTTGTTTACATCACAACAACTACTACTACTACTACTACTACTACTACAACTACAACTACAACTACAACTACAACTACATAGGCCCCCCCTCGCACAAAATCTGCCATTTAACAAGGTTCAGTTCCTCTGGCGCTTTAAGGCATTTCTGTATTATATTTTCCAGAAAGGGTAACTGGGAAGGAAAAGGGACGTGACAACGTAAAGCTTGCTTGGTGCAAAACCCATCTCATGGGACAGGGACACTCCAGCTGGATGTATAAGATGCATATGTGTGACATCTCACAGCAAAGGCCAGGGGCAGAATTCTTGCATCTGTAGCTATGAATCACCAAGACTCAAACTATAGGTCTCAGGAATTCATTATTTAACAGGACTTAATGTGTTAAATGTTGCATTAATTTGTAGTTTGCAAACATTACAAGCTCAAAATGTCCTGTGATGTGTTGTAGCGGGAAAGGGCCAGCTCGCTTAAAATGATCTCTAAACCTCTGTTTGTATCATTAAAAACAGAAATTCTATGAAATAAAACAGCAACATGAAAGGGGAAAGAGCAGAGCTTCTCTTTCACACCGCAAATGTCTTACATTCAATAGGTGTGACTACCTTTTTAGTCCATCATGTACCAAGTGAAATGATCCTGAGATTACCTCTGCTATAAACATTACTCAGTGAAACTCTGCTTACTAACGAAGTCAATACAGAGAGTAAAGGAATGCTGTATTTGCACTGAAAGATCTGGAGAAACAAATATTAATTTATGTTTCTGAAGTGCAGATAATAAAAAACATTACCCTATCATAACACCAATACAAACTTCCATTTTAACATTTGACATCTTTGGCTGATGTCTTATCAGCCAGCGTACAATAAGTTAATTCAACGCCAGCCATATGAGCTCTGAAGATAGTGAATCACACAATGGAGGAGTCTGGTGGGTCCTCTTGAAGATCTGAACCCGTACTTCTTGCTGGGAATCTGCGACAAGATAATTCACCGGACGGTGGCCAGCTTTTGTATTTGAACCACTGGACGACAATTAAAACAATACCCTGGAGGGTACATGTTCATTACACGAGCGAGCGAGGGACATTCCAGGAAGGATTGAGGGTATGAATAGATGAGAATGGTCATAGATTCATTTGTATGCTGGCTGGCTGGCAGGCAGGCAGTCAAGGCCCACTCCAGACTTGGGATCAATGAGAGAGAGAGAGATGGAGAGGGATAGAGAGAGAGAGAGCGAGAGAGAGAGAGAGAGAGAGAGACTAGGACTGGTTCCCACTCAGGGCACCGTGGTGTCGTCTTTAACAAATACACACTCACATGTACACACACACAAACGTAAGGGAGCTCAGTAAGGAGTCTCTCTTTTCATGCAGATCTTTTGTCTCTCAGTAATGTCTGGTATGCCGGGATACAGGCTTTGCTCAATGACCTGATTTCTATGGGGCTGCCCAGGCACCAGCCTGTGTGCGTGCGTGTGTGTGCGTGCGTGTGCGTGCGTGTTCATCTGCCTGCGAGCCCTTCCTCTGGATAAGACACAAGACTTAGCCAGGCAGACAGACACAGACTGAGACATATCCAGCCAATAAGAGGGCAGGAAACACAAAACCCACAGACACACACACTCAGAAATCCTTGCATGAAGTAAACAAAAAGTCCTTGAGTTCCCATAGCGGGAAGAGAGGCTTAATTGGATGAGGAAATATTCTGTGGGGAAAAGTGATTTGAGTCCGCACAGTAGTTGCAGCCCAAGATGCAGCTATTGCAATAGATTTAAATGTTTACCAGTTGCAGGATATTTAAAAAAAAATAAAAAATATCCCTCCAATGTTTATTTGAACTTACAATCAGTTTTTAAAAAGAGACAATGTTTGCGAGTCTAATGTTGACGAAAAAGAGACTGTGAGCTTTCCTGATTCTTGTGATATAAGAAAGAGCCAAAAAGAAGCAACGCTGTCTTAAGGACTTTGCAGACAACCTACCTTGTCTCTGTATGATGACCCTGAGCAGTGGATGAGCCGTCGACACCGCCTTACAGAAGTTGTCGTCGTTGTTGATCGGCAGCAGGTCACCATGGATGTCAGCGTAGCCAATCATCACCTCCATGTTAGCGATGCGGTGAATGTGCAGAATGAGCTTGTAAAACTCCTCAAACTTGCCGGGCTTGACCCGATCCACCGAGAACCGGCGAAATTCTGCCCCATACTGAAGAGAAGACAAAAAGAGAGGGGACATTTTAAAAAAAAAAAAAAAAAAAAAAAAAAAAAAGGACAGTCACTCGGCCAACCAAACAGGAAGATGAAACCGGGATGGTCGACCTCATGCACTTATCTAAAGCATCTGACTGGCACACATGAAACAGGGTGGAAGTCCGCTGAGCTCTGTCACAGTTGCGGTCATGACCTAATGTACAATATGGGACAGGGGAAGCCGTTTCTAAGCACAATACAAACGGAATTAGCTGTAATCCTTTGCAAAACTGCTTTTATGCAGCTAGGGCAATATAGTTCCTATACATTTACATATTACACTCACTCAACCATAGAAAGAATTTGATACTTACAGCCCAAATTATTGATAGCATAGCAAAAACAACACTATTCTACAACATGAACCGTGATACATGAACTCAAAATGACAACCGTTCTATAGACTTTAAAAAAAACAAAAAAAACAAGGCTGGATCCCTGCAGCTTTGTGTCACACTGCGCGCCAAGGTCACCTCATTACAAATACGAGTGTCAGTTGCACATCACGTGTAACTTTGAGCAAGAAAACAGCAGGAAAAGGGAGAGCTCTGCACAATAGAACAATACAGGTAGATGAGTAAGCTGTCTCAGTACATAGAAATGACACTGGCTACCAGCCACGCCTCCCACGCACAAGGGCACAGACTTGAACAATTGTGCTACCGCTTTCCCGGCTAGGTCATCGAACCACCAATGAGAGCGCGGCTGAGGGTCACTGCGGGGTCATCATGTGACTCACAGACAAGAATGGACTTGAGGAGCGGAGGTACAACTGAAGCTCAAGAGCTCCACAAACCACAAACGACACACAATGTGCAGGAGCACTGAAGTCTGAATCACAGAGGTAATTTGTAGACGGAGGTTGCCGTTTGTTACTGTAATCATCAGCTCACAGCAGGGAGAAGAGTAGAGATGATGATCGTGGAGCAGCGCGAGGAGGGGAGGGAGGGAGGGATGGAGGGAGGGAAGGACTGCTGACAGAAAAGCAGAGGAGAGAAGCAGTACACCGACTGGGAGGAGAGAAGAAGAGCGGGGGATACGTTAGCCAGCTCTGTAATTAGAAGACGACACATGAATTTAAGAGGAGGCGTGTTAGGAGACTGGGGGGATGCCAGGCGGGTGTGTGGTTTGCTGCCAGATCCACTGAAAGAAACAAAAAGGGACACATGTGAACCTGCATTTGGAAAGCGTAACTTGGATTCCGGCTAATAAAACTCAACCTGCATGAGGAGATGACACAAGACGCTGACAAACAGGACAGTCAAGTCTTCGGGACTTTACATTCGAGTAAGTGAAACCTACACATGACCGAGCTGTAATGAAACACTGTAAGACTTCAACACTTGACTTATCAAGTAATAATCACCCTTCTGCATATCAGTCGGCTTCGTCATCGCTCTGAACCTGAACAGTCTCTTGGCACCGTGCGCCGTGATCAGTCTGAACAATCTGTTTTCACAAGCAGGACTCGGCCCTCTGGTATGAACAAGTCTGAACATGGGGTGATTAATCACAGGGCCTCGGCACTGAACCCAAACCTAAGAATACATCACTACAAACCCTGACATCACCTGTCCTCCCGACCAATCAGGGCAAAGTGATGTCAACAGGTTGAAACACGTCTGGAGACACTAAACTCTGCCACACTGAAGAAAAAGGAACATAACTGACTCCTAGTCTTTCGTCAACACCGTTTTGGTCCCAACCGGTTATGACTCACCTGAGAAATCATCTTCAGCTTCTTGGCATTACAAGATGAATAACTCATAAATATGAAACGTGATGTGCAACTGCAGGGCTCAGGCCACAAACTGAAAATGTGCTAATTATTTGTTTTGAACTAAAAAAAAATAACTTGAAAATCTGGATGAATCAAAGTAAGGGCAGTGGGAGTGAAGGAAAAAAAAAAAAATCCCACCCAACCCCCAACATCCCTTCGCGCTCTCCCCGTCTCTGATAAGAGCTTTACGTGAGTGAAACCAGCTCCTGGCCGAGGCTCCACGAAAGGCAGCCAGACACCTCCAGCGTTATCCCTGATAAGCTTATCCTTGGAACAGTTCCCCCCGAGAAAACCAAACGCTAACCAGCGAGAACCAGGCGCATCACTTGCACCACGGACAACAAAAACATACCAATAATCACTCCATGGCAATCTAGAGAACGCGAATGCTTCAACATCAGCTTTTGTTTGAAAACGGTTTTATATGGGACTGAAACATCTTTACAAATTTGGGGGTTATTTGAGGGCTGTATGAAAGGGCTGTGCATTCAAAACAACTAACTACTCTTACATCATTCAGGTCAAAGGAGATCTATAAAAGCAAAAACGCAGATTATTCACATCTGCCTTTTAAGAACTGAAAGTAAGAAGCAAAAGAATCTGAAAATGTCCAGTTTTATTTATGCAAAGAAGATGAATTCATTTGGGCCTTTCTAGTTAACACTTGAGTCACTGCAACACATCACACACTGCTGCAGAACTAGATACAGTGTGTTTCAGGACATTACTAATCGTTGCCTTTACACATTGAAAAAAGGAGACCCAACAGCAGTGGAGCTACCTGCTGCAGGTATTCAAACGATAAGAGCCGTCATTCTGGTTTAGTCAGGTGATACTTGAGTATTACCTGTTAGGGTTGCTCATAACAAAACCAGAAACAAAATGACATGATAAGAGCGATGACTTATTATCTGATCCAAAAAGGGAAACGTGACGTTGTATGACAGTGAGTCAGCTGCCATGACGGTGTCAAACCTGCCTGTTCTGGCCGGTCCCACCGACAAACAAACCATCTGAAAAGGGACGACTCCCGTCTCTGTGGAACAAACACAAAGCCTAAATAATAATGTTGGACGAGCATCCTGGAGTAGACGTGCCCCTCTTTTCTTCTCACCCACCGTCATCAGTGTATCCGTTATCCCCTGGTCTCTTCCTGTCCCACTGAAACTGGGCAGCCAAAAAAGAAAAACAAACTCTGGACTGAATGAGTCACCTCAATTTGGCATGTCAACTGTCACTCAGGAGATCATCCTTCATAGAAGTGCTGACACACTCATGGGGGCTGACATGCGTAAACACATACGTATGAATGCAACTCGCCATTGTTGTCACTGAAATGGAATTTGGAGGAAAATGCTGGTTACAAGAAGTCCTTGAGACAGGCTGTGACCAAAGTATAAATAGTTCCCCGGTTGTTCCCTTTGTGGTCAGGATTGGACACAGTGCCGTGTGTTTATCTGGTAGGACTTTCACTAAAGACCACATGCTCTACACCCAGTTGTCAGTTCTGTCACAAACTATTAAAAAAAACAAAAACTTTTCTAGGACTGTAGACAGACGTGTCAAAGTGATATCCAAGGTCTGATGCAGTTCTTTGACAAAGAAAAGGTTCATAATTCATGTGGAGCTTGCTCACATGTATAAATTGGTGGCCTACATTACATAAGCCCAAAACTGACGGATAACTGTGGTCATTTACTTGCTGCTTAATTTGATTTGTGCCCCTATTACACCGTTAGCCTCTCACAAACTACTCAAAACAATGGGGGGAGGCGGAAACTATGTTGCGCAAAACCCGCAGTTAAAGAGACGAATGTTGCAAAAAAAAATATCCGATTGAACAGATACCACCTTTCAATTGCAACACATATTAAATGCTAGGTTGTTAATGTCAAACCAGTTTACCTCCTCCTCCCCCCATCAGCTTCGTGACAGGGAGGGAAAGAGCCAAATCAGCACAATCTGCATGGTGGGAATTAAGAAGACAATAATCAGAGCAAATTACAGAAACATTCAGAAGCGGGTGCGTCCAGCTCCCGACTCATGAACTAGATAAGAGCTTTGCCAACTGAGAGGAGAAAATGTGCGTTAGTTGCACACAGTTTGTCGGATAAAACTCCTGCTCCGTGACGGGACGACCATGTGAACTCTTCCTTTTCTCCTCAAATCCCCATTTAGAGCCTCCAAATGACAAACCCTCACCGCTCACCTTGCTTTTCACCTCCACCGCGTTACAGTCCGCATTGCGCAGAGGTTGCGATCTATTAAAGCTCCGATTCATTTTTTTGAGGTTGCAGTTTTTAAAAAAAAAAAAAGAAAAAAAAAAAAAAAAGTTCAGCCGCCTTTGCCCGCAAAAAGAGGGGCTCTGGTCCCGGGATTTCTGCTGCAAAATCCCTCTGCTTGGTCCCTGGTAGAGGAAGTTTGTGTCTCCTTTAGTTTATTTCACCTCCTGGAGTTTTCTTTCACTGCGATCCGCCAGACACGAGAGAGGACTTTTCGGGAGAATAGGAGGTGAGCAACTCACCGCGCTGACTTGGGAGTGCGAGTTAAGTTTTGAAATGACATCAGCCCTCCTAAAAAAATGGGATTCTATGAGACCTTCACTTACTGCTCGTAATTCTCAGTTTCCTCAGCCAGGACCTCGTAGTATAGACTCGCATGTAAGAGGTGAACTACTATCAATAATAATAGCCTAAATATTACAGGCACATATATTAAGATGACTATTAAGAATACAATGCACGATGAAGACTTAACATAACACTATTGGTAATTTTTTTACACAATATATTTACATAAATGCATGATATGATTTATTAAATAATATACCTCACAGTATATTATTAGATTAGGCCAATCATGCCAGACTATGGAGCACACTTTTTAAGATGGCTTACTTTTTCCAAGGTAGAACTAGCAATGAATGCTATACTTAAACTTCCTCAATTCTATACAATTGTTTTGATCGTTCGTGACGCTTTAATAATAGGTCTAAAGATTCCGATAGCGCTTGAAGGCAACAGTGCGCCCACTGGTCCTCCAGTGCGCCAGAGGACGCATTTCTCAACACAAATGTTTCCAAAGCCTCTAGTTTGAAAAGAACGGGTATTTAATTATAATGAAAAATAGTGTACATTGGAATTAATAATATCATTGATTCCCAAATAAATCTTTTTTCCAGGTAATTTTAGATTTGAGTAATAAAACCAAAACTTTTGCAGGAGCATCCAAGTCTGACGCTGTGTGGTTTCTGTGTGTGTGCTGGTGCAAATATGTTTCCCTATTAGAATGTTACAGGCCTGAAAGAGGCAGAGTAATATACAGGCATACTCATACTCTCATTAACTAGTGATATCGTATTTGTTCTATTCATTACCCAAACATGGTCTGCCATTCAGCATACAAACCTGAATGTGAAGGTAACAGCTCATGATCTATTATCAGCTGCTCAACCTGTCAGACCAGCCAGGCCATATGATAACAGCTCAATGTGATCGATTACAACAGAGTTTCATCACTTTGGTTTCTGATTCAGCCTTTAAGACTAAAAAAGTCTTCGTAGTCTAATCAGTAAAAACATTTTCAGAGCCTCCACCTCTGGAAAACATGCAAGAGGCCGTAGCTTCAGACAAGTCCACCATAGAGTGTGAAGTCTAGCGGCAGCAATAGTTTTATCAAAATACAACAGCTGCACTTAAGTGTAATTGTCACTGAAAAATGACGGGAAAATGTTGTGCAGGTCAACCCCCTTCACCCCTTCCAACCCCCGCCCCTCAAAAAAAGTCCTACACTTCCTTTCCCTTGAGTCATCCGGGTAAAGAGGCAGCCTCTGACTGCTGTCCTGCTCTACAACATTCCGGAGGCCCTGAAGCCGCCTGTGTACAACAGCTGCTGTTTGCAATGCTCCACAGTAGCAGCACACTCTTCTTGTTTACTCACTCGAGGAATGTGTTGACCAGTTAGACACCCACCAAGTATACTGTCAGATGCTAGTTTCACTGACGCTAAGCGCTGAAGCTGTAGTCACACATAAACAAGGTGTACCAATCTGTCCTCTGGGGTTTCATGAAGTAGTACTCTGAGGTGTTTCTAGCTCAGGTGTATCAATATTTGTTGTTTTGGTTCCATTAATGGTTACAGAGCTAATATCTGTCAGGTGGGATTATTGTTTTAGGTCATGAAGCACACCAAGCAAACTGTCCAAAGAGAAAGAAAGCGATGGAAGCCATGAGGTAGCAGCTGGGAAATTAAAGATTCAAGAAGTAAGGGATGATCAATGATGAATGCTGTTTGTGTAAAGGCAAGGTTAAGTAGCATATCTGGCTATTGTGAGCAACCGTGCTGCTGAGGTGGAAAGGATCTGAGAGAACTGAAATAGTTGTTGATGCTGAGAGAAAGTTTTTGCATAATTCGTTGAGAGGAAGTGCAGGAGCTGCTGAGAGAGGCTTTCCGGCCTCCTCAGGATAGTTCATGGTTCACGGGATGACGGGGGAGGCAATGTTTTTATTATTTTCTTTTTTTCCTCGCTCTTTTTCTGTTGAGTCTTATTTTCAACCCAGTATTGGGCAGTAATGCAGCTTTTTGGAGGATGCCAACCGCCTCTAAAAACCACCAAAGAAGAAACCGCGCTCTGTTCAGCAGCGGGGGCGGGGCTTCTGAGATCCTATGAGTCGATCATGTCGCTTGAGGCCAAGCAGTTAACAGCAGCTGCTTGATGCCGGATACACTGAGTTAAAAACGGACTCTTCTTCACTTCCCTGTAGTCAATACGAGCAGATAGCCTCCTGGAAGCAGAATCAGAGTGGATTTCACCAGTGTGGCTGTCAGTATGCCTTTGTGTTTTTATCTGTCAGTAAATGTGTAATGTTATTTCTCTGGCATATGACCTGATTCTTACATTTATCCCATCAACAAAATACGTCTGCCAATTAAACCCATGTTCTACTTTATAGCGGTGGTGGTTATGTGAAAGCCAGCTTCTAACTTGCCTATTTGGAAATTAATATATCTGCTAAATATCTCACAAATATTAGCAACTGTTCATAACTGGTTTCTTCAAGTGCCCATTCAGTGATTTGGCAACCTGAGCTGTGTGTGGAGTTGCTTTGATTACCATCGTCTCTGTAATGTATATAACGACAGCAGTGGAAGAAACATTTCAATATTTAGCTGGAGTAAAACAATCAATAGCGACATGACCAATACTACATGGCAAAAGTCCTGAATTCAAATGTGTATGTATACAAAGAGTTCATAGTAACAAAATTCAATATTTTTCTTATCTAAACATCATAATAAAGCTGTTTAGGGCACTCATAGATTGGGGCCCCAGGCCCAGGTTGCCCACTATGCCTAACAGTGAAGTTGACCCCTGGTGTTTTTTCCTGAACCAGAGTGTATTTCACTGGTGTTTCTGACCTTGGGTGTGTTACGGCACTATGTCAGGGCAGGTGTTTTGTTGAGGACCCAAGGACCCAGTCTAGAGTATGACGTTTTTTGTATGAGCGGTACTCAAGAAAGCTGCAAGTAAAAACAACACAGGAACAACACGCTTTCAACGTGGACTGCACTAGTCTACGGTAACCTTAAAATATCCAATTATTGACAATGACTCTATGACAACATCAAATTATTCTGTCAGTTTCTGTGGAGCTCATCATTTTTTCAACCATCTCATGAATAGACTGAAAATGCCATGATCACACTGTTTATAGTTATTGTTCACTGGTACGAAAAATCTGAATTATATTGTTGCTGAATGAAACAGTATGAGGAGCACGCATACTTTTGAATGTGAGGTGTTACAAGTAAATCTAATATGAAAAGAAGATACCTTATGAAATTGTCTTTAGTAAAGGTCATTATGGTCAATATTCAGGTATGTTCAGTGGTGAATGCTAACGCAGGGACATTTTGTAGTCAAGCTTATGGTGCCCACTCAAGGCCAGTATCAGGTATTGCACATATCTCCCTCAGGTTTTTAAGTGCTATAAAATAGTCTGGAGACAGTTTGAGTTTTTCAATCATTTATTTTGCTCCAAAACTAGTTATTTCCATGTGATTTATATATATATATATATATATATATATATATATATATATATATATCATTGATGATATCATTTCAGTGAATCATATAGCAAGAACATCAGACTGAATAGAGCAGTGGTTCTCAACCTTTTTTCAGTGATGAACCCCTTGTGAAATATTATTTCAGCCAAGTACCCCCTAACCAGCGCAAAACAGTTTTGGTTGAAAAAAAGATGTAATACACAGCGCTGTGCCATCAGTGTCTGATTTAATGTAGAATATATAAAATTCAGTTTATGAACTTACACTTATATTTTATTGAATATTTATTAAATAACTATTTTTAAAGGATTTTTGAATGGATGCTAATTTTAAATTATAAATAAAAAATCTCACATACCCCCTGGAGTGCCTTCACGTACCCCCAGGGGTACACGTAACCCCATTTGAGAACCACTGGAATACAGTATCATTGTTGGTAATACACCAACATGTGCTATACATGTAGTCAGGGAACATTAAAGTGTCTACCAGTCTTCATCATCGTTAAAGGCCATTCAGATGCAGTTCTGTAAAAAGTCTATTCAGAGGTAGATTGGAGTTGGGCATGCACATATTTTCAGCTTTATTCTTTAATTGAGACTCAGTTTGAAAGTGAAAAGGACTATCAAAGATAATATACAGCCTAAATAGTGCATGATAATTAAAATAAATTATGAAATTGAATATATATATATATATATGAAAGTATATTAAAGTAGGTGCAGCCAGGGTTGTGTGAGAGAGTCAATAAACTAGTCCCTGGGTAATTTTTCTGCTCCCTAATGCAGTAATCTCGCATATGACCAGCAGATGTCAGCACACACCCACATTATATAATAGATGTTATTTAAGGTCTAGATGCAAAAGGCTTTGTCAGGCTCTGAGAGTGCTGACACAACAATTATAAAGCTTATCTTCACTTCCAACCTAAACATTTGTGAATCATGTCTCACAGCCTTCAGGATTCTGTCTTTGCAACATAACTACACGCCTGCATTGTTTTTTCTTCCCACAGCAGAAATAGAACATGGACTTTTGGACTACACATACAAAAGAGAAAATAGAAATGACTGTTTTTCTTTGGTCCAGGGAGGCCGATTGGTTTAAGAAAAGAGACGGGAGGATCAAGACTGACGATGTGAGTTCAGACAGAGGTAGCATTAGTTTTAGAGTTCATGAGAAAGGATGTACAATGTTTTTAAAAGGATGACTGCTAATTAGACTAAACGAGATTGTTTTTAACATATATGAATGTAAAGGATTCTCATTACAAAACTATTGCAGTGTTGGTTCTACTGATGCTTGGTGAAAGATAATTTAAATCCTTTCATATGAATTAATTTGTTGTGAATAAGTACTGATCCTGTATTATATGTAAAGGAGTGAATGGATGAGTTTTTACTGATATTATTGTGCACTGAAAGACAGACAAGGACAAAAAAAAAGACAAAGAAAGATTTAGAAAAAAAGGAGGGCAGAAGGGATGATAAAAAAGGAGGAAGAGAGAAGATGAAATGAATGACATGGTAAAGAATGAAAAGAGATAATTAATGAGGAAGGGATGAAGACAAAATAAAGCTAAAAAGGAAAGTAATCGCGGAGGCTGAGTTAATCATTGCAGTCAGACTTATGAGATCTTCTGTGTAATGAGCAGCATGGCATACAGTCACTTTATACTCCGAAGTCATTGCACTGTGTGGTTTTAATCCAGCTCCATATGTCTGAATTCAGGTGGTCCTCTGGTGGTAATGTGAGAGGAGAAGATTACAGTGAGATGAAAAGATACTCACAGTAATCCATCCTGTGCATAGAGGCAGGGAAACATCCGGAGCTGGTTATTGGTGGGTATTTAGTCGACAGCAGTGCCAGCCTAAAGTCAGCCGATCGTCAGAAAAGCCCCGGATTCAACCATCCGCTCTGTTCTGCTCCACTCACTCTCTGATTAAAGAGAAAGGAGGGCACACATGCACAAATACTGCCTTCATATGGGTCTCCGGGTGATCTCAGCATTCAGGTCATATTGAATAGACGTTGCGGTTGGTTTTAACATAAGCAGAGCTACAGCCTTTCCTAAGGATCACACTGAGTCATGACATGCCATCAGACTCTCCAGCCGTGCCCTCTGACTCGTCTAGTCTGGTGGACAAAATGAAATGCAGACACAGTGCAAGTTGCAAAATGGAAAAGTAATCTTTTTCTGTTTCCATCACTCTCTGTCTTTTTCTCCCACTGTGTAGTTCTTAAAGTATATGTCTGTGCACGAGACGGAGAGAAGGATCAGGAGGAAAGAATGAGGTCAAAAAGGATGGTAAGAGTCTGTGGAGGTGGTAGAAAGATGCCCAGTCAAGTGAACACATGCAGTATTGTTGGACCATAACCTAAATTGTTCAATGCACTTATGTCTTACTTTAAGCACTATGCAACCTTCTCCTTGATCTACTCTGGCTTGGGTTGTACATCTTTTTACAAAAGTGTCAGTTAAATTAAAAAAAACAAAACTAAAATGTGTAAATTTGGATCATCATTTCTTATACTGTCCTAATGTGGTTTAAATCCTACATTGACTATAGAACATTCTAGGTGGCACCTTTTAAAAACAAAAAAAGGCTTCCTGCTGAATTACCTATCTTGCTTGTGGAGTGCCTCAAGGCACCATTTTAAGCCCACTACTTCTTTCCCTATTCCAACACGGTCTTGCTCCCAAGTTCGTGTCCCGTGTGAAACTAAAAGTAAATGTAATTTTCTCACGGCAGTCATAAGTCTCGTGAGTTGTTAGTGTCGTTGGTCACTTGACGTGTTCGTCACTCGAGAAATTACATGAATCGTAAGTCAACTTCCTGTGAAGATGGAAGTTCATTTTGAAAAGACACCAACTGGTGGAAACTGCCACACCGTCCCTGCCACGTCTAAAACGGACTCTAGGGGTGCCTAGAGCGTCATAGTTTGAAACTTAAGGGCCAAGCCTTGGCGGTTGACAAGTTGGGAGTGAGAATGTGTTGTGCTGTAAGTAAATGGTAAATCTGAGATCATTTTATTTGGCCTCAGGTTTGATACTTTTAAATCTCAGCCTCACACATTTTTCTCCAGATAAGAGGATTAATATGTGCAACCTCCAGCTTGCCATCAGCCATTGTCTTTCAGGTGATGCCTTTATTTGAGCCTTTAAGTGAATATTAGTGCATTTTATCTCATGTTTTATTCACTATTATCTGGCCATTTTCTTGATATTTTCTATTTTGTTTTTCCTTTTATATGCTGACATTTTTTGGTGGTTTTCTTTGTTTTCCATTAATTACAAAACATTACTGTTTTAGACCTCTTCAGCCAATTGAGACATTATCAGTGATGGTGATCTTTACAAACAATATTGGCTTCACTTGGTATGAGATGCACACACACAATCAAACACAAATATGCACATACCCCCCATCATGGACCTTGCCACCACCGGAGGGTGCCATTGGCACACTGGTAGCTATACCCACGAACATGCACACAGTCACGTACAGGCCTGATGAATTCTCTGCTGCTTTCACTTATTTTCTAGAGCTCTGTCTCACAACACACACACACGCACACGCACACGCACACACACAATGCCACCTCTCCCACATCGCTGCCTGCTTAGCTTCAATCCCATATGGACGTTGCCACGGTATGTGATTTGTGGAGTCTTTTGATGTGTGAAGTGGCAAAGACCTGCAGCCTCATCTGGACTTTGTCCCTCTGGAGTCGTCAAAGTCTACAGGCCAATGGAATTGAGAGTGTAAGGGCACTTTCATACTGATAGTTCTGTCCAAATCCGGGAACAATTTACCTTAAATTAGTTATGAATCCTTTTTTAGATGTGTGTAAGGTGGTCAGAAAATCAGAAAATCTAATCTGCTGGTGAACAAGCAGTTTCCTCTCATCAGTAACAATCCGTTTCTTCAGGCCAAAACAACTCTTGGGATTCACAAATAATCTAAATGCACAATAACCCTGCCTGATTCAGCAATAGTTCTATGTGATCCTCCTACTGATAGACAAACACCCCCGTCATCCTCCAACACACTCGTCCTCCTTCCCTCCTTGTGACGCAGTGCGATGTGGAGCCACTCCTGGTTAATTTCTCCTCCCTCCAGAATGAAAACATCAGCCATCTGGTCCAGGGGTGAAAGGTCAAATCTCAGGCTGGTAATGAGGATGGCGTCGCTAGGGGGATGCAGGAGGGGTGTGTGTGTGTGTGTGCGTGCGTGCGTGCGCGTGCAAGCTTTGCTGAGCGTGTCTGCTTCCTGAGTGAGCATTAAACATTAACGACTCAGCTCTGTGAGTCTGGAGAGAGGAGAGTGGAGACGAGAGGACAGGAGATGTGAGTAGAGGCAAAGAGACAGCGCACGTACAAAGACACTGTAGGGAGAGAGGGGAGAGGAAAGAGACACATGCAGAATGCACGCACAGTAAGACAGAGTGCATGTGGATACACTCTTTCAGTCACTCTCTCCTCAAAAAGCTTTTCCTCTTGTTTATTGACTCAGCCTTCCAACATTCAGTACATCAATAGGTCAGGTCGATGAGAAAGAAAAAGGCACGGAGGCTACTGCTGTGACGGAGGTGCTTTTGTGTGTATGTGTGTGTCCAACCTTTCTGCTTCCACACAAGCCATTTCATCCAACACATCCCATAATTTGTTCTAGTTATTTTCCACCACGACTGTAATACTTTCCTCTGGATTTCCGCTGGCAGTAACTGTAACATGCAGGTCGGTAAGCTGTTGGAGAAGAGTAACAGGTCTCATTTGGCCTCTGCGCCACAGCTACTTAATTGGCTGGAAATCACAATGGGTGAAATTCAGCAGTGTCACAAGTAAACGGGAGTTATACTCACTTCCTTCTTTACTCTTCATAGACTATTATGTGTGACTTTGAGTGTGTTGGTGTAGTTGCCATGGAGATGCAAAAGATGGTGGGGATAATGGAATACCCTTGTCCTCGGCATAAGCTCTCCTCCTGCACTACATCAGTAACTTTGGGTGTGATGTATCTAGTCTCTGTCCCCCAACACACAGCAGTTTAATCATAATATATGTACATTAGAGGGTCCCTTCATACATTACAAGTGCAAATGGTGATAAACGTGGTAGAAGGACGGTAGCCCTCAGGGGTGAACACGGATGGTAAAAGGGCACAATTGGTCTCGTTTTCCATTGTAAACAATTGGCCGTGTTACAGTGATGGAAAACTAACACAAATTAATTAATACAAATTGAATACCATAAAAAAAATCCTTCTACAGTAGTGTAACCACTGAAATAAATAGAACTGAGTGGACGTAACTGTAGCATAATTAAATCTGATATTAACAATAAAACATTAAGTTTCTATCTTTATTTGAAAAAAGAAAATTTAAAGTTTATCTGCACTTGTTCAAATCACAAGAAATTGTAAATTTTAATATGTATTTACGTAATTTCAGCCAATTGTATATTTACTCTGTTGCAATAGAGAGAGAATGAGTCCTTTTTTAAATGGGTTTTTGGTTAGATGACTGAAATAAGGTCAGTGGTTTACATAACCTAAAGATATTTTAATGTTTTGTTCTACGATATATAAAATATGGCGGTAAATATTCCTCTCATAAATTTTGAAGCTTTTATGCTTCTTAAAAATGCTGTTGCTAACAAGTGGCTAAATGAGACAACAAAAAGTCATCAGGCCTTCTGCCTTCACAGCCTCATTGTGGATATACTAGTTAGCTCTATACTTTTGTATTTTCGCTTCAAAAATCATAAAAGTGTTTTTCATTTGTGATTTTTACCTTGATGAACAAAATGTAGTATCATAAAATATCATCACCTTGTGTTTGCCACATAGTTTATTTTCTTCAATAATCCAAAATCCAATGGGGTTGGCCTACAAAAATGCATCATTCCTGCAACACCCTGTATAACTGTGAAGTGGGAGGAGCCACAGAAAGTAAATTGTGCGTAGCACCATGTGTGTTGTGGGTTACGTGGGACTACATATTCCCACGCAACATTTGACTCTGTCACTTAAAGATATGGTTGATAACTCCTCGGAGAATAAATGAATCCCTGAACTAAAATTTTATTTGAGTGAAGAAAGTATTTGTACCTGCTACTCACAAGACGAAGCACTGGATTAGTAGTTGTAGTCAAATATATCAGAATAGAAGTTGAAGGTGTGGTGTATGGTTGAAAGCAATCATTTCCTTGAGCAAAACCTTTTAGAAATGTGGCTCTATATTGTAAACTAATAGTTTTCCTTGTCCTATGTCCCTTTATTTCAGTACATTTGGAGCTTTCTAATGGCCAATAGAGGAAAGTGCTGGACTTTTCATTTACAATTTCAAAACCAGTGGAATTAAACCAACAGTATGTAAAGCTTTCTTTTCTGGTGCTACATACCAGGCTAAACCCATTGCTCTATATATTAAAATTTTAACTTTTCTTTACAAAGACTTTCTGTGCAAATACATATAAAGTAGATTTGGACACTTCTCTGCCCACAGGAGGGGAACTCGTTTGTCTCCTGAACAGCGGTAAGTCAGAGCACCATCCAGAGAGAGCCGGACTTTACAATGTTTTACGTCCAATGTCTCTCGGTATCTTTAAGTATACAATATTACAGTATACAGTATACAATAGAGTGGCTGGGTTGGCGCAGTTGTGTGTCTGTGTGTGTGCGGGAGAGATGTAGGGTATTGATTATTTATCTTTTAAAAGTGCAAGCATGAATCTTTCACTTGTAAGAAAAACTAGGAAGCTGTTGTGCTTCTATCTTGCCTTGAAGGCTTGGAATGTACAATTTGTGTCAGAATACTTGGGACAGCATAGGGAAATTAAAGAAATAACTCACAATATATTCACGGAATATCTACTGGTGGAAAATTAAGAGGCCTTTTGCAGACAGACCTCGAGACATTTTATGTTTTTACTGTATATAAGCCTTGAGGACTAGTCTGGTGAATGATTTCTACCTTTAGACAAAGCCTGTGTGTGTGTGTGTGTGTGTGTGTGTGTGTGTCTTGTGGGTCTCGGATGTAAAGGAGGACATCATTGGTGAGTTAACTGTTAATCTTCCACATCGTCTACACGGTTACTGCCTTGTGGTCTCACGGGGGCGCTGTATGTCATGAGAAGGCCAGGCTGGCTGAGGAGAGATGAACCAGAAACAAAGGCCTCCTCGAAGCTGACATCAAACTTTCTTTCAGTTCGTCCATACTTTGGGGGAAAACAATGGCATTAGTTTTAATTTTATATCTGCGGATGGAGCTGTTAAATTTGCTGCATCGCTTTCTATTTAGCTCTGGGCTGTTTGACAGTCTGACCAGATTTAACCTCAAATATCCCAACTGATACTGACACCAAATTATATTTTAGGGGCATTTTGGATAAATAAAGATCTTTTTACTTTATTTGATGTGCTGATTTTTTTTCAAATTACTTCACATCAAAGTAATACAAAATAATGAAAAATGTAAATATAAGAATACATTTAACCAATAAACCAGTTAAACCTTTTTGCACAAAAGAAAGACAATTACAGAATAATAGAAATTATGATAATGATAATAGAAAATACAGGAAAAAACATAACTATTATTTTTAAAAGCTGAGCAGCAGTGAAACAGTCTTAACTCAAGTGTAAGACATACAGTGTATCAAACTAAATAAGGTTGATAGTTGCGTGGTGTAATAGTGAGCATAAAAACCAAATGACTCCACATGGGGTGGTGGATGGGTCTAACAAACACAGGACATTCACGCAATAGTCTGCTGTTCGCTTCCTGTGTCAAAACAAAAGTAAACTTTGACTGTATGCTTGTTGTTCACATAAGAAAGTCTGTTATGGTTGGTTATTATTTATTCACGCTAGTTACAGTTATTACATTACGTTGTTGCGTTATTATTTTTACACAAACCTAACCAATTGTTTCACAGCGTAAACCACGTGGCATTGTGCATTTCTGCAAGCGTGATGCAAAGGCTGATATCAAACGCAAGTATGAAACTTATTTCTGATAATATAGCCGACATCTTAACATAAAAAAAAATTCGATTCAGGGAAACATTACCCATCAACTTTGACTATGTTTGAACACCAATCGTTATTGATGTAAACACAGAGTCCCACTCCTCTGTGCCAGCAGAGTCCTGCACTCTGTCTTGTGGTTTGCCCGTCAAGTGCCGCTTGATCCGGGATGAACGATGGAGCCAGGTCTCTGTAAATATGTGGAGATTCACTGACCTCCCGTTGCTGGGTTCACCTAAAGTCTTATTCTATCCAAATGTTTTCCTGTGACGGGACATCAGATAGTCAAGAGCAGGCAGGGTAGTGGACTAGCCTCAGGTCCTTGCTGGGTTAGCTTCGCTTCCATCTCGGCTCTCCTCCCTCTCCTCCCTAGGGCGGTTGACTCTTCTTTCTTTGGCGTTTGGTCCAAAAATTCTATGGGTGGTGATAGTCTTAAGATCTGCTGCACTTCATCCAATCCTCACGCTTCCTTCTCAGATGTTGATGAGTCTATCTCTGTTGTATTCAAAGTGCCCTCAGTAAACAAAAAGATTATAATAAATAATTAATTTTTTTGCTAAGTTCATGGGAGCTACCTCCGCCGTTGCCATGGGCTTGCATATGCATTTTGATTTAAAACATGCCCACCCAGCCAGTTTAAACCTTAACAAACATGTTTTGCTCCATGAAGGTATTGATAAGTTTGTGAATAGTTCCCATCATGCCTTCAGAGAGAGACACATGGATGGAGATGGACATGGAGAAGGAGAGCATCAGATGCAGACACAGTCTAGGCCTATCGTCCTCCTTACTCTAGCAGTAAAGAGTGTTGATGCCAGCAGTGTGCAGCGTGAGCGCGTCCCACACGGCTCCTTGATTGAAAGAAAACAACATCAATCTAGCACAGGCCCCAAGGCCTTTAAATAACCGGCAGGCTGTTTAGAGTAGAGATCCCTCCCTGCTGCTGCCGCTTCTGACTGCGGTCACACACAGTGAGACATACAGAACGGTACACAGACACACAAACATTTTTTGCCTTCACACACATGTAAACATATAGATAATCAGACATTTCTCTCTCTGGTTCTCCGTCAGCGTTTAAACCTCGCTCGCCCGGTTACCGTCTCCTCCCGTCCCTCCTCCGCACTCCCTCCTCCGCACTCCCTCCTTCCCAAGTGTATTGTGGTCATTTTCATTCATCGTCCCCATGATGCTGAAATGTCAAGGTTAGAGTGTGCCAGTTCTCACACACACACACGCACATATGCACACACATGGCCAGAAGAGAGGGAGGGGAAGGGACTACCGACTCTGAATACAAGAATTAGTCAAGCGTGCATTTTCCTTCTTCTCCCTTTCTTTGCCTCTCTCGCTCCTCTGCTGCCCCCTTCTCTTTGTTGGTCGGGGCCTTTGGTGTGCGTGTCTGTATGTGTGTGTGTGCGAGAGACGGGTGAGGAGTTGCAGGCAGTGTGAGGGGGGCTGTCAGAGGTGTGGGCTGGGCTTTAATGTGTTTTATAAGCATCAATTTGATGTGGATAGAGTCAAATTAACAAGTAGAAAACATTATTCCAATATTTTTCCTCCGTTTTTACAAGCTCACTACGAAAGTCATGATACTTGTTGGAAAATGAAAGGCAAAATATTAAAAGAAGTCCATGGTTTATATTGCACTTTGGAGATTAATTCTTTAAAGTTTTACTCCAATTTTTAAGTAAAGCAGAGGGAAGGCAAAGCAGAGAGGAGATAAACTGACCTGAAGCCAGCAGGAATGTGTGTTTTTACAAATCCTCCCAGTTGACTAGTTTAGGCCAAAATACTGTCAACTTTTCATGTATACTCCCCCCGCACCACTTGAGTGTAAAAGTATGAAAGTTGTGTAAAAAGGGAGGAAATGTGTCTGAGGAAGTGATCAACACACAGATGGTTGATAAGAAGGCAGGGGAGGACTAAACAACCTTCACTTCCCCCAAATATCACATTTTTACCTCCTCGTGAAGTCTTCCACAGAACTCCCCCATCCCGAGAAAGAACCACCCCTCTTCCCCCCCGGCAACCCCCACCCCATCCCATCCCTAAAGCGGTGCCTCAAGGGAACAGAGGTAAACATGCCCCTGTTCCTCTCACCCCACTCAGCTCCCACAGCCCTCACCTCTCTCCCCCTCCTCCCCTCTTTCTCTGCTTGTTTGCCGACGGGCTGCTTTCTGGACTTTTTGTTTGCCATTACGAGGCCTCGAACTCAGAACACACGTTGAAGATGCTGCAGAAAAAAGACAAGCCTACCATGATGATCAATTTGTAAGGTTAAGGGAACATCTCTGCATGCTTACTATGTATTTACAACTAGAGATAATTTGACTGATGGCTGCCACGCCGCCTAGCAACTGAAAAGTGTACATGCAGCTCCCTGTCACCTCATTTCCAGCTCCAAACGAAGACAGACGCAGGAAGAACGTGCGCAAAACTGAAAATAACAGCCGACAGACAAAATCGTTATAATTTAATGTAACAACAGGGTCAAGATTTGGAAAAGATTCTTGTTTACAAAACCTCAAAGGTGTTCCTTGAAATAATAGCATTATTTAATTCCTGAAGAGAATAATCTACATTCACTCCCGCTATCTTTACTCGAGAGACGGTGAATGCCAGAACAAGTCCGTTTTTGTAAATAGCTGACATGTTTACAGATTGTTCATGCAGTGTCGGAGTAGAGACTGTGTAGGAGTGAAAGGTAAGCGTGGGAGAGACGAGCGTAGAGGAAGGAGAACTGCTGTTGGGGCTATGTTTGTGTGCGTGTGTGGTGTGTGTGTGTGTGTGTGTGTGTGCGTGTGTGTGTGTGTGTGTGTGTGTGTGTGTGTGTGTGTGTGTGTGTGTTGTTTTCTTTCCTGCGGTGAAATTAATGCTCATTCCAAGAAATAGAAATTGTGTAATGAGTTCTACTACTACTACTACTACTACTACTACGACTACTACTATAATATAAGTGGAAAAAGTCAAAACACAAATTCAAATAAAGTACAAATCTGAAGAATGGTTTGCACAATTTAAGTTTTTAGCTGATTTGAGCTGATGTAATGTGTTCAACTACATCTGCGAGAAAAGAATCAACGCTCTGCATATAAGCTTCACACCAATTTGCATCTTATCAGTCTCCAATGACCCGCTAGCCCCCGTCTATTCTACAGATGTGGAAATAGATGAGGCTTCGTTGTGCATCTCTGTCACCCAGTAATGCAGTCCACTGGGTCACCTGGTAAAAGAGCCCATATGGTGGGAGGTTTTGACAACCCAAACCCAAACACACACATGCACATGTAACACACACAGTGTTCGTGAAGGGGAGAGACTGCAGACTGCAGAAAATGTCTCCTTTTTCTTTTTTCTTTTTTAAAACATGATGCAGACCAGTCCCTATACCTCCCCCTACGCACGTATTTAAACACACGTACCCCTCAGCGTTACGAGGTGTTGCTGGTTGAAGACAGACGAGCGCAGGTCTGGTTAGGATTAGTCCACCACAACCCTATAGCCTCGCCCCAACAGTCTGCACTTCCTTGTCTTAGTATCTTTCCCCCACACCTGTTCCAGCACCGATTTGTACAGTAGCTTTCTCAAAACTTGGCTATTACATTTCCTTTGAACCACAATATTTCTTTCATGAGTGGATATTTTGTGGCAGCAGATACACAGCAGGGATTCAGAGCATTATAATTTAACACTTATCTGCTGCTGAGAAGTTACAGGAGCTTGGTGAGAATGCCACGTGCCCTTCAAAGGTCCCTACAGGCTGAATTTATTTGCTTTAGAGCCTCGAGGAAACAATCTTCATTGTTCTAAAGGTTTTCCCTCTGAGAGGCTCTGGGGGTATGCTACCTCGCAAAAGAGACTGTTAATGTACTCTGACCCAGAGTTGGATTATTATTTCTACAGTTCTGGCACACGGGGAGGATCCCGTTCAGTATCGGACCTGCATGGCTGGATCATTCGTAGCAGGTTGGACAAGGTGCCATCCAAACGCAGATGTAGGATCAGCAATCAAAGAAAGCTAACTAGGTGTTTTGGCTCAGCTTGTGACACACCACATGAGCAGCGGAACGGTGGAAATGAAACAAAGGAAATATGTACAAAGACAGTTTGATGCTTTTGCACATGCATAAAGCGCATATATACACAACGTGTACATGCTCACAGTCACACAGACAAATCTCATTGTTGTGTCTGACTTTGCTTTTGTTATGACGATGTTTACCAGAGGAAGTAGTTCTGAAGTTCAGAGCAGACCGAGGCATTTTTTGTATGGAGGTGGCACTAATGCACTAAGGCACAAGGTGTAAACAGTAAGAAAAATAGTTTTGGTTTAGCCATTCTGAAATGTAATAAAAAAACAACAACATTCAGCCCTTTTTACTTTTTTATACTTAAAAAAGCTCCTGTCATAATCAATAATTTTGTTGCAAATTTCTTTGAAAGGACAATGTGAAACCAATGTCAGAATTTGTGAAAGGTGTCACTTGTAGTTACAAACCTGCAGTTCCTCTCGGCTTTACGGAGCTTTATGACTAATTTCAGCTCATTGTTTAGCTGTGTGACTCATAACTTTGCTGTTACACTACCTGCTTAGCACCAACTGGCAGACAGACATAGTTAACAGCTACCTGGCAGCTAAAGAGCCAGATGTTTCCCCCAAAAGTTGGTAGAGACCAAAAACAGAGCTAAAAGAGAATAAAAAATTCAGTAAATACGTACATTATTTATTTGTTTTATTTAGGCATTTAAACCTTACATACAACAATACCATGACATTGAACCAGCCAGCAGGCTATATATAATCTATGATTTTGAAACATGTGTATATGTAATCTGAAGTGCTTCTATAAACGTGTGTTTGTGTGCTTCTGTGCATGCGTGCATCTTCCTGTATGGCTGCTGTACCTTTACACTTACGCCCCGACCTCATACAGCATCGTATAGCTTCTGGTGCACCTCGCCACATATACATGCAAACACATACACACAAGCTGCCCCTCGAGGAAGTGGTTTCCTTTTAGGCTTTCTGGTTTCACATTGCGTGTGTGTGTGTGTGTGTGTGTGTGTGTGTGTGTGTAGCCGGGGATTAAGAGAGGCCCAGCTCAAGGTAAAAAGACAGACATGGTCACTCTTTCCTTTGTCTCTCCCTTGTGTTCTTTCTCTCTCTCCACCTTTTTCATCTTTTCCTCCCGTTCTCTCTCCTTTCTCCATCTCTCTCTCTCTCCCCAGTGGCACAGTGATGGATGGCAGACTGCAGCGGTGAAGGTGGAGGAGTGTGTGATCAACAGCCAGACCTGTGTGTGTGTGTGTGAGAAGTTCTCTCCAGGAATGGTTTTATCCAGAGGTAAGCAGTGTGTGGTATGAAACCTGTAATGATGAAATGAGTCACTAATCACAGTGATTAGCAGGTTGATGAGGGGGAGGCAGTGGCTCTGGGATGGTGCCACTTTCAAACACACAGACAGACTCTGAAACACAGCAAAGGAGCACATACATGAACATTCACACAACACACACGGACTTTTACCCCCAGGTATGCTGGTTAAATATGCACAGACAAATGGATGTGCCCCCAAAGATTTAATCATTAAGAGACACTCACACATGTGCCCCCCCCACCCCCCCTCTCTCACACACACACACACACACACACACACACACACACACACACGTGCGTGCATGAAATTAATTCATTGAGCTCATTTAATGGTCTGTGGGTTTATGCTCTCACGTCCCACCATCACTTACAATGGAAATAAAACCTTAGCACGTTACACTTCAATTGGCCATTTAATACATCCCATTAAATGACTCCTATTTCAACTGGTGTATGATAACAGTTTGAAAAGTGATATAGCATTTTATTGGCTATCCTCAGTAAATCTATACGATAAGGGGGCTAAGGTGGCCGGACTAAATGTGGTGAAATTGAGCAACGATGATGTGGCTTTAAGGGGAGGACCGTTTAGATAAAGAGTCACAGCATATCATGGCCAGATTAAGTGTCTGTGAACCTGAGTAACTAATCATTGAGATGCATATTTTGGAGCTGCTCAACAAAAAAAGAAGATCCTGGATAAAGTAATGTCCTCTTTAAACCACAACATTCCAAGGAAGTGTTATCTTAATCTAAAAAACTAAACATAGTGCAGTATTTACATAAGGAGCCCCTTTGTTCACAGACCATTGGAGTCTGTGATTTTGCTGCATTACAAATGTTTGTACTGCTTCACATAGTTTTATATGAACCTTTCTGTCACCTCCTCTACTTTTAGTCATGTTTTTATGACACTTTGTTAATTGCATGTAGACACCTTTATCTTACATTCACTGCACCTTACATCCTGTGTGTGTGTGTGTGTGTGTGTGTGTGTCTGTGTGTGTGTGAGAGTGATCCCACAGCAGAATATATGTCAAACCACTGCGATGTCTCGCCCACACCACGAACACACATTTCTTTGCAGATGCACAAGCACACGTGCTTGTGCACAAACACGCGGCGATCGTGCAGCCATGTAAGCAGCATGCAAAACAAGCCGCCGCCACCAGCAGCACCACGATGAGGCCGGTGATTCAACAAGGCACAAACGCACACAACGCAAACTCTTCTTGCCAAAAAACTGACTTTGGTTTGTTCCCTCGCTGCTGTCTGGAGCCCAAAAACCCAAACAAATGAGAACCATGTCCAAAACAACTGTGCATTGCTAAATGATGATCAGTACAATTCTTCATGCTTATCTGTTTCAAAACCAGCATCCACTACAATTTATCATTCTCAGTGTATGTGTAGACGTGGGTTTGTGTGTTGTACAGTTCTGCTGGCGGTTTTTCATGCCCCTATACCAGCCTTTATGTGTGTGTACTCCTGTTAGTGTGTGTGTGTGTGTGCAGTCTATGACAAACTAAATAAGTAAGAAAACTGTGATCAATCGATGATTGCCTGTGGGCAGTACTTATTAACATCTCCATCTAAGTGTAATGAAATGTTCCAGCACATATATTCCCAAGCACACAAGCACACACACAAACACAAGGGAGACCAGAAGAGCAAGTGTGAGGGTGTGAATGTGAGAAAGAAAGGCAGATTATTTGACCATCTCACACTATAATCACCATACATTTTGTCATTTTAATCCTGCTGGAAGGAAATTCACACCGTATAATCAATATGTTGCGTCACTACCTGACAATACTGTTATCAAAGCTTCCTGTATTTAATTTAGATGTCATTTGTTTGAGACAATAAAATAAGATTTCGCACTTGATGTTATCGTGATTTAACATATGTAGTATAAATGAGCCAGTGTAGTTTGATTGCAAAACAAATCCACTTTTAAGAAAAGAATTACTGACAATACTGATAATTACTAACTGAAGAAAATTAAAAGCATAAAGGTACTTAGATTTCTGCAGTGAGTCATCCTTTGAAGCAAAGCAAGACTGATGTACCTAATCTGAGGATTTAGTTTTTCATCTATATGTTACCCACATAGACAAAGACATTGTCGCGTACACACACACACACACACACACACACACACACACACACACACACACACACACACACAGGCACAGGGGGAATTCACCACCAGAGGCAAACCTGCCATGCTGTCCCATGCTTGAACAGCATCAGATGGATTATGAGCGTACCTCAGATACACCTGCAGGTTGCAAAAGAATCCATTTTGGGACAGACTGTCAAGCGTAAAGTTTTATTTTGCTCATCAATGAAAAGACGACGCTAATGCATCCATCTTGGCTCCCGTGCAGCGCTGCGAGCAAATAGCGTCTGGGATGATAGCTATCTGCAGAGGCTGAGCTAAACAATTCAGAACTCGTCCTTCCCCCGTGGAAAACAAGATAAGAACGAGGCCTTGTGGAGGCCGATGCAGCGAGCGGTGCAGTAATGGCGTTGACTCGGCTTGTGTTTGATGTAAAAATAGAGAATACCCGTGTGGATGCATGGAACAAGTATGTTTAGATCACAATCACAAACATAAGGGTGTTGTGAGGAGTGAAGAAGATTTCTAAGGTGTCTTGAATTTGCCAGAACTGAAAGAATTTGGAGTCAGGACCCTGAGGATCAGTTTTCAGCTCAGAAGGATGTCTTCACCACCACAGGAGAAAAACTCATCCTCTTTACACATGATACCCATATTGCTCTGAGCTGTTTGTATGGCAGAAGATATTAAAAATAACAGTATGTTTCCCCTTCAGCCTACTATAAATGACTCACTTTCACATCCCTTGTTTCTCGCTGTGACCCCAGTTGAGCAAAACTTGGTGGGATATTTTATGGCGAGGAAATCAAGGAATACATCTTTGTTTCTAGACAAGGCATGCCCTCACATGTTGTAGGCTTCAGTAAACGCTGAGCGCATCTGCATATCAAATTATTCGTATCAATGAACTGAACTTCTGCTGCTTCTTGTACTACTGTGCCAGACACCACTTATGTGAAGTTAACTTGTTTTACAGCTCTCAGCTTCAGTGGGGATGCTCTTGTACTTTTTTTTTATGATCGCTTAAGAGATTGGTATGATAACATTAAGACCGTAAAGAGCAACTTCTAGGCCAGCTAGCGAATTAGCTTGTGAGAAAATAGTATCGAAATTGGATTTTCAAAAAATAGACTCTGTATACACTCTGGAGTGACATGTTTAATTGACATGAGGTCACATAAGTGGCCAAACTGGGTCAAGTATAATAGGGGGAAATATGGACCCCATTGCTAGTTTTGACAGTGATTAGGTTTAAATGACATAATCATACACACATGACAGAGCACACTCCTATTATTGTGGGCCTGCTCGGTGTCCAAGGAATAGGCAGAAATAAGGAGAAATAATGACCAGTGGTGACAAATCACATTGTAGTGTGAGGAGAAGCAGTGGTGAACTGGACAGATGCTTGGTGAGTGACCATCGTTACATAATACTTTAAGTGATCATCATTTGACCCCATGTTTTTTTCATGGCTCTAAATTGCCGTCCTTTCTCTGAAATTCTACTTGTAAAACATACAAATTCATATATTTAGAATTTCCACAGAGCCCTAAGTATTAATGCAGAACGAAATTCAACCAACAACCTGCTATTTATTTTAATATTAACTTTGGTGCAATTTTTGTATTACTTTGAATCAGAGTCACTCACAAAAGCAAAGCTCGATCTCCCTTTAATTAATTGTCATAACATTTATTTCTACACACAATATTCAAAAGTGCTGGTGCTGAAATAATGTTACTCTTTCTAAACTCTGGAGCGTGAATACAGTTTACTGCTGCGGCTCCTGTATGCGTCCTTCAGTGTACCTCAGACATCTCCCAGCTTACTGACATCCTTCTCACACTATTTTCCTCAGGATTTATGCCTCGTCATTTCCAGACAAAAAAGTAAAAAATGATAGATCTTCTTATGTATTACCTATGCTGCACTTGTCAAATGTGATCTCGGCGCCCCGTATTTGTTGATGAAAGGCCGACGCTGGCAGAGGAAAGTAAATCTAATTCCTGCTCAAATTGAGGAGACTGTCAGAGCAAAGCGGAGCTGACACAGTCACAGGAAAAACCCATCAGATCCATTTCCAGGCAGAGAGCGCACGCCGGATATGTCTGTCCATTTACCAAAGCTGACAGAGAACCACACAAGGCAAACAAGCATGTAAACAAGCAAGTAAACACATGTATACAAAGACACATAAAGCTACATCAGCTTGTACGTTTCAACAATTGCACAAACACAGACATTTAAATACTTTTGTTCAGTAAAGCATTTATACTAATAGATACAAATTTGTATACACAAATATCTTTATTATAGTAACGGTTAACGGTTTGAAATCCACTCACACACACACACACACACACACACACACACACACACACACACACACACACACACACACACACACACACACACACACACACACACACACACAGACACGGCCAATTACATGAAAATATTACCTTCCCTGATGGCACATGCTCCATGCAATTATTCAATTTGCTTGGTCTGCAGATCACTGGTGGAGCACTGCTGAATCTGCCTCTCCTCCACTCCTCTGCCCTTGAGAGAGAAAAAGAAAGAGAATTAAATCGACAGAATGAGAGACAGAAAGAAAGAGAGTTGGGGAGAGTGAGAGAGTCTGAATGGGATGGGAGTGATAAGGAGGACAGTATATGGCCAATAATACAGTCAGAAAACAACACAAAGTTTCAAAATGTTTATTGTATGTTTAATGTATATTTCTTCTTCTTTTCTTCTTGACTCACCACTAGGCCACTCAGAGTTATCACCCACCTGTCAATGATGTAATATTCTGCTTAATTATATATATATATGCCTTATATTTCCCTTTTCTTTGGTGTTGTTCATTTAGTTTTGCTTCTTATGTGAATTGCTTAGGCCAATGTGTGTCTGTATAGTACAACTAATTATTTTAAACAAAATAAATAGTCACCTTGCTCAGGTGGGCGACTGTGAAGTCTGCAAACTCAATAGCAGACCTTTTTTAAAATGATAAAGATAATGCTTGACAAGATACAAAATGAAACTAAGCTACGAGGATTCCATGGAATAAGTTACCATGTTGTCACGCTAAATAACTTGGACTGAATGCAACGAGAAAGCATTAAAGACAAGATCTCTTGCATCGGCACACTGCTGTGAAAGATCAGTGTAGGTATTTACACGAGGTGTCACAGGAACTGTAGTTGTATGTCGAGCCGAGAATGTGTTGCAACACTAAAGTGACACAACTCATGTTGGTACTTATGAAAACACATGCATGAGTTCAGCACATGTCGAATGGAAAAGCACAGCTTCCAGATATACTGGGTAGATATACTCAGATAGATCTGAGACAGGACTGTTTGGGTTTGCACTGTAATTAGCAAACAGAAGACAGGACAAGAAATCCTTGCTGACATGTTTTTACATCTCCAGTCTTCTGTTGCTTTTTTAGACCACCCATCTCTTTCCGCTGGCTTGAGCACGTTCATGCTTTCACCCTGTTTTGGTTTGTTCAGTTTGGTTCGATCTTGATATCATGTTGCTACTTTGCTCAAGTTTTTCTTTGGCTTGGTTAAGTTTCATGTTGCCAGTGAAACATATTTCATTTGCAAAGCCATGTGGCTACGTATAAGCACTTATTTAGTCCCATCAAACCAGTAAGACACTACTGTATTTCAAATTCAACCAGGGATCATGGATAATATGGGACACGTCAACCAAAATGAGTCGTGAAGTTCTCACTTCAAACAAAAAATGTATAGTTCACTTGGAATTGTATGGAATTCTTTGTTTAGCTTTTCCTTAGCTTTCCAAGCAATACAGTGCTACATTTTCTCAAAGCGGGTTGCTTCACCTTAAAGTGTCCTAGAAACGAACCCTCTTTATCATTCTGCAGGCCTTATCTTTGCTGTTTGTCAACCTTCCATATCACCTGCTTTCTGACCTTTCGCTTTGAAGTCTTTTGCAGCAGTTTTATCACATTTATGGTGTGAGTCTTTTCTACATGTCACCTAGTGTATATGTAGGTTTATTTTACTTTTTTTATAACAGGCCTTACTTACAGTCTGTTGTAATGTAAACATTACAGTTTTGCAGTTATATTGCCTCCTTGCAGAGTCCTTTGTGAGTGCCTTGCTAATCACAATTGTGCCACCTGTGTGCCTTTTTAGTGTCATATCTCGAACACAATGTCGCAGTTGCAATCTGCATCATCCCACCGTTGTGCTCCCTCGAAGACACCTTTGTATCACCTGTTAGTTTGACACGTCTGTGGCACAGCTTGGTGTCTCGCGTTCGGTGGAAAGAAGGAGACGAGATAGAGAACTGCTTCCTTTTGTGTCTATGCGCCTTGCTAGACTCCGTCCTCCAACCCCCCACCCCACTGTGTCCATCTGTTCATCTCTCAGCGGAGCAGGGTGAGGAGGAGGTGAGACATGCATACACAGGCACTCAAACACTTACATGGGCTGTAAACACGTGCTCTCTACTGGCACCCCCCCACCCACACACACACACACACACACACACACACACACACACACAGAGGCTAAAGTAAAAAACATCCAGCATTTCCTTGTTATTATGAAAACAATACATGACAAAATCAGTCCATGATGTGCCTCTTGAAGTTTCACTGTTTCAACGTTTTGCCTGTTTAATGTTGACCCTTTTTGGCAAAGGCTGGTGAGGATGGATCTAAAATGCAGACTTCACAAATAACTGATGATACCGTATAATGTCCAAATGATCTTTTTTGTTCTTGTTTGTTTCTATAAATTAAACTCAGTGGCAGTTGGTGCCCACAGAGTCTTCCTGGATTCAAATAAACATATTTTTAATTCAAGCTTCTCAGTCTGTGTACACCAGTTAAATATTTCTTGGCTGGCTAATCAGTAATAAACAAGGACGATATGCTTCAATGCCATCCTTTAACACCTCAGAATGGATGTCTGGAGAACCAGTCATACGTGTTTATCACATAACTGTTAACTTGCTTTAGTTTAAACCTTCAAACATTAGGGGAGAGTGAGCAGCACTGTTGCATTATGTAATAAACATCATAAAGATTTTGATGCAAATACTTGACTTCGACTAACTTGACAATTTATCCCGATAAACTATACCCTCTAGTGTAAATCTCTAACAGTTCATAGGAAGTAATTTCATTTGAGCTCATGCTCGCTAACCTTCAGTGGTCCTGCACAGTAGCAATTATGATTAATTAACGATTAGAATTGAAATATAAACTTCACTTTTTCCCTTTTGATTAGTTTGTTTGGAACATTATTGTGTACAGAGTAGAAACGTTAATGACTTCACCACATATAATTAATTAAAGACAAAAGACTGAACAAGGACAACAGAACGGAAAACAAGAAAGCGTTCTTCAAGGATTGTTGAAAGCATGGGTGTTATGGGAACGCCCACAACCCAGGCCCCCCCACCCCCCGAAACTGGGATTGTGAACCATGATTGTTGTGGGTTGCGCTGCACTCCACAAGGATGGAAAGATTCTGAATAGCACAGACAAGGTTATGGACAAAACATTCTCCTCGTAGAGAGACTGAGTATTCTGGATACAACCTTTACAGAAAGCTCCAAGTGTGGGCCTCAATGCTGGATTCAGAGAAGAACTCTTTGAATGTATTTTTGGTGGAACCTTTAGGAAATGCTCTACCAAGAACCAAAAAATTATGTTTTTAAAGATCCTTATGTGGTTCTAATCTGCACCTATATTTCTAAGAATGTGTATGACTTTAAAAGACACTGATGCATTAAGAAAAAACTAATAAAAATGTTGCTCCAAAATAACTCTTTAATTAAAACTGGCATATGGAAGCCACGCATCCAGTATTCTCATTGCATTTAGCAGAAACAACACACTTAACCGGTGATAACGCATCGAAAATGTTGGATTTAGTAACCTCACACTGGTGAGAATGCTCCCCCTGAGAGTGATGTTACCACGGCGATAAGGGCAAGCCCTGTGCACTTTAGCCCCTGATCTTTGCTACCCCCCTCCCCACAGCGTCAAGAGAGATCCCCTGATGAAAATGGATGGTGCTGAGTGTGTGTGTGTGTGTGTGTGTCTGAATGTGTGTGCGTGTGCTTTCTGAATGAAGGTGTCTATGTGTGGCCCCTTACTTTTCTATGCGTGAGTGTGTACATGAACACTCACAATTGCAAATGCACACAATAAAAAAGAGGGAAGGAAAATGCAAATATTGGATCAATTGACAGCTGCTTTAATCTGTGAGCCGGCAGCCAGCAGCAGAGGAGCACTTCCTTTGTAGAAGGAGATTCTCATTTCCTTTGCACACTGTTGTTTTTCCTCTCGGTGTGTTTCTCCTCGTCTTTCTGTCAGACAGGGCCGGGCCTCATATAGACTCTGCTTCTCTACTTACAGCACACACGGCCTGTAATTCTAACATAAATCGAAAGAAATGCAAGCATTTTCATTTATTTTAAATATGGAGACTCTGATATTCTACTAACTCTTTATTTTTCACGTCATCATGGATGATAAAGATATTGTCATTCAGACATAATAATACTCAAACTAAACAAGGTATGTGACATGTAATTTAGCCAGACTGTCGTGTTCTTTTTCAGCTGTTTGTCTGTGGAGATTCTGTCAAATGCAGCAAAACATGTCCAAATGTTTAATTCTCAAAAAAATAAGACAGCAGTATTGTAAATATTATATTAGATGGTTCATTTTATCTTGCAAATCTCTCTCCCTCGCCACGGAAAACTCACAGACGACTCCACAACCATACGAGCTCGAGCCAAACAGACCACATAGGATCTTTTAAATTTACTGTCATTTGTCATTTCAAACGAAATAATTCTCAAATACCAACAATACGGTTCACCATGTTGGTTAACCGAACTGCTTCTGATTTGCGTGTTTACATATTTCTTCCTAGTAAAAACGTCAACTAATGTTTGGTCCCAACTCTAACTTTTCACATCACTTTAGCTGCAGCAAACATTACATTTTCACGAGCTGATTCTTTTCTTATTTCATAACTTTATGTTGCTTTTCAAAGTATTTCACAACAAAGAGATAATATCAAATATTAAAGGCGGTCACAGCATGCATAAAATAACAAGTGATAAAAAAGACAATACAGATCATCTGTCATCTGTCTTTGCACTTACATTTACAGCTGCTGAAGCATTGCACATCTCCTTTTCTAAACTAAGAGACACAAGAACGACAGGATTATTTTTCCGAGCCACATTACACTGGAGATGAAGCATTGCAATACAATAAAGGAGCATAATGGTTTGTAATAACAGCCTGGAGTCGAGCTGTATAATTTAGTCTTTGTTTGTTTGTTTACTTCGGTGTTGTAGTTTATGTGTGTGTGTGTGTGTGTTTATGAACGGGCAAGGTTTGATAGAGTCGTTGATTGAGAGTGAAAACATTTTTTGTGTGTATTTGTATGGGTTTATTTGTGCGCTTGCTCGTAAACAATCACGGGCTGCTCCTAATTTTGTTGTCAAACACACACACACGCTCGTGGAAACAGGGCCTGCGTGTGCGCACAATGAGCACACACACACACACACACACCATTCGACAGCTATGGTGCTAGCTGCAAGTGTGTGTATAATAAGTGTGAAAAATCTCATTAATGCAGTGCGGCTGCTGAGCTGCGGCTGCTGCTAAGTCCCTTGTATTGTCACTTTTCTCCAGGGCCCCCGAGCACTAGCTAGCTAACTAGCATCATCGCCATGGAGACCCCGACAGCTATGCCTCCCCACTCATCCGCAGCACTCTCACCCTTATACTGTGTACACACACATGCAGGCGAGGCAGGGAGGGAGGCACACACACACTTTCCCTCCCTGCCTCGCTCTCCCTTTTTGTCCTCTGACAAAGCTTGACAAACCGCATGTGACTTGGAGGGCTTAGCACCAGGGAATTGTCAGAGTCCCCCCCCACCCCCTTCTCCAATTCACACACAGTTCAAACTCAAAATAAAAAGCCATATTGATTTTTAATGATGCCAGCCAGTGGAAGACCCTCTCTGCTATGGAGATGGAGAGAGCGTTGGAAGGAAGGAAGTCAAGAGGAATGGATGAGCTGGGTCACTTTTCCTCCACTTGCTGCTTTATTAATACTGTTATTCGCTACGGCTTTGTTCATACATTCTCACAAACCAAAACAGCTTTGTTTGGTTGGCTAAAGAAAAGTGCTTCTCTTCCAGAACTTAATCTATTTCATGTAGGCCCGAGGCCAACATTACCAGTAAAACCAGACTTCTTATGGTGTGGTGATTCAAGTTACATAGTCGAGAGATCAGCAGCAAGGGCAGCTGACGGCTGGAATTTGAGTACATCGAGTCTTAAATTTAAAGCATATGCATTAGCTGCCTGAGCCCCTACGACCCTTCTGGGTGCACAGTTTCTGTTCTCAGCTGTTCCAATCATGCTTTCTAGTCTGTGTCTTTTAAATAGAGAACTGGTCAATCAACCCATCAAATTATTATATTCTATGTATTTCAAAACCAAACAAAGACTTAACAACAATTCTTTTGTACGAATTAGTTCGCAGTTTATTTTTTAATGTCAAATCACACTGTCAATTTCATCAAATTGAATTCACATTAATGTGTTAAAAGATACAAATTATTTCATATTTCTGGGTCAAAAGAGGTTGGGAGGCCGATGTTCAACCACATGAATGCCGCCAGAATCCAACATGCAGTCGCCTGCCTCCATATACACACTACCCCACAGCTAAAGACATAGCTGGCTACACATATGGAGGTGATTTCATAGATCAAAGTGTCGCTACAGCTAATTAATCTATATCAATGTTAATTAATCAACTTAACCCCAGGCTTTACAGACCACCCTCTAATCTGTGTGTGTGAGAGAGCGAGAGAGGGAGAGATAGTGAGAGAGAGGGAGAGAGAGAGAGAGAGAGAGAGAGAAAGAGAGAGAGAGAGAGAGAGAGAGAGAGAAAGAGAGAGATATAATATGAGCACACAATGCTGTAAGAAATCAAAGTATCCTAGTTTGACTTTTAAATATATAGATTTAATTTAAGGGAAAGAGCAAGCAAGACACAATTAGACACAGGACAAAGAACAATTAGGAGAGGATAAAATCACCACGCAAGTGTGTGAAGAAGCCTGTGAGCAAACTACAGAGAAAAAAAAACGTTTCTGAAAAAAGAGAAGGGGGAAAATGATTAACCTCTGAGACATTTACCTAATTAATTCTGTCCGCGCTTTAAATGAAATGAGCTACCTTGGAGCAGTAGCCGGTCAGTGGAACTCATGTAAAATGTATGTCACCCTATATTACCGTGTGCAACAACAAGAGCTGCCACTACTTAATACAATGACACACGTAATCTTTATTCAACTTGCACCCTCGAGGCGTACCGACATGAAAACAGCTAAACCTTTAGCCCAAAGCTACAGCTAAATAAACTGACAGTCTATTGACACAGGTGGGAGCCTACGCTGCCATGTCTTACATGTAATTTTGAGCGTTTATGTTGGTATTAATGATACAGTGACATGGAATTCAAGAGTTAGAGGGAGTGAATTATGTTCAATGTCGCATATGCGTGTGTAGGATTATGGAACAATGTTTTAACTTGTGGAACTGCTTGCATGCAAGAGATTGTTTTTGCTGCACTTGGTGTGACCTCCAATATTTCATTTGCAGTGGTGGGAGTAGCAAATTACATTTAATGTCGAAAATATAACTATGTCGTTTTTTTGTGTACTTTTTATCACAAGTAATGTACATTAAAAGAAAAGTACTGTTAAATTGTGTGAGAACGGAACTTAAGAAGGTAATAAATCAGCAGCTTCAGCAGTGATGAAGCTGCTGCTGTGTCTGCGGCCGCAGGAGGGCAGAGCTCTCAAAAGTGACAAGAAAAGTTGGAAACGTTACACGTATCTTCACTGGCTGAGTGTGTGAGGGCCGCAGGAAGGCGGTCGCATCCGGGCCGTGGCCAGCAGGTAGTGAACAGCAAGAAAAATGAAGGATCACCTTCATTATGGGTTATGGTTATCATTTTTTGTACCTCAGCATAATTAGAAAAGGTTGCATGTACCTTAATTAATCACTGATTTAATGCTCCAGCTGGCTCCACCCGGCTATCACGCTCAGTTACCCAAATCAAACCCACCTAGGACGTTACGTCCCCAACAGGTGCATTCTGGGTCTAGGTAAATGCTAAAATGCTCCTGTATATTCTCCATCTGCGATTTCTCTGTTCACTGAGGAACTTTTACTTTCAGTGAGGTGAGCGATGACTCTCTACTGTGTTTGGCAATAATTCCCGATGTGACTACAGAGTCTCAAAACATTTTGAGTGTGAAGAGCAAGGTTTAGAAGACTATGGTACAGAGAGGTGGGCTGGTTATATTATGGATGGAGAATGAATGAGCAGAGGAGTTGAACCTGGAGCAGATTGAGGAGGACTCACTGCCGCCAGACAGGTGAGTACTATGAGTGAAACAACAAACTTACCGGACCCTCTCTCCAGGTGAGAACGTCAGCAGCCATTCGGTTTCCTAGCAACGCAGCATCTTGTGTGTAAAAAACTGTGCTGCTATTATTTTGCTTTTAATATGGTTGTTTGTGTCTGCAGACGCTGTGGAGTCACCATGCCTCCGTGTTGCTGCCCTGCTGATGTATTATTCTGCGGTTCATTCTAAGAAGTGCCGGGCTATTTAATTTATGTGTCTTGACAACACTTGTTATCAAGCGTTGTCAAGACACATACATAATCAAGACAAATGATCAAGTCCCACCGGCCGAGGGACTTTGTATTACATGATTTAAGAATCACTTTGTTACTCAATGACAGGATAACCAAAAATTACCATTACCAAATTACATTTAACCATGGATTAAATGTATGATGTGAAAAATCATATAAACTTGATCATATGTATTACTGTAGGAAGTGGCGTTGGGCTACAGTATACTTTATTTTTAAAACATGATTTGGGGCATCTAATATTTTGTATAATTGGTCAATGGTTAAAAATACAAAAGCGTTCTTGGACATTTTTCTGAGTCTTTATATGACATAGGCCTGATCATTTGACAACATTGCCGGTTTTAGTGTGTGTTTGCAACGCAACAGAGAGATGGCTCTGCTGTAAAAAGCACAATGTAAATAAAGATAATTAATGAATTTGTTCATTCCATAAGCCCATAAATGTCTGTGTGGCGTAAATGTAAAATGCAGCACTTCCAGTGGATTTTTAAATGCTTACTGCACAATTGTGGAGTCACTGCCACCTGTATTTTCCAAAGTAGCCTGTCTAATTGGCTGTATTAATGCTAATATTTGTCAAACACTCAAGATGACTTCCGCTCTCTACTCCACAGGAACACAACCTCTCAGCTGAGCGTGCACAAACACACACACACACACACACACACACACACACACACACACACACACACACACACACACATTCATATAGAGCATGTAGCGGTGGGATACTGATAGACACGTTTCTCTATCATCACGCATTGTTTTAAAGTGTACATGCATAGTGAATTGCAACTTGTTAATAAAAACTATTTTAGTAGAATAGCAAATTGATATAATAAAGTAGCCAGCTGGTCTTAAATGAGTAGTAACAGATGGCGGAAAGCTCGGAGTCTCACTGATTTTGGGCGCCCTGTAGCAGGTGTGGCCCTAAACAACCTCATGCCAGCGGACAGCCATGCACAATACACATCCTGCACAATACACATAAAATATACTGTACATTAACAAAGTGCTTAAACAGTTGTACATGAACAGTAAATTTACAGTATATGCAGGTCAGTATTGAAAACGACCCCCCCCACAACACACCACCCACCCACACACACACACACACACACACACACACAGATTAGATCGGGGATTGTGGGATTTAGATGAGAACTTCCTTCAAAGGTGGCTGTCAAGTGCTGCAAACAATCTGCCTGAGCATTCCTGCGGTTTAACACCACGCTTTGAAACACAAGGCCCCGGAAACACCCCCACTCCCTTCCACACTTCACCCCTGTATGTAATAAAAGTAACAGAGAGATGCTGGCTCCTGCCCAGAGTGAAGATAGTTAGGAAACCTTTATGTCTGTGGAGAGGACACACACATGCATCAAAAGTATCTACTATATTGGCAAAGGCAACAATGTTTCTCGTATCTTTATCGTGGGGTGCACGCAAGGACACTGTGGTGACACCTCAGCTGACTTCCAGCTGTGTGTGACCACCCAGCACAGATAAAAGAGCCGGCAGCTGTGGAGCAAATGACCCTACATACATTTTAAATTGATGAGAGTTTCGTTATTTCATACCAAACTGAAATAACAGGCTGGGTTGAGGGTGAATGTTTATTCACATTAGGCATTTCAAATAATCTCAACTCAAGGTCCTCTAATAGTTTTTCCATTTCTTGTCGGAGCTCTTAACAAAACCGTGACAGTCTTCATCAGTAGATGTATCCATGGCTCAGAAAGGTAACAATATTAGATATGTATTAGATTATTAGCACTTCTGAAGCTCACTGATGAACATATTGTTTCTTTTTTGTTTAATCCATACAAATAATGTGTAAAAATGACAATTTGAATGATTTGATGTAGGGCTGTGTCAATGTCATGATAATTGTGGCCAAAAGAATTCAGAAAAATTATATTGTTGCGATATCTTATTAGAAAAAAAAGAATTGCTATCAGTCAAATTCATTTTTTACTTTAAGAGGCAGTGGCACTTATGATTTATCATTATCATTATAATTTTTTTCCTTTCACATCATGATTAGAGACTGTTATGATTGGACTTGATCAATACTCGTTTACTGTGTGAGGTCAGCAGTTTAGACCCATATTTATGTTTGTATAACGCAGCTGCATGTTGCCGCTTTCTGGAAGCTGCTCTGGAGTGACATTTTAATCTGACAAATTTCTCTGAATGATATTCAGCTTGGCAGCACTATTAACTCCCATCTGTTCCACACAAACACTCACAAAAAGAATGCCTCAGACTTGACAGACTATTTGTGAAGTGTGCATGTGTGGCTTTATGCGTATGTGTGAATGGCTGTTTGTGTGTATGTGGGAGTGTGCGTGGGCAGCGAAGGTGAGGGGGGCCAGTTCACCACAAAAGACATCCAGTTGAACAGAGAACACAAAGCATATGACCAGCCCCGAGGAAGTGTGTGTGTGTCTGTGTGTGTTTGTGTGCACATTCAACTCGTGCAAAACTTTTCAGTGAAGCTTTTAAAGCTCTGTGGTACCACGGCAAACTACTTTTCGTAGGATTTGACCTAAAGCGAGTTTCACATCCGTAGCAAGCAGGCTGGAGCACGGTGGAAAGAAAGGCTTTGGGAGTCAGCGAGGTACAGAGGCATGTAGCGCCTCTCGCTTTCCTGCAGGAGATTGGATTTCACTGCTCGTCAATGATTGCCTTCCGTAACCAAGATCCGTCCTTAACTTTAACTGGATATTTTAGTTGCTTACCCTAAACCATAGCTTATCTGCCATAAATACGATCTTTCCCCAACTTTAACCACTCTGTAGGTGTCACGCCCAGATATTGTTGATAGAAGACGTCATTGAATGTAATCTGAGGTTTTATAGAATCGTCCAATCTTACTGGTCAGTAACACTAGTTTACAATATTCATGAACCATTTGTTATTACCGCAGCCACATAATGTCACATGATTGCCCACACAAGTCCTCCAAATTAAACGACCAAGTGTGTTGTTTATCAATGCTATCATCCATGTTTTATGATGTGACTATTGTTAAGGATTGGTTAGGTTTTGGCGTAAAAACATCTGGGTTAAGTTTAAGGAAACATCATGGTTTGGTTTAAAATACCTTTGTTGTTATGGTTACAATGCCAAAAATGAGGTTACGGTTTTGGAATTTTTTTGCTAATCATGCTTTTAATTGTCCCAACATGTATCAACATGCTAATTAACAATATGGAATCTTCATTTTTTTTTCTGGCCTGATAACATTGCAAAACTCGAGGTTGCTAACTTTCAACCTCTTTCAGATTTCTTGTTTTCACGATGCTGTGCAGCTCAGGATGTGCAGCGTTTGCTCTCCCCCTTTGTCTCCGGGCCTTTGTGAAGAGCCACAGTTCAAGGGTCAAAGTTCAAAGGCTCTCTGACCCATGGATCTTTTGAAACGCCACATCCCATCAGTCCTCTGGAGCATTCTGAGGAGGATTTGTATGATTAATCAAAAGGCTTTTCCCAAAGGCTGTCCAAAACTAGACACTGTCCCATCATGAGCTCTTCACAAAGCACAGACTCAAGTCAACAAAGCAAAGTATGCCTCCATAACACTCCTGGATTCATTTGTGGTAAAATAATGTGAGTGAAAGACACTGAATTACAGGAATCGAGTCCATGAACTGCATTGAGTACAATTTTTTTTTTCTATGGACAGACAGTATTTACATGTGCTGGTGTTGTTGGGGGATAATAGTACTTTCTGTTTTGGCTTCAGGCTGGTGTAGTGTAGCACACCAAAAAATAATAGAGGGTCTGACAAGTTTTCTCAAACTGTTTACCAAAAATCTATTAATGCTGATTATCACAGCTTCACTAATGAGTAACTAACTGCTGTTAAAGTAAATCCATAGCAGGAACATTCAGTATGACAAAATAAAAAAAACCGATTTAGTTTGATAAAAAAATTATTCAATCAAACTTGAAAAAGACTATACCAACAAAAGCTGCTCTTTAATAGACCCATGAAACCACATGCTGTATGTGCTGCTTGTATGGTATTTATCAAAAGTGTTCACAGTCTGGCTAATCTCAAACTAACTTCAGGGAGTTATAGGTTAACAATTAGGGAGTGTTTTGCTGTTGGACCTCAGTTTGTGTCCCAGTAGCGAGACAGCCTGGATTCAAGAGAAATTGGCTCCTTTTACTTTCAAGTTGTTTGTATTTAATGCCTTCCACCCAACAGATGCCTCCATGGCAATATATTTTAATGGTCTAGCCTTGCTCCAGGCCATGGAGGTTGGATGAAATTGGAGAGTCTGGTGAAGACTAGAGTTACATTTATTGAGGAAAAAAAAAGTCATTATTTAGTGATAAAAACACATCAACAGCAAGTTTTAGCTGTTACAAATCGAACAAAAGAAAAAAAAAGCTTGTTAATGAATTAAGAAAAAAAAAGCTCATCATTTAACATGTTTCAGTGCCCCTGTATGTCATTTTAAGAATCTACATAATGTGGCTCTCACAATTTATTTTTACTTTTTTCTGACTCAGGTATTTGACAGAGGTTCTCTCTGTCTCTTTATGTCGCTTCACACACACACACACACACACACACACACACACACACACACACACACACACACACACACACACACACAGTGATACACTCAGTGGCACAGTAATGTGGTGAACAAGTTTCAGGACACTCCCCGCTGGTCTCAGTCTGCGGTGCCGACCGCCTGTCAGCCAACCTCTGGCCACCATCTGTATCCCATTAGAGCCACAACAGGGCCGCGGAGCAGAACGCATGAAAAAAAATCCACTGTGTTCCCCTCAAAGTCATTCTGCATTATTTAATTACTGAGCACACTCCATAAACTTCATGTTATTAACACAGTGGAAGCACATAAAAGTATATTGGATAAAGCGACACTGAGGCTCAATCAGTCATTGGCTGGTGCAAACAGAGAATTCAGGCCGATGATGGTCAATCATTTTCTCAGTGGTTTGTTTGGGTAATTAGTGCATCTTTTTAACTAATTATTCATCTGTAACCTTGAAATGGTTTACTTACTTTGGCCATAAGCTAAGGATGTATAGAATAAAAATCTGCAATGTCTTTGCATTATCTTGCTGCATAAACAACCAATAATAAGTCTGTAAGTGTGTTACTTTGATTCTTGTGAGTTCTTCAAAATTTGTTATACAAATTGCATTCACTGAAAAACAAACAAACAAAGAAAATGTACTACCCCCCTAAAGATTTTCTTTTTAAGGAGTTTCCTTGGCCAAAACAAATGCCAGAAACATCTTTATACAATAAAAAAAAAATGTAATTTACCCTTTGTGAGTTTCTTGGTTATTTGCATTGTCAAAAGACTTTTGTCTGTAGATGGAAACTCTATGCCAACAGCCAGATGACTGCTGAGTGGATTAGGGGTCACAGGTTTTGAGGCCACACTGCATGACCTCAATCAGTGCTAAAGGGGACGTTCCCAAATAGCTAAAACTATCCAGATGATGACCTTTGACCTCAGCTTTGCACCCACCAACCTCTCAGTGGAGTGGACATTGCCTCTGGCTTTGGAGGACCAAACGCCTCCATCACGGCCTGAGATTGGAGCGAGGATTAGAGTTGGGGGCCAACCGTACATACACAAGCACAAATGCTGTCTATTTTCATCTCTCACTGGTTTTCTCTCACTCCCTACCCTCCGTACCCCCCCTCTCTCCTTCCTCCCTCTCCTCCCTAATAAGCAATAAAGCTTTTGTGGTCGACTGACTCCTGCAGGCTGCTCAATTGGGGAAGTTGCCTGTCTCCAACACTTTATGTTGTTTAGATTTGTGGAAAAATAAAACATAACCTGCCACCTGCCTGCTCATACTCTGCAAAGCAGGCCAAACACAACAATTAGCCAGCACATAACTGCTATAAAATCCCATTGTGGTGCGTCCGTGTGATTGTGGGTATTAGGGGAGAGAGAGAGAGAGAGAGAGAGAGAGAGAAAGAAAAAAACACTCCGCACACTTGAGATATATAACCACATTTCCACTCCAAATGAATTCATAGCATGTGGGAAAACATGATGGCCTGACCTGAATAAATATTGGAAGGGCTGTGTTCCCGTCCAAAAATGGAAATCAACCGATTGATTTCAGGATAGCGGCGCGCATATTTTCTGAAATGGCTTTTATCACAGCCAATGAAAGTCATATAAGGAATTCTAACGTCTCTGTAATGTAAATATAATGCCACTAATCCGAAGGTGCAAGGCAGCTTGAAATCTCTTCAAGCAGCCGTGCACGGGCTCCTAAATATGTAATACCATTAAATCAAATTAAAATACCACTGTCTGACCAGAACGGAAGCCAGCGTGCACCTCCCATTTAAAGATAATTAAACAAGCGCAGTAAGAGGAAAGCAGATTAGTTTTCACCAAAATTATCCAGTAGATTGTTTCTGCAAACGCTTCCATTTTTCAGTGAATTATTCTCTTACTGCTGGCTTGGCAGCAGAGAGGCGCAGAGTATGTCACACCTCTTTTGTCAAACTGAACACATTTTTGTCATTCGCCTTAGCGGAAGAGGCCTTGTACATGACATTTCAACCTCCATGCCAACCCCTGCAGCAGGCAATGCAGTTTCTGCTCAGCAGCGGGGGCACGCTCCCTTTGATGGAGGCTGTCTGTTCCTGAGTGGCACAGTTGGCCCAGATTGGTTTCATACCCAGAATCAGCTTTTATGTGTGTGTGTGTGTTTTTTATTTATTTATTGTGTCTGACATTGAGGATAGAACAGAATTTACACACAGAAATCACAGCATGTTTTGTACTTCACACCTATGGAAGAGCGGTCTCCTTCAGACTACAATCAGCTGTTAATAGACCTTAAAACTCCGAGCGTCCTTTATCACAGGTCCCAAGTCAGCAGAAAGTGCCTCATAATTCTGCTCATTTTAAGGGTCAACAATCAATGTAATAACACAAATTCTTAGACTTGTCTGTCAACACTTGTATAGTTATATATATATATGTATGTATAGTATGACATGCATATGTGGATGTTTTTCTCCCTACAGTATTGATTACTAAAGTAGAACTCATGCTATTACAACCCTGCCTCATCACTTGCTTCAGCAAGTGCCCCAAAACAACATATGTTTACGTTCAAATGACACAGCCCTCTGGGGGCCATAGTTGTTATAGTTGTTATAGAGTGACAAAGTCCATCTAGGGAGGACGGATGAGTCAACAAAGCATCAGACTTTAGGACGGGAGGTTGATGTTCGTTTTCTTTTTCCAATCGACAGTTAACTACATCTTTGTTAAAACATATCCCATTTGGAAATAGCATGCATGTTAATTTTGAAGCTTAGATCCCTTGAATAAACAAAGAAGAGAAAAGGAAAGAGTGCAGGACAGCTAGAGAAAGCCATTGAGAGTTGGCAGCCCTCTTGTTTGATTAGCCATTAGCCTCTGGTGATGGGAGTCGCAGTCAGAGCGCCACTCCCTTTGATTACAGCACAAGAGAATGCTGGAAAAATACATGTCCCCAGCCAATACATATCACTTCAGGGGGCTGATTTGGCTTGTTGCTTTTTCCCTCCCTCTCATGTTGTAATCAGACATGCTGTCATTGTGGAGAAAAGAAGAAAAAAAAACAGTGAAACATAATCATAAACAAACATAATAAGTAGCGTCAGAACTTTTGAGGGGAAGGGGTTGAGATTGTATGCATCCTAATGAGCCAAGAAACTGTATTAGAGGACTGTCTGGAGACCAGAAATTGAGAGATAGCTTTACACACCAAGAGTCATTTTCATGCAGGAACGGCAAACAGCCAAAGTCAGGAGTGTGAGAAAGAGGGCCGGCCTTAACAACAAAGTAGATCAGCTTTTAGGACCTGCCCATGCTCAAAGCAACATTTGTTATGATGCCAAGGACTTTGGGATGACTTAATAAAGATTCCTTTCAAGTAAACAGAATACTTGCCAGTTCAATGCTACAACAGATTACTTTCAGTGTAACACTAAAGGCTGCTTTCAAGAAACACTTTACTTTCTCTCATGGCTCAGGTTCAAATGACATTGACGAAATGTTTCCACCCTGCTGATGTTACCTTGAAAATGACAACATCTTCCAGGTAGCTCCAGGGTCCCTCTTTACTCTGATATCCCTGAATGGTAGCTAAAAGACAACATTTCTCTTCAGAGCATCAGTTGAGTATCAGTGAAGCTCATATCATAGAAACTTTAATGAAAACATGTCGAAATGTTGTTTTATTGCATTAGACATGCACAAATAGGAACATAGTCAGTGGTTCATAAATTATGCATCAACACCTGAAAGTAAAAATCTTGTGCTTGTGATCCAGTCCAAGATTAATTTTTTGGCACTTTTTACTCCAGGATAAGTGCAGGGTTGAACACAACAGCTGGCAGTTCATGCCCCCTGCTATTTTCTCTCCAACACACCCCTAATTTCTTTTTGGCTCCCCCTCCCCTCCTTTCATGCTTGACTTGCAGCAGCTCTTGTCCAGTGGCAGAGGAGCTCGTCAGTGAAGGGGGAGCTGGGGTGTGGGGATGGAGATGGTGCTGGGGCCCAGTGGATAGACTCCGCTGTAAGATGGCTGGAGAAGGCTTCCCATTACTGCCCTCACCTCCTTCAGATGTGCAGTCAACACTTGAGGAGCATACGCTCTTCATCTTAAGGCCTGCCATTCCTAACATAAATTTACAGTTCCCTCTTCCTCTCAGGCTTTACCTACTCCCATCTTCCTTATATAGACATACACTCCTTCCTTCCTTAGTTACCCTTCTTAAAACACTAACAACAAAACCCTACCTGCAAGTGAAACACCTCCATACTGGTGCATGTGATGTAGAATGCTAAAACCAAAATAATGTAGCTTACCAAAGCTAAATGGATGTCCAATCATGGCTGTGCTTCTGTTCCATTCAACACCTCTATTCCTACAGGTTCCCTGGTGTGCATTATGTTTTTGTATGTATGTGTGTGACATGATAGCCTCAGGGCTACAAGGCTGACCATCCACTCGTAGGACCTCCAGCTGTGTTTCTTGTTCGGGTTAAACCTGCTGACATGACTCTTTGAGACTAGGTGAAACGGATTTTGATTCTCTCGAAAACTGTCGGTTATTGGTGAAAAGATAATTATATATATTCTTAAACTAGAACTTAAATTTCTTCAAACACATAAAGGTGCAGCAAGACACCTCTATTACAGGGTCCATATTATTTCAATTTAGAGTCAACAGTTTAAAACAGAATGGAAATAATACGCAAATTCAGCCAAACTGCTAAAAGTCTGAGAGGCGGTCAAAATACCACTGCTATCCTATAATCTTAACGTGGGCTGTTGGCTTATAGTTAAATAATAGCTCAGCGAGAGCTTAAAAGCATTGCTGTGGGGAGGGATGTCTGGAATACCGGCAGGCAAACAAACACAGGACCTTCGTGCAGGAAACTGGTGTTTGGGTTGTGTGCAAAACTAAAAGTAAACGTTGATATTTTGTTACCAGTCGTAAGTTACATTAGTCGTTAGTGTCGTCAGTCACCTGAGTCACATGAGTTGCTGCTCACGAGCTATCAGTTTTATAATTTACATCAGCCATCTTTGTGTTTACTGTGCAACAAACCAGGTGCCGTACGGCGTTTTGATAGTTTGTTTATTGGATAAAACCAAAGTGGCAGAAACAACAACACCACGCCGTGCTTGTGGCCATCGGCAGCGCTGGGTCTAACCTGTGTCACAGCAGCAACAGAAAGTTTGCTTAACCAGCGGGGAGTCGGTTTAATCCCCAGGGATCAGACCCCAAGCACTGGGGTTTGCGCTGGCTAAATTCGAGTTGCTACAGCCGCTAACTGAATGTCCTTCTCCCAGAACTGCCGCACGCCCTCCTCCCGGGCAAAGTAGTAGTAATAGAATCAACAGCACGTATTGTAACTTCTGGTTCTATGATTATAGGCGTAGCTCTCTAAGCTGTGAAGAAATGCCGGTTTAAATGGGTTCAGAACTATTGTCGCACAGTTGTTATATGTTGCAAGTGCAGACGTAAGGGGGCCCCTTGGAGCGCGCTAGATTGCAAAAAACAATTTCATGATTGCACATGCCCGGGAGGATGAACCATAAAGCAACAGCTCTTAGAGGGCTATGGCTATACTCTTAAAATCTGTAGATAAAATAGGTAACTAATGTTGTTGATACATTTCACTGAACTAAAATATTAAACTGCTGGTGGCACCACAGGATTCATCCTTAGGTGACCATGACGGGCTGTAGAAAATTCCATGACAATCCTTCCAAAAGTTTTTGACATACTGCAGTCTGGGCTAAAGTGGTGGACCGACAGAACAACAGTGCCTTCCTTAGAACCAGACCACTAGCATCGTTAAAAACAATATATGTAAAAAATGTTGACTACAAAGGGGAAGGGAGGGGGGATTAGGGGAGCTAGACAGAGGAAATGGCTGGGAGTTTTTTGGCCAGCTTGTATCAGGGAGTGTTAAAGCTAACGAGATTGTAAAAATGCCAGTCTTAACAGGCAGCAGCAGGATGTGTGGCTATTAAAGGAGAGCAGCCAGGTACACACACACACACACACACACACACACACACACACACACACACACACACATGAGACACGCTGAAAACGCAGATTGCATGTAAATGGCCCGACGCATCACATTTTCTAATCAGACTTTACACTCCCTCCCTCCCGCAGCAGGACGACCACGTGCCTTATCCACACAAATTCTGCCATTGACAGCCAGTGCTGCGTGCTAAGCCATTACTAGATGGCGGAAATTGATACGTGTGCAGAAGACTCGCCCATAGTAATGAAGTTAGAGCTCAATCAACTAATTATAAAGCATGTGACGTGTGTGTGTGTGTGTGTGTGTATGTGTTTATAAAAATGCACACGGATGGGTAGATATTGGCAAACATTAACCATGTTGGTATACACATGTACACTTGGACATATACACACTTGCATGTAAACTTAAAAAGGTTCAGAGGTAACAATGATAGCAGCTAAAAAGATCGCTTTAGGTGCATTGTGTATTATTTCCATCTACCATGTCTATCCTTCCTACTCTTTCCCTGTCTGTCTCTCTCTCTTATCCTCAGCACAGACCTGGCTGTCCATCTCCAGTATTTTAAGCCAATCAGCCAGGCATTCCACACATCCTTAATGAGCTCACAGGGGATGTGACTTGACTATTGCGACAAGCGCCCACCGCTTCGCAAAAAAATCAACATCCAGCTGCTAGCGTCTAATTGTCAAGTAAGTGGCAAATCATAGTAATAAGGCAGACAGTGGGGAATCCAGACTTTTACCGGCACTCTCACACACAAACACACACACACACACACACACACACACACACACACACACACTCAATAAAAAGACGAATAAGAAAAAAAGTCCTTGTTTGCCTGATTGTTTTCCCTTTAAGTAAATTTATTCTCAAATTTTCCATCACATAAAACTATGAGGATATGTTTTTCCACAAAATTATAAATGTTTTTTTTGTCTTTTGTGTCAGTCAAAACTAGCAACATTTTGATACAGAGCATCTTTTTACAGTTATATCTCAAACACTGCCTTCTGGATAACTGGGTCTCACTGGTCAAAATTTCTGAAATATTTTAAACTAATTCAAGAACACAACTGACATTAGACTTCCGCATTACACTTTCTGCACCGCTTCGTTAAGGCCCTATTTTTTCTGCTGGATGCAGGTTATGAATGCAGTGGTTGCCATAGCAACACAGTCATAATTTATCATAACCAAGTGGCTAATATGCCTATAAGCGCTTTGTGATCTTTGACCCCACACTCACTGGCTGAAACACTTAATATTCCCATGCTATTGTCTGCTAATTCTTCTCCCCCCTCAATCTCGCTCACTCTCTCACTCACCAGCTCTCGTTAAACGCATGTAATTGCCTAATTCAACATGCATTAGAAATGTAGTGTTTAAGTAATCATCTCAGATAAGATTGGGATAACATTTCAATTACCTTGTCGGTGCGTTATCTTAGCCGCAGTGTACATAACAATTAAATAATCACCACAGCTTGACAGCAACAGCTGTTATGTATACACAGCATGTATTCACATATTCATAAATCTCATTTTATAGGATGCGATTTAGCATGTTTTCTTTTCAATTGGGGAAAAAAGTAGCCGCAGTGCAATTTGAATTGTAGAAACTGTCAATCAACTTGACAGATAAAAATGCATCATAGGCTGTAGCCTGCAGATGAAATCATGCCTATATTTATATGCAGAAAACTATGGTGTTAGTTCATTGTTCATATGTTTGTGCAAAACTATTGACAAATTATAATGTGGAAAAAAACATTTATCTCTCAGGTTGTTAATAAGGATTAATCAAATAGTCTTAAACAAAGGAAACTATGAATTTGATCATAGTTCATGAAAAGAAAAAAGTCCTGTTGTTTGAGATAATTTTTCCAAAATTGAGTTCCCCTTGAACTTCAGGACTGAAAGCTGCACAGATGACTTGCAGAAACAGTGGCAGATGTTTTCTGTTAAGCGGGGTTGCCCTTAAATAAGCTTGGGTTGCCACTTTTACTCCTTCCCTTCGGCTACACATTTTATTAAAAGAACAAGTGAGGAATATTGGCTAATAACTTCCTTACAGAGTCTTGTGGCTTTCTAGGTGAACGCCGTTGTGTATGTGTGTGTTGTTGTTACTGTGTGTAAGTGTTCTTGCTTTTATGACCCTGTATTGAACAGAAATGGTAGTGCGAACCAATTATTTCCTCTCTTCTCTATCTCCATACAAAGACAATCTGGAAATATTAATATCAACGGTTGCACTGAAATTGCATTTTGATGTGGCAGCAATTAACCCTTTATCCATTACACTCTCTCACACACACACACACATACACACACACACACACACACACACACACACACACACACACACACACACACACACACTGAGCTTTTGAACGTATCCTTTGCGTGACTCAGGGAGATAAAGGTCAAAAGACACAGAAGGAGAAATACAGGTAGCTGGAGATATGAGGGAGCGATATGATGTTAAACTCCATGTTCATGCCAGTATGATAAACCTGCACATTTTCTTGTTTGGCATGTGGGTTTGGATAGTTTCAGCCGGATATCCACCTCTATTTCAAAACTTGTTTTTTACTGCCTGAGACAGATCACAATCTGAAACGATTCACTTGCAACTTCAAAGTAATAAGACTCAGTATAAGATTTGTGATATTTATGAGTGGAAACTGTTGCTGTTGGAGACTGATGAGGCAAAGGAAGTTGTGTTTTTTTCCCCTTCTATTTATGGGTTGTTTTGGGAGAAAAACGTGTATCCCCACATGCCCATCATTTGTTCATCATTTTTTAATAACATGTTTTTGTTGTTAATGTTATGTTTATGGCAAAATTATGGGATTTCACAAAAAGTATTAAAAATAACATCAAAAACATTTAGAGCACTTGCTGCACAGCCCAAAAATAAACAACACATCATTAGCTTTATTACAATGTTGTTTACAGAGAACAATGAAGAATATATTAGGATTAATATAATTTAATTTAAACAAAGCATACAAATGACAATTAGCTGAGCAGGATATCCAGGAGATAAGGATATGTATATATTTGTATTTGGCCTCACTAGAAATCCTTTGAATATTTTTTTCTACATAATGCAATTCAAATGTGTCAAATGGGTTATATTTAGAATATAATTCTTTGCTCTTTGAAATAAATCTTTATTTTATATTTGCCTATGGCAAGTTAAATGCACAATGGATTCAAAACAAGCATCTCAGTTCATTTGTTAACAATAGATTGTGTCAAAATGTTTCCTTAAATGGAAATGTGTTATTTTGGCTACTTATGAGGCATAGAAGAGAAGACACTTGATAGAGACACACAGCAGTTAGTGAGTCCGACCACAGACTTATATTTAGATCAGGGAAACCACAATGTCTTGTTTCTCAACCGTCTCTTCTTCTCTCACATGCAACATGGAAAGAAGTGTGCAGTTCGATCCATTGCAGCGCTCTCTGTCTGCCTCAGTCCCTCCCTCTCTGTTTGTCTTTTTCCTTCTCACACATTCCACCTCTTTTGTTCTCTCACCTTTAAACACTCCCTCACTTGACTCTGTATGTTCTTTATCTCACATCTTTGTTATTTTTGTCTCTCACTAGCTTGGTTTTCATTGTTTCTCTCATCTGCTTTTTCTTATTTCCTTCACAAGCTCTTTCCTCCCCTTAGGTCCTCATTCTTCCTCCATCTCAACATGCTTCGCCCCCCGATATTCTTCCTCTTCATCTGCAGCTGCGTCTGAATTGAGCTGAGCACATGTGCCTCCGGAGAAGCCTTAAAAAAGAGGAAAAAAAACAAACCGATTCTCATGAGCGGTGGCCCCCGAGGGTTCATCACAAACTAGACAGCAAGCACGAAGGGCCTTCGCCTTGAAACCTATTGTTCTCGACCCTGTTTGGGGGGAAAAGTGTTTGGGGAGTATAGAGCAGCCTTGCCATGTACCTGAGCCAGGGGCTGAAAAGACGAAAGGCTTGATGGGAACACAATACCTTAAAAGGAGGCAAATCAGCCTTCTTTGACCTGTAAACTGTGTTAGTCTCAAAAGAATGTCCACAGTCAGTAGATAAACTATTGTAAAGTCTTCCTCATTCCTTCAACTTGATTGTTTTTACCAATGTTTGTTCTCACGTTGTCCCTAACAAATCGGGCCTGTACGCAAATAACATAAATACGCAACATGACATTTTCAAAGGGGATAAGAGATGGAGCGAGAGAGGCAGGGATGGGGGAGGGAGGGAGGAATGCACATCCAGTGATCCCATGATTTGCTCGCAGACAAGCCCTCGAACGCAGGCACAATGAGCACTCTATCGGGGAGCTAACCAGCCATGTCAAGCCTTTGCCTGTTTGATTAAAGGGCAAGAAAGAGGGGCTCTATCTGCTAATGATTGGGGGGAGAACAAAACTTATTTTGTTTTCGATTGGTATGGCTGGAGGAGGACTTCTCTGTGCAGACTTTTTTTAGTCACGCATAAGTAGAAAATGTCAATGTTTGACCTGATGTTTGGGTGGAAGGATACAGTGGCTTATCCAGGCAGAGGTCAGTGAGCCCAGGAAAAGTCAATATCAGATACGGAGATGTATTCAGGCTTAAGGAAACACGGCAGTGCAGAAACACAACACACACACATGAATGTTCATATACACCAAATCTCTCCAAACATACATTCTCATTCTGTCTCACTTCCTCCCCCTTCCTTTGACCTTCTCAAATATTTAGACCACTACATAATGTTTGCACCCATAGTGATGTTAAAGTTATTGCATAATGCCACCACTCCAGACAGAACAGATGCTTAGAACTCCCATCACTTCACCAGTTATCTTTGACTTGATCTTTGTCTTCTAGTTTTACAATTTAAAAGAATATCATAACATTTAAACAGTCAAACTTCTTACTTTTAAAGCGGCTTGCTCATCTTCAGCTTCCCTCTGCTTGACAGAGCTTCCAAGGGAGTTTCAGTTTCACTCTCACCGCTTTAATGGTTAGGTTTGTGGATGGAGCAGGCAGCTGTTCTCAGTGCAAAAGCTCCAAAAACCCATTGTGCCCCACCTGCCAAGCACCAAATAGCAGACAGACACAGTTAGCGGCTACTAGCTGGTCAACATAGTGGAGCATTTAGCAGCGAAAGAGACAGATCTATCTCTAGGAGTTGGTAGAGACCAAAAACAGAGCTAAAAGAGAGTGAATTGTGGACTTACATTTGCCTGGTGGACAGAAATAACTCAACTTCAAATGAATATTAATGTTGCTCCGTAACTGCTGGATCTGTAAATATGCAGCTGTTTTCTAAGTTTGCAATGGAGTAAATATTGACAGTGCAACTATGCAGCTGCAGAGGGCCCAGAAGCTGTCAGGGGCCCAAAAATAGAAAATTCCTGCATCTGTCCAGCAAGCGAGCATTCGATCTGTAGTCGGATGCTGGCTGTCAACACTGTATCCATTACTATATGCACTTATTTTACATAATGTAAACAAACCACATAGTCAATCTATCTAAGCTTGAAATCAGACGTAACCACTTATCCAATTTTGTCTGTCTGACAAATCTTAACTCAAAATGCACTGCGTTCCTCGCGGCCCAGACAGTCCAATAGAAAAGGACGTGGTTCTTGAGTAGTGTTGTTTATGACCTTGCTGAGCGAAAGGTCCGTAGGATGATGGGCGAGTACAGGTTAGTCTTTATTTATATGGAGTGGGATCAGGGATTTGAATCTATAGAAAGGTAATTGTTACATCTCATATGTTGGAAAATGTGCACCTACTGTATGAGTCCAGGGCAGGATGTATTAGCATTGATCAATTTGACACTTCGGCTGCTGTCCATGGTGCTGATCAAAGGCGTGTTTGCAGGATGGGAGTTGTACGGTTAGCCGCTCCATGGTGGCTTAGCAATTGTCTGTGTTGTAATTGTCTGAAGCAGTTGTGTGTGTGTCTGTGTGTGTGTATGCAAAAAAAAATCAGTTGTTGCAGGTTTAAGCACTTTTAGTCAGTCCATGTAGTTCATACAATTACATATTCAGCTATGGGTGGTTCTCAGTTTGTAAATAGGCCGTTTTCACAGAAGACATTTTGACACAGCAGAAAATGCCCAGGTGTAAATAATAAAATGAATGATGACTGAATTCCATTTGACTGCTTAAGTGTCAGGCTCCTGGAATTGTGCATGCTGGCTCACACTGCCTAAGATCTCCAGACACTTTCAAAACGGAGCCATTGTTAACGATATTACTGTAGTAACACCTGTGCTTTTCCTACTATGACATGTCAAAATGTCTGCTGTAAAAAAGGCAGTGATACAGTTTCCCTTCCATTGTCGTCTCTGTTATTATGAGCTGACATTTTGCCTTCCACGATGACGATGCCACCAGAGACCTAAATCTCTGTATTTAAGGACCTATTAATTGCAAGCTCTCTGATCCTAAGGGGACTCTTGATTAGTGCCTCATTAAGGAAAGGTGTACTGGAAAGGTCAAAAGCAAAGACAGTTGACATCAGTTGTAAGACAAATATAAAGTGTGTTGTCTGCTGCAGGTGTCTAATTGGAGTGATCAAGATCCAAGCCATTGCTAATTAAATTAAGGTTGTTTTAATTAAGATACTACCACACAGCATTTGTTACATTACTAGTACCAGAACCTCAGCTATTCCTAACTTAATAAATACATTGTTCAATTATTTATTTATCAAAGCTTCTGAAGTGAACAAATCAAAAAGCGTAGAGTACAGAAAATAGACTTACTAATGGCTTTAATATTACATGCAGATACGTAGGCAAAGCTTTTCAATCTTGAAGAGCACTGAGCTTGAAACGTGTCGCTGACTTGCATGCTATATTACAGCCACTCTCAACATAATGAGGCCCCTTGCTCTTCAGTCAGGCTGCGGAGTCGCTCTTCTTCACTTGTCATAGTCTAAAATGCCATCTCTTCAGTCTATAACTCACAGTCGAGACCTCCAGCCTTCATACTCCTCCTACGTACAATTCACGGTTTCCTCCACTCATACAGCAAAAGCACACTTTTATCTGACTGACTGTTGACTATTTTACAGTTTGTGCCTTGATAAATGCCTTTAATGTGAGGCCTAATGTTCATTTCAGAATAACGTCAGTATCATAATAAGTCTATGATTCAATATCTCCAATGTATGAAAGATCCTTTCCCCAACAGTAGTATCTTTCATACAGACCAGTGTTATTCCAGATCAGCCATAGATAGATGGATGGATAGGTTTGAAGCATCTGTTTGTTCCATCAGAGTTTACTCTGCCTCTTCCCTCAGTGCATGCTGGGAAAATCCATCAACTCTCAGGCTTCTCTGTCTCATGGCAGTCATAACGCTGTTGTCAAAGGCTCCAGTGTATATGTGTGTGTTTCTTTGTGGCGCGTGTGTATTTGTGTGTGGGTGAGCCTGTCGTTTATGGTTCAGTTGTACAGTGGGTTCTCCAGGCCATAATTCATAGTCTATACAAACACACACACACACACACACACACACACACACACACACACACACACACACACACACACACACACACACACACACATGTATATTTATGTGTCAGTCAGTCATAGAAATTCAAACTCATCAAAATTAATTCCTTAGAACGATCATATTTTAGGATCCCATATCATGTGATGAAACTCACAGGCCGCATCAAACTAAATGTGTTTGTGTGTGTGCATGCAAGGGCATGTTTGTGTTTTTGACTGCCATTGAGTGTATCTCAGTCATGCCTACCACAACATTTTCCTTTAGTTTATGTATCAGTGCGGCATGTCGAGGGAGTCCTAAAAACAAAGGCAATTTTCAAAAAGCCTGTTGCCCATCAGGCTGCTATGATAGCCATAGCAGATGTATAAACACTCCTCAGACTTCCTACTGAGTGCTAAATGTTGGGAAGTCACACTAGCGTGTGTGAAATGATACCACATCTGAACCTACTAATTTTTGCATTCAGAGATTCATTTGCAGGTTTGGAAAGTGTGGAATAGATTAGAAGACCATTAGGGAAAAATTGTGTTATTAACATACGCCCCTGATTTGAATGCAAGCAACACAAACAAATCTGTAAGAAAATGTTTTAATCCACATAATGAAAAATGATATGTCAGCCATGGAGGTGGTTACTGCAACTAAATTTATATATCCAGTGTTTTTAATTTTGCTGCTTCAAACTCTAATAATCTTTAATGTATAACTGTTAAGCAAAGATGTGGAAGCGCATTGCAGAACACAGACAAGATCTTTTTATATCTGCTTTTAATAATCAGGAGGTGTTTTAAGTAAGTAGAACAATGATCGTAGCAGCAGTTGCTTCTTGGCACAGCAAGCAAATTATATATTATAGCCATTTGCTTTGCACTAGGTCCCATCAGGGTACCTCACATTTCTAAAAGCAAACTTGTTTTCTCCCACTTCTTTTGTAGTTGTTTTTATATATTTTTATTTTCAGGGAACTGTCAATTTATCAGTAGAATTTCAAAATACTAAAATAATCACAAGAGGAAAGGCATTAGTTAATAAATTGTGACAACATACAGTCCAAAGACTAAAACAGGAAATAAACCTTAACTGCTCCGCTAATAAGCCTCAGTGTATTCATTGACTAGTTTCATTGAAAAAGAGCTCACTTTTCTTCATGATATGGTTGAGTGATTTCAGGGGGCCATGTGGTTCTACAGTCCCTGCTTAGTGGGTGTATCTTTTGAATGAAGCCATAGGGTGCTATATTTTACAAGCTGTGCCACTGGAGGACGTTTTTGTGAGGAACAGGGCAGGCCATTTGCATTTGAAACAGCCTCGCCCTGCCCCTTTTTTCTGCCTCTCTCCCTGCCTCCATGGCCCCGGGCTAATGCTCTCTTTTCCGTCCGGAGCAGGCCTTTGCACCTGTGGATTATACACACACACACGCACACACACACACACACACACACACACACACACACACACACACACACACACACACACACTCCAGGGTCCAGCTGTGGGCTGGAGTGGACTGCTCGGTTTAGCTAAGCTAGCAGTCCAGGCTTCGAAGGCCTAATGATGTGCGACTGGCCATCTGTGAACCTCTGCCTCTCTCTGAAAGACACAGAAGAGAGAAACTTCTCTTTCACTTCATTTGAGGTAGCCTTGCTAATGAGGGCTGTGCAATGCCTGCCAAACATACATCTCTTTGATAAATTCAGATTTAGACTAACAAGAAGATATGATCTTTTCACTGCTTCTGTAATGGTTACCACTAAATATTTCCTGGCTCTCCTCTGCTTGCTAAGTTGTTCAAATCAGTGCCTGGGCAACTTAGCCCGAACCTTTTTTGTCCCAATTTGGAGTGGCAAGTCACCCATGCACTGCAGTTCTTGTCACTGTAAACTCCCATTGGCATGTGGAGGGTGTAGACAGCCATGTGTCATGTGGAGATGGCAGCTGCCGTCAGTTATTAGCTTCACCTTAAGGATAAAAGGCATGAAGAAGTTTGGATTTGAACACACTCTGCCCAAGTGCCCCACACAACGAATAGGAGTCACTTGTGCAGGAAAGGACATGATTCCTCACTGGCATCCCCATCCTATAACTCTGCTAGTCATGCATGATAGAGGACTTCCTGAACCAAAAACGCACCAGTGGCCAGTAGTGGTGCCTTTTGTCTTTGACAAACTATTACCAGCCCAAAGTAGACAATGTAATATAGAAGTTTTGCAAATTACTTAAACTATTTAAACCGCCGTATGAAAGCAGTTCAAAGCAGTGCACTAACAAGCAAGCGTGGCCAGACCGACTATGTCAACAAAGCAAGGAGAAGCTTGTAATTCAACATAACTATTTCTTGAAATTTAACAAGATCTTTCATAAAGTTCTACAACTTTTTTTATTTTTCCTTTTATATTTAAGTCATCCCCTGAGCTGTGGTTTTATTGTAGTGCTGCTGCTGTTTATGTAAGTTAGCTACTTTTGTGCATGAGGGACGGCATCATAAAATTGTGGTTATTATGCTATTTAATTTCAACAAGCAATTGTATCATAAAGGAAAGAGGATTGTTATTCTTTCGGCTTAGATAAGAATTTCTGGCAAAAGTGGGCTAAATCTGTTTTGTCTACCTTCGCCATTCCAAAAATGATTTGCACCATGTGAGTGAAATGCCATTCCCTCCTTGGAAATCTGATTTAAAAGACAATACTTGATAAATTGGGCATATTGGTAAATTGAGCCAGCCAGATTTATCAAGGCCATTAAAACACAAGTTCTCCTGTCTGTACTGTCAAAATTAAAGCATTCATTTGAATGAAAGTGGTCTCTGTGTCAGGCATTAGTACTTTTTCTCACTGACAGTAATGTAATTCAGGGGACCACCTCACTGTGCCAGTTGTCTGGGTGCCAAGCAAACTGGCACTTGGGGCACTTAACCATTTAGGGCATTGGCATGGCACCTGTACAAGGCCTCTCATCCATACATCTTGGCGTTTGCTGCCACTTGATGAAGCCAAAACACAGAATCCGGCTTCTCAAGATGGTGTTTCTGCTCCAATCCATTTAAGGAGAGATTTTTCAAGGCTTTCATCCTCAAAAACAGGGACAAAAAGTCTGTCCTTGCGGTTTCCCTACTGTATCTCTGAAGCTTTTGTATATCATTCCTTATACTCTCCGATCTCTAAATTCGAATTAGCGTTTTTATGTAGTTTGCAAATAAATGTTTATTATTTTTCTAAACACAGTCTTCTTCTTTCAGACTCTCAAAAATCTATTTAGATTTTACGATGGGCTTTTAAGCTTCATACATAGTGGAACAATAAATATGGTCTTTTTTTGTTTTGAACTAAATGATTGTATCTCTCTAACACTATCTTCCTTTATTCACATAAAATTTATGTCTTTGCAGTTGGCTGTTTAAGGAAAGCTCAGCCACTTGTGAAATAATTTACAAGAGTCAATGTAGCCTTTGATGTAGAGTCAACGGAGGTCAATTGGTTTCCTTGTATGGCATGCTCATCGACTCGTGGTTTCCTGTATGAAACATGTAGCATTCGCAGCCTGATGAAGATACAGTTTACACCGTGCTAGCATGATGACTGTGGGCTGGGGAATATCAAGCACAGACATGCACATACACCTACCCATGAACACTCACACACACACACACACACACACACACACACACACACACACACACCATCTACTTCATCTCTTCTCTGTCACTCCACTGGCAGAACACGGTGTTTCTACATCTCAGACGGTCGATATCCAAGTGATTACACATTCTATAGCAACAGAGCAGGCCTGGACTGATGAATGCTGCCCAAGTGAAGGAGAGGGACGACCATATAGGGATATCGGCTCTGAGGGGAAGTCAGGCCACTGTAGGGGGTAAGACGAGGGCATTTCTCTACTTTGAGTCTGTGAAACATCCAAACTAAATGACCAGGATCTGGTTTGCCTCTTAAAACCAATGTATATATTACCCTAAAATACCACAAAAGATTTCCTTTGATTTATCCCCCTAAATCAGTATTAATATGAACAATAACAAAGTTAACATATCAGAACATAATGTGTGAAGCAGATTTTACTGTCAAGCATATATTACAAAGGCTAAATATGATGTAATATTCATAGCATAAGATTACAGCAAAGTGAATGTATTACATTTTTTTTTTTATTATTATTATTATATAAGTAGCTCCGCTGTTATGTGTCAAAATGTTTTTTATTCTTGATTTATGTCTCTGACTAATCATTCAATAATTTTTACAGGTGTGGACTCAGGTATTTCGTCATAAACCAAAGTATTGGACAAATGAAAATGTTGACCTGAAGATGATGCTGAATGAAATGTTAAGAAATCGCAGAAGTTACAATTCATCCTGAGGGGGTAGTGAATGTCTGTTCCAAATTTCATGGCAATCCATGCAATGTTGTGGCCATGCCAAAAACATGGCAACCTCATAGTGGCACCAGAGAGAAAGTCAGGGGATCATCAAAGTCACAAGGATTAATCCCCTGGGGACCAGGAATATCTGCACAAAATGGCATGCCATTCCATATTGTAGATGTTGGTATTTGAACTAAAACCAAAAATGTAGTATTGATAGTGATGCTAAAGATGAAGTCTGGGGATCACTAAAGTCAGTCACAAATATATCTAGTGACAAAAGCCAGGAAGAAAATAAAAACAAAGTCAGGGATTTGCAAGAAGATGCAAGAAAAGTTTGAAATGTAATGACACACAAGACAATTCAAGTGGACGAGCCAACTACTACAACTGCTGCCGTTATCTTTTCCTTCCACCCTTTCTCTAGTATCATATTGGAACACTTATCCAGAGAAGCTGGGAGTGTAACGGCACGATAGTTTAAGCTGCCATCAGTCAACAGGTCTTAATCTGTTGAGTCCTGCTCAATATTCCTCCGGGAGAGAAAGCCTATTAGATTTCACTTATTTGGGCTCTCATAGTAACAGAAATACCAACTGGCCAGCTGGGATTCACACAAAACACTCTCTCCTGCTAACCCATTCAAACTGAGAAGTCTTTTACATTCCTAGACACATGTACACGTACATACACACCTATACAAGTTCTCGGATACATGCACGCACGCAAACATGCTGTGAATACACATGTGTAAGGGTGTAAGGCACACACAGAGGAGCTGGCAAGTGCACGGTGGAACATCTGTACTGAAGTGATGGATTTTTACTAATGGTGTTTTACAGGCTCAAAAGTCAGACTGCAGGATTATTTCTGCTTTAATGATCTGTGCACCATGGTCTTACCAAGTGTATATGAAGTGGAGAGTTCTTTTTGCGGTCATGCATGAAAAGCCGCTTCAGATCTAAATGAGGGTCTGATACGTATCGGTTTACACTTCCTGCCTTCGGCCCGGCGGTCATCCAACCCCCAACCTAATCCCAAACCCAAAAAGCCATCACCCACTCCCTCAAGGGAAGGTCACAGGTCAGAAATCATTCATGCAGGACACAAACAAGAATAGTTTTGGTCCGCTTAACAACCACCTTTAGGACTAAAGACATCTTTACTTTTTGATGCATTTTTTTAGGGGTTAACATACAAACGAAATAGAAAAAATCTTTAGTAGAGCAAGGTTGATGAATGAAAAAATAAAAATATTTGGGAGTTTCCCCCCTCTGAATCTCATTTGCATATCTCCCCCATTGGCCTGTCACAAAGACCAATGAAGCTGAATGTGGGCGTGTCAGCAGGACAATACAGGCCAGAGTCCATTTATCTCCATACGTCAACAGGAGAGGCTTTGAGCCAGCCACATTCTGGTCAGTTTAAAGAGTCTGCTCCACCAGACATGAGTTAATGGGCTACTGATGGACATGCAAAGGCAGGTGCTGTTTTTGTTGGCTGGAGCTTTGGACAAAAAAGCCAAAAGCTGATTTAAAGCTGTAGAACTTACAAAGCACTGCAGAGTCTGGGGGAGCATCCAGTGACACATTTCAATACCATTTGATTCATTTGTTTTCTTGGCCTTCAGTTGTTACATTAAGACATATATTTCTTTAGTTAGAAGATGAGTCAAACAAAAAACATCAGACAGCTCTCAATAATCTTACAGTGTACCAGCACATATTTGCCATCATCTTTGTTAAAATGACTGACAGTGAGATCAAATCCTCAAATTCTCTGATTGCGTATCACAATCAGCACAGTCAATCACACAGTTATGCAACGCAATAAAACTCCATCCAAGATGAAACAAGGAAACCGCCAAGACAATTTGCTAACAAAGACCTGGGGAGACTAAGAGACACTGATTTACAACAGAGAGAACAATTAGCGTTGAAAAGGCTCCAATTAAAATGACTCCCTTTGATCAGCGGAGGGAACGGAGCTTCAGTGCGCACACCATCTGCGATGGCGCAGGCAGATCAATCTGAAATGAAATAATTATGGCAAATTAATGGGTGTAAAAGTCACCAATTGATACGCCGAGGATGATTTCATATGTCTAATTGGGAGAGGGAGGAGGATGTGCTCGAACAGTGAGAGACAGTTTACGGGATTAAGGAGATGGAGGGAGAGAGACTGACAAGAGACAAAACGATAGGTAGATCAATAGGTGGTACAAAATAATTGTGACATTAAAAAGTAAAGAAGAAAGAAAGAAAGAAAGCGAGAAAGAAAGAAAGAAAGAAAGAAAGAAAGAAAGAAAGAGAGGAAGAAACGAAGAAAGACAGAAAGAAAGAGAGAGGAAAGCCAGGGTTTTGACATCTGCATCACTCCTCCCCGGCATATGACTGTAGACAGAATATTAAAGCACACAAATCCTGTCTGCAATATTCCATAAAGGTGCAATAAATTTATTATGGATTCAAGGGAGGACGTAATGCTTTCAAATCATTCCCAATACGTCCGCGATCAAAACCAACAGCCGCAAATCAAATTTGGACCAAATAACTGTCAAGTGAGGTAGATTAATGAACGCAATACAAGTCCTTTGACGTGAAATTATACCGTACGAGAGTTAACACTGGAAAATATGTGCTCATATCTAGTTTGGAAAACAAAAGAAAAATACAGCAGCTGCCAAGGACTGTTATTGGGTTGTATATTTCTGCTTCTGCGCTCACCTGAAAGCTGTGTGACAGTCCTGGTCGATATTCAAATGCAGACACTCAAGCATTCTGTGAGGAAGAAAAAAGAGAATAACTGAATAGTTAATGTACCTGACAATGGTGTTGACTTGTTTTGCTGCTTGCTTTAGACAGAGAGAAAAAAATGCACAAATATGGGAAGAAACAGCTTGGAAAAGAATGAATTTAGGGACCAAACTGCTCAGATAAAAAAAGAAATCTGCAAATTAAGCCAGATTTGTCTGCGTATTTACATTTAATGTATTCCTATCATTTCTGATAAAATCACTTCAGTGTCAGATTCCTATGCTTCCTATTTCTGGAATTTTTCTGGTCTTTTTTTCTGCTCAGCAGAGATGACTGGAACACCTGCTGACTGAACAGGTGTGACGATCTTCCAGGAGAAAAAAACAGGCTCCTGCACGCTCCCTCTGAGGAAACCCAAACACCCCGAGTAACTGAGGTGTTAATTAAAACGAAAAGGGAGGATGTTAAAACAGTGAGAAAAACGCCTGCTCCCCCTCAAGTTCAGCTTGGCTTGGCAGACGGCTGAGCCGGGACGGGAGGTTCATGCTAATTGTCATGGCCTTTCATTTTGGGAAGGCACGTCAGAATCCTCAGCGGAGGCTAATTTGTAAGTTTCCCTCTGAGTACGTTCAGTCTGTCTCGTTTTTTTGTGTCATGTCAAATATGCCTTTTCCCCTGCTTCCCCCCTCGATTTCCACAAATAGCCAAAAGAGAGCCTTGATCTACGACGTTCATGAGAAAAAAGAAAATTCTAATAAGTGTAAAATAACGAAACTTGCCAGGATCTCCATCAGCACAACAGCTGTGTACCTCCAGCTTAATCATTTTTGATAAATCACCTCAGTGCATTATTTTCAAGCCGGAAAATTGCAGTGTATGCATTATGCAACCGTGGTGAAAATGAATTGTTTACATCAAGAAAATGCTTCATATGGTCAAGTCTTGTGCCGCTGTCAGATCATTTATCATGCAATTTCAGGTGCTGAAATTGCAAAAAAAAAAAGAATGTGGCAAAAGTTGTTTTTGGCCAGCCATAATGAAATGACGCCTATGAATAAATGAGGCATCCGAGCATGAGAGAGGCGGCGTGTTGGACCAGCTTTACCCCGGTCACGTTTTTCTACTAACTTCACCAACGCCAGCTGAATCACAAAGCATGATGTGGACGGAGAGCATCCGCCACCCTCAGCAGCCTCTGTCTCACTTTCTGTACTTCATTCATTTGAGTCAAATACAAAAACAGTCCACACACACACACACACACACACACACACACACACACACACACACACACACACACACACACACACACACACACACACACACACACACAAGTCTATTAAAGGCTCTCTATCATCAGCTATGTGGGTGGTGTGTGTGTGTTCACTCGAATACATGCAGATACATGCATGCACACACACGAGCACCTTTGAAATACACTCATATGCGTACACTCAGGTACAGTAAGTGGGAACATACAGAAGGGAGATAAGGATGGACAGAGCTTTACACAAACACACGCACACACACACACACACACACACACACACACACACACACACACACACACACACACACACACATAGATGGTGCATCACTCTGTAGTTAAATCGTAGTTGTCTTCTAACCCCCTTCTCTCTGTCGGCCTCCTGTTTACTTTAAGATCATATTTTCCTTTGTGGCTTGTTTGAAGGGGGTGAGGTCAGCCTGCAGAGCTTCAATGTTCTCCGAGGAGCATGTCTGTGTTGTGGCCTGCCATCCACGTACATGTGTTTATGTATGTGTGGATATGGTGGCTTTTAACAGGGTATAAACATTACCTCAAATGATTTTCGGTGCTTTGGAGTGTGTTAATCTATCATGCTCTGTTTTCAGTCAACTTTGAAGCGCAGTCAGTGGACAAGATCCCATGAGCCCCTTTTCCAAATCTGGCTGCTACACAAAAGTTGACACACTGCCCCGAGCCATTGCTGCACTGTAGCCCATAACAGGCTGTTCTCATACTGAATGTTCGTATACCTACGAAAGCTAATGCACTATAATTCGTACATAACCCACATTATCAATACATTTGTAATCCTTGTAATCGGGAGCCAGAGCAGGAAAAGTGACAAAGTCCACATAGGGAGGAGGTCAACAGTGTATGAAATTTGTTACTTCCCTAATTATTTTCAACCCTAGCCACATTCTTTTCTTTTCCTGTACCTAACCAAGTCATTATGTTGCCTAAACACATCGCAGGAGCTTGCGCAGGTACACTGGTTGCTCATTTTGCTGGACATTTGCAGGAAAACGCACAAAAAATTACAATGGCAATTTTTGTTCGATATCATAAGTTGCCCATAAACAGGTTCTGGAGCTGACTTGAGTTGCTGCAAGATCATCTGTTGCATTTACTAGAAATCTGCACACCCTGCACTATGATCAAAACCTAAAGTAGACAAAACGGTATTATGGTAATCATTCTTCTGTTCCACACAGTGTCATATTAGTCAAACAAAATTTAGCTCAAAATTAAAAAATTGCCACATGGCCCTGTCAAATCAAAATGTATGACAAATGTTGCTGCTTCTAATCTAACCCTTTAAAATCCCTGGGTTGCTGCACGACGACACTTACTAATATCCCAGTTCAGTAAAATAGACGAAACATCATCATACACCATAATACACACATACTGCACGTATAGTTTGCTGTTAGTCATGTGTGTTTTTTCTGTGTCCCGGTCCTCTAAAGCCTTTCAGGAAAAACAGCATGTCTCATCTGGGGTTTTTTCAGTGCTCTACCCATGCGGAATAGAAACAGGTGTTATGTGTTGTCAATAATTACTGTGTATGTCTCTTCCTCTCACGACTATGTGTGTGTGTGTGTGTGTGTGTGTGTGTGTGTGTGTGTGTGTGTGTGTGGTCCCATATGGTTTTGATGGGTATTTGGACAGGTGACAACATGTCACAAACTTGTAAAGACAAACAGCAGACCTGCTGGATTCCCTCATGGGCTGCTATTGCAAGTAGAGTACGTCTTGCATCCAGACTAGTTTGTTCTCTTACACATTGTGGGCTTTCTATTTGATTTTTCAGTGGTTAGGCTTCACCACAGAGAAGCATCACACTGTACTGTTTTTTTTTCTTTCTGTTATCTGTGACATTTCGCAGGCACTTTAATTCGGTGCATGGAACTCACAATCCTGTTTTTCATGCAATCAACACAACGTTTACTAAGATGCAGCTATTAACATTTAGAAAGACAAACATTCATGGCGTGTGCTTCACTCGAAAATGCCCTTGAATGACATCATATCTAAATAGCTGGCATGTTTTTGTACGATGACAATAACGTAACAAACTGAAAAGCCATTTGCTTTTCAAGTCGGGGGGCTGAACTGCATACTCACTCAACAAGTGCGCCACAAGCATCCCAAAATGACACTAAGCTCTGAATAGAGGGCTTTGAATTGAGAGCAACTTTTATGGTTTTTGCATTGTGCCTCAATGTTCAGACTTCCTGTAGTAGTCTCTCCAAAACAAAGGCAACAATCCTTTGCCGGTGCAACCCCACCTCCGCCTTCCACGTGTAACAAATACTTCCCCAGCGGACTCTCCCCGGTGAACACAATCAAATAAACAATACGGCTTCTTTTACTGAAAACCAGAGTGCCTATTAGAGAGAGCAAACGACCTGATTGTTGATTGTGTTAGCATGTCTGAGTGCCTCCCTAAATTGCCCACAAGGGTTGAACACAGGAGAGAGGAGGGGGAGCGAGAGAGGGAGCGGAGAAGGGGAGAGGAAAAAAAAAGAAAAAACAAAACTCTTGACTTCTAGATGAGAGGGAATAAAATGAGTGCTCGTTTCGAGACACGGGAATAGATTAGCCGGGGTTCTGGGGTTGGAGCGTGATTACAGAGCTATTGTTGTTGTTGGAATATATCATATCGCATCGTCTCCTGCAGCCTTGGCTAAATAAATCTGTCGTAATCCCCCTGGTGAGCCCCGGCGGCTTCGCGAGCGCCTACTTAACCAGGCTAATTAAAACTCTTCCTTGTCTTGCATTCCCCAAATTTACATGCCAGCTTCTGTCTGTGAGGTTGCAGAGGCTCCATTGGTGGGATGCATCTTATAAAATGAAACTTCTCCCCTCCACCCCACCCTCACCCCCCCTACCCACGCTCTCCCCCAGTGCATGCACACATAGAAGAAAAGAGCGGGGGAGCAGAGAAACAATGTGAAAACTTGCCAGGAAATGTGCATCGGAATTGTCCTGGTATGATCTAAATATGGGGCATTTCATTGATGACCCACTTTATCAGAAGACACATGTGGAAGAATGATGAATACTGGGAAAGTGTGACTTCACACGCACACACACACACACAGCACTCAGCACTCAGCTTTATCAGTTCAACAATTATTGTCACCGGGCTAATTATGAAAGGCAATTAGTACTGCTTACATGGCAGGGGAAAGAAGGATGAAGAGAGAGAGAGAGAGAGAGGGAGAGAGAGAGAGAGAGAGAGAGAGAGAGAGAGAGAGAGAGAGAGAGAAGGAGAGAGAGATGTTTTTTTTTCCTCAGCACAACATTTCAAGATTTGCATCTTGAAAATTGGATAGGAGGGGAAGCGTTGGGGTTTCCTGGGAAATAAAGTGTCCTCACGTGGGAGTGCTTGTCACTTAATCATCTAGATTTGTTCAAGGTGACATAGTGATGCACTTGGGAGCCTGCGGTCCAATTCCTCCTCTGGGGTGGAGGGGCTTAATGAATGGATGTGTCCTCGGGCGACCCGCGAGTTCCTCTCCTCGTGGCTGATGATGGATGAGGAATTGTATGGCTTTTTTTTACTTATTTTTTAGTTATTACATTATATACAGTGGAGAGAGACGAGGATGATGGGAGATAAAGAGGATAATGTGTGGTCAAGGTTGTGAGTCACTGCAAGGAAATATTTATGCTCTTTCATCAAACTACAACAACACGGCGTGGGAAACAAGAGAAACAGAAATAATAAAGTGATGGATGTTTTATTGATCATGTTGAAGTGAGCTGGTTAGGGATTTTGTGTTCTGTTGGAGGATCCGCAAACAGGGTGGATTTCTGGAGTTAATATATCATTATTATATCCATCTGTAGTATTTTATTAAATTCTAACATGCATTTTAAAATGCAGATCTTGTGTTGTGGCCTGGATAAGGAAGCTTTCCAAAAATGCTGATTGCTGTTAACACTCACAGGCTGTCGGGTAACGTTTTGTACTCATGCTGCCTTCTGACAACAAGAACAGAACCAGATGTCACTGAGGACACCTGAAAATATCTGTTCAGCTAAACTGAAACACAAATGTGATCACAGAGAGCCGGATGTGTGAATCCTGCTGAGACCAAGTGAAGTATCTGCCTTCACTGTCACAGGTGGGTCCCAACTGCAAAAAAAGAGGGCGAAATTGCTCTTTTACCATGTTGTTGCTGTTTTGGAACTTGAATGTGGACATAAACAACAAATGTGGAAACAAACCATGTGCATGTGCTTGTGTGGATGGAACCCAGCTGCAGGCATTGTATTTGCATTCATGTTAACTGTTCTGCTCTGTCGTCTTCGATATAGTTTTGTTCAAGCCTTACTGTGATTGTGCTTGATCATAAAAGAGCGACATGAAACCAAAGTATACCCTTGGATATGATAAGGGCCGATCCATCAGGAGGAAGAGTTGCTTCCCTTCCCTTTCTTCTTTTAATCATCCGCCGTCGTCATTTTGAAAAGTGACCACACACAGTCACACATTGCAGTATTGCAAGTTGATTTGTGATTGGGAACACGCTGATGAAACAAAAACAAAGTGCCCCCATAGATTCAGGCTGCACAAATGTAAATTATCGTTTCATGAGTGGCGGCATTACATCTGAACTCACACTGTCGCTATCTGAGTTGAGGCAATTCGCAATTGTTATTCTGAGAATAACTTCTCCAGAAGTCTCCGCAGACACCTAAAAAAGCTGGTGTACGTGGCCGTCCCTAGAAGAGTAAGCAGACAGCCCTCCTGTAGTGAAAGACAAGCACAGACTAAACATGACAATGTTGATTGATTGGACTGTAAATTCTTAGCTCCCCGCCGGCACTGCATGTGCCCGCCCCCATCGTGTTAAGAAGTCATAATGTACCACAATTCTGCAGACAAAACACAGAAAGTCCACCAAACAGCACCATTCGCCACCTGGTCTGAGAAGAGAAACAAAGCTGGACAGGACTAATGGAGAGTTGCTGTGCCTCACTGGAGCGTCTGACCTAATTGGAGCAATTGGAGACGGACACTCGCTGCCATCAATCACGACACCTCAGATGGGTTTTGGAAGGATTTCAACGGGTGGTAGAGAAAGCCAAAGCACGGGCAATCAGGTGTACACTTGAATGTGTGTGTGCAGACTTTTGAGGGCTGGGGTCGAATTTGAAGCCTTGCCAAAGTTTGATTTTCCCCGGGTGAAACCTGAGGCATTTGAAACAGCAGGCTGCAGAGTCGGCAGGCCTGGGTTTAGGGTTGTGGCGTTTGTGGTGGAGGAGGGTGGGGGGTTCGGGGGGGAGGGCAGCTTGTCATCTGTAATGGAGGAATGTGGGGCCGTCTCGGTGGGGCAGAGTATTCCCTTTCACACTCTAGTAAAAAGAAAAAGAAGGGCAGGAGGAGAGGGAAGGGCTGGGTGGAGTTGGGCCTCTTTCTCAGACGTTTGAGGGGTGGACGCCGTGTTCCAGTGGCCTATTTTCAATTCCTAGAAATTCCAGACAAGCTGAACCTTCTCAAGGTAACGCTGCTGAACAAGCTCCTGACTAACGCAATCAGAGCCCAAAGCACACGGTCACTTAAATCTATTATGTCATATTTAGTAAATTAAAAACAGCTCGGGTCATTCAACTCTAATCAAGTTTAGTCAGACCTGATTAATCACGTTACCTAATCAGTCAAATCCAGACAGCTGTTTGAAATGTTTTCAGCTACAATAAGAGCAGCATTCTTGCGATCAATCGAAAACAAACTTCAGCGAACCACAATAATTGAAGAATTTTGGAACAGGCAACCCCACATTGAAAGCTTTTATGTTCTGATAATTGCAGTGTCTGTAGATAAAAGGATTCACCAGAAAGAGAATGAAAGGTTGTTAAAAAATAACAATCTCACAAACGCTGTGGCTTCTTAACAATTTTATGTGTTTTGCTTTTTTAAAACCTCTTTGGCCAGAGTTGAAGTGTTCGCCTTTGTTATTCTGGAAAACACAACATCTAACTTCTCGGTTGCAAACTCAGTATCTCTAAAACACACACGTGCACAACGTGTTCACCGCCACAGCTGCTGCTACGGGACAGTGAAAGTGCAGCTAAAGATTTGAGAAAGATGCCCCACAGATGTGAGCCCATATGTGTCTTTTGAAGGATGTGTAAGTATTGACAGCGAAGGATCGGCTCCAAATGTGGAATGTCATTAACAAGATCAATGCCTTCCTCCCTGAATATGGTTTGTTTTCATGTTTTATGGTTACGGGTTTGAAGATGGAAGTACTGATGTCAGGTTGAGCGCCAGGTTGGGTTCATCTGTGGTTCACTTAACTTGAGGCTTCCTCCTGTGCGAGTGGCTTGGTGTGACTCTTGTAGGTGTGTGTCTGTGTGTGTGTGTGTGTGTGTGTGTGTGTGTTTGCAAGTCTGTATGTGTTTGGCTGTGGGTGTGTGAAGTATTCAAACTGTGAATCACTGGTATCTTTTCATCCCCTGTATCGTGATATGCCCACTCCTTTTGTATCCTACATAACACTCACACACAGGAACACACCTTTCTCCTTTCATTTTGCTCTTTTATTCCTCCATGATTGATTTTCCTTCAGAGCTTTAATGAAAAAGACAGGGAGCATGCTGTATACACAATGAAATAATTAGAAACACTTTTTGGCACGTGTTTGGAAAAAAAAAACAGGGGTTCATTCAGACTAGGGACCTGCTCTTACCACCTTTGCCCCCTGGCATCTGCCACCAACATGAAATGGAAAACAAAAAAAAACTACAACTGAGTTGTATTTATTTTGGTGTAATCATTAGGATTAAGCCGGTGCAGAAACGCATTAATTCCTAATCCTTCCCGTGTCCCCTCTCCCTATATCATCTTCTCCCTTGTTCCCCCCACCTCTCCTTTCTCCTCCTCTTTCTTTCCTCCCTCTCTCTCCCATGCTTTACAGCACCAAGCGCTTTTAATTTGTCAGGGAGGGGTGAAGGAGTTCGGGGGGGGTTAGTTAGAGGCACTCGTTCGGAGCAGCTTTGAGCCTCTGCCAAGCTCTCGTTCGCATTGTGCTGCTTACAGCTGGGCTTGCCCTCCTTCCCTGCTCTCTCCCTCTTTCTCCGCTCTCTGTTCTTCGTCTCGCTTTCTTTCTTTTTTTTTTTCTTTTCTCTTTTTGTGTGTGAAGCGCTGTCTGCTTTTCTTGATGGTTTCTGCTACGGGGAGTCGGGGAGAAGAAGGGGGTCACTTGTCATGGGGCCAACTTTCGGGGTTTCCATCCATTGTGCATGGACACACACACACACACACACACACACACACACACACACACACACACACACACACACACACGCACACGCACACACGCACACACGCACGCACAAACACACACCAGTGGCAATAAATACCAGGGAGGCAAGACGGGGAGGAGGGACAAGGGTTGAGGAGAGAGACGGAAGGGGAGAGGAGGGAGGTAAAGGGGGGCAACACGGCACACTCTTTCGAGGCAACCTCACAGCTACACTTTCTCGCTTTCTGCGGTTCCTCAGCTCTCTTTCAAGGTCTTTTTTACAGAAGTAGGAAGCAAAAAACTAATAGAACAATATAATTAGGTTTTAAATAAACTATGACACTGTTCACGAAAGACGTGATCAATGGATGAAATAGAGTGAGAGAAAGAATAAAAGGCAGTTTTAGAGATAGAAGCCCGAGCACTGCGGAAGAAAAGACAGAGATAGAGAGAAAAGGGGAGGCAGATGAAATGAGAGAGATAAAGAGAGGCAAAACGAGGCATGGTGGCAGCAGAGAAACTCCAATAAAGGCGCAGATCAGATAACGGCGTCTCTGAGGACTTCCAAATGTCCTTTTATCTCTGCGAGAAATGCTGATATTAAAAACCAGGCGGAGATAGCGCTTCGTCATTTACTGCCTTTACCAAGTAGTGAGTTATTACTGTAAATTGGATCAGAAAACACTCATCGAGGCTCATCTCCAACACGTTTGGTGACTAAAGTTTCCTCTTCCGACGTGTCATTGTGTCGCCCTGACAGCATATTGTAGTCGGTGAAAAGCCTCGAAGGAAAGAGGAGTGACACATTCGTTGAGTAGAAACCACACACTTAGTCAGGGCTTACTGATTCATCCCGTGGGCCGCTTTGCCAGTCAGGTTATCCCACAGTATCAGATGTATACTTTGTTGCATGCCAGATGTCGCCTACAAACGTAAAAGACACATTTAGTTCTCTTTGAATGGCGAAGAATAGAGATGAATATTTCTTTAGAGTGGGAGATTATGTTTGATCCAAAGCCCTGTTTGCTGTCAAATGTCCTGCTTCATTGTTGGTTAACTGTCTAATGGGGCAGTAACAACTGATTCACTGCCGAGTCGTGAGTCCACATATGCATGAGTCTTTTTTGTGACATTTGTGATATTTTAATTTAGTCACATATCATTTTGATATCACTCCTTTTCAGTTTTAGAGAATATTGGTTCACAGGAAGCCGATGGAGCTTCTCAAAGCCATATGTTAATTGTCCCATTATTTGTATATTAGTTCAGAGAATACTTTATTCTTACAACACTTTTGGGAAAATATAAACCCGCAAAATCTTACCAGGTATCTTTGTCGAAGTCAAAATATCTCACTTAATATAAGACATCCAACAAGTAACATGTCAGTGAGATGGGACTTTTTTTTGGACAATGCATCTTGAATATGTGGTGAAATGTTAAGAAATACTACTTTTGAGCATTGCCGGCTCATTTTGACACTTCCTCATAGTGAAATGAGGAAGTGAGTTTTCCCAGCTAATTTCAAGATCTCTTCTGATTTTGAAATCCCTACACATTACATCTTTCTTAAAGAAATTGTATCAAGTTAATTTTCCATTGTTCCAATGGAAGATTGTTTTTCTTCTTTTACAAGCAAAAAAATGACATTGTCACATGTTTTTTTTGTAAACTTCTTTTTGAAGTGGCCTTTTCTTCAAGAGTACTTTTCACAAAACACGTCTGACTAAGAAACAGGAACATGCTGTGGGAAACATGATGACTGGAGCTCTGTCATCCAAACTAATCAAATCTTAAATTAAACATCCTCACAATAACCATCAGCTGGTGCCATATTCAGCGCACAAAGTGCCACAGCCAAAGTAGAAAAAACAGAAGAAAAAAAAATCACATTTAATTTGAATAACAAATGAATCCTTTTAGTGGGAGTGCTGCAATTTTCCTCAACGTGTGTGGATAATGATCTGACTTCCAAAGGGATCACATTGAGTTTGGTAAAGGTTGCATCACCATGACAACTTGAAGAGAAGGCAGTTGATGGAGGGGGGTGTGGGTGCCGTTTTCACTGAACATAGACTCGTGAGACCCCGTGGTGAAGGACAGCGTGGCCTCCTTATCCTTAAACATTCCCAGGGAAAACCAGTCAACCCAGACTTTCACGTGACCAAAGTCTGGTCAACCCACGCCTTGTTTGTGGACCTAAAGCCGATACGGAGCTTCATATTCCCTTATAAAACAAGAGAATGATGTGTTTGCAAGCACACCGCTATGTTAGTTTTTTAAGACTGTGTGTAATCCTCACACACCCTTTTGATATTCAGCAAATCTTTTTAGACAAGATTTCAAAAGTAAACCCAGTAATGTTTTCAAATGTACTCCCATAAATCATCTCACATTATTTTCTAGCAGATGCCATGTATGTATCGCTATAAGCTGCCTAAACAGGGTTCATGAGACACAGAGGGGATTCTTGTGCGGCAGCTTGCGCGTGTAGCAGCACGGAGGCCTGGTCGGCTACGTCACAAACAAACCCACACTCTGCAGCGCGTGGAGGAAGTTAAGTGAAACAATGTGCTCAGGATGTGCTCAGCAGCAACACACATATGTAAATTTGGGCTCGGCTGAGCTCAGCAGTTTGGCCCTCCACGACTCTATTCTTCCAGCCCCCTTTAAAGCACAGGAGGAAACATGACCGTGCCGTGACTCCTCCAGGCTTACATTTCCCTCTAATCGCCTGGGAAAACAGGAAATTGCGGTCTTGGAAAACGCAATGTTTATACTTGGTTCACATTTACACAAGAACCCCTCCCCCACCTCAAACCCTCCTTCAGTTATTTGATTTTCCTTTTCTGTTTTTTTTTTCTTGTTCTTGATCTTTATTGATGTTCTGATTTGTCTTCTTGACACCTTGATGTAATTACCACACAAAAGTTGTTGTACAACTGATTTAAAAGGCATTGTTAGAACTTTGATTACAGCAGGTGTATCTAACAGAAACAGAGTAAACCAAGTTGTCCCTGCTAACTGCCTCTACATAAGTTCAAAGCACATCGCTCCACAACTTAGACTGAAACCTAAAAACATGAGACATTGTAAGTAAATTGTTGCTCAAAAAGAGGCTCAAACTTTCATGAAAACTTTACATCAGCAGAACATGATTCAAACCCAATGCTCGGCTTCACCATCATATTTTTCATCCTCCCAAGTTGAAAGGCTTCAACTACCGTGGCCAGAATTGGCCCACATCCAGTCATGTGCCTGCTCCGTCTCTGTCACTCCGCCCTTCACTCTTCACTTCAGCTCTCACCATCGCCCGTCTGCAATCTCCACAAACCACTTAACATTGTACTCTCATTTCCTTTCCGTTCCCTGCGTCTGCTTCTCTTTTTATCCGTGGGAATCCTTTTCATACACACATGCACGTTTTAATTTCTTCGCCCATACGCCGTGGTCCATATCTCCACCCCCGTCCCGCGGCTACCTGTAACGTAACCTGCACAACTTCCTGATCCACGCCATCAATCACGCCGCTCCCTTCCTCTCCACAGCTTTCACACTGGCCTCAAGCCCTTACTCCCCATTTCATGGATCATGGACCTCCTGCATACTTTTATGCACTGTTGTGTGAGCGTGTGTGTATTTGTGTGAATGATGAGAAACAGTGGGAGAGAGAAGTGTAACTTGATCTTCGGACATCTTGAGTGTCTTGCCTCTGCTCCGTTCTCCTTGAAGGGATGTGAATGGCAGACAGATGAACACACCTGGATCCCTGAGGCTCCACGTGCACACAGGTGTGCACACAAATACACACACACACACACACACGCACACACACACACACACACACACACACACACACACACACACACACACACACACACACACACACACACACACACACACACACACACACACACACAGCTTCTCCATTCTCAAGTCTGCTCTAATGCCTCTCTTAAGGCCCCGGAGTTAAGGGGCAAGCCTCTTTGGTGTCTCTTTTACAGGCCTGTGAAGTGTTGACAGTTGCACATTACGGAGATAAATTGAGGCCCTGAGTTTGGTGCGTCTCCAGACGTCGTAGATGGATGTTTCAAAACACTCAGAGGATAATCCAGATGGAACCTCAGACTTTTTGGAGAAATCTCTCTGGTCCTGGCTCACAGCGTGCGGCTTGACAAATGAGGAAACTGATACAAAAAGCTCCAGACGATTTTTCCCCCCATGTTGTATAGGTGCAACAGAAAATGCCAGAAGGAATGTGGAGCGGAGAACTGACAGAGTGGGTAGAAAAAAGAGCAGCTGAAGACAGAGAAAGGGATTAAAATGTGAGACGCGAGAGAAGCAAACAGAACACCTTTTAGTCTGATAGAATGATGTCAGTTGTTATTGTAACATTAAGACTATTTTGGCACAGGAAAAGGAAAGTTATTTTTGGAGAAGACTTGCTGCGGCCGTCTGTATGGCTGACGCGAAGGGTGGCTGGATACATGGTGGTCAGGTGGTCCCCTCAGATTTGCATATAAATACAGAGACATTTTTTGCGTCGGCGGCAGGGGGGCAGACCGGGGTTAAGTGCTCGCACTGAGTTGGTTTACCCAGCAAGCCTGGATTTAGTCTGTGGCGAAGGGCAAAGCTATCATTAGGAGCTCACCAGGCTCACCGCCACTGCACACTGATAATATACCAGTCTGGTCCAGTCTGCTGCAGGAGAGCAGCTTATATGGGGAAAGTCTGTTCGAACGTCTTACAGCAGTGATGATCCTTGATTAGCTCGTTGTAGAGAGAAAATAAAAGCTCACTATCTCCAGGAGCGTCTCTGCTGTGGATGTTATGCTTTCAATTTTCAAGTTTTTTTTTTAATAACAAGATTCTTTTTAAATACATTTTGGCTTCAGCCGTTCATTAGACAGCAATTTGATGCTGTCTTAAACAGCAATTTTTCATCAGATGAGAAAAGCAGCCTTGTTCAACTTCATGACAATGCATTTCTTCAGCGAAACCAATGGATTCTTAAATTATTTGTTTAGTTTGCTCCTAATTCTTCAGTTTAACTAAAACATTTAAAATTGCTTTATAATTTTTTTCCCTTCATGGACAGCGACAACTTGAAAATAATGTAATGCTCACTTTGGATTTACATTTACTTATTTTTTGATATTTGCACCAAATAATCATTTGAAGCTTCAACTAAAGAGAGTCACAGATTTGATAATTGACACTGACGTGTTCCTATCATAAAAAGTCAATCTATTTATAGCCAGAGCCACTTGTGGTCCCACAATTGGAGCACTGCATCTATGGCGGTAGCACATGTAATTAGCAGAAGGAGAAAGATAGAAGAGGGTGTGCGTGTGTACGCTGAAGGAAATGGAAGAGAAGTGGCGAGCTGTTTCCTGCCCCTTAGCGCCTCTCTGCTTTTGTCTTGCATTTTAAGAGGGGTTCAACCTCATTGTCGACAATAAACACGACAAAGGGGACTTACCACAGCCCTCCCTCAGCGCACGCACACACACACACACACACACACACACACACACACACACACACACACACACACACACACACACACACACACACACACACACACACACATGCACACAGACACACTGGACCTCAAACGGCATAATTTGAATTTAAATAGAAGTGTACAGTATTGTGCACTGGTGAGTAAAGTGCATCATCCATTAGCGAGGACATCCTAAGGTCTCCTTTATACAACCCTTTGCTCTGCCTCGCCCGTGCTCTCTTCCTTTCTGTCTTTGTTAGGAGATGACAAGACAACAATGAGGAAATTTGACAATCCTCATTTGATTTTTTTTTTCACCACCTTGCTCACTTAATTTTAGATTGCATAAAAATAATTAACCCGGCCTGGCAGATTGAACAGTAGTCTCTTTGGAAGCGAACTTGAGGCCCGAGTTTTGACAGTTAAAGAACTATGGCAGTGACTTTCTGTGTTTTAGCCCGTAACAAGTCACATATAATTTACATTATTACTAAATTTAACCTTGAATTGATTGATGTGAAACTCGTTACAGATAGAGTTGATCCGTTACAGTGAACAACCTGCTAATTCTTTTTTTATCAAAGAAAAGTCGTAAAATAATTACACTTGTGTTTTGAAGAGAATCATGACAATTAGCTAATTTCTTGCATTATAAAAGTTGTTGTTCTGCAGCCAACTCTGAATCGCTGTATTGAAGCACTCTTGCAGTTTTCGACTGAAAACAATTGATGGAAAAAACGTATTCACAGTCAAGCAAATTTCATCTCTCACATAGATTGTTGTCTGTGGTGCTGTGTTTTAACAGTTTTGTGTTGCTGCAAATCCATAGATTTAGTTGGAGGATTATATCCTTTCAGTGTTGAAACCCTGTTCTGACTTATACTCTATATGGGATATTACTTTTTCTTTTCACACATCCAGAATATTTGCAGTTCACGGGCAAATGTTTCACATCACCAGAGAGAACACAGCTGTCTTTAACTACAAATGAAAAAGACCGACTTCATATTTTACGCACCAGCCAAAAACCGAAGAACAGATTCACAGTATATGGGTCTTTGTTTGAAAGAACAATTGCACTGAATCACATCAAAGCTCTGACGATACACTCCAGATTCTGATCATTTGTCTAAAAGCCTGCAACATGTGTAGAGACATCGAACTAACGATCCACTGCACCGGTAACCTGGCTCTTCTAGACTGACGTTCTGTGGCTTAAATAGTGTCAGGGACCGGAAAAAGCTGTTGTGTTATCTTGTCAAAGCATGGGGGCCACGCAACAACGGCGAAACGCGTCCGCTGCCAAAGGAAACGTTTTATACGTAAATTGGTAGTTGATGACACATATTTGATGACCGGCAACGGTTTGAACTATGAGCCTGACACTTCAAAGAGATCGGGTTTCCTCACAAGTTTATTTCCAGTTCCTCTCTGCAATGAGTTTTTAGTGGTGTTGGCTTGGCTGAGGGAGAAAGGGAAGGAGAGGGAGAATTCACACACAAGGACGGGCAGATGTATGCAGGCTTGCTCTCTCTCTCTCACACACACACACACACACACACACACACACACACACACACACACACACACACACACACACACACACACACACACACACACACACGCACAAGAGCTTAGACAGAGTGCTTGCACTTCAAACAAATGGGACTTCATCAGTGTACATCAGTAATGGTTCCAGGCTGCCCCAACAGCCCTAATCATTTCCAGAGGGAGACATAGAGCGAAAGACAGGGTTTTTCTTTCTTGCTATAGCCTCAGTTGCAAGTGTACCTTGAGCAAATCAAACAGTAAAGCATGTATAATTGTTGGATAAATTCCAGCCTGCTAGTAGAGACATGTGAAGGACACTATGAAGAGAATACAAAGAACCCCGCTTTTATTGAGGATGTGCACCTTCACATTCTATACAACTTACAATGTTAATAGTACTCCCTCTGCTTATTCTCAGTACAGGATGCAAGGTATAAACATAATCCACAGTGACTACAATCCAACCCCATTGTAAGTCATGCAAGCAAAGATCAGGAGAGGTTACGTTCAACAAACCGCAAAGGACCTTATTGTTGCAAACAGATGGCTGCTGTGTGATTTGGAACAAAGTCTTGCTGGTTGGCCTTGAATAGTGATATTTTGTCAGAGGTGATCCGACTGAAGACAAGAGGTCCTCTTCTTTATGTCCAAAACAAACACGGTGTTTGTCGTCCCAAGGAGAGCTAATGTAGTGTGAATATCCAGTGTACAATCTCTGGATTTGGAGTTAAGTGAAGCTGAAAATGGCCAGGTGCTGCCGATACAAAAAACAAGTCATCAGTTGGGTCAATGTGGGCCACTACAAAGAAAGTGATAATGTTTGAGCACCTGTGGACAATTATTTTGTGAGGAACACAGTTGTGTTCTCAATGTGAGAAAAAAAGAGAGTTGGAAGTCCTCTTACTTTTTCTTTTTCAGTTTTTTTTAACCAGACTGCTGGAAAGCAGAGATAAAGAGAGGTCTGGCCATTTCATCATTGCCAACAGGGGAGTTTGTGCAGCTCCAGAATCAGCGGATTGAACCACTTAACAATGTGAGCACAGTGTAAGGAAGAAAGATGATTTGGCTCCAATTGAAGTCTACTTCCTAACTGGAGGAAAGGCAGGTTTGAATGAAATCCAAAAACAGAAAGAAAAAAATGATTCCTCCCGGATATCGAGGATAAATGGATTGATTGTTTCTAAGACACAAACGGACAGATTTTAGAGAGAAAAAGAACATGTGTGGTGACAGTTGGTCCCATCATGTGACGCCCCCTTGGCAGACCAGTGGGATCTGGGCGTGTTGGTTGGCTGGTTGTCATTGCTAGGTCACGCCTGATTGGACAGTGGTCAACGGCACAGCCACACCCCTCTGTGGGGAAGCTAATCTCTAGGTAGCAGGTCCATAAAATAGAAGACTGTGAGTGTGTGTGTGATTGTGTGAATGTGAATGTGAGCGAGAGAGATGGGATCAGCCATCTACACTTAGAACAGTGCCAGTTCATGGCAGCAGTGGAAACTTTTCTATCTGCACACACAGAGACAAATACAGTATCATCTACACCACCCACCTTTCCTGTTGTTCCACACAATCTCTCCCTCTTCTCTCACTCTACTTACACACACACACACACACACACACACATACGCCCACACAGCGGTAGTGAAACAAGCCCGTGTGGGAAATAATCTGTTACATAGATTGCCTGTGATCATTTTGGTCTTTTCCCAATGACCTTACACCACAAACATCTGACAAACGACGTGCCTCCATGATATAATACTAATGCAGTTTACGAGCCATTACCGGCCCTGACATCCGCATGGTGCTCCAGCTGACACAATTTGTGGTTACAGCTTCATCGCCTCAACAGTCAAAACACAGAACAGTTCTGACAGCAAATTATTACATACCTTGGAATGTGGAAACGGTTCTGCAGCCAGTGAGAAGTGAAAGATTTAGAACAGAAGGAGAATTCATAGCACCCTGTGACATCAGCCATCTTGGCAGACGAGGAAAAAGTGATTGCAATCAAACAATGGGTGCAGCCAGTGAGCTCTGTTTAAAGAGATGTACCATCCTGGTAGGAAACTAACACAATGTCTCCAAAGCACTGTAGCTCAGCTGTCGTGTTTGATCTTGTTCCTCCATGTTTTTTGCAGGTTTGATTTCAGTCCAGATTTCTGTCCTCTTTTATTCTGTAGTGCCTTTTAGTAATCTCTTTTGTTTTTTGATGATAAATTGCTGAAGGGCAACATCAATTTATTCACTTGTTTTTAGACTTTTCTCCTAAAAAATACATCATCTGCAAATGTATGTTACTGTTTTCTTTGTCTATTAGGATCTACCTAGCCTTTCCCTTAAACTAAACAAAGTGTCTAATTATATCACATATCACAGTACGACTATACTGACTATACGACTATAATGTTACATATCTCTGGAAAACTTGATTCTCAGTGAAGTATACTAAAGGGCATTATTAAGTAGACTTTTTACATTAAATGCCTGCATATAAAATGTTCTGTCTTTGGTTGATTGGTTCACAGAGGTTATCAGCGATGACAGCTCACTAAAGCCTCTTTCCCACTGGACAGAAACCCACTAACATCTGGCTTTTGTCTTCGGTGAAACAGGTTACATTCGGCACGGGTGTTTATCGGCTCAAGCTCAATGGAAACAATTTCCGCCCCTTTTTATCGGCGCAATGCTATATGATGTGCGTTGAAGTAAATAAATAATTGAAAAAATCAATGAGGATTTGGACAATTATTATAATTTATTAAAATACAAAACATACAATTAATATTCTCTCGTCAAAGCAACCGGACTCCAGTCAGACAACATTTTACGTTGCTCATCGTTGTAAAACCCACTTCATTCAAACGCAACGGAAACAAAATGAGACTCATTAAAAACATATTTGTTAATCTTCCCACTGTTCCAACAAGCACCAACTCTGGTTTGAGAGTTTGAAAGACTGAATAAGTTACAGATGTAAAAAAAGAAGTAACCACATTAACGTTTTCACTGTTTACTAACCTTGTTTTCCAGCACATCTGTGACGAACATTGACCCACCAGAAAAAAAACCGAAAGGCTACTGGTTATGGAAAGCCCTTCCACCAAACCGAGTCTATCGACTATTTTTAGCGTGTTTTCCTATGTCTGAAAAACCCGCTTACGTGTGCTATTTTTGGAGGAAAAATTAAAAGAAAATCTATAATATAGAAAAGTAAGAGAAAGTTAATGACAATTGCCTTCAATAACAGACACAGAATACAACTACAACGATTTGATTATTTTGGGACCTTTTGTGACCTACAGTACATTGTGATGAAATAGCTGGTTACACAGTTTTACAATACACAGATATGTTTTCTCATGCAAACTTTTTAAATATCGTTTTAGTATCTGGAATGAATGAATGGAAAGGAAAGCGTCATTTCCACAAATGAGCTTCCACAAAGTCATCATGTGAAAACAACATAGCGAGACATCCCTCCCACTGTATCTGAGTAAAATGGAGGAAGACAGAAGGCATCAGTGTCACCATGACTCCAAAATGACTTAGTCATGACGTTCAGAAACAGACATGCACTGTTCCTCTTTCTCAACCACAACCCCTACTTTCTTTATCTCTATCAGTTTCTTTTCCCTCCACCCGATATATGAGAACTGTGTCGAGCAGTTGTCACACTCCATGACAGGTTGTGTAAGGCTGCTTATCTGGTTGCTTGTGAAATTGGCCACAATGCTCCAATAATGCGGTCAGACAAGCTGGCTATACAAAAGACAGTCAGAGACAGACGGAGAGAGACAGAAGAGGCCTATTTCCTGAGAGGAATATTGATCTGATCATCTCTTCCTCCATTCTTCTAACTCCAGCTTCTGTCCTCAGATAGTCCTCTGGAGAAAGAGGTTGAGTGACAAAGACGGGGGAGAGGATGGAGGCTAAAAGAGAGTGGAGGAGACAGAGGGAAAGAGACAGATAAGGGAACGATGGCGCCACAGCAGCATCCTCTCTGCCAGGCCCACAGTTCGGTACTATACAGCAATGGCACAGGGAACAAATTAATAATATATCCACACAATCTCTCAAGTGGTGTGGCTCCCGGGCACTCCATTATAACCACAAGTGCACGAGCTGCAGTAAAGCACTTTAGTCAGCAAGCCCTCAAAATGCTCTATCTGTCCATCTGTAATGCACACCCCTCTTGCTCAAGTTCATCGCTATCAATCACAAGCTATTAGGCCCGAGGAAAAAAAGCCACAACTGATAAAACCCTCACCAAAGTACATCTTAATTGAGGCTTCCATATTCATCCTTCATGTCCGTGTTGTGCAATGCTGACGTGATCTACAAGCTCATCAGGATGAAATTAACCAACCCAAAGAGGCCACGTTTCATCCAGTGGGAACAACTAAATAAATATCCGGAACCATCTGACCGTCCGATCACATTACAGCACCCATTCCCTTCCTCTTAGGGAAGGGGTTTGAGCTTAAATTCATTTTTTGTTAAGAAACCAGAACACATAGCCTTGGTGTTTGTACTTATTTGATCAAAATTGTGCACAATAAAAGAAGAGATGTAAGTCAGAACATCCTTCATTAGTGTTCTCAGGTGGGGATGATTCTTTGGTAACAAATGATGACCTGAGTGTGCAGATGCGTCCAATTACTTGACAGGTGTTGAAATAAAATTAATGAGAAGTATCATCTAGTGGGAATCAGTGCTAGCTAGCAACTTAGGCAAACAGCATGATGGGCAATCCCAAGAGATGAGTTTGCTAACGCTGAATAACTAACGCTGTGTGGATGAAAAAAAAAAAGAAAGAAAAAAAAACAAACAGCTTAAAACTCTTTTTCTAAAAATAAGTCCAAACACATTTTTGTCCTCTTTAAAAATAATTGCACAATCGCCACAGTATAATTATATTAAATATTTACATTCAGCAAAGTAGAGGAGAATATATAAGATTAAAAATATTTGGTGAAAGCAAATGTTGAGACTTGACGCCCGTTTTCCATTCAATACATCTGTAAGTGCTTCCAAACTTTTCACATCTCCCCTTCAAGGTCATGCAACAGTGCTCAGGCATCTAAAAAATGTGGCTTGCTTGATGACTGACTTATCTTACTCAGTGAGAAGCATGCCAGTTGGTTGAGTTAAAGTTCACAGGGGAAAGATGACATTAAATGCCCTCACCTGAGGCTTTACATCTTCTTTTTTTTTCTTTTTTTAAATGCACCATAGAAACATACACAATGTGTGACAACTTATTTGTATGTATATCAAATTCTCCGAAACTCCCTTATAACAGGCTACAAGCCGGGATAATCCGACCCCACAGGTTTATGAGCAGCTTTGATGGGACCAGTCCTCCCTGCCATCACTGCCCATCGCTGCAGTTTCCTGAAAACCTGAGCCTGTACCGCTGCTGCCATTGGCATGCACGCTGCTAACCTGTGAACAATTCATGAGGGCCCTCTCCATATTTCATGGGCCTGAAATGGATGTTTTATGTCAGGAGAGAGGAGTGGAAAGGGGAGAGACAAAGCAACAAGATAGAGCGAGGGACCGGTGACAAGAGCTAAAGCAAAGAAACGAGATGAGAGGGAAAGAGGAGAAGACTAAAACAGGAGGGAGGGTGTGTGTGTGTGTGTGTGTGCGTGTGTGTGTTTGTGTGTGTGTTTGGGGAGGAGAGGGTACAGAGAGAAAAGAAATTGAGGAGTCTGTACAATCTGTACGACGGATTCCCTCACAGCTCATCTCAAATCTCTCCACAATTAACTTCCACCTCACCTCATTCATTCATTGGCCTACCCTTGACAGTATGTGGAGCTTCTTGGACTCTTTGACACTGGCTGGAGGAAGAGGGAGGACAAAACAAAGGCCACGAGTGGAGGAAGGAAGAGAAGAAGAAGGAGAGAGACAGAGACTCATACAATCACTCGGCTCAGCTAATGACTGTACAGCGGCGGGTGGCGGCTCCTCCACAGGGAGCTGCCCTCATAACCGACAGGGCCTGGCTGGGTGTAGTAATTGAAAGTAATGATAATTAATATCATCGGCATAATCACCATTCGTTATTACAGGGAGGATGTTTATAGCTTGCTCTGAAAGGGAGAAATAAGGCTCAGTTTGTTCAAAAAAAGGAATCTCATTAACATTTTAGCTATCCTAATCTTGTTTAATATCGAGGAGAGAGAAAGCGGAGAGTGTTTTGCAGGAGTGGCTGGGTAATTATTAATAAAGATTAAAAAAATAACATGAATTCATATTCCGGTGCTTTTCCTCTCCGTCGAACTGAAAATTGATGTTAAATCTGGATAAATTGGGTTTGATGTCATGGATAACAAGTTGGGATTAACACACATGAGACTCCTCTGCATCGGTGGAATATGCATTTTCAGATATAGGCAGCCTTAACATCATACACGCGAGCATTTGAGAGGCAAATTACGGCAGTCAAATATGGGAGATAAGCAGCGGGCTATGACCAGGAACAGAGTAGGTCCTCAATTTATGGTGGCTTCTGGTTGGTGTTGTATCAGCCCGACTAATGTTGTCTGGGTCTCTGTGGATTCGAAAGGAGAATGTCAAACTTAGTGCAGAATAAGCGAATGCATATCATGAATATATTTCCATTTGTTTGAGTCAGATATATTATGTATTATCATGGGAAACATGGAGGCAGATTAGTAACATTAGGAATTCAGTGGGATGTGATACAGGCTAAATTGGTGGAGTTAGCACATGTAAGCAATCAGGCTAACTTCACAGGCACATGCGTTGTATTTTTGTTCAACAACCACAACTAACCACTGCTATGTGAACGACATCCCATGAAGCAGATTGCACTCAGGGATGATGAGCTTGAATCCAACACACAAAAGAAAAGCACCTTTCTCCCTCACACACCCTCTTTAGAAGACCTATAGTTATTCAGTTAGCCCAAGTACAATTAAGTGCCTTTCAGTTGCAAATCAGAGCCGAGCTGCGAATCCGAATAGACAATCAAGCAAGGTCGCTTCCAAAAACACAAGCTTCGCGTTAAGCCAACTCCAGCCTATTAGGGAAGGGACATATGTAGCTAAATTACACCGTACACCCAGGGGATATGCAAATGTGCAGGACCTCCCGCATGACTTACCTTCTTTTTTTTATCATGCAAACCATGTTGGTGTGATAAGCCTCATATGAAAAAGCACAGGGATATTGGCTCACTGTGTGCAAGTGAAAGGCCCTCTATTGTGAGATGGGTTACCAAATGCTTCCCTAATAACCAACACTCTATGTTTGGTAATGCCAAAGGATTCATTTAACTGTTCTGATGAAAGCAGCTGAATTAAAACACCTTTAAAATGGTCAGTGTGAAAGGTGGAGAGAAGTTGTGAAATTGTTTGATTATCAAACGTTCTGTTTACTTGGCTGCAGTGTGTGGTGTGAAGGGATAGCAAGAGTTATACTCTTACCAAGCAAAATTTAAAAAAAAATCGTAATTATCCTCACATCTTTGGGAGCTGTTCCTTAAGACATTTGCAACTGATTTTAAATACACTGTAATTTGTTTTTACACAGAAGTGGCTTCTCCTGCACTTTGAATTACACCTCTGCCTCTAATGGGGCTATTGGTGGAAGGGCTTCTTTGGATAATTAGATATTGATGTGTACCGATTTGCCATAATTGCAGGGATAAAGGGGAAACCCACAAGTAGCTGCTTTTTCCCAGTTTTTTTTTTTAACCCTTCTCTTTTTCTTTCTCAGTACTACCTCTCTTTTAATAGCCTCTATTTCCAACATCTCCATCCAAACCCTCTCTGTGTCTTTCATTCTCGCTCATTTCTCCTGCATGCTCACACCCTCTCTCTCTCTCTCTCTCTCTCTCTCTCTCGCTCTCTCTCTCTCTCTCTCTCTCTCTCCCTCGCTTTCAGACCACCCAGACAGCCGTCCCTGTGTGCTCCAGCTGTTCCCCTGCTGTGGCTCGAGTTTGTGTTACTTTGTTTCCGCATGGCTACGATTGAGGCAGCCCCCACCGCGACCCATCCAACCCCATTTCTTTCTCCGCTTGCTCCCTTCTTCCCCGCGTCCCTTTTCCTCTCTCTGCTCATGCCCTCAAAGAATCGGAGAGGGATGGCTTTTGTGTCCGGTGCAGGTGTCCCGGGTGGGTGAAAAGGGGCGCAGAGGCTGTGGCTGCCTACTGTCAGGAGGGGGGAGGTTATTCAGACTGGGATCCCCCACCTGTGGCAGGTCTTGACCCACATGAGTCAGCCAGTCACTGCTGGGCTATAGAACCTTTGTGGCTGAACGCTATTACTCTCTGTGTGGCTAGATACACACAAGGGACCTGGCAACGCGACAACGCTGCTTGTTCCTCATGAGTGATTCATGCTTAGCTACTCATCCACACCGTACTCCAGTCCAGACTGGTTTGAGGTGAGGAAGGGGAACAAGAGTGTTGAATGATGTCAAACTGAATGGGGACACTGGACTCACAGTGGAATGGATGTATAATTTACAGATGGCAAAAAGATCCATTAATGAGGGCCACATGGGACGTTAATTAAATGTCAAAACATTGAATATGTAGGGATATGTAAAATAAAAAAAGAAGCATGAATTAAGCATGAGAAAAGGTTCTTTGGTCACATTGAATGACAAAAAGGAAATTGAGAAATGAGCTTGTTTTTCTCTGTCATGGCCAATCAATTCCAGGCCGAATCGGCCAGTGGTCATGTTTTTTTATTTCTGATGTCCGTATTTACTGTATGGTCCTCGGCCATGGCAAGGACCAGCCTGGCCCTCGCAGCCGCAGAGAGCACAGAGCCAAACACTGCCTGTCAGACCGGGCCAATCTAAATACTTTCAATATTGAGGGGGTGTACGAGCAGCCCTTCACAATTAGGATTCTTGCTGAAATCAGTCATTTTCATCGTGAGATATGAGAGTAGTGTTCCAGCTTATCTTGTTTAGCGTCAGTGCAGTGGTGACATGGTGATACAAACTGAGGAGGCAGATGGCAGCAAGACATCTTAAAGTGTCATCAAGGTTTTCAGTATCATCAGATTCTCTTTATACCACAACAACTGTATTAACATTGAAACTACTGCCAAATTATCTTTGGCTCGTGCCCTCCAGACGCTCACACAAAAGGCCTCTCCATCTCAAAGTCACAGGCTGAATTTCCGTCCCAGTACATCCCTGATGTCCCCCGTGTTACATCATAGGAGAACGTTTCTGGCTTTCTGGCCCCTTGGCATCACTGTAGCAACAATACCATGGTTGTGTCACGGGGGCTTATGAAGACAAGAACAAATCCTTGACAACTTTGATGTGGTGAGTGACCTGAGCACTATTGAGACTGTTTTAAGCGTCTGTAAAGCGTGCTTTAACACCCAGACCATTTGAGCATCTATTTATTCTCAAAGTCTGCAGTTTACCAGGTCAGACTTATCCGGCATTGCAGCTGCCAGGTGAGCTTGGGGAGGTCTGCCTCATTAGTGAAACACAACAACAGCATTGGGGGGCAGAAGTAATGGCAAGTCATCCCTTGGCTCTGATCTGCAGGCAGTTTTGCATTTAGCTTCCAGATGAGTCAACTTAGGGCACAGTGAGGAGTGTGCTGATCCCAGTTACTTGCCCTGAGGACAGCTTCCCACTGCAGCCCGAGGGTGTGGATATTCCTCCCGTTGATCCTGCCATCACACACCACAGCCACCACTGCTCAGGAAGTGAGAGACTGAAGGTGCGAATTGAATCAGAAAGAACCACCGCCAAAGGGGCGTTTGAAATCTAGCTTGTAGCAAAGATTCAACCGAGCCTCTGTCTCATCCTCACTGTTGTGCTTATATTTTACAAAACTGATACGAGTCTAAAGCGCTGGTGCCTGTTTTGTTTCGGCAGGGGATTTCTCATGCTGAAGGTGTCCAATTATCCATGGTAGTAGAGTGGGGACTCTCAAGTCCCTCCAGAAGGAGAGGTGTGTGTCCATGTGTGTGTGTGTGTGTGTGTGTGTGTGTGTGTGTGTGTGTGCGTGCGTGTATCAGGGGGGGTTGTCAAAAATAAATTGTGTTTGTGATCTCAACGAGTCCCTGAACAGTGGAAAGGGAGAGGTGGGTGTGAGGTGGGGGTGGCTGTGGAGAAGGTTAACCTCACTTTAATGAGAGTACTTAGAAGATTCAAATTTCAGCAGAGTAATTCAAAGCCACCATGACCTCCAGTCTTCCAACCATCATCAGCACCAAGGCACGCACTGCAAAAAAAACTGCCCCCCAAACACGAAAGACTTCATAAGATTTCTTGAAAACAGGATTCAAATCCAGCCTCTACAAAAGTCTGTTTGACAACAAAGCTACTGTAAAATGTATTGGTGCATTCAACTTTAAGTTATTAGGAGAAAAAACGACTTGTAAATTTATTTATTTTTTGCAGTGATAACATGCTCCCAGTATTTATTTAAAATAACCCAAACAAAGAGAGAATTATTAAGTTATGTCTTGAGATACTTTTATAGTGCATAGTAAACATTCCCTTTATACCTGAATATAAGATAATCTGCCATACTTAGATACATTGTTTTTTTGAAGGGTAAAACTCCCTTCTCTTTTCATCTTTCCTCTCTTTATTTACATGAGGTATTTAATGTCCCTGGTGCTCGTATTACTGAGCGTTTTAACAGCCTGCGTGAAAAGGAGAGAATTGCACAAGCCATGATTTTACGGCTTCCTCATCCAGCCAAGCTCCTGCCAACACTGCAGCTCCCTTGTTGCTGTCCCACAGAGTCATGCTCAGCTCCCCACATACCTCCCTCATATTGAACAAAACACATCATTTATGAAACAGGTAGACAATAAGTAACAATCAGGAGCGGTGTACACTATTCCTCATGTAAATGCCGGGCAGCAAATTGCTATTCTTCTGCTTTAGAGATCTTATTCTGCTGCAAAGTGTACATTCATAGAAACATTTCAACTTCTAGGAGCTTTTAGCAGCAAGATTAAAAGCTTATCAAGCTATTCTAGCAATTCTGGCAAAAGCACACTAATATCTACTTCAACACTGAGAGTGGTAGTAGGAGTAGTAGTCAGGATTTGAACTTGATTCAGTGCCAGAATAAACCATTGTTTTTAAAGTTCAGTGACTGAGGAGAGATGAAAACATCAGGTCATTGTCGAATTAAACCCAAAGGAAGCGTCTTCTAAAACGGGAGGCTGTACTTCCTTTAAAAAAGACAAAACTATTTTATTCCCTGAGAACAAAACATTGTGACATGAATGAGTATTTTCCTTTCTTTATTTCAATGCATCTTCTGTTATTTTCAGCAGATGTGATTACAACCGCTTGATTTTTCTTTTCTTTTGAAGGTAACTCCTTTGGGTTCATTTCCACAGTGTGCAATGCTTAACCATTCAATCTTTCAACATTAATTTGGGATTCGTTGCCCCCCACCCCCAAGTAAATCAACCCCCCCACACCCTCCCTCACACAGACACCCTGACTCCCCCTGTTCTTGGCTATCGGACATCAATCTAGCCAGCACCGTCTGCTAAGCCTCACTGGGCAATTAACCACATTGAGAGTGAAAGCTCTAATCAATCCCTGGCCTTCTCCATCACACACATATAGACACAAACACACACTCCCATAAATCCATTGGTGTAAATGTCTCCGCTATTTACACAAGAGCCGAGCAGTCCAGACAGCACTTTTGCAACATGCTGTCTCTTCAAGGACACAAAAAAAAACACACACAGACGCAAACACAATCGTCCAAATCCTTTCCTGCATTTAACCGACATCAAATAAGTTCCGAGCTTCAATAGGCCATCATGCACTTACGTCACAACAGACTTACGCTTTACGCCGTTACCGCCAGTCTCCAGATGCACATGCCATTAACTCACTGGAGCTAGCTACAGTTTTAGGCATTTTACACCTACACTTAAGTGTTTTAATATAAATGTAAAAAAAAGAAGTGACTTTGCTTTGCCTTGTTTTACAAAGCTTCTCAAGGAGAGATCAAGCAAAAAATGTCTCACAGACCCTGCAACCCTGAAGGATGGGCTGAATGTGAACTGTGAGGGTTACTGCTGTGAAATTCAGGCGTCCCTCCACAGCTTGTCTCATTGATTCATGGGGACCTAAATGTCAGCACCAGCAGGGCAGAGGACCCTGGCAAACCCCCTGAGAGTGAAGGGTGATGGGGCTAAAGGCAGTGTGATCCACAGCCTCGTCTCAAAATAGCCTGCTTGACTCTGACGCTGTCAAAGGACAAGACATCATTGATCTGGAGGCTAAAAGAATATGATGTTCTCAGATAAAGGTACTGTAATGATTTTCTGATATATGTATACTTTCCAAGGATTTACCTGAAAGTGAAGGATTAGGATTTATTTTGCTGCGCAGTAAACGTGCTTATGATCAGCATTTATTTAAATCCCTTCTCTATCCACACTGTATAATTTCTGCATTCTTACTGATCCCTCGATATTTCTTTCCTATTCTGTTTATATATTACACACAGCGTGACTTAATGGGAGGCTACATAAATTTCATGTCATCTGCGAGCCTCGCTGAGAATTATTGACCCGTCAGCTATTGATTTGGTGTCTTTGTTCATGCATTCATGGGTAAGTTTAGTGCTTTGATCATTTGGTGCGTTATGCTAAATCTACATCAAACACAGGAGACGAATCGATGGCTCTTGCTCGTTACATGAATGATAATGAAATCAGCATGATTGCACGGATGCTGGTGATTGATTGTAATCCAGCTCTGAGGGGTTTGGGGAGATGCTCAATCTGCTTGTAATATTTCTTGATCATACCTGTCCACTGGTTTGTGGAAAGACGTGCAAGTAAAATGAGGTGGGAAGTCAAACTACACCTGTGACTGTGAGTTTGAATGTGTGTGTCAGGGCCGAGGCACTCGATCAGAACTGGTTCTTAAGACGTGAGAAAAGGTGTTTCTAGTTGAGCAGAGCTGGACAAGTTCAAACCACGGCTCCTTCCTTTACCTCCACAAAGCTGAGCAATCAGTGGATGTGAATGTCGGATTGGTCAAAAAGTCGAAACGTCAAGGCATCATCAAAGTTCATCAAATTCATCCTGAGGGGAACATGGTTGTCTGTATCAAACTTAATAACAGTCCATCCAGTTGTTGTCAAGACATTTTACTGAAAATCACAACTTTGAACCTCAGGGTGGCGCTTGAGGAAAAGTCAGGGGATCGCCAAAGTTAGAAGGATTCATTCTCTGGGAACCATACATGTCTCCAATCCATCATGTAGATGTTAAGATATTTGACTTAATAAGTGAACACTTTGACCTGCTGGTGGGGCTAGACGAGAAGTCACGGGATCACCAGAGTTATGAGGATTCGTTGATATATTCACCAAAATTCTTTGCAATCCATCCAAGAATTGAGATATTTCACTAAAAATGTAACCTTTGAACCTCTTTGTGGCATTAGAGGGAGTAAGGGGATCACCTAGTTTTGTAGGACACATCCTCTGGAGACCACAGGCAATTAGTTGTTGAAATATTTTAGTCCGGCCCAAAGTGGCGGACCGACTGATTTTAGTGGAGCTTTTAGTTGACCAATCCTGGTCATAGCTGCCTAACCACCATTAAAAGCTTTAATACTGTACAGTTAACTTACAGCTTCCCTTAAAGTAATACCTTGAAGACAAGGCAAGGCAACTATAGCTTTGTCTTTTTGAAACACCACACACACACACACCCACACACATACACACCCCCCCCACACACACACACACACACATTGCTCTTAACTACCTCCAGGGTTTATACAGAGCAACCGTCCCACTCAGTATATTAGAATAATGACACAGCGAGCCCACTTCTAGTGAGGGGGATGAGGACACCCAGCCAGCTCAACAACAGTCATAGCAGAGTGGATAACACAAAAGTGTGAATATTACCTGAACAAATATGTATCAATCTCCTCGTACGGACACATTTCTCAAAGATCTTGGTGCACGCTTGGAAAATCGGTGCATGAAAACTGAAGAGATAAGCTGAAAATGTGCGTCCACTTTATTAACTCAGGTTAAAGTAAATAAGGCTGAGAATGCGCTCCCATCCTCTTTTTTTCTTTACCTTTGGGAAAACGGCAGCCCCTGTTCCTGATTGCGGCAGATGATTAATGATTGATTTCCATGTGGCGCAAAATACCGTGGGTTGACTTGTAAGATGATTAAAATCAAGGAAAGACCTCTCAAAGAGTAAAATGCATAAATTTTCTGCATCTTTTACGTTCCTGATGAATTACAATTAAATTCTACTTAGTGATTCACAGCTGATTTTTTTCAAAGAAAACTGAGTAAAAATCCAATTAATAAATTAAAGAAATTGGTTGGTGTCAACTGGAATAAATGTGATTCCAAACTACACATTGTCTATTTTTATTATATATAGGTTACTAATATGTATTTATTAAATATGAATTAACCCCAATTACAGTTTTTACCGTGTTGTTGTACATCGAGTGAAAATGTGGTGAGACAGGGTGATCGTTTCAACTGATCAGAGCAGAAAGGATCGGAGCTGTGTGACTGAGCAGATTTATAGGAAGGACTTGTTTATTTTAGGGCAGCAATTCAAAAAGTGAGGTGCCACTGCTGACACCCCCGGGTGTTCACCTGTAGGTCTCCAGAGGGAAGAGCTTAATCTGATTACCAATGCATTTTATTATTTATGGGCTCAGGAAAACAAATGTGTAAAAACTTTTTTGGGGCAATTCTGCCACTGCTAGAATTGAGGCTCGGCCTACTAACGTCTAAGTAAACCCCCCAAAACTACAGGGGTTCATGAAAGCACTACATTCTATGGAACGAATACTCTAATGTTTAACCACCATTCGGTTGTGGGGGGTGATGTGGAGATTGGGGTTTGGGGGGCTGACATTTACATGAACATTTGGGAACCACTACTGTGGCCCATTAGCCTCTAAAAAAAACATATACACCATAAATGTAGTGTATCAAAAACACGTGACTGCTCGGCATGAGATCATGTGATAGGAAATAAAAATATATTTTTTTTTCAACTTAGTCACATTATCACCATAGAGATATTGAGATAACATATGATTTTAAACACTACCAACATATAGGGGAAGTATAAACTCAGCCTATACTTGTGACCACTCGTGTCTCCTTGACATCCCGCGGAAACACCCGAGCCTCAAAACTAATATTGAAAGGCACCGTTTATTGTAAGCTCACTGTAAACTGCCAGTTGCAATTACCACCAACACAACAGGAGTCCATAAAATAATATGGTGGAGGACTATGTGGCAGGGCAAAGTGCCGAGGGCCGTCTCATTGGGAGTTTGAAGTTGCCGCTGAATGGTGAGGGATGTGATAGGCTGAGAGGCTGAGGCTGGGGAAGAAAGGAGCTGAGCTCAGTCAGTAGAGCAGTGCCGCTGGAGAGCTCTCTCGTCGACCGCAGGCTCCAGCTTTACAAGAAGAAGAAGAAGAAGAGAAAAAAGACGTGACACCTCAACGTTTCGTTTTTAATTTATATTTATTCATTTCTCGTCGTGTCGTCGCCTCAAACAAGATGTAACTTGTGGGCATCCCCTCAAGTACATTCATGCATTTGAAAAGAGCCGGGAGTGAGTGCGCAGAGACGAGAAGCCGAGCTGTTTTGGCGAATGGAACTTATTGTTGTGCATTTGTTTTGACTATGTTATCCCCGAGCGAGTTTGGGTCCAGTCCGTCTCTGTCCGTCGTCGACCCTTGAATTTTGGGATTTATATCCGAATAGTTTTAAAGGAAACGCCGAAGGAGGATTCTGCAAAGCCAGCAAGCTTTTTTTTTTCCTACAGAGCCGGGGATTTAAATCGTCATTTGGTGGTGCTCCGAGAGAGGCGAGAGTCAAAGAAAGAAATTCATGTGGCCATTCTCTCTATAGCCAAACATTTTTTTGGGGATTGCATAATGAGCAAGGAAAGACCTAAGAGGAATATCATTCAAAAGAAATACGTAAGTACAAAAAAAAAAACACACATCTGTGCCCGAATGGCTCACAAACGCAAATCGCTCTATTCAAGTTTGCCTTGCTTCGTGTCGATGAAAATGCATAAACTTTCATCGCGGACTGTGAAGGTTACCATCGGGCAGCTCGTGTACCATTTGGGTCAGATACCATTTAATGGTAACGACTGTAAGTCACATCAGCGTGCTAACAATTACATGCTCTTTTTTTTTATTTAAAGAGACAGCAATGTTTATTCAAGGTCTGTGTTGCAGCGTTTCTTCGACATCAGACATGTTTTAGGCTATTTGAACATCGGGTGCTTTGAGGGGGGGTTTGCTTCGCTCATTTCGACTCGTTTTAACGCGTGATTGGGGAGGAGGGGGATGCACGGTGTGTCTCGGCTATGCGATAAAGCCACGGAGGGTTGGGGAATTAAAAGACTTGGCGAACTGTTTTCACGAAATGCTTTTGTTCGCGCCCCATTCAGAGCCGAGAAGACGAGCCTGTCGGCCATGGCTCAGCTATTTCGGCTTCCATTTCGTCCCATGCTGAGCGGTGTTTTTTGTTTTACCTCCCTCCGCTTCAAACTGAGCTCTATACCTTGAGAATATACACGTAAAACCCCCGTTTCTCACGTGCTGAAGCTTACGTGCAGAGTTTGTGTCCGGGGGGAGCGTTGTGTCCGGTTGTGGCTGTCTGTGTGTGTGTCTGTGTGTGTGTGTCTGTCTGTGTGTGTGTGTGTGTGTGTGTGTGTTAGTGTGTGTGTGTGTGTGTGTGTGTGTGTTAGTGTGTGTGTGTGTTAGTGTTAGCTGCCGGAGGGCTGGCAAAGCGACATGTTTCGCGGACTGTTGTGGCTCTTTAATTCTCTCCATAAAGAGTGAGCGAGAGCAGGAGGAAAGAGAGGAGGGGGTCATACGATTCAGCATATTCGTTCAATGTCCAAGACTTGAAAGGGCGCGAGGACACGCTTGTGTTTTGTTGTTATGCGCTATATAGTCCGACTATGAGCGAGCAGTCCGCCCGGGTCTCGGTAATCCTGCGGGTCTCCGCGTGACCTCTGTTAACGGACAGATATTGCAGCAGCAGCCCGTTGAGGAATAACTCCCATGTTTGTGATACTACGGGGGATTAGCTTCCAGGCGCACGGGTCTCGTCCTCGGCTGCCGAAATTCACGTTCAACTGCACGCTGCGTGACTGCTGGTTGAGCACAATGTTTCCCGTGCGCTCCGATCTTCTAAAGAGGCTCCGTTCAGTCGCATTGCAGGGGCTCATGTATGAAGCGATACCAAGAAGCAACCATTTTCTTTCTGCAAGTAACACGGGTGAATTTCTGGGGAAGGGGCTGCGATAATAATTTAAAAAAACAGTCCAAGGTAGACGTGGTTAAATTAGTCAGGTGAACACCCATTTGTCCCCCCCTTCGTGAATGCAACACATACTTTAAATCTAGGAAACGTGTGAATGGCTCAGCATGTCACGCGACTAAGTTACCATGTATCGTTTTTCATGAAGACTTGCACGCCGGCCTGGCCTCTGTTTCTGGTCTTTTTAAAGTTTGTCGCACTTCTTTGATGTATTTATAGATTGTTGCTGTGAATTAACGTCACACGACCCTATTGGCACATTGTTGCGTTTAATGGCAGAAGGCATATTATATCTGCTAATGCCCCGAAGCTGAAGGCAGCAGAGCTAACCACTGCGCCCCCTCCCTCCCTCCCTCCCCCCATTCAAACAAAACGTGGAGTGTCTTTTTAAAAGTGTGTTTTTCCCCCTTGCAGAATGTTTGTGGCTGATTTTTTTAAAAATTTCAAACGGAACCATTTGTCACATCTATTTTGTGCTGAAAGAAAATATTGCAAAAGGCCAAGCTGAGCAACAGGTTTGGGAGCAAGGGAACAATGAGACAGCATTTAAAAAGGGTTTGTTTCTGTGCATTCTTGCTTTCGTCTTAATTTGCTTTTCTCTCAACACCTATAGGAAATACATTCCGTGTGTAATCGATTTAAAGCTTGGTCTGATTATTCCCTGCTAATAATAATCTGTTTTTCTTAAGAACTTTTTTCAAGTGTCCAATGTATAGGGCATCTACTAAAATTCCTTCCATAGGAGCATCTCATCGAGCTTTTAATCCGCCACACGAAATGATGTCATTCTAACACATATTTATGTCTTTTTATGAGCAACATACATTTTGAGTTACATCGTTGCCAGTAACACAATGTGCTGAACTGTATGGGCATCAACATTTATTTGTTGGAAAGCAACACAGATGTGGTTCATCCCCAAGAAGACCGACAGATGTTTTAAATGATTGAAAAGGTCAATCTAACATGGTACATTGCAGCTCTTGTGTGTAACGTTTGTGCTTGATGTATATTAACATCCCATAGTGTTCTTTGTCATCGTCGGAGTTGACTTTTTGAATTTTCAACCATTACAGTGACTTTTCCCTTCCAGTGACAACGTAGTCTCAGTAACATTAACTTAGGGAGTTGAGTATTGCAAATAAAACGGAGTTTTAGATTTTTGTCTATAAGTGATATGAGGAAACAGGATATGCACTAGAAAGGTTGACTAACTGAAAGTCCCCAAGTCTGCACTTCAAATTGAGCCAGACTACGATGGCCAACGGTGTCACACTCTCTAAAATTGGATTGGTTTCTTTTTTTCTTTTTCTTTTTTGCTTCATTTGATCTATTCATAAGAGCATCGGGGTTGGGGGGGAAATGGTTTGTCTGTGTGCCTGACTGCAGGATGCATGTCCTCTCTCTCTCTCTCTCTCTCTCTCTCTCTCTCTCTCTCTCTCTCTCTCTCTCTCTCTCTCTCTCTCTCTCTCTCTCTCTCTCTGTGTGCGCGTGCGTGTGTGTCACATCTGTCACATGTTTTCGGCAGCTGCAGTTGATGCATGAAGTCTGGCCCGGACCAAATAAGGTTCACATATGTGCATTTCCACAACAACCTGGAGGAGTCCAGATCCCCGAGCCTCCCTCCAGGCTTTGAGACAGGACTCCTGGCCATGACTGATCCCCCCCCTATCCCCCTCCCCCTCTCATGCCCCCTCCTCCCCCTCCCATAATTAGCGTAAGACAATTATACATGCTTGGCTTAACCATTTCCCCTGAAACATGAGTGTGAGTTGTTACCCCTCCACCCCCACCCTCTGCATCCAACAAACACCCACTACTATCTTCGAGTGATATTAAAATTCATCATAAGATGATTGAAAAAAAAGGGGGGGATGAGTCCTTAATAAAAGCAAACAAGGCAATTACCATTTCCACTAGAATTTATAGTTGCCAATGTAAACGGAACCAAAAAGAAAAGACGAACTGCCCCGTCAGGTTTCTTTCCCCCCAAAGATGCTTTGTCAGGCAGAGTGACTCTACAGGAGCAAGCGAGCCCTCTTTCTCCCTCTTCTCCCATTTATAAATGACTAAAATGCTTTTTTTTTTTTTTTTTTTTTAAGAAGTTTATTTTTGTCATTTGTTGGTGCTTTTCAAGTCAGGGGTTGAGGGTAGGTGCTGTGTAATGACTGGGGTAGCAAGCACTAATGTACAGCAGTGTTGTTCGGTCTAACGAAACATGACACACACACACTGTGGTGTGTGTGTGTGTGTGTGTGTGTGTGTCCGTGAATGCGTGTAAGCGAGAATAGCAGGAGAGCACGGCAGAGTGCAGCCTTGTGCAGCCAGGGCCATTTTGTGCAGAGTCGACTCTTCCTGTAGGCCCCAGCTGGGGCTAGGCCTCCGATTCAAAGGTTGTGAGTGTGTGTTTGTGTGCACGCATAGTGTGTGTGAGAGTGAAAGTGTGTGTGTGTGTGTGTGGGACAAGCACAGCTGCTGCAGGGGCCTTTACAAATGTAAAGAGGCTGTCAGTGTTTGTTTCATCAGGCGCACAACTGATGAGGGCCAAGTTGGAAATCCATTGCACTGTGAGTGTGTGCGTTGAGCGTGCACAAAAAGAGGAAACAAAAATAGAGAGCGGGGCCGAGTGGGGAGTGCAAAGGCACAGACTCTCCCCCGCCTCTCCTCCTTTTCCTCTCTTTATCTCCCTCTCTCTCCCCGTCTCTGTCTCTCGCTCTCCCGTTCTTGGGCTGTCCAAATGAAATGTGGGCCTCATGTCGGACCATGAAGAGAGGGTCACGGGGTTGTTTCTTCACCGTGCCTGAGCCTCAATGCGCTTCATTTAACCTTATGTTTCAATGCAAATTCTTCTTTCATAAGCTCCCTTCTCCTCACGTGTGCAACATGGCAGGGTTCACTTTGCAACCTCCCCGTCACTATGACTACCAGGGCCAAAGCAAAGGTTTACTGCCTGTTTATTTGACTACGCTCACTATGCTAACGTTCCACGTGGCACCTGTAAAAAATACCACAGTAAAAGATAAAAGTGCTTTCCATATTGTGCTAGTTCATTTTATCAGCGACACTTTGATGAGATAGTTTAGCCATACATGTATACCCATGTAAAGTGATGAGTGTATCAAGTTTAAAACCAGCAGGATGTGGCAGGGGATAGCCTTCAAACAAAAGGCAACAGAGGATAAGACGTTTTAATTTGATAGTAGCATCACCCTTCTTTATTGTTCTTTATTCACCAATGGGGGAAAATCAAAGCAGGGCTATTTTGATTATGTTGCCAAACTGTAACAGCGTGGCATAAAAGTAACTGCCAAGAATATGAAAAGTCCTCTTGAAGATTGCCAGCAATTCTCACACACACGATGGAAAATAACCGAAACGAACCAGGAGTTTGTGTGTCGCCCTGTGCAGACGAAACATATTGCATACTACATAATGGATAAGAAAACACTTAGACGGATGTGTTTAGCAGCCTTATTCCTCTTTGTGTCGCAGTGTCGGATTAGTAATTTTTTCACTGAAACCTGTCAAGTAATGAAATGCCACCAGGCCTCAGTTCACATGCCCCTCCCCTCAACAGTTTTGTTTTTAAGCGGAGAGGAAGCGGCCCTTTTCACACTGCAGGGCCCGGCCTCGCATCCCTTTGGCCTCATCTCTCCTCTCGCAGGGCCTGCCGACTCGATAAGCACTGCCAGAAAAATTCTGGGAGTGATATTGGCGAGCCCAGACTAATTTAATTCAGTCTTATTTATTTATTTATTTATTTATTTATTTATTTATTTAGTTAGTTAGTTAGTTTTTGCTGAAATGAGGAGAAGAGAGCCCTTTTTCCCCCCTTTTTAGATAAAGGTCTACACTGCCAACGGAGAGTTTACTGCATCATTACAGGCTCTCTGTGAGCTGCCGGCTTCGATTTGGACCGGCGCTGGATATTCAGCGGCCAAAATGCATCACCACTCAGCTCTTTTTCTCTGACACAAATGCAAACTCTCTCTCTCTGTTTACCCTTTACCGCCTCTGTCTTTCTCTTCTCCTCTCTCTCCTTCTCTACAGCATTATGTCACGGACGGCACACACTCCTGTTATGTAATATGACCTTTTCTCTTATCAGCTGTTGGCATTGAGCACAATCTCTGGCTCTTTTCTGGCAAACCGCATGTTCCCCCCCCTCTCCCCCTCGCCCCAAACGCACACACAGGTAAAGGCCTTGTGGGTGTGTACCTGCAGTCAGTCGGTGAGAGAAACCGGTTTTAGGGCCAACCTGAAAACCAAGGTGTCATGTGGCTATCAGCAGCGTAGGCCGTTTCTAGGAGTAATCGCATAACGCTGGGCGTGACTCTTTGTTTCTGTCATGAGCAGTGAGCCCGTAGGGCTGTGTAGGTGTGTTTTACAGCATATGCTCCAATAGTTGGACACAAGGCACGGCTGGACATAGTGCAGTTGTGGACTGTGTGTGTGTGTGTCACGTACACCACGTGTGTTCCCTCTGTGCACGAGTGATTTATATCCTCCTGCTCCTGTGGGTTTGGATGGAGATGGGATGGGGGGGAGGGAGACAGCTGGTCAGGCCCTTAGAGGCTCGGTGTGTGTGTATGTGAACACACCCGCTCAGTCATGCGTGTGTTTGTGTGTGTGTGTGTGAATGAATGAATGAGTGAGTGGTTGCCACAGCTTATCCGTTCAGGATCCCTATGAAGCTGAATCAACACTTTAGCTTTGTCTTTGGTTTGGCCTTGCAGGCTTTGTGGGGTCCATGAAGGACATTCAGCAATGGTAAAATGAAGAGGGGAAAAAAAAAGAAATTTGACTGAGTTGTTTGATGTATATCTTTCTGCAAACATTTCCATATTTTTGTTTTTTAAGAAAAGAAACCTCACAAAATAATCACACAAATCTTCAGGAGCCGTTTGCTTCTGGTTCAAATGGCAGCTTAGCCCTGGGCTTCCCTTTAAGCTCAGTAAGCTGAAATAGGAGGCATTAGATTGTTTTTCATCCATTTTTGAATCACCCAGCCATTGTAGCTTAGTCTGGCATTAGCTTTTAATGACCATTATGTACATCTCTCAGACTACCTTCTGACCGATCCCGGCTCGCCCTCTCCCCACTCTTCATCACAGCTACATCAGTTTAATAAACACTCCTTACATTTTCATCCGGTGGTCAATCCCGTCTGATCCCCTATTGTGACACCGTCGTCTTTACACATCCAGTGAATTAAGCCTCGAGGGATGAAGCAACAGAGCGGAGGCTCAGTCGGTATCGATCCTCCATTACTCCATCTCTTTCTGCCGGGAATACCAGTTTCACTGTCACTGATTATGCCAGTAAGACTCGGTCACATAAAATGTCTTTGACTATACTGAGATTAGTTTATCCTGAAGCCTCCTGTCCATGGTCTTCTTCGGAAAATGCTATATGCTGACGTATCATATTTTCTGTGAATATCTGTCTCAGTTTTACCATTCGGTGTACATTCATAAATGTTCTTGTTATGTGTTACGGCCTCACGAGCCTCCTACGAAGCGCAGTAATCTATGAATCACTCTTTTTTTATGATGGAGCAGTTTTGTTTCTTCCTGCCAACAAGCCACTGGCCACTCTATTCAGGTCCTCTTTGGCACCGCGCTGCCTTGGCCGATAAATCGCGCGCTCTCGTTTAATCTCTCACGAGGGCATTTTCCTGTGATAACTTTGAAAAAAAAAATATTTGACAATCATTATCCCTCTCTTTCACAACAGTCATTTGTGGCTCTCCAACATGCATGGCTAGTTGTGGAACGGTGACCTCCCTTCTGTGAAAGAGCCCTCAAATGCAACCCTTTTCACCAAGCATTTGGCCCCTTGCGAGGGAGGCCTTAATTCAGGATGGCAACCCCCCCCCCCCCGCCCCCTCCCCTCCCCTCTCCTCCCCTCCCTTCCCCTCCTCCTCCTCCATCCCTGAACCAGGGGAGTAATGAGCCAGTGGAGCAAAGTGCCTGGGTGACCACTGTTGCTGCCTAATCTCTTCATGTCAGCCCTCGCTGAAAGATTAAAAAAAAATAAAACCGGTAGATGTGGCGAAGGTGGCGTGGTGTAAAGAGGTTTAGTACAAAGTTTATTGATTCAAGGCAGAAAAGTAGTTGTATACTTTGTGGGGTTTGACTGATTTAGAGGAAAATGACTGGTTACAGGAAAGGTGTTAACTGCATCTGGCCCTCACTCGTACCCGTTCTGCCCGCCAAACTGTATTTGGAGCACGGACAAGATTATGTCTTAATGCTGAAACATGGCTGGTGGAAGGTTGCATGTATCAGCTGTCGGATGTGCTGGTTACCGCGCGTCAGCTCGCATGTGCGAAAACGGAAGGGATGAGGAGGTGCGGCGGCGGCGGTGGGTGGCTGAGGGCTGTAAGAGGCTGAATAAACGGTTTATTTGATTCGCAGGTCAATATATACACATTCTGTTTGCGTCCATCCTACACCCCCATCCACCAACTGCCATGAGAAACGCATTACTCCCCCCCCCCCGCCCCCTCCATCTTGTCTTGTAATAGAATACTGAGTGGATTTCTTTCCCCTGCTGTTCCACACTATCTCTCTCACCTCCTCCCTCTCAACTCATTCGCTCTATTGCTCAGCGCAGCTACAAAAGAGAGGAAAGAGGCGTTGGGAGCTTTCTGTGGGATAGCACTGGAGACGGGACTGAAGAAGCGGGGGTTATTTTCTCCTCGCCTAGCTGTGAAATTGCCTCGCAGTAGCAGAGGAGGAGCCGGTGCACGATCGGCAGGATCTGTTCCCTCGTCTTTGCACACTTTTATTTTACTGTGTGTGTGTGTGTGTGTGTGTGTGTGTGTGTGTGTGTGTGTGTGTGTGATGATCATTTGCTGGAAAGATCCGACCGCTTAGCTGCACGATTAGGTTGTTGGTGGTTTTGCAGCTCTTTTCTCTTGGTCTCCCGCTCCGTCGGCATCTCGCATTCTCCCATCCGTTTTGTTTTGATTTTGTCTGCCAAAGGAAACTTTGGAAACCTCTCTCCAGTTTGATCTTACACAGCTGTGTGAATTAACCCCCTCCATCACCACACACACACACACACACACACACACCGTACTAACAGGCATAATCTGGCCCTCTGGGGTTGTCATTTTGCACTTGGTAAATCTTGTTCTTACTATAATGCCTTTGCAAAAATGTATTATTAAATGTATTAAAAGAGTTGTCGGACACATTTTCAGTGTTTAGTGTCCATTTTCTGCTATAACCAAACATTCCTTTTTTTATGGTAAATTGGGGCAGGAGGTTGTTCTTATTCTTATTCATACAAGTGAAAAGCAGAGTATGAATTGACAAGAGTCAGAGCAGCAGTATTGATTTTTTTTTTTTCTTCTTCTTTTTTGCCTATTGATTTTTTTTTTTTTTTTATGAGCAATAGGTGCTTTTTAAGTTTCTCCACAGAGAGAAGCAGAGTGTGAGTCAAAGGTATTGTTCCCCCTGCTTTAACCTCTGCTCAATAGATGAGGGCTTTTATAATTCTCCTGGCTGCGTGATTTCCTCCAGGCCTCACAGCAGGGAGCTAGAGTGCATGCTACACTGAGGGAAGGGCGCCAGAGTCTGGGCTGAATGTCTGGCCAGCCTCCCCTGGCCCTGGATCAAACATCACAAGGCCTGAGGGGGGGGGGGGGGGGGGAGGGGGGGGGGGGGGGGGAGGAATCACAACCTGTGATCGTCAAGGAGAAGAAGTCCAAGAGGATAGAAATAATCAAATTAGGCACCATCTCAAGTGGAATATCCACAGTGACGGCAAGGCCTGTCTACCGATCTCTGTTGGAATTCCTCTCTATACAAGATGCAGCTCCTGAAAAGGCTCATCACAAAGGCTGACGCTGTTTTTAGATTTCATTGTTTGAGAATGTGGATCGGACATGAGGTAACCACTGGTTGATTCCAAGCCTGACTGCCGCAGATGCACGCTCACTTTCACGCATTTCAGATGAGTAATGCAGGTGTCGGTTAGCAGAAAATCAAAAACAAACTCTATGTAAACAGACTTTGTAAGACAACTAGCAGGAAGTTACCATGGTGACTAGAGAGTATACCCCCCTCAAACTGCTTTACTCTCGTGTGTGTGTTGGGGGCACTTATCCCTCCCACCCCAGGTTTCTATAGAAACTGACATGCTGACAAGATTTCTGAGCAAGTCAAACTACGTCTCTTTCTTTTTTTTTGTTTGAGAGCTAGCTCATGAGGCTGTGGAACTCGATGAAGAGAAAGTTGGATTGTTGTTGCAGCGTCTGGTTCCTGGCGGCATTCTGGGGAAGTTACTAGATATTTCTTGCAACCATGTGAGTCAGAGAGATGAAGTGAGAAACGGTGACACTGAGACAGGGCATTTTACGTACAAACATTTTGGTATCCTGTGCGTGTTCTTTCTATAGAAAATGGAAAGTTTCAATATTAAAATGTCTTCCAAAGACTAAAGCATTGCCTCTAAGCTCATGGTAAAGCTGATGAGAAAGAGAGAAATGAGAATAAACACCCTATTATTTTGCTATTATTATTTGTAGAGCCCTTTCAGGGAATCGAAAATGTGCATTTCTACCAATACTCTTACTTATTTAGTCATCTGGTTTTCTTGTATTACCCAGCTGCTGTTGTTGTTTGTGTTCGGTAAATTGCAGAAGTCATAAAAAAACTCTCATGATGTTGGCCCATTTCCTGACAGCCGATCAATTATTTTACCATTATCAACAGTCATTTTCATTTTGAACAAACACCCCCACCATTTAGTCACTGAAATAGAGAGTGGAATTTCATATTACTCAAACCATTCAGTCACATATGACGGTTGTTTTTAAATCTGGTTTTGGTTCCTGTTGTGTTCTTGAGTTGGAGAGCTGGCTCATTTATTCATTATATATATCTTATTCACACACAGAATAACAAGTAAATCAACAAAACACACTCACAAGTATGACAAAAGAAGTGAGAAGTAGCAGAAATAGATCTACGTATGCCAGGGTGGTGCGTATTTACATCCCCTTCTCGTGTAGATATAAAAAAAGCTCATTCTAAGGAAACTAAAACACAATCGTTCTTATTTTTAGGTGCTCAAACACTAAAGAAAACCTACTAATTGATATTGTATTCCATTCCTGTCAAAGGATCCCCCTAAATGCTACACACGGTTCTTTTTAAGCATTGGCCACAACCAGGGTGGGTCTGATGATAAACTAGAGGTTTGTGTATGGATAAATCACTGATAACAAATCTAGAGCAACTTTGACACTGTGTGGTGGTGGATACCAAACTCAATTAATTTGGTTGCTTATGCTGACGATGTCATTAATAGATGTGTGTCCAGTCATAAAATCTGGTAGATGACTACCAGAAAGCAGAGTGACTCAAAAAACAAACTCCCAGCAGCGACACAAAACATGTCTGACGTCACGCTCCACCCATGCAGCCGGAGCTGATATGGTGTTGACATTTTCTGAGCTACCTCTTTTCTACTCTGTGCTTCCACAGAAATTAATTTATTTCACTTCCTATCCATGCTTCCTTTGAGGTCCATTACCAGTGATAGAGTCTGCAATGCATGTGTCTCTCTCTCTCTCTCTCTCTCGCTCTCGCTCTCGCTCTCTCCCCCCCCTCGCTCTCGCTCTCCCCCCCCCACTCACGCCCCCCCCTCCCCTCCTGTGGGTTGCTAGCTACACTGACGCCATCTAATCGCCCCTCATGCATCACCTTCATTCTTCATCCCCACTGTACCAACGCCATTATTCACCTCTTTCTCACACCCGTTTGCTTTCCACTCCACCTCCATCTCCATCTAAACTGCGTGCGCCATTGCTTTCGCACACAATCTTTCTGCTGTACTTTGTCTCACTGTTCTAATAGTCCCTTTTTTCTTTGCCGTCTCTCACCTTCTCTGTCCCCCGTATTCTGTCAGTCCCCCTCCCCCCTCCCTTCTCCTTTTCCTCCGGGGCCCCTAGGCCTCGGAGACTTTGCCTTTTGTGTGCGATAGTGGAGCAAGGGGTGGGGTGAGGTACGAGGGTTTTGTCCCAAGCTGTGAGGTGAAAATCATTTCTTAATTGCCTCTTGTCTTTTTTGTGCCAGCGGTTGTGCGAGGGAATGGACTCCTGGGCCTACGCTACAACTCCCCACGCAGAGGAACTCCCTCGCCTAAGCCCTGGCTTTGTTTCATAACGTTCTCTGGCTACACTGTAATCTGCAGCCATACACACACACACACACACACACACACACACACACACACAACACATACACATACACATACACACACACAGGCTTTAAAAAGGCTTAAGATGTTGGACACAGCAGAATACAGAGAAAATAGGCTTTGGATATAGCACTATGAGGTCTAGGTGAATTGTAAATGAGCAGTTGTGCTGCATTGTAAATTGAGTGAGTAACTTGGTGTGAATTATAGTTATGTGTTGGCTGTTGGTTTCAATATTGTCTGGGATCCTGACTAACATTTCAAGCTGCTTTCGTCCTGTGCTTTTAATGTCACATATTTTGCATTGTATTAAAAATGGTCTGTATATATTGTACAACAGCAGCTTGGCTTTCGCCACAACGTCTTGCAGCTGCTCTAACTCTGGTTCATGCAGGCCTATTTTGTGAGATAAAAATGGTCTCATCATTTATGACTCTCCTCAGTGATTTTTTTTTTTTTTTAAATTTCTTTTTAAAAAATTTTTTTTTTTGCGGAGTAGTGTAATCTGGTTTTAAATCTAGTTTTGGTCCGTTTAAACATGGTTGTGGCAGTGTAAAGCGAGATTAAAAAGTCGCCGGCCAGGATCTTTTGGAAATTTAACCTGAAAAGACCCATTTTTCTGTCGTTGATGTTCTGTCTGTCTAATACCATTTTCCTACTGGAGATAACAACCCATATGGAAGGATCTTATGTCAGGTTAATTTCTGTTAGGGCTCTGAGACTTTGCTCAAGTCAAGAATTTACTTAAACGTTATTTGAACATAACATTGAAGTGTCATTCCTTATTAAAGCCCGGTGTTTATTCCAGGTCAGTAGGAAGGTTGCGAGGCCGGTTTGGAGTATAGCTGTGAATCTTCGCTGGCGTCACGTTTCGACTCCGTTACAATTAACCTGTCAAAGATTCTCGATGCATCTCAATGTGTCGCATGCTCAAAAGTACTGCACGTGGCTTATTTTTCAAGAATTGATACAAGCAGTCAGATGAATCTGAATCCCTTTTTATTTAGAAAGTGCTTTAAAAAAGAAATCTGTCTGTGACCTAAAAAGCTGCATATTTTCAATGGTGGTTTCTGTGCGAGCCACTTCAGTACATAAACCTTAAAAAAACCCCTTCTGAAGTGTATTACAAGTGTGCTAGGGTTAGTCACTGCATCAAGTCAGAGTAATTCACGTCCGTATCGCGGTGCATCTTCCAATCGAGAAATCTATACACCTCCCGTTTGGATGATGTGCAATCAGGTTGAACCTGCGTCACTGTGACGGTCTGAAAGGGGCCCCGGTGTGACCGTGGTCAGGCCCCGTTCCTGCCTTTCCTGTCAACTGTCAGTGCAGGTCTGTGGTGGCTTCCATTAACCACCACACTAACTGGTAATCTTATCTCCCTGACAATCTGCATTAGGCTCAGCCTGATGCCGGTTAACCCCTAACGGGCCACAGAGCAGGCATAGTTTTTCTTTCGTCCCCAGTGGTGCAACACTGTATGTGGAGAGGAAGTGTTGTCGTTTTGGGTTTGAACTTTGGCTTGTGGAGAAGGCCCAAATAGAGTTTGAGTGACGGGGGTCATATTCTGCACGGGATCAGGCTGTCACAGCTGCTTGGACATAGGAGAAGCTTATCTCTCTCTCTCTCTTGCCGCCTCCGTCTTTCAACTCATAAAGAGGATGTATGAATTTTGGAGCAGGCTAGTTACATAGACACACATACAGCCCCCAGCCCCCGATGATCTCCATGAAATCCGTCTCCCACTCTCCCTCCTTCAGCCTGTCTCGCTCCCACTCCCCTTTAATTTTACTCGGCCGCAATATCCTACCCAGACCCTGATTGTTGTTTTCTGAGAGCTGGAGTGCTGTTGTTGTAACATAATCATTTAGTCTCCCTCCTGTGGATCTGGCAAGCTGCACGCTGAAAAGCCTCCACTGCTCATTTTTTATGGTTGAGCAAATTCCTTGCAGCCAGTACGACTGCTGCTGGCTCACCTTCTCCGCCGTATTTACTAGTGTAGATGGATATCTCGCCTGCAAAACATTTGAGAGATGACACATGTTATATACACATTTAATATACCCCAGAGGTCATGCTTGTGAATTTGATTAGCCCGGCTGAAATATGATGGTCGTGATATTGAGCGACTCGGCCTATATTGAATTTTTAATCTCGGTGTCGACTTTGGCTTACATGACATGCCATTTCTCCTGATCAGTGTTGTTGGAGCTGGAGCAAGAGAATGGTTTGGTGCCTCATTACATTGAATTAGTGTAGTTCAATGTGACAAGTCAAGGGCTTGTTTTTTTTTTAAGGATGACAGAACTCATTGTGGAAAACACAAGAGGTTGTGTGATTACAGGAGCTGTTTTTGTTTTTTTGTTACTCGAGTCAAACGTGTTGACTCTAAATAATTGTGACTTTAGCCTCATGACATCATCTTGAGTGGAGCTGGTGGCTAAGGTGGTATCATGGGAAATGAAGCTGCTTGTGTGCTCAGCATCTCCTCCATTCCCTCTTCCTGGTTGCACACAAAGCCCCCTTTGCCTACATTTTTCTTTTCTTTGTCAAGTTCCTGATATATATATATATATATATATATATATATATATATATATATATATATAAATACACACACACACGTGTGTGTGTGTATATAGAGCACGACACTGAACCGATCTATCAATCATCCCTCCACACGAACCATACATACTAGACACTCGCACACAGCTCTAAGTCTTTCATTCACTTGTCTTGTTATTGCATCTGTAGCACACGCTAAATCCCATTGATTACGCCTTCACTTGTGTCACAGGGGCACCGTATGGTGAAGGCGGGGGTGGGGGTGGGGGGGACCCTGATCGATTCAGGGGACCCGGAGCTGCACAGGGGCCCTGTAACATGACAGGGATTAGATATTTATTGTTTCAGCCTTGGAGTGAGCTCTTGCCATGAGGCCCAGAATTCCTAGTGTGCCTGTGGTTGCGAGATCATAAGGATATTTAAATCCATCTTTCTCCAACCACTGCTGCAATAAAAAGGAATCATTTTTTTTCCCTTCTTTTTTTAGATCTTCATGCACAAATTTTAATGTCTGCTACTTTTAACTTTTTATTCCGTCTTCGTATTTCTCGACTAAGCAACGTCTGGATGTGTTTAAATTGCAGATCTCCAGGCTAGCACAGTTTATCGTTCGCTCCCATCGTTAGTGAAACGCTTGCCATGAAGAAATATATATATTTTTTCTCCTGCACTTCAAGAACACCAAATAATCTTGCGGGGGTATTGGATAAGTCCCTTGTAAATGTGTCTAGTGCTCGACAGCGCGTTTGCATCTGATTTCCATAAACGAGGGGGTTGATGTATGAATAAGTTGTCAAATGGATTGATTTATGAAGGCAGCTGTCACTCACGGGCAGAGTCTATTCTGAGCGTGCCCAACCTGACCCATCAGCAGCTGACTGAGTGGCTGATTGAATGGCTGGCTGACTGATAACCAATGCAAGGTTATCGAGTTATAGCTTTCTTTTTTTCTGTTCACCTCACTGCAGCTGTTTTCAGGGGGTGGACTGTTTATTTTTTATTGTCTCATTAAGTCACACGACTTTCCTTATTGGGAAACATGTTCTGCATGGCAAGGAGGCGAATGGATATCCATTGAAGGGCTGCAATGCCTTTTTCCTTCTATTTTTCTTTGTCCCTTTTTTTCCCTTCTATCTCTCCTTTCATATCTCTCTAGCTGGTAGGTAGCTGGTAGATCAATGCCGCTATTGTCAGGGCTGAAAGAGCAGGGGGGCTCATGAGACCCCCTGACAATGGGCACATGCTTCCCCCTCCGTGGGCTTCCTGTGTTGTGTGCACGCATGTGTGTGAGTGCAATGGTTGGAGGTCTGTGATTAGGCCTTCGTGGGTCTGGGAATCACCTCTCTTTTTCTCTAATAGTCACCTGTTTAAGCTGCAGGTGTTATGGCACAAACTGCTAACATCAACCAGCTATGAATCCATGACCTTGGTAAACCGCAAAGCCATTCAAAAGAAATATACCACAGCTGCATGGTAACGTTATACTGCCTTGATTAAGCCAGAGACTGTAAATATCACTTTCTGTCTGGAAACCACCTGAAACTCTATATTTGACTAGCGTCTAATGCAGAAGGTCCACCCAAATATCTCATAATCACGCAGCATGAAACTCGAGGCCGCATTTGTAATTTGAGACAACTTTCGAAACTCTTGTCCATTCAGGACTTCTTACAGAAAGTGTAACTAGTGTCCAGTGGGTTGCTATGGTGATGAGAGAGAAAGAGAGAGAGCGAGAGAGATGTGAATAGCAGAACATTTGTGCTACAGATACCCATTAGCGGCGTTAGCCTTGCACGGTACAGCTCTGCTCGTCTGGACTCGTGACATCATCTTCAACGGGACACTCGCTGAATCAGTTCAATGGCAACCAAACGGAGGATCTGCACAACTGAACGGCGTAGTGTACCGAGTGTGTATGACTTACTGTAGAGTTTGCGAGCTGACATTTTTTCTGGGTCGAGTAAATAAACAATTGCGGTTGCTATTGACGGTAGCATGGCTATTTAAAAACTGCGGGCGATGCTGGTGACAATTCTTTCCGCCCAAATCAGTGGTCGGCAGTGTTTTACCTACACCTTCTAGTAACTGCTCAGCTCACTTAGAACCTTGACCAAGAATGGAGGGGTTTGATCGGTACCATCAACAATTTTTGCTAATGGAAAGGCGCAAATAATCGTCCTAATATGTAGCGAACTGAACTGGATTGTTGGTCGAAACGCGACCAAACAAGATGGCTGCTTTAGGATGTAGCTGGCTGATAACACCTCTTGTCTACAGAAGAGGGCCTCTTTTTGTTGCCATCTCCTTACCACAGGAAAGATAGGGGGGGTCTTGCTCCTAAACATTCACATCATGCGAACAGCAGTCTTTATTGCAGAGTTTCCATTGAGTGCGAGTGTGCCCAGTGTTTGCCTCTGAATGACAGTAAAGAAGTAGGTCAGCAAAGAGACCCCGTTCAACCCGAGCGGAGCGGTGGGTGTGTGTGTGTGTGTGTGTGTGTGCAAGTGCATATATGCACTTGTGTGTGGGAATGTGTAGCACAGTGTGTGTAATTTGCTTCCTTCCGCTAGGAACCAGCCTGATCTCCCCCGGCCTCCACAGCATTTTGTGTGTGTGTGTGTGTGTGTGTGTGTGTGTGTGTGTGTGTGTGTGTGTGTGTGTGTGTGTGTGTGTGTGTGTGTGTGTGTGTGTGTGTGTGTGTGTGTGTGTGTGTGTGTGTGTGTGTGTGTGTGTGTGTGTGTGTGTGTGTGTGTGTGTGTGTGTGTCCCGGCAGAGCTCTGTTCAATGTCGCTGCGAGCAACCGAGTCAGCAGTCGTATGCAGACTGACAGCCAGGAGGGGGGGGGGAGAGAAAGAGCACTCCTTTTGAGACGGAACAGGTGTGTGCGAAAGAGTCGGCGAAAGACAGAAGGCCACTGGCACGAGAGGCAAGGAAAGAAGTGGAGGGGAAGAACTAAATGCGAGAGCAAGCTGAAATTGGACCGGTGAATTCTCTCATGCTCACTCATTTCACAGCACGCTGCTGTTGTTAGGGGATGGCTGAGTGGCTCCACCCCTTTCCACATGCACGAGCCAATCCGCTATCATATTCCTCCTCATCCTGCCGTCTGATTGGTGGGCTGCCTTAGCCAGTGGAATGAAATGGGATTGATGGGTAATCTGGGACCGGAGGTGGGGGAAGAGGGGCAGGGATTTAGGGCAGGGGTAAGGTAAGACTGACTTAGCCGTTGTGCAAGGATATTATCAATATAGTGCATATACGTTACAATACAATATTCCAAATGTGCAGGATTTAATTTCCATACTACTTTTTATGATTTTTTTCTTTTTTAAAAGTACTAACAGGTCAGTCACAAAAATTGTCTCCATAACTCTGGTCATGTTTTTTTTTTGAGACACAAATCACTCATGTACATACTTGAAGCAACATGTATGTAACTCGATGAGTCATGCGGTACTATGTGCACAGCGTGGTCCAAACAGGACCTCTGTGCCTGATGGTGCCTCGCTAAGGTTGGAGGTTGACTGCCTCTCTTCACACACTCTTCCCTCTAATACAGGAAGAGATTCATTTTAATTGGACATTTAGGGGAAAAAATACTCTTGCAAAACATAGGACTTCTGGAAGAGTTGGTGGGGTATATATCTATTTAAATATACATATATAGAGTGATAAAGAAAGAAGTGACTAATGTGAGGGCCTTGGTAGAGAGGGAAAAGCCAGGGCTGCACTGCCCCCCCCGCCCCCCCCTGGGTATTGTCATGGCTCTGAGTGGCTAATGGGAAGTGAAACCAGAGCTGGAGATTGCTCCTTAATGGCTGCTGAGCTATGTCCTTGGGTATGTTGTACACCACGCAAGAGCTGCGTTTTGTTGAACTATGTTTGCATATTTAGCGGTGAACAAAATGTTATATATATATATATATATATATATATATATATATATATATATATATATATATATATATATATATATATATAAAATATATATATATATATATATATATATATATATATATATATATATATATATATATATATATATATATATATATATAAAAAAAAAAAAAAAAGCAAACGCACAAGTTGGAAACGTGCTAGCTTTATTTGTTGCATATATACAAAATATGGTTGAAAATGCACAACAAGCGTCCGTCTCAACCTGGATAAATGTTCTTAGGGTACTGACTGATGTTGTGATCTGTCTTTGCAGATGTGTTGGTGGATTCTCACTCAGTAAAGCTACACGTCAACAACATGCTGTTAAATGTTAACACTGACTGTGAATATGAAGCGTTCCCCCGAGCGACTCTGAACATATTAAAGAGGGTCCCTCTTTTTTTTTTTTTTCATTAGCGTGCGTCCGTGTGTACCTCTGACCATGAGCACCCTTTCTCCCTCGGTCTCTTTAAGAAGCCTCCAGCGTCCAAATGAATATAGATGAGCGGAGAGATCACCACGTGTTCAAATCGATGGCCTGCCAAATACAATAAAAGCTGCTGCTCGCTACCAGTAGCGTCAATAAAACATTGATTCGGAAATGCAAGCGTTTTGCTGAGGCTCTTTACTCCCACTTCCTCTAAGCGACTTCAGCTCAGGAAAACTCTGAATGTACGTTGGCTCTATTGTTTTGCTTTTTTTTTTCCTTCTAACTTGCATGGATTAAAGTTACGTCGTATTATTTGTATATGGCTGGCAAAAATATAACAAGGCAGGGTCTATCACGTTAACCAAGACTGTCGGCTCCCCCGAAACCCTCTGTGTGGGTGTGTCTGTCAGAAATCTGGTAAACATTAGTACGATTTTTAATCCGGCTCAAAGCTAAATGTATAGAAAATGCTGAAAAACACTGTCCCTGTACGTTGTGACTCTTCTCACACTGAGGTTTCCCGTTACGGTCCCTCCTGTTCATTCAAATTTCTCATCATATCTGTATTATACTCTGGGCCTACACTCAGACTCAAACACACGTATACGTTAGCAGAAACCCCCGTGTTTTGGGTAACTGGGAACAGATCAGAGAAGCTGTGCATCATTTTGTCTCGCAGAGGAGTCTTTTTTTTCTCTTTTTTGTTTTCTTTCTGAAGTGACGTGACGCGCAAACCACAAACTTTCACACCCTGAAGAGGAGAAAGTGTGTGTGTGTGTGTGTGTGTGTGTGGTGTGTGTGTGTGTGTGTGTGTGTGTGTGTGTGTGTGTGTGTGTGTGTGTGTGTGTGTGTGTGTGTGTGTGTGTGTGTGTGTGTGTGTGTGTGTGTGTGTGTGTGTGTGTGTGTGTGTGGTGTGTTTCAGCGCAGTCCCGTAAGAGCCACCGCCGTCTCCCCGTTTTTTTTGCCAAAACCCGAAGGAATTAAAAAGGGCGAGTCAACGGTCCAGCAACTCTGAATAAGCCCGGAGGATAAAGAGGCCCCAAGTTAATTATTCAAACCAGCGGGAGAGATGCATGGCACGCAAACATGCGCAGGGTTTCCCCAGGGATAGTGCACGGGCCTCCTGCTCGGCTGCCTGTGGTTTGGTCATGCAAAATGCTGAATGGTCGTGTGGGGAACTGTGGTAAATAATATTTACTGAAAAAAAAATGTATGGACATACGCTGTATGTTGTCCTTTTTGATAAAAAGATTCAATCCGGCGTTCTCAATGTGCGTTTCCAAGATAAACGGTAAAGTCACTGTATCTTCAGTTTGTCTTTTTGCATGAAACCTTATTTTCAGATAATGTGTTTATCTTAGTCATCCGTCTTTACACTTTCCCATGCACCACCACCTCCTCCTCCTCCTCCCCCTCAGCTGCACTGACAGGAAGACTACCTGATTTCAGAGCAGTTTCATTATGACACAACTGGCAAGAAAAGCCTCCATCACCAATAAACATCAAGAGCTTAGAGGGAGGAAAATCTTTCTTACGTCACCACTGGGTTTCCAAAAAGTAGTCCCATCCACGACCTCTCGCGTTCTGTCGACTCAGCCCTCCGGACACGTGCTTGCCATAAAATAGATCCCACGTAGCTTTTGATTAGAACCCCACCTGCACAGTTCCTAACCAGTAAATTAGCTTCACACAACGTGACTTTAACCGTACAGCGCTGTGCAGGGTCACACTGTTTTATGGCAGTAGTTAGTAACAGAACCTGACATTTGCCCCAGTATGCTGCTACTGTCTTTGATCCCACTTATCTGTGCAAAACAAAAGGAAACTGGCTTCACGCTGTGTCTATATAGCAAGCCACATCATTACGTCTTGTAGATGGTAATTTCAGCGAATTCTTGTTTGTGTGTGTGCGAGACAAAGTGAGTGACAGTGGTGCGTAGGTGTGTGTGAGTGGGAGGAGCCGCCATGTTTGCTCCTTCCCATCGTCTTAGGAGCCATTCACTTTGCCGGGAAAGTGCCGTATGTGACCTCGGTGGTAAATGGAGGTATGGAAACAAGACGGAGTGCAGTTGGTATACACACACACACACACACACACACACACACACACACACACACACACACACACACACACACACACACACACACACACACACACACGCACACACACATGTAAATGCACTGACGCATTCTCCTCCATTGTGATGAGCAAAGCTGAGGTGATGCAAAGCCACACACTCTTCCATTGTGATGAGCTGCACTGATACAATGCTCCGCTCGGAGTCACGCCGTGTGTGTGTGTGTGTGTGTGTGTGTGTGTGTGTGTGTGTGTGTGTGTGTGTGTGTGTGTGTGTGTGTGTGTGTGTGTGTGTGTGTGTGTGATGAAATGCTTGTTTACGCAGTCAAAGCACATCACCCAACTGCTCCACTGAAGACTATGACATCTTTTTTGATAACTTTGAGTTTGATAACGGTTCAACCTCAGGAGACTGTGTTGGATTCTCTCTCGCTATCTCGGTACCAGAAGACATAGTTCTAAACAGGGGTTGAGTGAGTATTTCATTCACCAGAAAAGTGACAACATTTAGTGTACTCGAAGACCATGCATACTAAATTTGGCCGTTTTCCGAGTGTGTTTGTTGGTGGACACTGTTTTCCCAGCACAAAGGAAATGAAGAAAGACAGCTGGAGAAAATCAAATCCGATATTGGACAGTGGAGAGGCGGCTCCGGAAACATCTCGGCAAACAAAACCTTAAAGAAATATATCTTTGGAAAAGAATATTGCTTTTTCTTTCAGTTTAACCGGCAGCCACATTCTAAAGTCACAGTTTGCCTGATATCTAATTAATAGCAAAAAGTATTCATTCCTTTGGATACCTAACTGCCAAAACAGCATGATAAATTATAGTGTGGCTTTGGGAGACAGCTCTCGTCCCTCCGATCATGAGAGTGTATCTGTATATGCTAGCCGAGCACCACGTGTGGGTGGCTGGCTGGCTGGCTTACAATGGCTTCAGTGTACCGGCCTCTCTCCCCACTGAGTCCTCACTGTACTCGGTGCTCACACAGAGAATTCACGGATCTCTCTGACAGGATACCATCCTCCCCCTCACTCCCAAGTTTTAGTGGGAAAGGGAACCAAAATAGTGAGCGATCGCAAGCTGGGAGGGGAAACCCCGACAATCGTTAAAATTCCTGAGTCTCCCACTTGGTTTTTGTATGGTGAAAAGTATGCAGGTCCCCTGCGATCCACATCATTCTGCAAAAAAACGCAGTGGGAATGATTGTGTGGGAAAACAATCTTGGGAAGTTGAAGAGATCCAATGGAGCTTTTAATGCTGTGCATTCAGTTTGCGTGGCTATCAGTAACACACTGTACAGGCTGGTCTGAGTCAAATCAACACAGACCTGCCACTTACAGGAGGGCAGAAAAAGAAAAAAGAAAGGACTTTTAATTCTGTGTGGAGTGATTTTTGCCTGCTGACTGACGTAGCTTGGCAAGGAGCGACAGGAGAGGCAGAATAAGTGGTGGGCGAAGGGAGACAGAAGGGAGGAGGTGAGAGAGGGGGAGCAGGTGTGAGGGAGAGAGAGAGGGAGAGAGGGAGAGAGAGAGAGAGAGGGGGAGAGAGAGGGAGAAAGAGAGAGAGAGAGAGATCAATGGCTGTTCCCTAAATAACGGATGTTTGGGGCGGCAGCTCTCTGCCCCGTCTTCCGCTGTGTGCAGACACTAGCAGTTAACCTGTCTCCAGTGCACAGGAACACTTCTCTGTGTGTACACACACACACACACACACACACACACACACACACACACAGAGAGACACACAGAGCCACTCCCCTATGGCCTCCCCTGTACTAATTCTGCTTCTTCTCCCAGTTGGTCTGGTTAGAGATCGTGTTAGCTCCAGACTCCCAGACTGCCCCTGTGGTCAATAAATCCTCAGAGCCTCCTGGGAGTTGTGGTTTTAGAGGGCCAGAGTCTCAGTGCCCCCCCACCCCCTCCAACTCTCCCCCTCACCCCCAGCTCAGTGGGCGTGTAGAGTTCATACACAGCCGTGCAACATAACACGGAGCTCAGTGTTACAATACAGATGGCAGTGTGTGAGAAATAGTTAAATGTGTGAAATGATTCCCTTTTCTTTCTTTTTTTTTTTTTTTTTTTTCCCTTGCCATCTTGTGAATCCTCTCATTTTCTTCTTCACCACCAGGTTTCTCGGGTCAAACCAAATGCGTGGCCTCGGGAATCTCAGGAACGTCGGCGTAAACGTCAAGTTCTCGGCTTAAACGCACACGCGCGCACACACACACACCTAACGCCACGTCATTGTCGCCACACAACACATTTCTCGCCCATTGATTTAGTTTTTTTTTTCCCTCCCACTCCCTCTGTCGATGCGAAATGAAAGGGACACGATAGATTAAGATTGATTTATTTTTCCCAGAGACAAATGGGAACATTCTTCCTCAGCGCCGCACTATGATTGAATGCTTTCAGTGACCCTTTGTCTCGGGCAAAAAGAGGAGCGAGCGTGTACACACCGGCCATACGGGTGTTAAGCTTTTAGGGCAGGATAAATGCATCGCAAATCATTTTGAACTCTCGCCTCCTGCTCAGCCGAGATAAGGATACACATGCCGGAACACACACTGGCACACATTTGATTGTCTTTTTTTTTTTCATGCTCCTTCCGCGGGTGGAATCTCCGAACAACAATCTGAAGTTGAGGCCAATGCGGAGTGACGTTTGAGTGGAAGATCCACTTAAGTCATCGTCTGAAGTCCTAAATGTGTCTTGTGTGTGTGTGTGTGTGTGTGTGTGTGTGAGAAGGAAGGACTGAGGCAAGAGTTTTGCGCTCTGATATGGAAGACAACAATCTTGAGGAGGAGGGTGACTGTTGGATTAAATCAAGGATTTTCTTCGTGCTGTGATGAATTTGGAACGAAAAGACTCGATTGCATCAAAGACGACTCTAGAAGCTCTCACACGGTGCGGCAAAAATCCGAGACTGAATTTCTTAGCATATTGTGACCACCGTGGGTTTCTTGCCTCGTCTTAACGCTGAAGACAAACGAGGGCAGCGTTGAAAAGCGTGACCAATGGAACATCTGTTTTTCTGCACCAAAACCTGTCAACTCTATTTCTCCAAGCCCGATGACAACATGCCCACACAGCCACCATTATTAGCCCAGCTCTTTTCCCCCAGCACACTTCAGTCTGTCCTTTTCAAGCCTCTTTTTCGACGGTTCCAGCATACCACGCCTTCCCCGCTGCACACAAATGTGTCCTGTGGGTTTCATAGAATAATGACGCCGACATGAAAGAGTGATACAAAGTCAAACCTGCTTCTCTTTTTTGTGTGTGTGTGTGTGTGTGTGTGTGTGTGTGTGTGTGTGTGTGTGTGTGTGTGTGTGTGTGTGTGTGTGTGTGTGTGTGTGTGTGTGTGTGTGTGTGTGTGTGTGTGTGTGTGTGTGTGTGTATAACTGGAGCAGATCACTGACACACTTTTTAAGTCAGCTAAATGGTTTCCTGCGTGTAGCACAGCGGCTCCTGTGCCGCTTATCCGTGATGAAGACCTCAGGCTTTGTTGTGGTTGTTGCAGTGGCGTCATTTTCCTGAGACGAACGCGAGGAAACCCCTGGAGGTGTTTCCCACTGGGCGCGGGGCCGAGGACGTAATGGTAACCGTGACGTGGCCAGACGGAGAACGTTCTTTGGAGATGAACACAAAACTCTGGCTCTAGTTAAAATGTTTTTTTTCTGTCTTCGTTATTGTTAGCGCTGTGGTTTGTCATTGCGGTTTGACCCATCCTCTTGAGGGTACGGTTTCCCTGCTAAAGACAGAAAAGACCTATCCAAACAAAACGGGACTTCTGGTGATATTAAACAGATTGTTATATAGCTTTGGTCTGTGGTGAATATTAAAATCTCATTTGCGGTTCAGAGTGCTTCTGTCTCTTCTAGCTTGTCAGACGCAAGGACAGATATGCCACCAACTATTCTTTTTTCACTTCTGGAAATATTTCAAGCGGATTACGTGACGACGCTTCCCCTCCCCTTCCTCCCCCTCTCCTCCCCCCCCCCCGACTGGGGGTTCTCCCATGTCAAAGCACGGCCTCGTCTTACTCACCAGTGACACCGCATGCATTGCGTAGGTCTCTCTGCCTGGGCCTCCACGATTCATTAAGAGCCCATTTGGCTGGAGACATTTTGGAGACCCAATAAAGTGTCCGGCCTATAAATCGGGGGGGGGGGGGGTTTAATGTGGTCGGGACGCCATATGAAGTGTTTTTATGACGATACGCAGACGGCCTTGAGTTAAACTAGTGAGCTGGCCTCTCTGTCGCTAGCTCGCTCTCCTTGTCTGCCTTTTTCTCTCGCACCCCCCCACCCCCACCCCCCATCCCCCCCAGTACTTGCACATCGCTCACCATGCTCCTCCGGTTATTTAGGATCGTCTTTGAGCTTGCTTTGATCCTGCCTAGTAAACCCCCCCCCACCCCCCCACACAACCCCAACCCCTGCTCATGGCCGATGATTAAACAAAGGGTCACAGGGTTTGGTCGAGGAAGTTGTGTGTGTGTGTGTTGAGCATGCATTTGTGTCTACAGGATTTGAAGGGAATGATGCTTTCTAATAATAGCCTGAAATCTGTTTCAGCAGGCCAGATGGGCAGCGAAGGGAGATTTAGCAATGAATGCGAGTGCCCTTCCCAAATAGGCCGTGGTAAGAAGAAAAGGAAAAATCTAATATTTTGATGCTGATATCATACCTGGGAGTGAATTCAAATGGAGCCAGAGTGTCTTGTCCATCTTTTTAAAATGGGGACACTCTGAGGGCAGCGCTGGAATGCAGTTTACACTTCGATGCGGAAGCGCTGATGGTCGTATAAGGATTTATCGCAGGGGAGCTTTGAGTGCAGCGAGGGAGGATTATTTCAAAGCTTTTTGTTGGCTTTGGAATGTCACATTTTGACTCGCCCTCCCATCGAGTTACAGGGTGGTTTGGGGTGTCCTCCAAAAAACGGGTGCCTCTCTTAATATATGGTTAAAAAAAAAAAAAAATTGACAATTTGGTAAGCTCAGTTTATTTCATGAAACGGTGATATGGACTGTATAACGAAAGACTGCAACAATCAAACAAAGATGTGTCAATATAATGGCAAATTCGTCATGCAGCTGCTTACCAAATTTACAATTGTAACGCAGTCTGTGCCACATGATATAAAGCCATTTATAGTGTTGCCAAAAGATCTCATGAAATAGACCAATAAAGTGCAGTATGTTTCTGCCTATATTAATGTGTGTTTCTGCCTATATTAATGTGTTTCTGCCCGGCTGTGTGGCGGGGAGAGATGGTCAGGTGTCTGAGGTGTGCGAGTGCAAAAAGTAGTACTTTATCAGACAGGAAGATAAATCTGTTTCTCCTTGGGCTCTGACCTGCTGCTATTCTATTCTGTTTGTGTGTATGTTTCGGGGGTGTGTATCCGTCTGACAAGTCGTGTACTTGCTCAGCGCCGTTGTGATGGAGCCACATTTACTGGCTGCACATCAAGATCACTTCTCTCTCGCGCGGGCCTCATTCCTCTGTCTGTCTGCTCGTCATCTAGTCAGCCTGACTCACACAGGTCTCCAGCACAGATGCCATTGGCCCACTTTGCGTGTGTGTGCGTGTGTGTGCGTGTGTGTGCGTGTGTGTGCGTGTGTGTGTGTGTGTGTGTGCGCGCACCTCCTGCTAGCGCTCAGCAGGACTGCCAGTCAGTTTTGTGACTCCCACACATCCCCGTCTCTTCTGCTTTCTCACCATTCCTCTCCCTCCCCTCGCTTCCTTTTTCCGCCCGTCTTTTTATTTTCCCCGTCTTATAATATCCTATTCGAATCAATGAAGTGCGCGTTCCATCCGGGCAAAATGGGGGGGGGGGGGGTTAATTACACCATTCTCCATCTCACCTTCATTAGCGCTACTTCACATCACAGCTTATTGCATATGGGCTGTTTATGCTGAAGTGGAAGGATGGGAATTTGGGATTTGGATGAGGGCCGGACACGAATGTGAGAATGGTTCCCAGATCGTTCTCAGGCCACGCCTCGTGATGTAATGTCTGCCAGAACAACAACAAGCTCACAAAAGCTGTGGGACTGTGTGTCTGTGTTTTTTTTTTTTTTTTTCTTATTGCAACCGGAGCTGTTATTTAGGGGAAGTCGGTACAGGTATAGATGCCTCTCACAAGTAGCTTATGGCTATGTCCAAAGTGAAACATCACCATAAAGCTCATTTTAACTGATCGAACTGTGATGGTGTGTTCAATTAAAAATGTATATTAATTCAGTCAGTCATTTTGCTCCCTGTGTGCTCTTGCTGCTCTTGTGCGAGGGCCGATCTGTCTCTCCTCTGTGCCGCGCTGCTTGACTGAGTGCTGAGCAGTCAGACTCTCTCTCTTTCTTTCTTTCTTTCTTTCTTTCTTTCTTTCTTTCTTTCTTTCTTTCTTTCTTTCTTTCTTTCTTTCCTTTCTTCCTTCCTTCCTCCCTCCCCCCCCATCCCCCCTCTGGTCCGTGCTGTCCAGAAGCAATACGCAGTTACAACTATCCATGACGATGATTGTTCTGTGTTGGCTTGTGACATTGCTGGTGTCCACCCTTCGGTTGCACTCACAAAATCAATCCGCGCGTCGTTGTGCGAATCAGAATTGTTCCTTTTTTTTTTTAAGCACGCGGTGAATCACATTAGCGCCACCGCAAACCCCGCGCCACGTTGTTGGCGTGGCCGTTCCTCGGCCCAGCCTCACTCTGAAGCCACTTTGTTAGTGCTGCTTAGCTCGCCCATTCATACAGCCGCTCCCGTCAAACCCATGCATACACACACTGGTACAGGCGGGTGTTGACTCCCAGTCGAGATACTGTCTCTGCTACTGCCTCGGAGTACAAATGGACAGACAGGACCTTGTACACACACACACACACACAGACACAGACACACACACACACACACACACACAGCAGCACTCTCTGTCTCCCTCTTTCTCAGTAATGCACTATCGACCTCTTTCCTACTTTGCAGACCTTGGGCTCTCCAGTGGCCTCAACCTGTTAAGTACACAGAGACACACACACATGCACGCTGTGACCACGCTGACCTTTTAGCTCGCAGAACGAGACTTGATTTCCAATATGGGTTTGTCTTACAGCACTCTGCTGCCTCCGTCCTCCCTCCAGTCAGTGTTAATGTGATTAGGCCTGTGTCCTGCTTCCCGCATGCTGTTTTCTTTGTCTTTCCCTCTCTCTCGCTCTTTCTCTCTTTCTCTCTCTCTTCCTCTTCTTCTATCTTTGTCTCTTTCATGCTGTAGCTGAGGTAACGCCACGCTGGGGCTCTTTCCTGCGCACCTCTGCTGTGTTCTAATTCACTTTATCAATCCCTCTCTTCATGGTAGACCATTCCCTCCGTTCTTAATCTAATCTGTTTTACTTCTAGTCACTCCTTCTCTCTCCCCCTGTGGTCTCTCCCTTTCTCTCTCAACACTCCTCCCCCCCATGCTCGCTAATGCTAACACAATGTCATTTCCTGTCTAAATTGGCTAAATGTAGCAGGGCCGAGGGAATCGCAGCATGCTTAATGAAGCATAGTGGCCACTTCACCTGCTAGAGGCTCCGAGCTCTTTATCTCCGCGTTATGTGTGTACATTTGTGTTTACATGGGTAGTGTGTCGACTTCACCAGCCCCCGTTTAGCTTTTGTTTCCCTCCCTGATGCGACAAATATCAGTCTGAAGTTATTAAGATTGCTGCTAAACCCTTGTGATGAGAAGAGTGTTTGTTGTGTTGGACAAAGGAGGAACTTACTAGGGCATTGTAAGAAATAACTCGCACACTACTGCGAGCGCTATTTGGCCATGTGGTTGACATGACCTTTTAAAAATCCACAAGCAAGAGACCTCCTCCTCCTCCTCCTCCTCCTCCTCCGAAGGTTAATTTCTGAAGTTGCTGAATATCTCTTTTTCCGCCACACAGGAAATACCACCAGCGGGCTGCTCGACACTTCATTTATCAAGAACCCAATGCTAAAATTTTCAAAAGCGAAAGGAGTTCATTGAAACCAAAATGGTTGGTCGCGTTGGCTTCACAGCTCATTCATTCCCTCCAGCATTCCCAAATCTCATTAAGCAGCAGAGGCCCCTCACGGGTGGTAGCAGGGGTTCTGAGAGAGACAAGGAGGCTTCTTTTCTTTTTTTTGTTTTTTAAGCAGGGTCTTATCAGGTATTGTCTTAGCTTATATTTAGCTGCTTTATCTTGATGTGGTGAGTGGCAATAGATCGCGGGCATCAAAGTGAAGGTGGGGCTGAGATATGGTTAAATGGCTAACAGGGGAAGAGATGACCTCACTTAGGAGCCCTTCGTGACGGTGCCTGCTGAATGTTCTATTTGTTTATCTCCTTTCCTCTTGCTTCCTCAATCCTACCTGTGTGTGTGTGTGTGTGTGTGTGTGCGTGTGCGAGACTGTACGTATACTTGGACAGGAAATGGTGGGCAATTGGAGTCCCCTGCGTCTGAAACCAGGGGGCAAAGATAATAGTGACGGGTTTGGCAGGAGATTTCTTTCTGCATTTTTTTCTTTATTGACTTTACCATCTTGATCATTTGAATGCATTGTTACTGGAGGTATTATGTGTTTTTGTGGTCTCCTGGAGGGCATGTTGACGAGAGTCGAAGCTGAGTTGGTTGAGGTGGGGAAAGGCATGTTTCGGGGTTAGGAAGGGTGAGGAGAAACAACCAGACTCTGTGAAGGCCAGCAGCCTAGTTGGCCAAAGAGCTTCAGGCTGTTCCCCAGCCAGCCTGCCCTGCCTACAGCAATATTTACGACCATTTTTTGGCAGGTGAGAGTAATTGAACAAGCATTTGTTATTTGGCAAACGAGCCTCTGGCTGCTGTGTCTGGGCTCCGAGAACGCCCCTCGTGTTGTAGTTTTTAACACTCTGCTAATTGAGCCACATTTAAACAGCGGTTGTAATATGTTTTGAATGATCAGAGGAAATGTTTTATTGCTGAACGCTTAATTGCGGAGGAAAATGTGACACTTGTAGTCCTTTCACATGCATTGTATTCATTTTGCATTCTTTAATATTTGAGTGACAACAACTGAAAGTTGATAGAGGGGATGAAAGGGGTCAATACAATTGTCTGCTTCAATGTTAATGTAACCTTTTTATGATACAAAGTTTCTGCTGGTCGTTGATAGAATTGCCTAAACAAGCATCTGAAGTTTTTCCTGAAATAATAAGAATAGTGCAGACAAAGGCTGTGCAACTTTCAGACTTCTAGCCTTATACCCATCAAAACTACGAATACAGAGGCCTGAATAATTTTAGGAGAGGAGGCAAGGAATGAGAGCCCGTCATTATTCCAATGTCCTTGTAATTTTAGATATTAAGAATGTGTTAGAATAAGGTTTTGCTTTTACTCCCTGATGATGGCCCAGCCACCTCACTAAAACTAAAAGTTATTCTTTCATTCTTTTCTTGAAATGAACAAATGTTCTTTTAGTTTTAACCACTCCACCACTTCTTATTACTCCAACAAAAAAAAAAGATAAAAAGAAAAAAAGGGTGTTAGTGGTGGTTTAAGAAAAGAAAAAGCTTGTTGATTTGATTCCATATTTCTGATGTCTTTAGCACGTTTTTTTCTCTCTGTTTTTTAAGCAGCACAAAAGCAGAATTCAAGTTGATTGCAAGTGGCGTGCAATTATGCCCTTGTATTTCCTCTGCTTCTCTGCTGCGCTCCCCTCTTACTCTTTCCCTCCTCTCTTTTTCCGAGCCCCGGTTTTTTTAAACGACGGAGCAGAAATAAAACCTTTCGAAGGCTTCTCACTGAGCTAATACAGGAAAACGATTGTGAGCATTTTTTTAACACCGGCTTAAATTAAATGGTACATTTTATGAGAGCTCTGTAAATCACGCAACTCGGCTCAAGACGCGTAAAAGCACAACATTGATTTAAATGGTACGTTGGGCACAATTAAAGGTACTTATACTGATGGCACCTTATTCCTGGGCACGGCGCTAGTGGGAGATGGAAAAGCACTGTTAATGGTCTCAGCTAGTGAGCCAGAAGTAAAGGATTTTTTTGGACTTAGCATGTTGTTAAAAGGAGCCCGGTCCCTCTGTGTTTCTGCGGTCGTCCCGGTGAATGGAGCATTATATCACGAGCAGCGTTTGTGAGAGAAAGGGAAACGGGGACGTGAGGACAGGGTGTCACTGTCCCGTGAAGCCACAAGGCTGTGCGGGTAAACCGGTCCAAGAGCAACAGCTGATCCACACACACAGCGAACAAAGAACGACACCCACTCCCTCTTTCGCTCGTTCACCGCAGCTCGAGAGGAGCAAGGATCTCTCTGCTGACATATTTTCATGTGCAGGCCCGCATCAGCTACAACTGTCTGTCCCCCTGCCCACACGCTCTGTGCTGTGTTTTTTTTTCCTTCATTTTTTTTTTTTTTTATAGTGCGTCTTGGTAGCCGTGTCACGGGGCCTTTTAAAAGCCCCACGCTGTTCTCGCTTTTTCAACTGCTGATTTTATGTGACAGGTGCATTCCTCCGGGCGGGGGAAGAGTCTGAGCTTTTTATTAAAGTACATGAATCAATTAAGAGCCACGGTGCTGTGGGGCACGCCCACATGCACGCCGTCTTTACCCCTACGTAGAATCTCGCCAGGAAAGGAGCCAGCGTCAATAATAAGTAGAGCAGGGCTGACTGGTCTGAAGACAGGGTGTGCCATGCATGGCTTGCTGTCAGTTACCAGTCTTACCAGTGATAAGGGAGGCAGTTATGGTCGATACCGTGAGGCAAGATGAACAGGTGACGCAGGAATGGCTCATTTCCACATAATGCTGGTATCTTGTGAGAAGTCATGGTCGCAGTTGTTAACGTTCCAACTGTCTGATGGCAGTGCTTCATCGGAGTTAGCATTAAGGAGTTTTTAAGAACACGCTACAAAACTGTTGCAGTTGTCACACGTGAAAAGGCATGATGGGAAAGTCTCGGCCAAATAAACAGCGGTATGGTGTGTTTTGTTTTTCATTTCCCTTGGTTTTCTCCTTTCGTTACACAGCAGTGAAGTCGGGCCTCAGCTGTAACGTACAGTGGTTTTGTCGTTTGTGTCTGGACACAATAGGTCACAGTCGGACACATGGTAAAATGTCAGTCTGAAACACCTTCCCACTGGGAAAAACATGCACTGGGTGCAGCGCCCTAGGCTCTGAGGAGGGGAAACCTTTTCAAATCAAAGAAATACAGATTAGCGCACAGCCTGAAATGTTTCAGATAAATGGATGCATTTCAAGTTGTACATTTACCGGTCGCAGCGTGCACCGATTTCTAGCCTTTTCTCCTTCCTTCTTTCCCCCTCCTCTTGCCAAGTCTGTGGCAGGTTAATAAAATAAACATACATCCACCAGTGGCGGTGGCAGGCATGTCAGACTCCCTTAGCTGTCATCAGCTGTGTGTATGAGGGGGGAGAGGGGGGTTATTTGATGCATGTTTGTGAGTCTATTTCCAACACAGACTGTCAGTTTTAGCCGGGGCTTGTCTGTCAAAGCCCTCTCTCTGTTAGTGACCCTTCCTGGGCACAATGCAGCCCAAATGGGGCAGGGCGTTAGCTTAGCACACTGTGTACCAGTCCAGTTAATGATGAGTTAATTCTATTATTAGTGCATCATCCTTTGGGGAAATGATGTGTCCCTGTCATTTGCTAGAGCTGACTGGTAGAGTGTGTCTTTACATGTTGTTCATTGTCTGATCTTAAAAATGTGCGGAGAAGCTGTGTGTGAAAAAATATTTTAAGCAATGAAATGCCAAAAATACTCCGGTTCCAGCTTCTCAAATGTGTATATTAATGAATCCGTCTCCTAGTAAAACAATCACTGACTCTAGAAAGTAATAACTACATTGCTGGATAATTAGTTGCAGAAATGACTTGCAGCCCTAATGTTCCCTATGCTGCTTTGGGGTAAATTGGTCAGGTTTTTACCATGTCTAGTTACTCACTTTCTTTAGAGATTAACTACTGCGGGACTGGAGAGGGTGTGTGTGTGTGTGTGTGTGTGTGTGTGTGTGTGTGTGTGTGTGTGTGTGTGTGTGTGTGTGTGTGTGTGTGTGTGTGTGTGTGTGTGTGTGTGTGTGTGTGTGTGTGTGTGTGTGTGTGTGTGTGTGTGGGCCCTTGTCCTCTAAAGGCTTTGTGGTGTAGGCCAAGCACAACACAGCTGCCCACCCACCCAATCTGTCTCTCTCACTCACACACACACACCATCTCTCTCTTTGAAGTTTGTCCCAGTCCAGTAGAGTGGTACAGGGTCAGGATGGAGAGGAGGATTAACGAGGCCCCTGGTTTGGACGGATGAAAGGCTGGTGGGATGAATGGTCTTTATGAAGTGTTAGATGAGAGGAGGGAAGGCCAGGTGATGACGGCCAGTGGACTTTGGTTCCAAAGCAGACGCTGTGATAGAGGGCCCAGATCTAAGGTTTACATTAAAGACGGGATCAGTCCTGCCAGCACTGATATCGGCACAGGACCTGATGCACTTCTCTGTGGCCACATTTAAGGTTGTGTTTCACCTGTGGCTATCAACGGACGTCAAAGACTTCTTTTAATCTACATCTGAATGCAACTTTCTTTTTTGTCAACTGCCTTCAGAGGCGGTGGAAGTTTAAACACAAAATTGTTTGAATGGAGTTGAAATTGCTTATTTTGACTAGAGCGGGGTGGCCCTCATGTTGCCTTATTCACCCGTTGCTGACGGTGAGGCTCCAGTGTGGTTGTCACCGGTTGTTGGGTTAGATTCCGAAGTCACAGAGAGAGAGAAAAGACATCTGCTCTGTGTTGCTAAGCTTCCACTGACTGTGTGTGTGTGTGTGTGTGTGTGTGTGTGTGTGTGTGTGTGTGGAGCTCACACACTCAAAAACAACATGCATATGTTACACACATACACACCGCGAAGGTATGTGAGCACACGTGCCACTGCGCCACCGCGTTAAACCTCCCCACCTCGCAGCCTCGGCGCCGCGTGGCATTAAGCAGACAGTGATTGATCTACGGTATGATTGTTTATTTTGCCTTGCTGTCAGTGATGGATGAAGATTTGCGCGCGTTTGAAAAGTCTGTGTGAAATATGGAGGAGAGCGCAGGGAGGGGGGGGGGGGGGTTGTTTTCAAATCAACTTCCCCAAGGAGAAATAGCAGCGGGCCTATGGGACAACCTGTCATCATACCTTCACCTCATCTCAAATTTAATGCCACCCGTAGCGCGGTAGTAACTCAGCAATCACCATTTTAATAACTCTGACACGAAAACAATTTACACCACAAGGAAAATAACTGTTTACAATCCTATCAAGAGAAACCGGCTGATTGTGTGGACGCTGCATTTGTAGATCAATTCATTGCCTTTTTTTATTTTCTAGTCGCCAGATACGTATTCAGCGTTTGAGAAATGACGGTTATTCCGAGAGTGACCTCGCCTAATTTCCTACCATTGGTCCACCTTTCACACAACAGGCCACATGCTAATCAAAGTGGCCTCATCACACCATTGTCTTTGCTGGCATTGCTGCACCTTTTGAAGCCCGTGGCAACATACATTCATCTGCAAATGTGTGACACGTCTCTTTTTAAAAACCCTAATGCTATTGATATTCAGCGGGCTCTGGTGTCCTATGCCAGATGATTTGAATTCCTTCATCCTCACAGAGCAACGTATACAAAACTTCCTTCTGTCTACAGATGACAGCCTCTGAGCAGCAAGACATTTCTAACACCCTCTTCAGTTACCATCCCCCAAGAGGCCAAAAAAGAAACCAGGGTGAATGAATAGAAAGGGGAACTCGAGACACAATGCCTACCTGTCCTCCCACCCTCCTCTTCCTCCTACCAACTCCCCTGTGACACCCCTTCTTTTCCTCTTTTCTTTTCTGCTGGCAGAAACCGTCTGACTCCTCCGATTCCTTTCACACGGGCAGATGGCTCGATCGGGAGTTTCTCCAGCCCAGACTTAAAACAAAATCAAACCCCAAATCCTCCATCTTCCCTGTACTAATATCTTTTTTTTTTTTTTTTTTTTTTTTTTTTTTGGATTTTACTCATAACAGACGCCTTGTTTGTCTGCCAGTTTCTGTCAACCATGGAAACCAGGCTTCCCCCTTTTTCACATCTTGTTTCTCTTTTTCACAAACGTTCGCTTTCACGTGCCAAAACATCTCTCTGAATCCGAGCTCATTTGAAGACAAAAAGGAGATGGTTTGCTTCAGTCGGCTTGTCTCTTTTTAAGCAGCGACAACTTCAGCACATTGCACATCATTAGTGAGGGCGAGGTTCAGAGTGAGGTGAGTGAGCTTACAGCTGCGAGCTAAAGTTGTAACACATGCTGTTGAGTAGCTCCGAGTTTTTAGCGTTCAGAGCATCCCGGACTAATTAGGTTCTAGTGTGCAGGCTGTTTGCTGTTACGCTGACAAAATCTGACTTTGTAACAGTGGTTATTATGCTGTGACTGGATGGAAACTAAGGAAATAACAGTATAGCTTTTAGGACCTTATTCTTAAAGCTTTAAAGATTAGAAGCAGCGATTGAGGACATCACGGCCGTGGCGGCTTAACTTAAATTTGAGATCAAGCTGACTGCAAGATACTTGACGTGATGTCGGGGCCAGGGAATCCTGAATTCCCATTTCACCTTTCAGTTTTAAATTTGAACCATGTGACCATAACCCCTTGTGGGCAGAGGATTTGCTCCCCATCGGCAACTGAAAGGAACCTCTTTCTTTTCTCTGCCCGGGTCTTCCACAGCACTTTGTCATGTAAAGAGGCCCTTATCTGGCTCTGGTTGGGGGTAAAGAGGCTGGAGAGAAATGGCAAGCTGGATCCCTAAGGCCAACAGAGATCGACGCATGGTAAATAAGTGACTGTGATTGACGGGTCCTTTGAGCGGAGAGGCTCAGGCCCGCCCACTGATGTGCCTGCCGGGAGGTCAACTTTGACCCCTTCTGGCCACCTGCTTGCCCCCGACCCTTGACCTTTAGCTGGACTTATGTGTGGACCGCATGTGGCCTTCCATAAGAAATTAGGTGGTTTTGCACACAAGCTTTTATCTATTTTTTTTTTGGGTGTTTATTTGTATTTTCCCACATATACATTGACCATAATGTTGCATAATACATCCTTCAAATGAATGAGCTTTTCCATTTCCTCTCCTCTCAGTCCACTTGAAACACTTCTACTTGCCCGACGCCATGAAACCACTAGAAACTCTGATCCATGTTTCAGCAAATGATTTCTCATGTAGCCCGGGATACCCCGCCTCCTACCCACATTGTGTGCTGCAATTTCCGCCACGTCCTCTGGCTTTCTGCTCTGCTCCTTGAGCGTTACATTTGTTTTCGCTGCGTCTCGTAAATGGCCGGCCAACAATGACAATTTAATGGACGGAACGGGGGCTCGGAAGTGTAGCGATTTCACAAGGCCTGATTTAATTTCCCTCATTCTGGCTAAATTGGGCCACGGTGTCGGGGTAAATAAACAGAATGCATCTGGACTGCGATACAGAGAGCGAAGCCGCAAGAGGGTGTGTGAATGAGAGGTTATGCTGTAAAGGTTGCTTTCTCCATTCCCCCACGTGAACAGTTATAGATTTATCGTGGAGTGCTTGTGGACGAGCGTCGCCTTCTGAATGTTGCAGTAAATAAAATCACTTTAGGTGTGTGTGTGTGTGTGTGTGTGTGTGTGTGTGTGTGTGTGTGTGTGTGTGTGTGTGTGTGTGTGTGTGTGTGTGTGACTGCGTGCATGATTACATATTGCCACCTCTCACTGTTCATATTAGAGATTCATTGTAGTTTTTGCAGCTTGATTTAACTTTGTGGCCAATTCCTCAGAAAAAAAAGAATTGGTATAAAAGAAGGATTGCGGACGCCGCAAAGCAGCCATGTTGTTGAACCAAAGCCTTCCTTCATGTGTCCATGTTTACCTGCCTGCATGGTGACGTGTTTGCATATCCACAAGCTCTGAAGTGTGTCATGTCTGACTTATGTTCACTGTGACCCCTGTTGTTCTCAATTAATGCCAGCGCATGTGGGTTTGAGATTATACCGGTGGACTTGTCAGTCGGCGTGTGTACAGACTCACGGCCTCAACCTTCACGTGCCCATTTAAGATAAATGGCATGTACATACTGGGAAATTTAAGGCCGGGTTAGAAGCCCAATGTGTACCTCACACTCTTCAAAGTGTGAGCCGGATGAAACAAAAGAGCTTTACGACACTCGGACACACCCTCCCGCTCCTCTCTTCTCTTTTGATATTGAATTACCTCAATGACCAGGAGAGGCAACAAAGTAATAACAGGCCGTAACTATTGACCCACCCCAGAGCTCCCACATAGCTCTTTTCTGAGCAACTCTGCTGATGTCAGCTCCCCACCATGCAACGCAAGCCTCTGTGTGCACATGGAGTCTCATTTCCATAAGGAAAATAGTTCGCTAGACTCGGAGCCAGAGGGTAATTATTTGCTTTGTTAAATTGGGTAATTAACTTGTCACCCAAGTGATATTTGTGGCTTGTTCACAACAGTTTGATTCATTTCCCCCCACCCGTTAAGCAATGGGAGACTGCGAAATAATTGTGTTGTCTATGAAATAATAGTTGTGTTGCCTAATTATTGCTTTGTTGGAACGGTCTCATTTGTCTGGCAAGTTCCATGAAAAATTGCACAGCATTGCCATCAGAAATATTTCAACAGCAGTGTACCCATTCTTTCCGAGAAATCCTTGACATGTATTCTAAATGAGCTTAGTTTGTGGTATTCTCCTGGTTTTTGCTGCATGAGGTTTGAAGATGGTTCATAGATATTTTTCTGTTTGTTGCAGTTGAAAAGGATGACGTGTAGGAGGTACCGTGCCCTGGCTTCTGCTTTTTGACTGAAACGGTTTATTTCATTCATATGTAAGCCACATTGGATGGCATATAATTAGTAACCCACGATTGTACGTACACACACACACACACACACACACACACACACACACACACACACACACACACACACTAGGAGAAGGGATGGATATGCACATCTTGGGCATGACTGTGTGTGTATGTGTACATAACAGTACACAGTCTGCCAGTAATGATCCAGACAAGCACTTGTATAGTGTGAGCTTTTAAGTCCTTCAGAGACAGTCTTGTGTACCTGTGTGTGTGTGTGTGTGTGTGTGTGTGTGTGTGTGTGTGTACATTGTAGAAAGGGCGCTGTGTTGTGACGTGCTTGTTAGTGAGATTGTCAGCCAGAGAGAGACTTGACCTTACATGGTTTGTACAAGGTACTTTGTTGTTGCTGTCATCAGCCCCAGTCACACGAGTGGAAAATGGGTCTCTTTGCTTTGCTCAGCAGTCCAGGAGTGCTGAGCAAAGCAGTCCTGGACTCTAATGTTGCATTACATTAATTGCATCACTGGTGTTGGATGTCAGGTTAAAAGACGACATCACTGTCCAAACATTTTCCAGAAAAGTTTCAAGTTAACGTACCAAATTTTGTTTTCCATTTTAATTTCAAACACTCTGGTTGATGCATACCACTGTGACGTTGCATCAGCACTGAAAAGGCGGTATTTGCACATTCCTGTCAGATAGAAAGTCATACACAGCTGTCAGTCAAACAAAGCTTTTTATCCAGTTGTAGAAAAACAGGTATTATTCTGGAGTGGTGGGTAGAGCCCGAGAGCCTAAACTTTTAGGACTCGATGTTCCTTTCCAAGGTATCTGCAGGCCTGGATTTTGCATCGTGTTTTGAAATGGGATTTAGGAACGCCAGCCAATATTTTGTCATGTTCTCATCTCGGCTCAGTTTGGTTTGTTTATAGTCTGGTTCCTCACACCATTTACCACTGCAAGCAGCTGCATGAAGAGACAGTCAGACAGACAGACAGTCAGACAGTCAAACAGACAGACAGGCAGGGCATGTGTGCACAGTAGCATACACAAAGTCAGACTTACCCTCAAGTGACTTAGTCACAAGTGTGCACACACATCAGGGCCAACAGAGGGCATCTCAGGACATGCATAGCGACCGATGCGCACACACACACACACACACACACACACACACACACACACACACACACACACACACACACACAGAGTGCGCACTGCCCCACCTCCAGCCTGGCTAGTTGTTGCCCGCGTGCCCCCACCAGCTGACTGCCAACAGGCGGGTTAATATTGCCACCAGCTGCAGAGGGGATGATGCCAACCAATGCCAACCGGCACCAGGCCCAGAGTGGTCACACAGGAGCCACTGTGTGCTTCTCCCTTCTTTTCTCTTCTTATTTTCCTGACAATTTTTATTTTCCCATTTGCACCGCTTTTTTTTCTGTTCTGCTTCTATTCAAAGTGAAATTTTAATATAAAATGACTGTGTGTGTGTGTGTGTGTGTGTGTGTATACATATACATATATATAGAGCAGTGTGAAAGCATGGATCCAGGCCATTCGCGGGTGGTCATCCATCTCAATGAACAACACTGGACAGTGCATTGGCTGCATGCATGTGTGAGAGAAAGGGGTAGCGCATAGGACGCAGTAATGGAGTGGTGCATTATGGGTGCTTGGTCAGTCGCTTCTTACATCTTTCGTTAGAAACACACACCCAACATTTCATCAACACATGATGTCTGTGTCGGACTTAACGGATAAGAACATAGCACTGAGATTAGGCCAACGCCCATGACACAGAACAAAAAAGGCAAAAACACACAGATGGCATTATTTATTCCCTTTTTTAGTTTTATTACTAGACACATTTTCTGGGGTTGGAGGATCATATCATTTAGTATTTTGTTTCCCATTTTAATTCACCAATTCAAAATGTTGATTGATAAGCCTAAGGCCCTTGGACCTACTGGCAAAACCACAAAAACTTTGGCACCAATAAAGAATTGCTGAAAAAAAAAGAAACAATATTCGTCTGACAAAAGTGAACAAGGAACAAAAGCGCATTTTGACTTTTAAGGATTATTATTTGCATTTCCATGCAAAGACTGTGGATTTTAGGCTACTTTTGTAAACTATAACAATACAGGTATAATGTTCGATGGTAGATCAGACCAGGTAAAATTGTGCATATGTGTAAGAGAGGCGGGGTGGGGGTGGGGGGGTGTGTGTGTGGGGGGGTAGGATGAAGAAAGCGCTTCAAAAACTTGGCGACTACTAGAACAAGACATACAAACGCACACAGACAGGTGCTTATCAATTGAAGACAGTTGCCCCCCCCCTCACCCCTTCCCCCTCACCCCTGCCCCCCCCCCCCTCACCCCTCCCCCCTCACCCCTCCCCCCCGCATCAACAGACGATGCCGTTCAGTGTATCTAAAAATGATTGTACTGAGACTAAACTTCTTTTGATTGGAAGCGATGGAGGGGAGGGCTCGAGAGATGAGATAGGGAGGTGCAGAGGCCATCTGTTTTTCTTTTCAGCAAAGTCACAAGCAGGATTCAAATACTCAGTGACAACATTTCAGGCATCTCCATGTAGGGGCGGGAGACGCTTCTGAAGGGCCTTCTTCTTTTCACAAATGTACTCATTTGCGTTTCGTTTAGCTCTTCACTCGTGTGGGCAAGCGGCGGACGTTTTTTTTCCACACGCTCAATATCTTTTTATGTCCTGGTTGTGGAAAGGGGAATTAATGAGTCTTTCTAGTAAAGCAGCTTGCCTGCGCTCGAGCAAAGTTCTGCAAGGGTAAATGAGTTTAAAGCCTCGGGCTAGGAGCTGTTGTTGTTGTTGTTTTATAAGTGTGCCTGTGTGCACGAGTGTGATGGTGCTTGTGTGCTTCTTCCTGTCTGATTGTTTACAGCCTCACCTAACTCGAGTCCAGATGTAATCCTACAGTCTTCCTGATGAGTCCGACTACCCAAGGCTAACAGGGCGACTTTCTTGAAGTCCCCCTCAGGCGTTGCTCTCGTACCAGCTTGCTCCCATACAAATGGCATCCTCCACTAGTAGCAGACAGATGCTGTATAAGCTGACCAGAGGCCGGTGGTTCTCTGTATATTCTGATAAGCCTGCTAGCCTGCAGGCTGTTCCTGTCAGACGAGGCACGGGGCTAATGAGGTTACTGTGCTTCCTGTTTCTGCCTTCCTGTCCCCTCCTTGTGTTTGTGGGAGTGGGAGGGCTTCGGTCTTGGCACGATATGTCTACACGCTGTAACGTTACTCACATGTGCTTAGAAACGTATTGTGTGTGTGTGTGTGTGTGTGTGTGTGGATGTATGCATAGACACGCCACACTTCTGCAAGTATTTAGCATGTTATGTCATGTCCTGTAGTATCTTCAGATCCAGTCATGTGATGAGACAGCGACACACTTCAGTGGTCTACACATTTTCTTGTGTTTGGAGAAATGTTAAAGTGATGCCAAAAAAGGCCTAAAATATCACTGCTGTCATGAAATAATCAGAGGGAGTGTTTTTTACTTGAATCAAAAGGTGACATGCCCCTCAGCCTGCTTCTTATTTAAATGAGTTTGAAGACTATAATAATGATCAAAGTGTATTTTTAGATTGTGAAATCAGATAAATCTTTTTGTAAATGTCCTTACATCTAGTCTTTCTTAGAAGTCCTGCATCAGAAATGTGACCTTGCTTTTATAAGAAAATATTTCTCAAAGAATGGTCCATTATCACTGCCATAGCCCGAGGCAATTTACAGGACAGGCTTTTCCTTCTGGCTGTATATGATCTAAAGAAATAAACTATCGCCACTGATGTTAGAAGTCGTACCTCATATTTCTCGGCGCAGCACAGCTGCTGTGTGGAGCAGAGGAGGTTCGACATGCAGCTCCGTTAAGAGGGATCAGCAGCAGAGGTCTTCCGAGGCTCCCGAGGGAATAGCAGGGAGGCGCAGCAGCCATCGCTACTGCTACCATGATGAATGACAGCACGTTGTGGAGCGCCGTCGATCAGAACTGTCCACGTGACCGCAGATAGTGTGTGTGTGTGTGTGTGTGTGTGTGTGTGTGTGTGTGCGTGCGTGTGTGTGTGCGCGGGCCCGCAGTGCAGGGGGGATTGAGTCAAACCTCTGGTCTGAGGCAAATAGCCAAAGTGAAAGTGATATTGTGACAGAGTTGTAGGGTAAGTGTGTTGAATGAGGATGTTACTACTGAATGGGAGCCGTTTGTTATACCACGCAATCTGAAAAAGAGCACACACGCATGCACATGGCTTGCTTTATATTATATTATATACTATACTACATTTTGTTTACATGCATTTCCAGCACAAGACCTGTATTTTAGTCCTATTGTGAGACCAGATGTAGCTTAGTCCCAGTCAGCACTTTAAAACTGCCAAATGTTACTTAAGAATATGAAGAATTTTCCTCAACTGAGCCCTAAAAACCATGGCAACGCGACTGTGAAACTGACAGAGACACGGCTGCAAAGCTGATATCACGCCGTTACTTTAACATTTCACTTTATGAGAGACACTTTAAATTCCCACAACAACACTTCCACCATCCTTTCTTGGCTTCCGTGGCTCCGAATGAACAGGAAAAGCGTTGCTTTGAGCCCCGGCTCTTTACATTAATGCTCCTCTGGAGCTGTGAGTCATGCATGCAAGAAACTCCTTCCACCTCCTGTTGGATAATCTGTCAATACTGCTGTAACCGTGGGCGCTCCAGGAACGTTTTACAGATTGAAAGTTAGGTTTTCATTTTTTTCCCTACACATTTTTCTGGGTTTCACTTCCTTCTTGTGCTTGTTAATTAATACAAATTAATACCGTCTGTTTGTTTTTTAAGACATCTCTCAAAGTTAATATGACATTTTGGCTGACATTTGGTGAACAGATGGCCCATATAATCTATTGATTACGTTTTGGTGATGTTTGCAGTCAAACAATTGCCTTTTTAGACACAAGTGGTATTCATGTGGCAGTAGGAAGGTCAGACAGCTGCTTCATTCTTTTGTCTAAAATCAAACCTTAAAGACGAACAATATAAAACAAATACATGAAAAACAGCTTTACAAGTTGGAGGATGTATCAGTAGCCGCGTTTCCATTAGATTTTGCAATTTTTTATCTATCTATCTCTATCTCTATCTTTATCTCTATATCCGGGAAGACGTCGACGGAAGAAAAAGCTGCTCATGTGACTTAAATATTTGCTACGTCAGGATTTATTCAGCAAAGTCGTTCCCATGTCCCGTTCAGAACATCAACTCCTTTTCGACAAATGTAAAAAAAAAAAAAAAACACCTTAAGCGAGCGCAAAAACTTTTTTACCGTCATTGTGGAAGTTTTATCGAATTCTGCCGTTTCTGTACAGATTTTCTCATGCGATGCTTTAAAATGCACATACAAATAGAGACGCGGACTATGTTGGTGAATGTTTGCATTCGGTAACGTTTGTGTGTTTTAGGGTTAAGGGTCAGAACCGGGGTCAGTTGGTCACGTAGCCAGTGTGGGTGGGCAACCCAGTGAATTTCAACCCCTTTATTATGCTGCCAGTTGGGCCTCTTGTGCACACACACACACACATACACACACATACACACACACACACACACACACACACACACACACACACACACACACGCACGCAAGAATCTGTATGCATGCATGCATACAGATTCTTCAGAGTACTGTGACATTTACTCTGTCACATCTGTATTTAAAATCTCTCTCTCTCTCTCTCTTCCCCCCACGTCCCCCCCGCCTGTGTGCTCTACTTTTTACCAGCCTGAAAGCGTTTTATGCTCGACAGGGCTGAATGGCGCTGGCAGTCTGTCACTTATGCATGCTCAGATAGATTCAGGCTGTGTGTGCGTGCATGAGTGTGCAGACAGTTGATATGATTGACAGTGGAGGTGCGGGAGGTTTGTGTGTCTGTGTGTCTGACACTGAGCTCAGCAGGAGAGTCCATCATGGCCAGGCTGCAGACTGAAGGCACTGAGGGAGGAACCTTTATCTGCTACATATGTAGGTGCAGGGAGAAACGGTCTGAGGGAGAAAGTGGTCACACACCCAATCTCTCCCATGTAGACAATTTGAAAATGGCTCTTTTGAGACCGAGTATCTGTCCGGATCAAGTTGATATGAGGAAGTTGTGCATGTCTGCTTATAGAAAAACTGTGGTTTAAGTTACGATTGCGGCCCTTGTAGCATTCCTCTCATCACCTCTCCTCTCCTGCAGATGGAAGTGTTCTGGATCCCTCTACTGTAGCTGTTGGGGCTATCCCAGCATGGCTAGTTTAAAGGGAAGGCCCTGTGGCCACACACACACACACACACACACACACACACACACACACACACACACACACACACACACACACACACACATTCCAATGCAGTGAGCTTGTGGCGTAATGAGGCGATTATATAGGGCCTCTCGTCCCCGGCAACCCCACAACCTTGTTCCATTCGCCTATTCTCTAAACTCCGAGCTGAGCATCCGGTCTACTTGAAGCCATTAGGGACATGGGGACCAGGATGTAGTTAGGATTGGAATGTAAGTTCTGTGAGCAAACACGTGCTTCTTAGTTGAGGAAGTTGGCCTGGTTTTAGCCAATGCCTCAGTTGTTTGCAACTTGTGCTGACGTTAGAACTGCTTGTCACATTTTGTTAGTGCCAGGGTGCTTTTTGGGGAAACGGTAGCCATCATTTCCATCAAAAGCTGGCAGTGGGCTAAAAAACTACCTGGACTGACAAGTTTCCACATTTTCGGTTTATTAACGGATCACTTCTCCTCATAAATGCTGCTTAGATGGTTTTCTTTGCAGTTTCGTCTCTCACTTACTAGAGCCCTGTATTATTGTGGAGGCATAATTTGGATTTCTTGCCGCGTCGTCTCGGCGTTCTCAAAAACATCCCGTTAATTAAGTCTCGCTGTCATCTGCACCACCCGTGAACCCTGAGCTGTGATGTAGTTGCAGCCAGTCATCTGGGGCCCATGTGTTGGTGAAAGAGGAAGAAAGCTCAAGATGTGGCGAACGGAAGAAAGAGGGTAGTGGTGGGGTTTGAAGACTGTCCCGACTACTGGATACAACAAGCCAAGCTTTGTTTAAATAACATTTCTCCCCCATTCGATTCATCCATCCATCCATCCATCTCTCCGTCCCGCCTCCTGAAGGGAAATGTGTGTTAGAATAACACATTTTGGGCCTGTTTTGTAGAGCAGATCGCAGCTGGCGCTTGGCCCACATTCCTCTGCCTTGACATCCGCACAGTCTACAGCAGCACAGCGCTATTTTTAGAACAGCTAGTGCGCGCGCACACACACACACACACACACACACACACACACACACACACACACACACACACACACATACACACACACACACACAAGCGTGTGAATGTTTACATGCGTTAGCTTGAAGGTGGTATATCTTTTTTTTTTTTTCTTTCTTACAAAAGAAAGTGTGACTTTGTTTCTATAGTGGTATAGTGTTCGCAGCATTATGACTGAACCTGATTTTATCACCTTGTTTAAAATCTCTGGTTTCCATCTCTTCTGTACAGTAAGCGAGATGTTAGTGTGGCTTTCGGTCCCACTGATGCAGACGGAGCCAGAACACGACGCAGGGCCTCTGTGATGCTCTCAAAGGCACAACGGGTGTTTTTTCAGTGAATAATAGTGTAATGGGAAGTTTCCCCCACGTTTTAAAATATTTTACAAACTGCTGGTGAAGCACTGCTGAATCTTTGCCACAGTAATAAAGTCTGGTCGTAAAAAAAACATACTTTTGTATCACAGACAAAGACAATGCAGTAATACTCTCGTATGGGAGTTAAACGATGCCTCAAAGTCAATTTGTATTTCAGTCCAAACACTATTAGAATAGTCAGATCTGATTGTGATGGTGATTTTATCGTTTCAAAGTTTAAAATGGACACACTGTATCCAACACTCTTTATCATCATCATCCCTCCCTCCCTCCCTCCCTCCTACCTCCCTCCCTTACCACTTCCCGTTTTGTCAGAATCCACTATTACGCAGCCAATGCAATCCACTTGTTTCCCCATCAATTGTCAGTTATTGGATTGGTCTGCTGTGGGGAGAGGATTGTTGAGTAAGCCTGGGGTTATGAAGTGGAACCAGCTCCTCTTTTCATCCAGTTAAAAAGAACGGATACAGATGCAGTGATGGATTGATCCTGCTCAGACTCTTGACTTTATATCGTTGGCATGCCACTGCAAGCTTTTTAACATTTTCTCTATTGTTTTCTTCGAAGAGAAATCTGTTTATTCACTTGCGTCGGTCGTTTTTTTGTTGTGGTGTTGGCAAAACTTGTAAGACTAGCGGAGATGCTCTCAGGGTATTTATTCACTGGGTCCTTTTTAGCTCAAAATCTGAACTTGCATGTTTTCAATATGAACTTGGTAAAAGTAATAAACACAAACTAAGTGTGAGAATACATATTTTGAAGAATAAGAGCCAGAATAATGTCAGGAAGAGAATTCAAATGTCACAAGAATAAAAAAAAATTGCTTCTCAGGTGTGTGCGTTCACTGGCATTTTCTCCCCTTCGGTTCCATCTTTTTGGAGACGTTTTACGGGGTAAAATGTTCAAATAAGCCCAGCGGGAGAAGTATTACGTTGGTATACTTCCAAGCCCTGTCTGATTAATCACAGCATGTGAGTGTGACAGAGAAAGAGAGAGAGGCATACTTTTCAAGCACAGTATCCCTATGGATGCATGAAAGGTATCCGTCTGTGTCTTTGTGTGGGTTTTTTTCTTTTTGCAGGTCGGTGGGATTACCTGTGTAGTCCATAGGAGTTGGGGGGTTGGGTTGGCGGGTGACAGTAGGCACACAGCGTTCCTGGTGCATCACTGGGTTACACACACACACACACACACACACACACACACACACACACACACACACACACACACACACACACACACACACTCATGTGCACAGAAAAGGTCCCTGCGCTCATTAGTGGGATTCCACCAGCCTGATGGGAGCTGGACGGGGTGTAGATGTGTGTGTGTCAGTGCCAGGTAGCGCTCGGCTGGCATTGCGCTGTGTAAGAGCTGTCTCTAAAGAGCTCTGGCAATACCTCAGAAATACACACACACACACACACACACACACACACACACACACACACACACACACACACACACACACACTGCAGTGTATGACTGAGAATGGGAGATGCAACACGATTTGGACTTATTGCTTATTTGAGTAGATGTTTCCCCTCCTCTGTCATGCTACACTTAGCCCTCTGGCAGGCGGCGTGAATGTCTTCGGAGGGATTCTGCATGCTCTTCCTGTCTATCACTTTTTTTCTCTCTTTTTTTCCCCCTCACACCTTGAAAGCACACAGACAGGAACTTGCTTTTGTGACCAGTGAAAGCAAGAGCAACACCTTGACCTGAAACAGATGGCAAACCACCTCTGAGGTCAGACAAATAGTTAACACACAGTTGAGCAAAGGTGGCGAAAACCCGTTTAACAGATGATCTGAAGTAATGATTAGCGAGGATTCGGGGCACAGCAGCTGTATTAGAGCAGAGCTTTAACATTTGTTCTTTTCCCCTCAGCTGATGAAAAGTCAGTCAGCATTTTTCCCTCTTTTTTTACAGACCTTGTTGCTATGTGTACACAGCGCAGGATATATCTGTGGCACGCTGCCAACAATTGTAAGGAAACCAGGGAGAAAGTGAGAGAAAAAGAAATGCAGATGAACTTTTAAGGTCAATATTTTTTTGGGGAAGATTCTTTTTTTTCTTCTTCTCAGTACAGCTGTGTGTTATGTTTGTGTGTGTCAGGTATAGATATGGATATAATCGAAGCAATGTATCTATGTTGTGTTTGTAACCCTGCAATATTGTGTGTGTGTGTGTGTGTGTGTGTGTACGTGTGTGTGTGTGTGTGTGTGTACGTGTACATTTGGCCCTGTGACACACCACGAGGGAAAGAGTGCCAGTGAGCTGTCTCAGTAATTGGTGCTTACCTGGCAGGTTTCTGCACACATGCTTGTGCTTGTGCACGTGCACACAGAATGGATTAGATGACATTAACTGCAGGAGAAAATGGCATAAATGGAATACTTGCACTACCTTTCTCGTGTGTGTGTGTGTGTGTGTGTGTACATATGTGACAGTGTAATGAGGGACTGCACGCTACGCACAAAACACACCCTATCAACCTCTGTCAGAGACTGCAGGCCAACGGTGCACTGAATGGTCTGCTCGCTCACTCGAGTGTGTGTATGTGCACACGCACACGAGCGAGCGTCAGCTTGTGTTCTGTATGCAGGGAGACGTGGCTGTCACCGATCAGCTCCATCATGTGCAGACACCCAGCTTTTAATCTTGCCCCCCCCCCTTTTAGCTCTGCTAAAGGCCTCATCCCCAAACAAAATCAAAACAAAAACTCTACTAAAGCTTATTTTTATCTGCTGAAGACCGAGAGAAAGAGAGGGAGACAAACACAAAAGCATGATAAACAAAATAAATCCTCAGCCTTGTCAATATTGTCATAAAATATTTAGACTCGTGAAATGAATCAAGTGAGTGAATGAGGTCGTATCATTTTTCGTTGTAATTACAGAAAGTTTTCATGGAGATAGTCAACAACATTCACCCACTTCTGTGAAGATGTTCTTCATTTGCAACCCTGACCCACCTGTGGCTTTTAAGCAATCTGGCTTTCTGTTCAATTAGACACTAAATACTGTACAGACGTTGCATGAAGTAAATCTGAATTCATACCCAGCACATGGTGAGCTGACTTCGTCTATTTATTTATTTTTTATAAAACATGTATTTTTACGGCTCACACGTGTCATCTTGGTGTGTGTGTGTGTGTGTGTGTGTGTGTGTGTGTGTGTGTGTGTGTGTGTGTGTGTGTGTGTGTGTGTGTGTGTGTGTGTGTGTGTGTGTTTTCTATATTTCAGAGTTCAGGCGCATTTGCACACACACTGCTATAATAAGCTGTGCGTTGTCTGCACTGATCAGAAGGCATAATTAATCATAAATCATAACAACTCTGGTATCTTGTGTGTGTGTGTGTGTCACGAGATTGCAGCACTGAAAGAAAGACAGACATTCATGAGCACTATCGTCTTTCAGTAGACCTGTGGGAGGATGCATGATATTGGGATTAGCTTCATTTTCTCCTTTTCACACACTCAGACAGAAATAGACTGACACACAGACTCGGTTATGTCAACAGTGCCACAGTCAGCTGAAGTTTGTTTTTTTGTCTTTTTTTCTGAGAGCGCATTCGTTCCTAATGGAACGCTGTAACTGTTATCCTGTTTTTACGGCAGCCATAAAACATCTTGGACTAATTGAGTGTGAGCTGGAGAGGTTTGGTACACCCTGCGCTGATGTCACCGTGATGTCCGCCAGCCAACTCTAATGATCTGAGTCAACGGGATGATCAGAATGCGCTCTCCCCCCCCCTCCCACACGTTACTGCTCTCTTACGATACATTTGACTCGCGCAGAAGGAAATGTGCTCGCTGGGATGAGCCGACAGATTCAGAAATGTGTTGCGTTTAATTCAAATAATTAGCATACATTAGCCTTTTGCACAGAGACGGAGCGTTTTCTTTTCTCAAACCTTACAGCTGAAATCCACTCGCCCCATGGCTTGACTAGAGAAAAGCTATTTCCATTTTCCATTATTTATTAATACCTCTTTGTTGTTGCTCATGTCCTAATCTCATTTCCTTTAGTCATTAGCGTTGTTCGACATCAAACACAGCTGCTAGAGCAATGCGTGTCGAGCAGAGGGGGAGAGAAGTGTGGTTATTGCTGTTGGACACTCACTAAACTCACTAAAGACCCTTTTAACAATGCGTGTTGCAGTGGAATATTTTTCTATTCAGCTTTTAAAATTCTCAATACGAGCAATATCGTGTTTTGAATAAAACAAGGCTTTAATGTCCTATAAATGTAGCTGTCATGCGTTTGTTGCTCAGATTGAAACTGACTGGTAAAAAAATAAATAGCCATGTCTTGGGAAAGGATGTGTGTGTGGTTGTGTGGTGTGTGTGTGTGTGTGTGTGTGTGTGTGTGTGTGTGTGTGTGTGTGTGTGTGTGACTTCTGGTGACCTCTTTGACAATAACATCTTCTGTCTCAGTCTCGCTGGGAGAGATTAGCAACACATGAACTCGCAGTCCCATGATGCTTTTTTCATTTGCTTCCTACCTATTCATTACCATAACACTCCTCTATCATGGCATTGTGGGGAGATGCAGTCCTTCGCGCATTGTTATGCAAATGCTTTGCCCTGTGTCTAGCTGCAAGCTATTGCTAGGTTATGCTAATGTTGTGTCACGCTAATGTCGCGATATAGCAAGAAATGGAAGGGAATGATGCAACCGGAACAAAGTGAGAAGGAAGATTCCCCTTCGTACAAAAACTTGTTCTTGTGTTTCTGTCATAATGTCCTTGCGTGGATATGGACAGTCCAAAATTAGCTTGTTACATTTAGTTTTGTCACTAAAACTGCCAGTTTGATAAAAAAAAAAAACAACAACAACAACAAACATACTATTTCAGAACGTATCAGACATTTCCCACAAGTGCAGAAACACAGTTTTTTTTAATTTTGTTTTAATTGGTCAAAGAAAAAACTATTGTTTCAGTCAGTGACGATACTTTGTACTGACCCATTCTCTTTCTCTGGATGTTTCCACAGGATGACAGTGATGGGATCCCGTGGTCAGAGGAGCGGGTTATGCGAAAGGTGCTTTACCTCTCCCTAAAGGAGTTTAGGAGTGCACAGAAACGGCAGCTGGATGGTGATGGAACCCCAAACTCCAATGGTAAGTTCATATCCATGTCTTCAATGCAAGGGAACCACACCACTGTGTATCGCATCATTCCACTGGTGGTTTTGTACTGTGGGATTGACCCTGATATAGATATGAGACGTTGTAGCTGTTTCCTTTACTACACTATGACACTGGTAAATTGGTAATTTAGTGTATTCAATGCCACATGGCGTACAACAGGAAAAAAACAAACCGACCAGATTTGTTTAAACCACAGGAATACAATAACTGCAACAAAAGTTATAGTGTTAAATTCTGCCATATCCTACAAGTTAAGCCAGATGTTTGAACATCCAGTACCATTGCATGCCAGTCTAAGAACAAGTTTAATTCACCACTTTGTTCTGAAAGTGGATATGGGTATGAAAAAGTATCTATTTGTCACCCATCCTGTACTTTGTAGTCTTTATTTGGCCGAGATAAATTTAAATAGACTAAAATGTCTCTCTTTTGCGGTGAACTGTAAACAGCACTGCAACATCCAAGGGATATCTTGAAATGTAGCAATTTGAAATGCTCAAAACTTTCGCTTTGTTTTGATGAAATGAAAACAAAGAAACGGCTGCCCTGGCATTTTGTGGTGTAAATGTCAGAGTTGCCAATTTTGTCTGGCTTTGTCAGGCAGTCTCGCTCTTCGTTCCTTTAATTGAAGGCAACAGTTTTATTAGTCTGTCTGTAAGTGGAGACTAAGCGTGTTTACTTTGACGACAGAAACTAATTTTACTTACCATGGAGAGAATCCAAGGAGAACACACGATCAAGGACTCCCTTTTTCCTTTTGTTGTGGGTCAGTGGGCAGCGAGCTGCAGTCTTTCACTGTGCTGTCTCCGTGTGGCATCCTCAAAGGAACCCTTGAACTGAAAGTATTTCCCACAAGTTTTTTAAATATTGTTTACTCATCAGACAGAGGGAGTCGGATGAGCGGTGTCCTCCACAGTGCCACACACACACACACACACACACACACACACACACACAAAAGAAAAACCTGCGTGGAAGGGTTGTTAATCTTTTCCAGCTTGGACGTTTACTCATTAAAACATGGCCGAATTGATACACTGACATGAATTAATACTTGAAGTCGCTTAGTTACACAGAAATTTAATTCCAGGTGGACGCCGGCTACAGTAACAGTTAAGGGATATATGGCTGTTGGGCCGTGTAAACCTGAAACATAGCAAGAAGAATGAGAGCACGGGGGGATGAACAGCCTGTTTTGAACCAAGCTGCCACCATGTCTTTGTTTGACACTGGTGCTCCGACACAAAAAAGCCCTCTGCCAGCCAACAGCGGAGATTTTGAACTTCACACGTGCCTCAGAAGCTATTCTCAGCTGACATTAACACAACCCAGACACCGGAAGAAAGGAAACGGGGGAAAAAAGAGCCTCTGAAAGTTCACACCCAGCCAAAGAAGCCAGCCAGCCATCCAGCTATGCAGAAAGGGAGACAGACAGACAGGCAGGAGGGAAGTCTCTTTTGAAATGTAGCTTATCTTTTATACCTAGTGTTGTTGTTTTTTCCCCCTCTATTTTTTTGTCTTTATTATAAATTTTTTCACACCTTCATTTCTTCTCTCTCCGTCTGTGCTGAGTGCCCCCCCCCCTCCTCCCTCCCTCTTCCCCCCTCCCCTCCCTGTAGCTAGTGTATCTCTGTGTGTCTGTCTGGCATCTCATAGCTGCCACTCCAGAGCTCCTCGGGGCCTTTTAAGCCGCCGCGGGTAGCTGACCTTATCGCCTGAATAAAAATGACTCATTAGAAAGCGTCGGCGGCCCGTCGTGCCGGGGGTAACGACAGCAGCCCGCGCTGACACAAAAGGGAGCCCGGCTGAATAGACGGGGCCTGCTGTTTTAGAGCACCGTGGGTTAGCGAGGCTTTGGAGGTTGTACGAGCGGCACAGTTTCCCCCGGCTCACATAGACGTTGCGGTGAAACTGTCAGCCATTTTGGAAGATCACACTCAGCGTGCGTTACATCCTAAATGGGCAGCTCCTGCTGTTTTAGAGGACTGTGGGTTGGAGAGTCTGGGCTCATGTTGAGGCCAGACATGTGCCACAGTTTTCTCTCTCATATGGGTATTATTATGAAACTATCGGCCATTTTGGAGCCAGACCGTGCATGTACATGATCCTTAAATATGTCATGGATAGAGTTTGAGAAGATGATAAGAGATAACTGTTGTATGTAAATAATTAGTCAGTTAATGGATTACTTGATTGGCAGAACATTTTAATAATTGGATAATTGCATAAGCAAAAATTTCAAACTTTTTCAGCTCATGAAATTGGAGGATTTATTGCTTTTCTCTGTTTGATATTGTTATAAATTTGATGTTTGGGACTGTTGGTTCCGCACATTAAGCTATTTTAAGGCATCGCCGTGGGCTCTGGGAAAGTATGAGTGGCAGTGTAAAGTGTTTTCTTGAACAGCATTTGTTTTTTTACTATTTTATAGAAGAATAAATTAAAGCAGGGATGCCACAAACAATAATATTTATTAGCAACTATTCTTTTTTCAATGAGTTAATCGTTTGGTCAACAGACTGTCAGAAAAATGGGTATTTACTTTACTATCATAGTAGACAAAGAATACCAGAAAATATCCAGAGAATTGTTGGCATTCTTTATAAAAAAACACATTGATTGTCGAAATAGTAACATCAATTGTGTCTAATAGATTAATCTGCTCATCGTTTCTGCCCTGATTACAAGAATAATGAAATAAATGATTGATGTCTATACACAGGATCTGGGCCAAATCAGGGCAAGGTCCTCTCTGCTTCAGTATATTACGAGATAAGCGTCCACCATTTTGGAAAATAGGTGTCATCTGACCAAAGGAGGTTACAGCAACACTTCCTTAAAGCAGCATTTGTCTCATTTGTCTCTCCATCTTTACCCCACCCACATACCTGCATCCATCCCCAGCCTCTCACTTTCTCCTCCTCCTCTCTCCGTTACTGTCTGGCAGCAGTGGCGATCTGTTTTAAAGGGGGTGTGGCAGTCTGTCAGTCAGCTGTGTGTGTGTGTGTGTGTGTGTGTGTGTGTGCGTCACTCTGTCTCCCCACCCACCCAGCCTTCTCCCTGCCCATAGCCAGCAATCATGCCATCTCCCCAGCCACTTTGCGTCTCGTTGTTGGCAGCCGTCCATCTCTGTGTCCATCACACTTCCTGCTTCTCCCGCTCGCTGCCTGCATTATTTAACAAATGACATTATGCCCTTCTGCGTACCGGCTTCCGTTTGTTCACCCACTCGCCCTTCTCCCACTCCATCACAGCCACATTCTTCCTCTCCTTTTTTTTTATCCCTGTCTCCCTCCCTCCATCCATCTGTCCTTTCCGGTTGTCTCTCCCCCGATGCGGGGTTTCATTACACATCAATAGGAGTCTGGTTACTGCCTTCTCCGCAAGCTCCCGTCTCCTCTCTCCCTCCCGCTGCTCAATCTCCTCCATGTATCTCCACACCCCCACTCTCCCTAGCGATAGCCTCTTTCTCCCTCCGGTTGCCTCCATCCGTCTCTGTCTTGCTTTTTCTCACCATCTCCCTCTTCTCCGCTTTGTCCTTCCTGTCCTCTGCTCCGTCTGTCTTAACTGCCTACAGTATCTGTCATCCAAACCCTCCTTCCCCGTTTCCATTCTTCCTCCATCGCCACCCTTCCTTCCTGTTTCCCACCCTTCCTCTTCTGTTTTCCCGAATCACTAAAGCGGCGTCTTCTTCCTGTACCGCCTCACCTCGCCATCTCTTCCCGCTGGACTGGTCCGTACCTCTTTTCTCCCCTGCTATCTTTCCTCCCTCTCCATTTCTCTGAGTGCTGTTGATGGAGGAGCTGGCTGCTGGCCAAAACCCAGAAGGGGCTGAAGAGAGAGGGCTCCCTGTTTGCCCATTTCTCTGACTGTCCCCTCTCTGTCTCTTCCTGTCGGTCTGCCCATCTCAGGACTTGCCGGTCCTACCCTTTTTTCTTTCATGCATGTCGTCCCCCTTCCTTCAGCACTCGCTCTGCTGTCACTCTGCTGTCTGTCTGTATTTCCCATGCCGCCAGCCCCTTGCATGGCCAGAGTGGCAGCTGAAGCACTGTGTGGGCCCACTGTTCACTCTCTAATACCAGCAGAGAAGTATGGAAGGTTGGATAAAAGGAGATGAATAGGAAAATCTCAGTAGCCGAACGAAGGAGAGTTTAGGTATAGAATAAAGAGATTCAAAGAGATTGCATCTATTCTGTCCTTGTGTGCTCTTTTTATACAACAGCTCAGGCCATTACAGAACCCCATCTTTCTCTTTGATGCTTTAGATTAACGGCCCTGAACTGCACAAAGCAGAAGCCATGTTTCTGAACTGCACATTGTTTTATGCTTTTGTTCTGGTTTGTGGTAAGTGTCATGCCGCGTTGTTAGGTCCAATTTCGGAGGGAAGAGCAATTTATTTGGAGCTATTTGGAATCCTCCTGCCAGGCAGTCAGTTTTACTATCTGCCTCTAATCTGACAAGCTTCGGGAATGAATACTATGGGGAGTTTCCCGAAAATAAAACTTCCCATTGTTTCTTTTTATATCATCCGACAATTTTAATTGTATACAGGCCCAGCGAGTTACATGAACAAAGGGCATGAAATAAAATGTTAGCGCTCTTGTTTACAAGAGGGAAATAAATATTAAGGGCTAGTATAACATTAAAATTCTTACTGCAAACTGTACAGAATTGTTCATTTATGAGATGGAAGTTAAAAGACAGACTACTACCATCTCTCTGCAAAGCTAGAAACGAGACATAATTGTATCATAACTATCAGCAGTATATTAACAACTCGTATATGGTTCCTTGTACTCCAGGTTTGGCATTGGACTCATTTTCACATTAAGCCTGTGTTTGCAAGTGTAATCTAGAACCTATAAGGGCACTATCTGCTCCATTATGATTGTCTTTGCTGTACCATGACTACTCTGCTATAGCTCCACTTATTACTGCAGCTCACACTAATGGGCTCCTCTCAGCCCTGTGATATGCTATGTTACCCTGTGTACCTCTGCTCACTCCCCCCTGCTCTCTCTCGAGACTTTGAGGTGAACATAGTGAGGCGATTGGCTTAGTTAAGCATGCATAAATCTGATTAGAATCCCCCCACCCCCATAAGAGCAGCTATTGGAATTGCATATAGCATTGCCCTCCGCCGCCCCATCCCATCCCCAGCCTTTAACCACTTCCACAGCCAGGAGCTTGGGTTAAGGCACCAGCCTTTGGCTCCTTGCCTGTCTGCCACACTGGCCCATCCCCATCTCCATCCCCAGCCCTCTGCCTTCCCAAGATTCCCAGCTCTGGCCCTCAGGTGGGCATTCATGTGCAACCAGCATATGTCAAACAACTCTTTGGAGGAATGGGGAGGATAGATGGAGAGCGTGGGCTGAGAAGAGGGGGCGGTGGAACGGGCCTCTGCCTGTTTGTTTGTGCTCTGTGGGGACATCATGCGTCAGTCATTTTCTGAGCACAATTAAAGTTAATGAGCGATTTCGTTTTTTTTGCTCTGGTGCAAGATTCCCTGGCAAAGCGCACTGTCCCAAAGTCGTGATAAGACTCTTCGCACCATCTCCTTTCGGCAGTGCCTCCACTAATTATCATTTTCAATGTCCTAATTTCTCTCAATCTTTGGAATTTATCCTATTTTTCATATCTTTCCCCAAATGGAGATTAATTAAATTCCCTATTGCCATATGAAGGTTTTTCATTTGGAGAAATCTAAATTTTGCCCGAAAGGAAAAACGTCCACGTTCTCTAAGTGAACCTCTTGATTGATTTAAAGGCGAGCGGATGTAGCCTTTCATGCTAACCATGACATTGTAAAGCAGTGATTCACTGGCCTATAGACTTAGTGGCTCTACAACCATAAAGCATTTCCAGTAGTGCAATGGCCTTACTCATCATGCCGGCGCCTGTTAACTTTCTGACCGCAGCGATGCATGTCTGATGACTGTATCTCAGGCTTTCAGGTATCTACCTGCCCTGTGTGTGTGTGTGTGTGTGTGTGTGTGTGTGTGTGTGTGTGTGTGTGGTGAGAGAAACTAACCGCCAGTGTGTCTATGCAATAATGAGAAAGTGTGCGCTCATTCAGCCCAAAGCACATTCATGAATCTTAGTTAAATAATACGTTTTTAAATCTCGTTTTACCTGCTCTACAATTGCTCATCTTCATGCTGTCTCCTACACTGTCATTTGATCTTACTACCCCCCACAACCCCTCCATCTTTCTCACATAACACAATGCCTGGGCTTGTTCGACAGCATCCTCCTCGCTAACGGGATATCATTCAAGTTGCCACTTATCCTAACCCGCACTACACTGCCATTATTATCTTAATTTATTTGCCTTGTGACACCCACCATTAGGAGTTTTTGGTGCAGGGTGATTGACACTTCCCTCCAAAGCGTCAGTCAAATGGAATTTCACTGGGCGTGCTGGGAAGGCAACAGACTAAAAATCCCTCAGCCAAAGTGACATGCCAGAAGAAAGGTGAATGAAAAGGTTTCTGACAGCAGCGTTCTTGGTTGAATGAGGCGTTAATATTCACTGAGTCATCATTTATTTTAGCAAATATAAATGTTATTTAATTGCCCAACATGATATACCGGAGTACAGTCAGGCATGAATAATGTCAAAACGGGTCACAACGGGTAAAATCTGAATCAGAAACTGTTTATTGCCAAGTGCGTTACACATAAAAGTAATTTGGCTCGGTGAATGTTGCATAACAATAAACACAGTGCAATAGAATAAGACATAATTTAAAAATGAAAATTAACTATAAAATATGGTAAACAAAGAAGAGTATGTTAAAACAAGTGCAAGGGTGTGTAACTGTAAGAAATTGTCCTGGCCATGCAAGTGTCTAGTCAGCGGGGGTCCCAGGCTTCGTTTGAGCCCAACTGCAGATGGAAAGAAAGAATGTGATGAATTACTGTCGGTGTCAAATGTTTGATTGCTGTCTTGCTCGCTCTCTGATATTTATCTTCGGCTTTCAGCTCTGCAAAGTGATATTTCAGCCCTCTGTCTCCAGTTGGTTTTAGTCTCCTTAGCAGCTCCCGCATTCTGATCTTTTTTTTAAGATAAGTCTGAGGGAAGTTCAAAGCTGAAAAGCTTTGAACTTCCCCAGTTGTTTCCCAGATAAGTTTGCTCTTTTATGCACCGTTGTTGAATCAGACGGGGCTGAATGACACGTTCCAAGAATCGCAAGAACTGCCCATGAGGAAATCAAGCCTTGTGTTATCTATTTAATTTGGTTGTCTCCCTTAATTACTATTGACTTCCTCTCCTCTGTTTGACCTAATTTGAATTCTCTGTGCCTGTTGTTGCTTTTGATTTCAGAATCTGTCTGGGGGCTTATTTTGTTTGTCTGAGTTGCTTGCTAAATATTTAATTAGGGCTCTGCCAATTGGGCTCACTAAGAACGTCAAGTCCAGCAATATCTGTTCACTTCTCTCACTGCCTCAGGCCCGTTTCTTTTTTTTATTCATTGTCAAAGGGCAGACATCACGTACGTCAGCAGAGAAAAGCAGTTGCACTTGACGAGGGAAATGTGGACAGAAACCTGAATAAGTAACTCTCCTCACTCCTAAACTAGCCCCCATGATGCTGCAGTAGTTTTGGCAATACATGATGTGAAGGCCTGAGTATGTGAGTCTGTCTTTCAGTCACGATCGCTGGATGGATGATGTGTCGCTGTTTTTCCATTGACTGCCGATGCTTTCTGCTCAGGAGCTCCGTGTAATTGTTCAGTCTGGATCGCTCTGTATTTATCCCCTTCTCTCTTTCTGCCTTTCTTCTCTTTCCAATGTTCTGTACACCGTCGGCTAAAGCAGAACTACCATAATCGTATCAAAAGAGAAGTATCTACTCTGCCTTTAGCCCTCGCTACTGCATCAAATCAAAAACAAAAGCAGAAGGCTTTATTAACACTGTCAGATGAAAACAATGTTTGTTCCCCAGAGACTCGAGTTATATATTATTTTAATGCAATATAAAGCCCCTGGATCATAAAATGTCCACAAAGGACCATGCATGATCAGAAAAACATATTTACTTTTAACCCTTTTGGCGCTTCCCTCCTCAGGTTCACTAGCCAATGGGCAGCTGAACGGCTCGGGGTCAAAGGGCAGCCACAAAGAAGATGGGTCCCTGCGCTCTCAGGGCCACGGGAGCCGCGAGTACGGTGAGGACGGTCCTGCAAAGAAAAGGTGAGACAGTGTGTGTGGGTGTTTTTTTTTTTTTTTTTTTTTTTATGTGTGTGTAAAGTTCCTAATCCTGTCGAGTCATCGGGTCGTTCAGGAGCTTCACGGAGCCCCGAATCTGTTATTGGTGTCGAATTGTGAGTCCGTCTTGAGTTCATATCAGATGCTGCTGATACCGTGAGCGTGACTGTGCGAGGAGTGCGATGAGAAACTTTGCACCCGCGTTCCAAATTGCAGCTTAGTTGTGATGGATGCCCCGTGCCCTGATGGTGAAGAAGCCGCCGCGCGATACCGGCTGCTTTCAAGTTCTCTGCACTGTTTTACACACGCACTTCATCTTCCTCCATTGTTGTTCTCCTTCGCTTTCTTTGTCTCTGTGTAACTCCTTCCTTTCTGTCTCACCGTGCTGCACGTATTCTCTCTCTCTCTCTCTCTCTCTCTCTCTCTCTTCTTCTTCTTCTCTCTCTCTCTCTCTCTCTCTCTCTCTCTCTCTCTCTCTCTCTCTCTCTCTCTCTCTCTCTCTCTCTCTCTCCAGCAAAATCCATTCAAAATGTTTCAGTGCTACTTTGTTCATCGCAATGAATTATATATTTAGTGTATGCACTCTCCTTCCTCCTTCCTCCTCCTCTCTCCCTTCTTCCTCACTCATAAGTGTGTGTGCAGTAACATTTTTGGAGAAGAGCAAGTTGGCCATTAGTTCTTTAATAGAAGATGACATTCAACAGAGAAGTGTAAACAGTGCCGCCATTTAAAGAGCTGCGAGGTCTTTTAATGAGCACATGCCTTCATCTTTTAATGCCATTTCAGTCATTTATAATTAGCCACTTAAAGGAATGTTGCCGTGCGTTACCAAATGAATCATTTAAAAATGTAACTTGTTAAAGAATACAATAAGCTGTTAATTTCCGACCGGCATGATTTCTTTTTTTTTTTTTTTTAAAGAAGGCATTCATATCACAAGTAGATTATTGAAAAGGATTTTGTCTGCGGAAAGATAATAGTAATTTTCAGATAGATTGGTACAAACACTGCTCCGTCTTTAGAGAAATGTTCTTGGAAAATGGAATAAAGGCTGTTTGGAAAATGTGATGCTTCTGTAATGCATTAGGTATGAAGCTGATTTTAAAGTCACAAGCTGGAAAATATCATTTTCAAATATATAATATAAATCATGCTTTATAGAGTGTACAGCAGATTAAAATGGCTGGTGTTGGCCACAAAGCTGATGTTTTCCCTGCCTCAACAGCACATGCACTCACATACAATGAGTGTAGTACAAAATGCACAGTTCCATTCGTGCTTATATTTTCAGCAGCCACAGACCTTTTTCTTATATTTATTAATCTAAAGCAGCCGGCTAGTGTGTGTGTGTGTGTGTGAGCGTGTGTGTGTGTGTGTGTGTGTGAGCGTGTGTGCATGCCTGTGTGCTTGTATGTGTTGTTTTGTTCTGCCGCTAGTCTCTCTCTCTCTCTCACACACACAGCGACAGGGCATCAAAGCATCAGTGTAAAGCTAGGGGCGGAGTCTGGGGGCCGGACAGCAGCAGATGTCCCTCTGTAATGAGCAGCCCATACAGGCTCCATTCACTGCGTGTCAAGCACCTGCCTAAGTCCTGCTCGCTGTCATTCGATACTGTAACCTCCAAATCGGAGCGCGTTCATTACAAGCTTTCATCTACCTGGCTTTGAAACAGAAGAGTGTGCCTCTGGAACAGCTGATAAGAAAATCAAGTTTTTCAGAGGGGGCGGCTCCAGAGACGTAGAAGTTAGAGATCTTGTAGACTTTGGAATGTACGGAAATCTGTAAACCCTTGACTATGAAATAAAGATCAACGTGTAAAAAGAAAGACCGAAAATCATTTTACTGCAAGTCATAGAAAACATCATGTTGGAGTCAGACCGGATGAATGAGGTTGGATCGTAAACTTGGAGAATAATCGAAGTGAGGATGACCTGACTGACAACAACAGAAAGTGTTGAATAGGAACCAGTTCACCCTGCGGCTCATATTAAAGCGAAGCATTAACACGGCACTCTCCACCAACTGAGGAGGAATAAAAGCACCGAAGGAATAACAAATAACAAGGACACTCTCATACTTGTGTTCTGTCTTCCTCTGATGGCCTGTAGTGCTCCGAGTTCAGTTAGAGGCCAACTTGCTCCATGTTTTTTATTAGTTCACTCCACGCACACACACAAACACGCATACACACAGCAGGACTGGATGAAGAAAGGCTTTCTATCCGATGCTAATGAAACACAAGCCTAGCCAGTACTTGGCAATGCCTCGTGCCCGCTTAAAAAGCGTATTTTGTGCGTGTGTGTGTGTGTGTGTGCGCTTTGTGTGTGAAGGATGACTCCAGTGCCCCGGCATGGCTGCCCCACACTGCTCCTGAACGGGACCAACTGAGATGATGCCAGGAGCTTTTACACCTGGCACTGGCCAAAACAGAAGGGAGGAATGGCGGCGGCGTTTTTGCCGGTTCCAATTTTGAGCCGAAGAAAAAAAGTTTCCCACTGTGGAGAGAGAGAGAGGAAGAAGGGATAGACAGAGAGGGAGAGACTGGGAGGAGCAGCGGAGAGAGGAAGGGAGGCAGAGACAGAAGGACAGGTGCGAGTGATTTTTGGCAGGAAGCGGCCCCCTTTAGAAGTCTTTGAGATCAACTCTATGTTTGCCTTCCCATGCTCCTGAGATTGGTGGTGAGACTGGCAGCACATCCCCTCCAACATGCCAGCTCATTGTACCCCTCTCCTACCAGCATGACCATATTCACCAAATGGGGTTCCCCAGCCAAAAGTGGGGCGTACGCACACACAAACCTACATTCACAACCCCACATAGTCTCGTCTACACTGCCATGGTTTACTGACCTACTTATCTTCCTGCACCTCTCTTCCTCTCCCACATTTGGTTTAGGTTTGAGTACTTACCGATCGCTGAGGTGTTAAAACAAGTCCCAGAGCAGGCGTTTAAACGGTATTTATCATGAAGTTGTTGTCTTGGCTGGCAGACTGTGGCAGGTAGCCTCATCCCTCGCATGTGTGATTCAACATGCTTTGCGGTTGAATACTTCTTTGGTACCACTGAAGGATGTCTTTTAGTTCAGTCATAAAACATGCTGCTGTCACAGAAGCGTCCTCTCCAATAAGCTGTCATCATTTCGGCACTTTGTCAGCGTCTTGTAAATAATGTAAAGTCATTAAGGGAATGAGTAAATCACGCACTGGTATTCATTGGTATTTTTATTGGGTATTGCTGATCTCACTGGTACATTCTTTCTTTTTCATGATCGGGGACATTTTTTGTGGCTTGGTTGTATCTGCTTTGGAGACAGATCGCTCTTCTGGTTTTTAGTTTGTGTTAAACATGATTGATCTGGTAGTCAGTTTGTGGTCCCTAAATGTGGCACGAAACTCCAGCACTTAATCTGATCTGTTTTGTTTTTTTTACACGTTATGTTTGCATCTTATCTCAGCTCATCGGACTGATGCTTACAACGCTTTCCATGGCGTTGCCCCCGGCAACTTGGCTGTTAGTTCAACTGAACTGTGCGTGAGTTCAAAGAACCGAAGACTAACTTATTAAGCACTGCAAAAGTGTGGGTGGAGCGTGTGGATCACAGGTTGAGTGGCCCTCTTAAAGAGCCTTCTTAACTTAATTTCTGCATTTCTCTCGCTCTCTTTCTCCGTCCCTCTCGTCTGTGGCTCTTTTTTTCTCTCTCCGTCTTCACTGAACCCCACTTTTGGCTCTCTTTGAATCTGCTCTCTCTGTTGTCTCAGCCAAGACACACACTCTCACACTCAGCTGCTGCCGCTTGTTTTGTTTCGACTTAATGAATGCCAAGTGTGTACACTACACACAGACACACACACACACACACACACACACACACTTGTCTTGTCTAGCGTAACCAATGACTCTTGTCAGTAATGCATAATCACCATTTCCATTTATAAGGGATTACATGCATGTGCGCGCAGGTCTGCACGCACACTGCGAATGTGTGTTAATAGAGGGCCATAATGTGTCTATTGATTTACTTTAGATGTGAGGGAACCTATATTCAGTGCACCAGCGAGCTGCACTGCTCACACCTTTATGTTGTATTCATACACAGTGGAGTCGTCCCAGGCACAAACAGGCAGACATCCATTGATCCCATTAGAAAGCTGAACAGTTAGCCCTTTTAGCTTTCATCCAGTCGATGGCAACTTTGATTTTGCGGTCATGTGGTGACTTTGTGTGTCTTAAAAGAGCGATATTTTTGGAACACCACTAAATACCGTGTCTGTGTCACTGTGAGTACAGTTTAAACTCTTGAGCAGTTGTCTCTCTTTGTTTTTTTGGTCTCTCCCCCTTTGTCTGTCAGTGACTCAGCATGTCAGTCTCCAAAATCTCCTCTAAACTCTCATCTCATTGTCGCTGTGTCGCTGCAGCTTTATGAAAGCCTTCCGCTCCGCTGAAGTGGCATGGTGAAGGAGTATTAGCCATCCACCACAGTGCATGATGTCAGTCAGCACGCAGACTCGCTCTCATAATCACTGTCAAATACAAGCGCTAGCATTGTGATTGTAGCACAGATTAACCACGTTTCAACTTGTTTGCATGGTGCCTCTTGACGACAAAATCTAAATGGGTGAGAGGATTTACTGTACACTGTTATTTTTTTTATCTGGAGCAATTTGGGCTGCCCTTTTATTGTATTTTTAATGGTGTGTATTTTTGTTTTAGCTGCAAAAATATCTATTGTAAGTTAAGTTTTTAAGATTACTTTATATTGAAAAATATGACTCAAAACTGCATCAATATATTATAATACGTTTTATAATAAATTTCTCATTTTGAGACCCCTCTTAATAAGAAGTCATGTGTTCCAGTAAAAGCCAGAAAGTATTTATTCGAAAGGGTGTGTGTGTGTGTGTGTGTGTGTGTGTGTGTGTGTGTGTGCTGCTTAGATCCCCAGGTTTGTGTGTACATGTGTACTTAATGCTTTTTCAAATCTGTATGCTTAGTTCTAAGCATAGCTGCAACACAGGATACCAAGATGGAAATAACAGCAAAATCTGCATTACAAATATGGCAAAAAAAAAAAAAAAGAAATCATGTTTCCTTTTCAGTTTATGCACCTTTACATATTTTATTCGAGCCTCACTGTATTCCACTTGTCCCAGATCCTTTGTCTGAGCCACAGTCTGCTATGTCTCTAGCCCCAAGGCCTCAAGTCCACTCAAGGTCTCTGAAGGTCTACATACGGGACTCTGGCTTAATTAGACTGATTGCTAAGCACATACAGAATCCTCTGATGTTTATTGACTTAATCTGGCTGTGGTCAGCCACTCCCAGGGGTGATTGAGGTGGTCTGCAAGGTCAGAGGTCATATGGTTTGAGTTCTGCATGTGTTGTGAAGGAGTGGGGGGAGGGGGGCAAATAGCCCTGAGCAGTGGAGCTTGACTGCTAACAAAGCCTATATTTAACTGCAGTGTTTTATCTTTTTTCCTCTCTGGCCATGAAGTAAAAGGAAGCAGTGCAGGAAGGACAGTTTCATTCTGTATTTTCTGTCATGTAATTCCCCACAAATTAAAAAACTCTGGCTATATGTTGGCAAAGCTCTATTGGTGTCTTTAAGTTATTTTAGTGGCATTTAGCTTAAGCACAGTGCCACTTTTGTACATTAGCATGTTTAAGGTGACAAAGGGGACATTGGCGACTTCCACCTGACCTAATATAGCATTTATATATTCACAGAGATACAGCTTAGCGTGATCTATTGTCAAGATGTCTTTTCTCTCCACATCTGCCTATCTGAGCCATCTCCCCTCTCCTCGTTTCATTCAATAAAAAAAAAAAAAGGTGGCGAGCGAAAAAGCCAAGGTTGTATTTAAATATGCACACAGGCCCGGCTATATCTTTTATCTCAAATGAATATTGGCCTCATTGGTCCTTCTTGAAGCATATAGCTGTCACGGCTGAACTGGGACAAAGAGACTCGCACGCACACCATCACATCTCTGAATAACAACCTCACATTTATCTTGATGTCAACACAAAGCAGTTGAGCGTTGAAACCATATGCTGACAAAATATACAGAAATACTGTAGGATATACATTACTTTCATGGTTATTGAGGCCTGTTCAAGTAGACTACTGTCTGTACAATATAGTGAGCAATAACTGGATGTCTGTGTGCACATCTGTCCTCTCGGTGGCCCTGTCTCATTGACTTATGGTGGTGTTTATTTGTGTTTGGTGTGCACATGCTCACTGTATATGTGACTGGGGTCAATACAGGGGCTGTTTGCACATGTGAAGGTCACGAGGTTATGGGGCCAGTTCACTGCAGTGTCATCCCTCTCCTAAATAGATGGAGACAGAAAAACAATAAACAAATTGAGCAAGGCGAGTGTTCAGTTACAACTGTTTAGTTTCCCAACACGACTCCTAAAATGGATGATGTGTGGTCAGCGTAGTCTTTTTTTTTTTTTTTTTTTTTTTTTACGAAGAAGGTTTTGCAAGCTCTTGAATTCATCACGATGCACTTTTAACCCTGGCAGTCGCTCCCTGGAGGCCGAGAAGCGACTTCTTTTTCACCATTTGATGAACTAGAATAGAGCTCTTAGATCTGCAACGTGCCAACCTAAAAGGTGTACAGTGGATTAACAGGTCTCTGCAGTACGAGAAGAGTTTGGTGTCTCTGCTGAAACACCGCAGCCTTGGGACTGCTTTGTGTCTTTCATACAGATGCTTAAATGCTCACGTTCACACATCCACATGGTGTCAATTACAGTGTCATCGTTGCGAATACACACACTTTCTTTTCACTCTTTCATCTGCTGATGGATTTGATCGGAACAGACTGTCCGACAAAACACACACACACACACACACACACACACACACAGATAGAGACATTGATTAAAGGCATAAACACATTTTGTGAAGCTTAAGCCCTGCATATAAACATTCATACACATTTAACTCTTATGTACATAAACATGTACGTTCATGTTGTTCTGATTTGGAGAAAATTAACTCAAAGGCACACACAAGCACACACATAAGCACACACTCACAGAGCCAGCTGCAGTGAGGTCGTCTTTTATCAGGACCATGTGGGCCATCTGGAGCCAATTAATACAGCCCCTAAGGTACAGACTCTGGATCAGTGCTCTTCTCCTCACACAATAACCTTTACCATGGGAGGGAACAGAAAGTCTGACTCGAGCACAGCCTTATGCCAACATCTATCAAAGCGTGGGACACGCGGTGGACAAGCTTAAGACTCTGCTTGATTCAGATGTGCCATATTATTTCTGCAAAATGATCCACAGATTTTGAATGTCTGACCTAGCGTGAGCTACTGGGATGAATGTGAAACACATTCAAACTAGGCAATTATTCAAACATACTGTATAGTCTTTGTCTTTTTGTTTTTGTCAGTTTGCGGTCTCTTTTGGCAGTCTAACAGGTATCTGAAAATTAGATAGAGGCTAATTGTTTATCCGTTTTATTTTCTTTTTGTTTTTTTGGACCTGGCACACTTTCATACTTAATCAAAGCTTTTTACTTTTTTTGCCCTTTCTTGCTATTTGTCTTTCCTGATCTCTTTCTCTTAATAGTGATTTGTGTGGAGTTTTGGAATGGATTCAATTAGGATGTGCAATTATTTTCCAATTAATACCCCGGCTATGGCTTGTAAAGAACTTCACAGTATTAAGTTCAGCAGAGTGCTTTAAAAGTCAGAGGACACATTTGCACAAATCAACACGGGGACTACTAGCTCATGTTCCACTTGGCAGCTCTATCCGCATATCAGATTACAGTGGTGCAGCAAAGGTCTGAAACCAAACCACACGGCGACTGACACACATAACAGCCAGGGCTCCACTGTGGAGGACCAGGGCATCGTATACAAGGGACACGCTGTAGTATATGACCTTAGGAGCACAGACACACATGTCATTAAATGCCCTCTCACATCAAGGTGCTCAGTCATTCAGCGTGTCATGGTATCCACTAATTCTTTAAAGGATTTCATTTTGAAGCTGTCTTTGGTGGACATGGAAAAGTAAAAGTAGAATCTGGCTTTTGAATGCCCATATAATCAAAATAATTGGCTTCGCATTAGGTTGAAACCCGAGTGTCAGGCTTCACGTCTAACTTTAGAATCAGACACAGGATTCGTATTTGGTGTTGGCTACTTGTTTCAAGCTAGATTTCACCCAGTAACACGAGTGACTAATGTTTTCTTAAGCTCCAGCAATTAAAACGGAGTCATCTGTAACATGCTGTTGAGTTCAAACCACACATTGTACACATTGGACTCCATTCATCAATATTTAATATACGTAAAGATTTGAAAGATGCTGAGCCAGCAGCTTATTCAATAAATCAAACATACATGGGAGACTGCTTTTTCAACTATCAGTCCTGCCTAATTGGCATTTAAAGTATTTTGCATCTATTATAAGTGTTTAAATCACAAATGAGTTGATATGCTGTTTAATAAATCAGCTGTTGTCAGGTCTAAATACACACATGTGCTTAGTCATCTAGTTTCTTGCACTCTACACCCTGCCAATGTGCTTTGGCTGACACGAAACTGGTTTAAGAAGCCAGTTAGGGTTGGAAGTTTCTATTTGTGATACTGACATTTATTGATTTATTGACTGAGTGTGCAGGATAAGTTCTGTTTTTTCTGGCTCCCCTCCACTGGGAGAAGTCTGAGATCAGTTACTGATCAAGTGTGTGTGGACGCCGTCTTGCTCAGTGACACTTCAGCAGGGTGGATGCTTGCCAACATAGCATAAATAGAGATGACCTCAAGTGCCATCGAGGTAGTTCCCATGGAAACGGCCATCACCGGAAAGGTGTTGATAAGATGGAGACTGAAGAGGGGAGCTAGACGTCTTTGATTGACAGGGTCCGTGTGCATAAGTGTGATCTATGTCAACTGTTCACAACTGTGCTTCGGGAGCACACGGTGGTCTGGCTTCGGCTGAGTGAAATACATTAAAGAAGCTGTAGCTCATCTTTCTCTCTGCCCCTGTGTCCCTTCATCACCACCTCCTTCCCATTTTTCATTTGATGTGTTAGAGGGAAATCACAAATGGCCCTTTATCCTCTCCCTTTCTTCTTCCTTCTTTCCCGGGATTGCTGGCTGACAGGATTGTCAAAATTTTCTCACTGTCTCTCCCAGAGATAATCAATGCCCTAGCAGCTAGGGTGGCATGTGTAATATTAGACATTAGAGCAGCCCTTTGAAGGGTATGGCTGGGGGATAGCAGGACGGGATGGAGGGAGGAAGGCATGGATGAAAGGTGGATTAGAAAGGGATGAATGGGGACATCCTGCTGTAATCTCTTTGCTTTTCTTCCGCTTTTGGATCTCTGTTTTCTCTTTTCCCTCCCCGCGTCTCTCCAGACCTCCTCTCATTCTCCTTCAATCGAGGGAATCAGTCTAATTTTACTCGCGTAAGCTTCGCTCACCTACCGCGGCACTACACCTATGAGTATACTATAGCTCAACACGCTTGGGAACATATTGGACCCTGGCTGACACACTCACTCCCACACCAGCAGCCCTCCTCTGGGCAGACAGAGGGCTAAGTCAGAGGCTCATGTTACCACTGAGCCCAAAGCAAAGTCATGTCATTGCAAATTGTTCCCAGGCTGATTTCTCATTATTTACATGGTCCTTGGGACACTTGTGTGTGTGTGTGTGTGTGTGTGTGTGTGTGTGTGTGTGTGTGTGTGTGTGTGTGTGTGTGTGTGTGTGTGTGTGTCTCTTTCTCATGCATGCGTGACTGTCTCCTCAGCATTGACATATCGGCGAAACTTTGGTTGACGATCCGTAATTTCAAAGGAATCTGGACACATTTGTTAAATATGTGTTACTATAATTGTTTTCATACTCTAATTTCCTGACGCCCTTACTGGTGATAAAAACAGTAATTCTGTTTTTCCACCTGGGCACAGTTTACAAGGAAGAGAGTAATCCGTCATGTTTATAGTAATTACTTGTTACTGAAGTTGCAGTTTTCATAATGTAAGGTGATGGGGTTTTATTTATCCATTCCTCCGCCTGTGGATTCACTGCCAGACCCTTCATTATCACTCCATCGGTGAAGCAGATCTGTTTTTATTACCTTTTTATAAGCTCCATCTTTGCTGTTAGCGTGCCAAAAGAGAAAGAAGATGACAACTGATAATGCATAGAGAAATGTACATGAAGAGAATTTAGTCCAATTACTAGAGATTACCTCTAACCAGAAATGTATTCTCAGTGATTGTCAGGCTGGCCCCCAGCATATCTCCCATGTTAGTTAATGGGTAACAGATAACAGAGGATCGTCTAAGGGAAACCTGAGGCCCGTCTAAAGAGACTCTGGTTGACTGTCTAGACAGGATGTAGTAAGCACAATGCTTTATTAGCTCATCTGTCTCTGTCCCCATTCTTTTGCACAGTTGCTCGGGCTTTATTTCTGTTGTCAAACTGTCTGTTTTTTTTCTTTTTTTAAATTTGTGTCAGTCTCACTCTTTTTTTTTTTTCTTTTTTGTTGCACCTAAATAGGATCCTATTTATCTAAGGCCGGAGCAATAAAACTATCCAGGGTTTAGCTTACCTAAGAGGCTTTTATGGAGAGCTCCATCTCCGCTTACTATTTAGAAAGTGTTCCTACCACAGCTGAGCTTAGTCTACATTGCTCCCCCATTTGCACTATTAAATTGCAGACCATTAAATTCACAGGATGGTGAGACGGGTTTCGAGTGGCTGCACATTTGAACCGTGCATGAGCATACCGACGGTTAAGCAGCCGCGCACACATACGGGTGTTCCCACATGACCCCAGTAAAGTCTATGTGAAAGTGTTGTTGTGCATTAAGACCTTCTTATTAATATGAAATGACTTGATATATTGGTGCTGTCGAGTGAGTTTTGTGTGTGTAACAAATCGCTGTTCCTTTAAGACCCATTAAAGTCTAAAAGCACGCATGTATTCATACAGTAGATGAACACTGACGCTGAAAGCTTTTCCGTCTTAAGTCAAATTTTGAGCATGTTGGAAGAACAAGAAGAGGGATCTCTGAAAGGAGGTGGAAAAGAGGAAATTCCCTGCATTTGGTTGTTTAAGTTGTTTCAACTATTCAACTCATTGCAACTTTCAGATATTTTGTGTGTGTGTGTGTGTGTGTGTGTGTGTGTGTGTGTGTGTGTGTGTGTGTGTGGCTGTTTATACAAGTGCACAGTGTCTAAATGGACATGGTGGCATGTTTGTGGTTAAAGTTGCTTAACTCTGGTTGCATTATCTCTGTGTGCATTGTCTGTCCTTTCTTACCTCTATATCACCCCTCTCTGTACTCCCGTTTCCCCAGTGGTCACAACAGAAGTAGAGTTTTATTATGGTCTGCGTGATGATAAGGTCAATTCGTAAGGACAGACTTGAAGTTGGGTAGGCAGAGGTATAAGTATCTTTTGTGTCTTTGCATGTGTGCCCATGTGGAAGTGTTATCATTTGTTTGTGTACATGTTGAGGCCGAACAGTCGCGCAACAACAAATGCCGAGGAGGAGGAGGAGGAGGAGGAGGAGAGGGCTTTACCTCACACCGTTCTCATCCTTTTGTCTCTCTCGCTGTTTGTCACACCCTTCTTCTGTAACGACGTTTTCATATTGGGTGCGATCGATTCGTACCGTGCCCGCGTACGATTGCTCCCTCTCTCCACTCCCCCGCCTCTCAGCCCTCACATAAATAATGTTGCTCCCGCACTAGAGTACACCTGCGTCATCATCAATGTGACATTTGTTTATGTTGTCTCCGCGGTGTGGAAAAGCGCCACCCAATCGCAAGATACTAAGCCCACGCAAACTATAGTTTATAATCTGCACGAGAACAAACCTCTAGCCTGCCCTCCTGTTTATTACTCATGGACGTGCAGTCCAGAGGATGAGATCGCTGTGCGCTGCTTGGGGTCAAGTGTACTCTGATCCGGGCCGGGTTCCCTGAAGCAAAAGCCTCCTATCTGGCCTTGAATGGGTTTTATGTTCATTGGTCCATTCACTGCATTTGTCTGTTTCATTTACTACCTATTCCTTTTATTGGTTAGTTTTTGTTTTTATTTCTCTCTTCCAAGTCTTTTGGTTGTATCGTAATACTTATTACCTTTGTGTGCCACCGCCCTTGCCCTATCCCTTTTTTTTTTCTCCACATTTTGCGAGTAAATCAGGGCTTTGTGTGAAGTGACACCTTATTGTGTGGTGTTGCCTATTGAATTGTGATGTTCTTTGTTCTGTAATACTAGGGGGGAAACATCCTTTATGCACCTAGCTTTTAAGTGTATGTCGAAATAAGGCAGCGCTATAATACCTTCTAGTCAGGAAAAATGAGTGATTCAACTTTTCACTGCCACATTTATTTGGAGACTAAAAGTGTATTTTTGTTTGTGTGCTGAGAGAAAACTCCTTGAACGATTAGTGTGGTGGATGGTTTGAAGGCTCAAAGCCAATTAGATTTGTGTCAACGCGGATCACTTTTGTGTTCTATTGCATTCCAACTTATAAAATGCCACGCTGATCGCAGTCGCAGGCTTTTGTTTACGGATTGTTTGATTTGTAAACAAACTGGGCGTGTGCAAACAGCTGTTTGTTCAGTTTTCTCACACCTCACATCAAATGCAGCGCTTTGGCATTGTGCGTGCAATCATCCCTCAATTTCTCACATATTGAGCGTACACCCATATCACGGCGGGAAATTGACACGTTTTGACACCACACTGTTCTCTGATTGAAGTGTAATCGGAGCTCTGCACCAAATGCATTGTGGGTGTTCTCCAGACATGATCCTATCTTCCCTTACTTTAATCGGGTCCACGGCAAATTGACAAATAATACCAGGATATCACATTGCTTCTATCATAGCTCTCTGTCCTTCTCACACACACAGCAGCACTAATCGATTGAGGGCACTTGCTGGTTCATGTGGCCCCTGGTAGTCTAGGAGTGTGTGTGTGTGTGTGTGTGTGTGTGTGTGAGAGAGAGAGACAGACAGTTTTACCTGTCTTGTGGGGACATATTCCCATAGTCGGGACCCGCATTCCGTTTGAAGACAAAATGTACATCCCCATAACCTAAATCATGACATTTTAGGGTGACGATTTGGCTAAAGGTTAAGATAACGTTAGGTTTGGGTTACGGGTAAGGCCGGTAGTGGTTAGGGTTAGGCATGTGCCTAAATGTTAAGTGTGTGAGAGTTGGTGTCCACACCTAGATGTGTGTGTCGTCAGGGTCGGGGTGTGACAGGTAAGGTCCGTCGCGTTCTCTGACACCCACTTCTTTAATATTCTCCTCCTTCCCTTGCCTCCACTGAGGCACACTGGAATAAAGAGACAAGCAGAGAGAAAAATGAGAGCGACATCTCAAAGGCTTTGTGCGCCACAGAGGATAATAAGTGCAACTTGAAGAAAGAGGAAAAAGTAGAAAATATAATGGTGGAAAGGTGAGAAGGAAGTAAAAAGAAAGGGAGACAGACGGATACAGAGAGATGAAGGAACGTGTTGTCTGGCAACTCAATTATCTTTCACTCAGTGCTTTCAACAGTAACTACATGTGTATGTTTTGTGTAATTTACTCAGGTAAACACACTCATTTACATGCAAAACCATCCAAACACTCACTGAATGACCGTGTGAGCTGGGTGAGTGTGTGGGTATCCGCACATCCGTGATGGGCTCACACCCACTCCTCTCTGAACTAATGTGCAAATGCTCACACACAAAGGTGATCAATTCTTCACTCCAGGGTAATTGTTTCAGCAATCCACTCCACAGTGAGGCAATAGCCATCAGGCCACAGTGATGAAAACGATGAGTGTGTGTGTGTTCGTGCATGTAAAAAAGCAAAAGTGTGACTCTAATCGGCTGCGTACTACTTTGTATTCCGCTGAGATGGATAGGGATGAATGATATCACCACTACTTACCAGGTGTATAATACTGTTACTACACTGTGCTGATGTAGTGGTATCCGCGTGTGTGTCTTCATGATTTTCCCCAATGTATGATTGTATTTGATTGTTTGAAATCAATGTGCTTTATCTTGCATAAGTCCTGTGGTGCATACTATTATGTGAACATGAAATCTGATAAAAAAAAATGTATTAACTTTCCTACTATCTTAATCAGTCGTGGCAGTTCTCTTTGTCGTGGTGGCTCACCGCTGTGGAGTAGACACTGTTGTGTTTGGCTGTAATCAAATAATACATATCAGTTACTTAATCTCTTTCCTTTCTCTCTTTTTTTTTTTTTTTTTTCCTCTCAGACCTCGGCTCCAGGCCCAGAGGAAGTTTGCCCAGTCGCAGCCCAACTCGCCCAGCACTACGCCCGTCAAGGTGGCCGACCCGGGCAGCCTGATCACCGCGCTGGCCACCGTGCCCTCAACATCCCTGTCATCGCTCTCCTCTTCATCCCTTTCCTTGTCCATGCAGGACCTGTCCAGACGCAAGCCCAAGACGGAGGACTTTCTCACCTTCCTTTGCCTCAGAGGTGAGACGCAGCAGAACGGAGCAGATTGGAGACATAATTGCATGCAGACCCACAACCAGCGGTCGGCACACTGGGATGTTTGTTGAGGAAGGAAGCCGCAGATACGTCTTGCTTTTAATATTACAGGTTTTAATGCGCGCCCAGGACACGGGTTTCTGCTAGAAAGCCAAACTACAAATTGGTTCTGAGGCTGGACAACAGTTTGCTACTGTTTGGCTGTCGTTGGGTAGGCCTGCACTATGTAAGCCTCTCGTTGCAAGCTTAGGAACACACCCAGCATTTCCAAGACCTGTCAAACAGTATATGCAGTCCAGTGCTGAGAAGGATTGTCTCATGCCAAGGTCTAAAGAGAAACTCCAACTTTGGTTAAACACATTCTAAAGACATAAAGACGCATACACGAGCAATTCAAGAGCCCACATAGAAAGTTCAGTTGAGTCAGGTTTTGATCACCCTCCACTTACTCATACACACACACACACATAACCGCACACACATACTGCAAATAGCTATGTACTTGCCCAGGGCTAAGATTATCCTGCATTTCATCAGTTTACACATACCCCCCTCCTCCCTCTCAACAACTATCTGTCTCTTTAACACCCTGCCTATCACCCTCTACCACAGCAGCTGTTAGTGCATATAGTACTCGCACAGTTGGAGGCCCCACACTACAAACACTACACAGGTTCAGCGACACTATGTAGCACCTTCGATGTCAAGTGAACTGTAAAAGCCACGGCACAGTAATTAGTAGCAGTATGAGAGTTTTTGTGTGTGTGTGTGTGCATTGATTATTGGGATTGTCTTAACTAGGAAAACTATTTGGGGTAAATGCAGGCACTAACACGCTATCGCACAGCCACATACACTCCTCGTGTACAGTCACTCAAATGAACCCCCCTTCGACACTCACCGTAACTTAACAAGTCATGTTCTCTTTTCCCTTGAAGTTAATGAAGGATTCTTGTTACTTATGATCTATGCTCTGTTGACCAGCGAACGGAGAGGGCTAGTACGCTGCAAAAAATGTCTCCTCTGCTAAAGACCCAAACCTATTAATCCTCTTTTGAAAAAGAGAGGGACATTTTTTTCAACATTGATAAAACATCAACAAGACTGTGAAACAGTTCTTCAATTAAAATGCAACCATAACGATCACTGGGGCAGCAATATACTGTGAATTGTTTTTACTTGGAACAGACATCCTGTATGCTTTCTAAATTCTCTATATAGAGAATTTATTTTTTGCTCCCAGTTTCTCCTTGTGCTGATTTTACAAGGTAAAATGGATGTTTTGAACAAGACCATTCTCTAGTCTACTACATGTCCTTTACATAGGGAGACTTGTACATAAGATGTAAAGATGCTCAATGACCCTTCACGGGACACTTCAATTAATCATAAGCTCTACCTTACATTCATGGCCGTCTCAAATAACCCTCTTAAAAAGGCGAGGGAGTGACACATTCAAGGCCTGAATAATAAAGAAAGTTTAGGGCCCTTTTTTTTCAAACAACCTTGGTCTTGACTCCTCTTTGCTATCTGCATTTTATCCTTTGTTAAATATCTCACTCTCCTTTTTCTTGAACATGTCCTCACAGCCAGAATTAACTCATTTGGAAGACAAAACCCCTCGCTTCAGATTAATTTACTGTTATCGTCATTAACCTCTGCCCGTCTTACAAAGTAGGCTAAAGACTCAGGAGAGTTGAATTTAGATTCAAATCTGTTGGGACGTGATGGCTATACGTTGCTATTCTGACGAGAATGCTCCCATTATGGAACGCCATTTTAACCTTACAGGGCTCATTCAAGACCGCATAATTGGAGGTTGCTAACCTCGACTGAAGCCTTTGGTGAGAGGGGCTTTGATTTGCATATATAGGCCAGGATGGTACATAAGCTAATGATATAATGTCCCATATACTTTGAAGTTGAGATTATTCTGGGCTCTGGGTGCTAAACTAACTCTAGCCTTCCATGTGGAGTGGTAGACTAATGAGGTGTAGGTGGCTGGTCCTGACTCAGTTTTGCTGCTTTCTCTCTTTATAATTAAGGTTAGGAATGGTGCTTTGCAAGCTGTTTTGTGTGCGCGCGTGTGTGTGTGTGTGTGTGTGTGTGTGTTTGTACAAGGTCTACTGTACTCTACTGCCCTACTAATGCCAGTTTTAGAGCTAGGCTGCTAAGCTAACGATTGAATGGTTTTCCACTGGGCTTTTTCCACTCTGCCGCTCCCTGCTTTACTATTCTATTTATAGATCCAGTTTAACTCTGTGTGTATATGTATGTGTGTGTGTCCACTAACTATCCATGCTGCGAGAATGACATTTTCCTGTGCGGGCTTCTTCTGCTCTGTTTTTTCCCCTTGGACTCTCATGTGACCCATACGCAGGGACCCTTACCAAGAGAAGGACATGGGAGAATGTCAGCAGAGCCCTTGAGGTTGTGTGTCAGTGGATGTACGTGTGTGTTGAAGCGTGTGCGCGAGTGCAAATCCATGCTCACCACTGATGTCCTGCTTATCTCCTGTGTCTCCCGCCATCGTGTGTGTGTGTGTGTGTGTGTGTGTGTGTGTGTGTGTGTGTGTGTGTGTGTGTGTGTGTGTGTGTGTGTGTGTGTGTGTGTGTGTGTGTGTGTGTGTGTGTGTGTGTGTGTGTGTGTGTGTGTGTGTGTGTGTGAGCATCCAGGGTGTATGATGAGACACAGCCTACGAGGACAACCGTGTTAGCCTGGTTAATCTTTTCAAAGGGACTCAAGTCTTTGATATCCTCTGAAACCCCAAATCCCCTTTAAGATCTTGATACATGTCTCTCTGGTGATCTGACCACCACAGACATTAGGCTGGCTTCATGTCTGCCACCAAAAATGCCTCTGACAGGATCTCTATATTAGGCGCTATATTATGAAAATGTCCAGCCCATTATCTCTCTCATTTTTTCTTTTCAATTTGATTTGGACTTATTTTTTGAAGTAATAATGGTACATTTAGCAACATTTCTACCCTAAAACTTTATCAGTGGTGACTCCTAGGATTTGTCCCGGGTCAAACGTTCATGATGTTTGTACACCCACACACACACTGCAGTGTTTGCTTTTCTTATCTGGTAAACAATACGCAAAAGGCTTCTATCATGACTCATTCTGACGGATACATAAAAGCAGTTGAAACGTGAAGGATTTGAAGCTCTAAAGTGAGCAACTAAAAAAAGAACTCTTGTGTCTCTCCATACAGGGAAATCACTCCTTAAAGGGCCAGTTCACCCCAAAATGAAAAACGCATACTTTTCCATTGAGCAGCTTCATGTTGGAACTATTGTTGAAAGAAAATAGTTCCTTCATGAAACTGCTCACAAAAGGTCTGTGGATTATCTTGAGTAACCGGGTTATTATTTCTGGAAAGAGAGATTGCCATTGAGTTTTTCAAATGTATTTTTTTTTTTTTTTGCTATGAGCACCACAGGAGTGGTATGTAGTCCCATTATATTCGAGAGAAGGTATACATTACTAGAGACGATATCTCTAAAACTAGGCAACTCGCAGCAAAACAATCTAGATTAATAAATGGCTCTACAGAGGAAAAATATGTATTTTTGATTTTGGGCTGAACTGTCCCTTTTTAAGTCATGATGTCAAAATATGGAGTGAAACAAGAGTTCAGCTTTCACAACATTTGTTTCTTTTTTGTTGCTCACTTTACAGCTTCAAAGCCTTCATGTTTTATCTGCTTTTATGTAGCTGTCAGAATGAGTTTTTCATCATTATGCATGATACTCATGTTCATTTGCATTCAAGTTTGTAATAGACGAGACCCCCCCCCCCCACACACACACACACACACATATATTAGTGAATTGGGTAGCTGCTGTATCAGAGTAAATAATTGTGATGCAACGTGGGAGTAACCGGACAGAGAAGTAAAAAAAAAAGAAAAGGATTTCTGTCTTGTGTATGGAAGGATGCAAATCATGTATGCTCACCACCCACACTGTCTAGGGCCTATATTCTGTATTTATCTCACTGCTCATCTCTTTCTCCTGCGAACATACACAAACACACACACACACACACACACCCCCTCGCACACGAGCTGAGTGCTGAGTCCTTGCCTGTGCTCTCAGAATGGTGTTTATGTGTGGTCCAGGCCTGTAGTTGCACTGTTTATATCCATGGAGAAAGCCATTTGGGTGGTAGCCAGACAGTCTGCCTCTGGCCCTGTCTGCCTCTGGTAACACAGAGGGTGTAGTGACGCTGTCGGCCAGTTGGGGGCAGCACTAACAGGAGCAGCATGTGCTCATTGTTGGCCCGCTCCAGGTTTTCCAAGTCATCCGAGTGTTTCATTCCAAATTGAGCTCCCCACTATTTAAGTAAACAGCACAATATTTCAGGAACAATTGCTGTCATCGATGTAAACTTTTGACTGGTAGTGGTTGCCCCCCTTACTTCATCGTTTTGTGCATCTTTAAAATATTCATCAATAAATAGCAGGCATGTTTGTTTTCTGTTTTTCACATTGACATAGATGAGATAAGAATAGATTAAGGTGTAAATGAATAACTTTCTGAACACGCACTCCTGGAAATGAGTCTTTTACATTAGATTCATTTTAACGAGTGTGATTTTCTTTGTGATTGTGTGTGTGTGTTTGTTTGTATGTGTGTGTGCCAGTATGCCAGCACCGTATATGTGCACCACTGCCATCTGGCCCTCTGGGCCTTCTTCCATGCCTGCCAGCCCCAGCGTGGTGCCTCTCTCTCAGGTTCAGCGAGTCCAGTTTCTCTGCTCTGCTTGCATAACCTCCGGCCCTGACCTAGTGAACTCAGATTCCTAGTACGTGATTACACATATGAGACAAATGTGGACTTTTCACATCTGGTTTTAGAAGAAAAGGCTGCCAATGCTGGGAACTGTGCTTGGGACCTCTATATTTGTAGCTAGATTGTTAGATTTGATTTTGTTTGATGGCATTTTTATTGTCTTAGAATCTGGCTTAACTAGGAGCACATTTTCACTCCTGGGAATAGGATTTCAAGTCTGACAGCTACTCATGTGTCTCAAGTGCATTGTTGCTGTGACAACTGAATTTCCCTCAGGGTTTAGATACTTTTCTTTCTCTAATGTATGATTGCTATTTGATTAAAGCCTGGAAACTGTAAGTGGAGTTGTGACTTTCTTGTCACTCATGATGCAGAAGTTGGTCTTACAACGGAGACTGATTTATACTTTCTCCTCCAAGTGCAGAGCCACTGTTTGTGGGGTTAATGTTTTTGCGGACATCAAGCAATGTCAGTTTGGAGAAGTAATCCCTAAACCTGCCTCAGTCTCTCATATTCTCTCTCTCTCTGATTCTCCACTATTGACTGGTGCACAGTTTGTCAGAGCTCAGCTGGAGGAGATAACTTTCCGCTCCGTGCCAGAGAACCTAGAGTTCTCTCCCTCTCTGACCTTCCCTTAAAAATCGGCTCTCGCACTTCCCGTGCACACATGTGGCACTTTGTTCTAAGTCAGCACGTCCACATGTCCCCATGGCAGCTAACGCCTCCTGATTGACTATTTAAATTGTCCTCATTGTTTCAGTTCCAGTTAAGGGGACAAAAGAGGGTAGCCAGAGAATGGAGGGTTTGTAATTATGCCCCCCTCCCCCCAAACCCACCCAAGAGCCCCGTTAAAAATGACAATTCTAATAGAATCTTTCAGACCTAATTATGATTTGTCTGAGCACGGAATGAGGTGGATGAAAAGATGGCGTAATTTGGGGATTGGGCTCAAGCCCTGGCCTTGGAGAAGGACTGAGATATGTTTTTATATATATATATATATATATATATATATATATATATATATATATATATATATATATATATATATATATATATATATATATATATATATATATATATTCATTCGTGTGTGTGTTTACTAGGAGCTGAGCCGATGGATTCAGGGTCTCCGGTAATGCAGCCACTCCCGTAGTCGGGATGGCAGTGGACTGAATTGGACCGCTGGCTCTGTGTTTTTGTCTTTCTTTGTGTTCCCCCTCTTCTCCGTCTCTCCAAAAATCCGAGACAGTTTTATTTTGGGGATCTTGAATATATTAGATTTGTGCTGTTGTTACATCTGTTTCTGTCTGGTCCTTGTCTTCTACCGTTCTGCTTCTTCCTGCAGCCTTAAAAAAAAAATACATTTCTCCACACCACATCTCCGCGCCACATCTCTTCCTGTTTTCAGTTTTTACTCTATATCTGTTTTCTTACCATAAAAATGAATGAAGGATTGCTTTTCTTCCCAAATCCTGAAAGCTACCCTGTTAAACTGGTTCCCAGAAGTATTGTTAAGGTGCACACACACACTTCCTCTAATATATTTCAACATTTTTATCTCCACTTCCCTGCACTCCCAAACAAACACACACCCCTCCCTCCATTTCTACCCTTGGGTGCCCCTGTGGTCTGTTTGCCATTGGCCCTCTGACCCCTGTTCAGAGCAGTAAATTACAGCCATTTAGCTAATGAAGCAAGTCATTAGAAGCTGATTGGGTCGTGTGTATGTGTGCCGCCTTTGTGTGTTTGTTTGGTCTAAGAGAGGAGCGTTTGCTCTGTCGCCAAGATAAACGAGGTGTCCGTTTGGTGTGTGTGTGTGTGTGTGTGTGTGTGTGTGTGTGTGTGTTTGTGTGTAGGTGCATGTGTGTGGCTTTTTGTATCTGTGGGTTTTTAGGTGTGCTGCAGTCACCAAACTTCTGAGGGCTGATCCGCTGGTTTAAAGCCAGAAGATTGTACTTTGCTACAAAGTGGCACTGTTACATGGGTTCAACCACTTATAATTGTCTGCATCCCTCTTAAGATGCTGTGTGCCAAGAAACCATAAACACACACCGGCCAGCGGCCTGCCTGCAAAGAAACGGGCCTTACCACGTGGCCTTACCATGTGGGTTACTATGCATTGTATGAAAGCCATATTTTACTGTTGCTGAACAGTTACTATTGTGTTAAAGAGAGCAGGTAAAACTCCATTATTATCTGTTCAGGGAATCTGCTGCTATTACAGATTTTCTCCGTCTCTCTGAGGAGGTAATTAGAAACTGGCAGAGCTGCTGAGTGAAAAGTGTGATCCAAGGCACAACCAGATTTATTATTACCAGGCTCTGTTTTTTTTTTGTTTCGTAAAAGCTTGATACGAGAAGGAAATTTAAACTTTCAAAATAGATTTGATGTGACAGTGTGGTAACCACAGGTCCCCCGACTGGCCAATAACAGTTGTTAGTGTACTTTAAAATGAAGATTAATCTATGTTCAAAGATTTAGAAAGGAGAGTTTAACTAATGATTTCAACATGTGTATTGCTTTATGTTCACATCATAAAAGCAGAAAGTAATCTATCAACTCGGCATCATTTAAGAAGACTTGCAGCAGTTTGTTGGTAGGAAAAGAAAAGGGGTTTTCTAGCTTTCACGCTCCAGTGTTCCCCAAAGGACTTTATATTCTTATTTTCTTATTTTACTCTTCAGTGGAGGCTATTTAAAGGAGAATGCTGCAGTATTAAATGGTACTCTGTCTGCATAGTGCTGGATAGCAGCAGTGAAAGGGTTAGTTGGCTTTTTGTCGTGGGAACCATGCATTGCTAACTTCTGGGTTTGGCCTACAAAGATACTCATTCCTGTAGCGCTGTGCAAAAACAGTATCGATAGGTTTCAGTTCAGTTCCCCTCAGACAATATTCTAAAAATAGCATACGCAAAATATCAATTATTTTAAGTTGGCCTTTGGTGGTCAAAACACGTTTTGCTGCTTTCCTGTCCACAGCAGTACATTGCTTTGCTCCCAGGCCAGTACTCTCGTCTGTTTCTCCAAACGGTGGAAAGCAGAACGCCATCTAGGTAATACACTGACGATAGATAAGTACCTTGTAAAACCCCACTTCAAATAATCCAAACTATCCCCTAAGCTGTAACATTTTGTAACATGTCCTTTCCTTAGTCACTGTGTCATTTGTGTATTGAGTATATACACTTACACACAAATGTTTCCAAGCTCAGCTCCATTGTCCACTTACAGTGTAAATGTGTTTGTGCCATGTTGCAAACATGGCAGACTGGTTACTAAACATTCATTCATTCATTTATTCTCTCATTCTAAACGCTATATCCAAATAGGGACCTCGTAAAGTATTTGTGAAGTCTTGCTGCTAATTTCTATCTTATTCTAATATATATTAAGATATATTCCTTGTGTAAATATAATAATTTTGGTGTCATACTTGTTATCTCTATATTTGTATTAAGCCCCTTACTAAAGTATTCAATGTGTAAAATCTAAGATGAATATTCTGCATCCTCCAAAACAATAGTGCTAATTAAATAATTGGCTTGGCTAATTCCTAATTTTAAGTGCTCTCTATAGCTTAATGAAGGCTTGTTAAATTCAGCCCGTTTTTCAGAGGCTTAACATTATTTTAATTGACATATAATCATGCACTGTTTCCCATTAATGCCCTTTTAAAAACCATGGCCTCTATAAGGGCAATAAAACCCACAGTAGTTGCTCATGCTATGCAATCGATTTATAAAGGATTAATAAAATCCAGTGTTTCCTGCTCATAAACAACTCTATAAAATCAAGGCTATGAGGATGTTGCATAACCACACATTCCAGTTAACTATAAGTCAATAATACCAAACACACAGTTTAAACATTTCGAAGCCTAATTGTACAGACCGGGGGAAAAAAAATAATTCAATTTTGCCCACTTTCTTGTCAAACACACGAGCACGCATCTATACACAGGCTTCTGTGATTGAGAGAGGTCTGTTTCCTTCATTTATCTCTCAGCATTACGCCGGTTACAGAAATCTCCTCCTCGTCTTCACACAGGCCTTGCAGAGCTAGCTCCTCTGGTGGAAGCCCATTCAGAAGCTATCCGTACAAACAAACGGACGCACTCACAAGCAATGCAGCATTCTCCTGCTCTGTTGTTTCAGTGGTGGCAAAGATCAGCCTATTGCTGTGAAGATTTAGATGTTGTTGCTGCAAGCACACCGAGGCACACTATGCATGCCAGTCGCTACTGCTACACTCCACTAGCTTGCCCTAGTTTCTTTTTTTTTTTTTTTTTATTCCTGCATCTGTATGAGTGGAGCAGCTGTTTGCACGCTGATTTACAAGTGCAACATTATGAGATTTAATAACATAGCTTTGGGCTTTATGACCTTTTATGAGAGTGTGTGTCTACATTCAGCTAACTGATGTAACATTATAGGCTATCCACTGCCAAACACCATTTACCTCCCTCCAGCACGTATTGAGCTAGATTTCTCAGAGATGACAATGAAAGTGATCGAGTGTGGCAGAAAACGGAAAGCGAGGGATTGCTGACGTCCTTCTCTAATAGGGGGAGAGATTGACAGCTATCATGTTTAGAGGAGTGAGAGCGGCACATTTGGGATTGGCTTAGCAGTGACTGTTTGGTTTTTCTAAAGTAACTCTTTTACAGAGTTCGATGTTTGAGCACATCTACAGTATATGTGTGTCTCTCAATAAAACTGTCAGCATCAAGAGTCTCTGTGGAAAGACGGCCTGTTACATGCTCCCAGTGCTCTGCTTCACTTCTGGCCATCAGAATATGTTGCTCGTCATCCCCTCCTTTTCCTTCTACACTAATTATAGTTATACAACCACTTTTTGCTAGAACCACCACCTACTTCTACTAATCTCTTGCAGTGGCATTTGCAAAACATTGTGACAAGAAACAGAAGCATTTACAGTAGAAAGACCAGAAATAAAGGTACCGGTAAATGGTAAATCCATAGATATCAGAATTAAGAAGTGATTTGGAGGATAATGGAGGGTTAGCCGAAGTCAGACTCAGTATAAATGCTGTTTAAGTAAAACTGTCATCACTTTGCAAACCATTTGAACATTGTGCTGTGTGTGTCCTTATGTTTGTGCGTTTTCGTGTGTGTTCAAATGCAACAATGGAGCCGCGATGTGCGGAGCAGCTTACAAAGCTTCAATAGGCCACCAGCTGAGATAATGACAGATGAAAAAAACCGCAGCACAATCACCATTATTCACAAATGCTTTAGCAACTTCTATTTTTACATTAATATTTCACGACTCGCATATTGATGTTGATTCATTTGTAATTTCAGAGATTAGAATGGAAAAAAATATGTTTTTTTTCCCCCCATATGTGGATAACTGGGGTTCTCAAAAAAGATGTTGAGTGGGAAGCAGAATTACAGTAAAGCTGTGTTTTTCAGTGCCGGTCTCATATTTCAAATTGTAATTATTTCCCTTTTCTTTTCCTTGCTCTCCTCCTCATCCCCCAACCTACCTCTTTATTATTCATCTCCCTGTCTCTGTACCCTTTCTCCTCCTTTCCTACACCTCTCTGCACTCAGGTTCATCGGCCCTGCCCAGCAACATGGCCTACTTCGGAAGCTCCCAGGAGGAGGAGGACCTGGAGGACGATGAGGAGGAGGTGGAGGAGGAGGTGAGGAACGGAAGTGGGATCCACTCTCATGGTGGGGGAATCAACAGCCAAATGTCGGCCTCCTCCTCCTGCCACTCGACACCCCGCAAGGGCAAGCTCCCCACCAGGCAGCCTCTCAACGGGCATGGTAAGGACAGGACTGGAGCTCGCAGATAAGCATGCATAGAGTTAACTCCTTCACTACTGAATCGCAGAGCTTTGTGGGAAATGCATTCATGAAGATGAGCAGTTTGAAGAAGGAGTTGACTGGGGAAAAAGAGAGAGATGGATGAAGAGGGAGGTGAGGGGAAAGGGAGAAGAAGTAGGGTGAAGGATGATTCACCTGGCAGAATAACTAGAGAGAAATGGAAAGATCCATTTTTGGAGAAAAACAAAGTGAGTGATTGATGAAAATGCAACTGAGGAGGAGAAAAACTTTGGCCAAACAGGAGCACAGAATGAGTCATGGGACAGTGGACCGAGTAGTAGTGCTGGTTTCTGCGTGTGAACGTGATCAATTTCCCAAGTTTGCACTCTGGTTTTCCACTGCAGAGACGGGGTAAGTCACATGGGATAGCATAGCTGCACATCAACTCTTTCCACCCCAATTAACACTTAACTTGCTAAGTCCTAACAAGGTGTTTATGCACGCACTGCAACAGCTGGCCGGGACCCTCGACACACACACACACACACACACACACACACACACACACACACACACGTGCGCACACACAGCGAAGTGACAGCATGCGTACACCCCTTGGGGCACATAGACATTTGGTTGAATACACATACACACAGTTGCATGCATGCAACTGAGCCTATAAGAAGAGTCTCATTCCCAATCCCAAGATTGATGATTATAAAAGCAAGTACGATGCATCTTATCAAGTGAAAAGTCAAACAAATAATCTTACTTCACATTTCAATCATTAAGACAATCAGGCTTTTAAGGCTCAATCATGGATACAAATTGATAAGATGGAGACTTTCTTTGCTCTCTATAAGATCTAACATCATTTCATAGAATCCATAATATTGCTCCTCACGGTTTCTTTTTTTTTTTTTTTTTTTTCTTTTTTTTTACAAAGCATTAGAGAAACTATTTTAACCTGGAGGCCCTCCCTCCCTGGCAGACGTTAGAGACACACAATCCTTCCTGCCAGGCGTTTCCCCACAAAACAACGGCTGGATCTCATGGTTCCTCCTTTTCGCCCTCACCGACACTCTCCCTCCCTCCTTAGTCGGTGGAATCGCCGCAAGAAAGGTTCAAAAGGTGAACGCTTTGCTCAGTCATCCTCTCAAGTGGAATGTGGAGGAGGAGAGAGACTGGCGGGATTAAGAGAGGAAGAGGGAGAGAGGTCCATAGATTTGCTTGAAATGAACTCTTGGAGAACTGTGCACTGCCTTTTGTGTAGTTCACAGACAGTGTCTACCACCCAAAACAAACATAGCTACATCTACTTCTCTCTCATTCTTTCATGAACATCTGTAGCTGCAGCTTGAAACACAAACTGTACATATGCACAAATCTGTATCAGGAGCACGAACTAGGATAGTGAAACCTGTTTGAACGAATCCAGGCTTGTTGTGTGCATGAGGACAGCTTAGTCTCCTTTCTTATCTCGTATACCAACACTGTTTGCAAAGCAGCTCGGCGCCTTCACTGTGATATGCTAAATAAATAGATAAGAGGGAAATAGGCAGATATACTTTGTAGGGAACAATAGAGATGAGGGGGTTAAGGACACCGAAACAGACGTTTACACACATAAGTGTGTACACACAGTCAAGACTGGGTCATTGCTCCAGTGTTGAGACAGTATTTGTGCTGTGTTGGGTATCAGGCACACACACACACACACACACACACACACCCCTCAGTACATTTTGTGGTTTTAAGATTGGTGTCAAACGTGACACTTTAATACGCAGCTTGGGCCACCCTCCAGCAGGAGCAGGGTTATATGGGCTCTTAGGGAGGAGGAGGAAGAGGAGGAGGAGGAAGAGGTGGGGAGAACAGTTGCGGAATTGGAGAAATAGAATTGGGGAAGGAGAGAGAAACATTTTATTCTGGGAGGTAAAGAGAGGCAGGAAAGGCCCTACATTGTAGGCCATTCATCAGCGCGCCGTCTCTCCGCTTCTCTCTCTCCCACTCGGCCATGTGCCATGTTGACATAGCTAAATTAAACAGCTTTTATTGGGCTTCATTTCTTGCTTAGCTCACTTCTCAAAATGTCAGGATTTCTCTCATTTTTCATAGCGCCGGGGCCCCTGAGAGACTTGCAGGCGCTCACTTGTGGTTATGAGCGGATACACACATACAGTACAGCACATACACACTATATCTTCTGTAGACGGAAAACGTGCACTGATGTTCAGAAATGTGCACACATGTCATCATGCTGTGCATTGCATGTGTGCTGTAAATGCTCTGTGCGCTTGTGCCTCGGCCTCCTGTCATTCCTTCCAATACAGCCTGTTGAAAGTAAGAAGCCATGAAACTTTAAATTGAGCCTCATAAAAGCTGAAGAGGGAGCCATTGAATGTGTTTGTTAATTGCCTCGCTCCCGTTCGACCTGTTTAACATCATCGCCGGGGGTTTGGTGGAGTCTACGTCCACTTTGAACAGGTTCTTTGACATGTAGTATAAAGGCGTTCTCATACACACCTTAAGTCATGCATATTTTACTGATTGGCCGCTATATGTTAGCCAAAACCCTGTCACTCCTATGTTTGTGCGGGCTTTTCCACTTGGTCGTTGTGGTTTAGGTGCAAGGGGTTTATATGCCATTCTGCACTACAGGGGGGAGTATTGAGACTTATGTCCACATATTGGCATTGGCATAGGTAGACGGTAGCCTGAAAAAACATAGTATATGTCCAATGGTATTCCTGCCTTGCTACCTAATAGGAACTTTGCACAATATCCCTTTTTCCTTACAGTGGCTTCATTTTTATTTTTATTTATTTACTTTAAACTTCTGCACATTAGGAACTAGGTTGCAGAACTTGGAAAACATGTGTGTGTATGTATGTGTGTGTGTGTGTGTGTATATATATATATATATATATATATATACCCTATAAATTCCTAAATCTCAACAGTGAATCATGCAAAGCTTCAATGCAGAGTCTCATGTTGCTGCACTCCTTGCAGAGTACTAAATCTAAACTCTCTCCATACATTTCCGAAAGTATATTTCATATACTTGGAGCAGATGGACACTTAAAACCAGTAAGCGTCATCAGTTATCATTGGTCAAGAAACAGTACAATGTTGCTTTCTCATATAGCAGTATTAAAGATTGTGTCTGGAAAAAGTCCAATTTCCACAGCAATTTTCTTCTTAAACCATTTCTGCTAAATATCATTTCAGCAAATTTCAAATCTAATTTCAAGTATATGAATAGCCACTTCAAGCTAATAAGAGATTGGTCTTTAATTGGGTTTGATTTCCTCCTCTCCCAGATTTAATTAAGAATCATAAAAGAAACACACCTGACTCTTCTCGCTTTCCCCTCCAGTTTTCAACAGCCACGGCAAAGCAGGGACCAGGGAGAGTCCGAGGCCCAAGGCGGGAACTCACGGCAGGGATGCGCCAGCCCCCCCACTGCCACCTCTACCGCCTCCACCTCCGCCCCTACTGAGGGAGCGCAGTGAGCGGGCGGAGGCGCGGGAGCACGTGAGGCAGCAGGCCCTGGCCAGCAGTAGAGGCTCAGCCAACGGGCTGCCACCGAGGAGAGCTGCTGAGGAGCTACGCAAACAGGTACTGTATGGCCAGCAGCACCCAGTATTGGGATCTAGAAGCCATAATATGGTAGATATCATATGGAAAGGGAAGGGATGAAAGCATGTCGAAAGCTTCCTCAGTAGACCTTTTGAAGAGCGTATTCTCCAAGAGGGAAACCTCCATGGCAGGTGAATGGTTTGCATTAGCTGTGGTATAACTTGAGATACCATGGGGTTTTCTGTATTAATTGGCTGGAGGTGCAGCACGCTTGTTTGGTCATTATGCTCACTTCTTGAAATCCTCCCCTCTCTTGACTCTTATTTTCATTTTCCTATCTATCACATCCTCTTTTTATCTTCTCTCAATGATTCATCCTAACTACTCCTGTGCCTTTCTTGTCCCTTTCCTCTACTTTATTTTAGTTGCTGATTTTCTCCTTTGCCTCATCTTCTTCGAGCTCTTCCTTTTCCTCTCCTCTCCTCTCCTCTCCTCTCCTTTCCTCTCCTCTCCTCTCCTCTCCCCTCCCTTCCATCTATTGTGTCTGGGAGAGTAATGATTGTGTTTTGGCCTGCTGCGACTGCAGCTATATTTAGTAATACTGGCTAGGGCCTGTGAAAGCCTGCCTCCCTCTCCGTGGCACTTAGCAGGTCTCAAGGAACCCCACAAAGTGAAAGAAGAGGAGGAGGAGATGGTAGAAAGGGGGCAGAGGTGGCTTTAGCCAGAAAACTGGCATTCGTATGCCCACGTCAGCTAGTCAGAAGCAAACTGTCAGTTGAGGCACCACATATTAGTCTGTCTTTTCTCTCTCGTAATCTATCTTGCTTCCTTTCTGTCGTCTTTCCTATTTCCTTTTCTGCCTTTTCCTTCCTGTTGAGTGTCAACCTTCTATCCAGTGTTATTGTTGCTGTAATGTGCTGCCGCCAATGCAGACTCAGGCATGTGCTTCAGGTTTTTAGAGTGGCTGGAATTGTCCAGTAAAACCAACAATGACTCTCAATGAGAGTGACTGCCTGCCAAGCCAAACTTCAGCCTCACTAGTCTTTGTTCCATCACTCTTCTCCTCTCTCTCTCTCTCTCTCTCTCTCGCTCTCTCTCTGTCTCTCTTTTCTCTCTCTCTCTCTCTCTGTCAAAGAGATGGATCTTGCCCTTGACAACATGGCTCCAATCATTTGGAAGGATTAGTGCGTTTTTTTTCTTCTCCCTCTCCCTTCAATTAGCATGAACAGTATGTGTGTTAACCATGTGTGTTCAAGACTCGCACACATTTATACACATGACCCACTGCGAAAATACCGGCTAAGCCATATAAAAGGTTAAGTGATTATGTAGCCGTAAAAAGAACTAGGGGTTGTGTGTGTAAAACCGAAGGGTAAAGGCATTATCATAATTCAATTCACAGTGATTCAGTTCTGCTTAATTTAATAGCGGCTTGTATCAACAAAATACATGCGCCATAACAGGACCTTTTTTATAAAACAATATGATTCTATCCATTTTAATTAAATAACAAAAGCAGGGATGTCAGCAAAGCAGCTGCACAGATCAGCGAGCGCAGGTGGTGTGTGCAGGGCCAAACCATTAAGCCGACTCGGCGTCATCTGAAAAGGACTCTGCACTTTCTTGTTTAGTTGTTTGTCCTCTGCCATCCTCAATTAACCTCCCACTTATCACTACAGGGGGTCAAAAAAAATGACAATAGATAACAAACACATCAAGGAGAATTAAATGTTTCTTGGAAATTAAATAATGCGTTTTTTTCCCCAGCTACTGTACGTCGACCTCTCCCTATTAGTTTATGAAAGGGGTTTTGCATTGTGTGTGTTATTAGTGCCGGGCTGTACTGACCTTTCTCTAGCTGCTTAAAAGTCAACCTGCCCTGGGCCGCATCGCATTGCTCCCTAATAAGACAGCAGAGGGGAAAGAAGGCTTAAGCCGGATTTATGCCTCGCCGTCGAGGTGTTCTGGCAGTCGTGCCGTAAATGACTCCGGCATAGGAATTGATTTGTAGCTCAGCACAGGATTTAACCCGTTGATAGTCATCGCTCCTCCGTAACACTTGATGGATGTGTTGCACGCCATCAAGCTGTGTCATGCATTCATTATATTCCCAAAGTTATGGCGTTTACATTATTTCATGCCCCTGGTGACGGAGACCATCACAGTGAGGTGGTGGATGAGGATGAGGAGGATGAGGAGGAGGAGGAGGAGGAGGAGGTGGAGGAGGTGGAGGTGGTTTGCGCTGGAAATGTTTCTTCCTAGATTATGAACCAGAACACTTGCTGAGCATTTCTTTGACTTGCCACGTGTTTCGTCTTCACTTCAGCCATCTCTCCAACACGTGTCCACACAAAATAGCCCTGATGCGTAGTTACATGTTTAATGAGGTGCCCGTCACCGCTAGTGGTACCTCAGGTTGACCTAAGGATGTTCTGCGACATCCTGACAAAGAGGTAGACATCTGACTGTGACCACATGTGATTCAAAATGTGCACAACCGCTCCTGCGTCTCCCTTCCTTTGTCAGTCAGCAGGGCTTTGCAAGGGTTAAACTTTCTGCTGTCTTCCTCTATCGTCTGGCTGTCTCTGTCTCTCTCTCTCTCCCCTTCTTCTTCTCATGGCCGGCTCCTGCAGATGTTGCCTGTTAAAAATCTTCCTGCCAGGCCTCAGCTGGGCTATAGCAACACATGATGTCATCTAGACCCACCTCCCTCCCGCCCCCCTTCCCTCCCCTTCCCCCCCCCCGCTCACATGCGACCAAAATCCACTCGTGTGTGTGTGTGTGTGTGTGTGTGTGTGTGTGTGTGTGTGTGTGTTCAGTTTTTTTCCCTTTGGCTTCATTGTCTTTCTTGTTCTGTCCATCGTCCCTTTCATTTCTGTTCTCATTCTCTCTACCAGTGTCTATCGGCACGAGTGAGCTTCCATGTCCTTTTACGTATATATCTCTTGCTCTCTGTCTTTCCTTCTTTCCTTCCCCGGCAAAGTATTTAAACTAGCTCCTGCCTCTTTGCTCGGCTTCGTATTTCCTTTCTCTCGTCATCAACCTCTTGCCATCCTTCTCTGCCACCAGACCGAATAATTAAAGAGAGAAAAGTGATGGAGAGAGACTTGCCGAGCTCCCCTGAAGAGAGCCGGTCCACTGAGCCCTCCTGTGGCAGGAAGCGGTCATGACAGTGTGTCTCTCAGATTCAATGCTTTGTCAGCAAACTGTGGCTGGAGAAATATAGTAGCTATCTGGACAACTGCTTCTTTAGCAGTTAGGTAGTTTTTCAGCATCAGCGTAACACTAAATGTGCTGTCGCATTGAGCTGCGTATTGATCTGGCTAATGGAACATTTATAAATAAAACAGTTTGAACGTTGTGATATTTGATCATGTGTCAAGTTGGTAGATGAATTCTTAGATAACAAGTAAAATCACAATGACAGTGTGCAGCTTTTTTGTGAGGAATGCACATAATGTGACTCGCAGCGCTTGCTGTACAGCCTCGTGTCTGTCTTTCTGTCTCGGTCGTCATCCCTTTCCTCTCCCCAGTCCTCAACGCCCATTCTTTATTCCCTCTCTCCTTGTCACCCTGTGTTTTTCCATGGTGTGCGTGTGCGTGCGTGCGTGCGTGCGTGCGCGTGTGTGTGTGTGTGTGTGTGTGTGTTGGAGGGGAATGATTGACGGAGGCAGGGTTAGGTTTCAGTCCCCCCTTATCTTTTAATGGCCTGGTCTTTGTGTCGGCCCCCCGCCACCTGAGACGAACACAATACAATACATACACACACGCACGCACACACTCGCACACACTCGCACATATACATATACACACACACACAAGTGTGACACGAGAGCCCTTCAAAGGCAAACCTGTCAATGGGCCGGCTGTCACCTCCCTCCTGTGGAGCCCCGACTGTGATTGATAACTCCATCTCTCCCGTCCCTCCTCCTTTCTTTTTCCTGTGGTTCACTTCCAGCTGGTCTGGACAGAAAGGCACACGGATACCGTGGATGGATCGCAGCGAAATATGATCATTCATTTTCTAAAGACATCAAGGCTCTAAGATGTACAAGTGTGTCTATCCCAACTTTGCGTGCCTCGTTTGGATATTAGAGAACATAAAACAAAATGATATATCCTCTGAAAATACATTTTATGTATAAACAACAGGACGACGTTGCCCCTTTTATGTTTATGCAACTGCAGAGATAGGATCTCCAGCTCAACCCATTCAGATATCGGCAGCCAGATATCTTTAATTTTACAAGATCTCCTGACACTATACCAATCTCTCTTACTCACTCACTCACTCACACGTTGGAGAGAAAGAAATGAGAAACTCCTGGCAGCACTGAAAGTGGGCCATGAAAACAACATGGAAGAGAGAAAAGTGGATATTCTTAGAAATGCATACAGGGGAAATATAAGTGGAAGAAAGGAGCAGTGGGGAATGTAGTCATGGAGCTAGACAGAGTCCTACACAGAATTAAATGTTACACAATGGATTTTTACATGTGCTGATCCAGCTGTAAAGCTCTTTGCACTGAGGGAGAGGGTGACCGTGTGCCTTCCCACAGCTGTGGCCAGCCACGGAGCCAGACACCACTGTACCAAACCACTGGTCTACAGCTGGAGGCCTGTCTGTCTGTCTGTCTGTCTGTCTGTCTGTCTGTCTGTCTGTCTGTCTGTCTGTCTGTCTGTCTGTCTGTCTGTCTGTCTGTCTGTCTGTCTGTGCTCAAAAAGTGAATTATAGCGTTTAAGGGGAAAAAGGTGGTTTTTATGTGCCCGAATGGGATTATATTCCATCCCAATGACCCCTCCTCCAACCTCATACTGTCCAGCCATCTGCTAGCAGAAACCATGGAGCCATCCCTTCTTTCCCTCACATGTCATTTCTTTTTTATCTACCCGTTCTAAACGGTTGTTTATCTCGGGATGTAGTGGTTTTTGGTTTTGGTTTGCACATATCCTTTTCTAAATCTCTGCCTTTGTGTTGACAGCAGTTTGAGCTGCAGTTTACAAAAGTGTACTGGATTTGAAAGTATAGTAATCAAGACAGTTGATCGGTTCTCAAATGAATAGTGTAGGTTTCCACAAATATGTTTGGCCCCTTCATTGTGGAGTGTGGGTGCGCCCACGCCCCTGTATGTGTGTCTTGTGCTGATTATAGAATCGTATCTGTGTGTGTACGTTTCGGGAAATGTGTTACTATCTTTAATGCAATAGTGTTTTTAACTTATGTGTTCAACATTCAGAGATCTTATCAAACAGGATTCTTTCAGAGATTTAAGCTAACCCCCCCTCCCTTCCAGAATATTTCAATTACTTAATATCCATGATTGATCCAGAGCATTGTGATAAGGTCCTTTATCTTATTCATCTAACTTGTTCTACCTCTCTCTCGCTTTTCCTCAGGTCTCTAAAGTAAACGGGCTGACGCGGGCGGGCTCGGCACAAGCTGTCAGTGGTACCAAGAAGAGCCGCGACTTCCGACTGCCGTCCAAAACTGTGAAGAAGTACACAGCCACCGTGTCCAAGGGCCACGTCACCTACACCAAAGCCAAACAGAGAGAACTGGGCAAGAAAACCAAACTCAGCAGCAGCAACAAACACAACAGCGCCGCCTCGGCAACATCGTCAGCGAACAATCACAATCAGCACAGCCAGCCAGCAGCCAGCAATGGGCTGGCTAACTCAGGAAAAGCAGCGGCACCAGCCCACCACAGCAATGCAAAAACCCGCAAACAGGTGCTACTATCCAACGGGCTGCACAATGTGGCTGCCGTCGCCCGCCTCAACGGCAGGCTAAATGGGCAGCGGTACAACACCCTGGCCAAGGAGGACGGGCAGAGACAGTGCCAGCAAGGGGAGTGCCCAGGTCGAGAGGGACTGCGTTACTCCAAGCGGCGTCTGGAGGTGGTCCTCAATTCTGTAGGGACAGGGGTTGTTGAGCAAAAAGCCAAAACCACTGGCATTGAGGCCAAGAAGGCCAAGCTTCAACCCACGCCTCTGGAGACGCGCAGCAGCAGCAAGAAGGCGGCCAATCAAGAGAGAGCTGCCACACAAACCACCACTCCAGTTTCTAACGGACATGAATCAGACACGCCCCCTTCCCCCAAACAAACTCCACCTGTTACCCCACTTCCACCTCCTACTCCTCCTCCTCAACAAACCCCGCCTCCTAATACACCAGCAGCCAATGCGGAGCCGGTGAACCAGCGACCCAAGCGGGCATCGGCCGGCAAGCTGATGTTGATTCGACAAGCACAGCAGCAGCAGAGCAGGTCTCATGGTCGGAACTCCTCCTCTTCCTCCCCCTCATCAGGCCCGAATCACCCACAGAACCCCAGTCGTGCCAACACTACCTCAGACCCCCAACAAACCTCTGTGTGTTCCTCCAACACCTCCTCTCTGCTTACTTCCACCAACAACCCCGGGCAGCTCAAACCAGCAGCTTTTCGGCCTGCTGACCGAGACAAGGAGTGGGAGCGTGAGAAAGAGATGGCACGCCAGAAGGAACGTGAGCAAGAGAAGGAGTGGGAGCGCCAGCGGAGCAGGCCAGATGGGTGGGCAGCTCTGGGGGAAGCCCCCGTCTTCCGGCCGGTGCCGCGGGAGTTCCAGGACCCCCTGGTGTACCTGGATGCGGTGAGGGAACAGGCCGAGGTGGCCGGAATGTGTCGCGTGTTCCCACCAACAGACTGGAGGCCGGAGTGCAAGCTGAGCGAGGAGATGCGTTTCGTTACACAGGTGCAGAGGGTCCACATGCTGAGCCGGCGCTGGGGCCCCAACGTGCAGCGGCTAGCCTGCATTCGCAAGCACCTCAAATCTCAGGGCATTACCATGGATGAGCCACCTGTCATTGGTAAGTGAGCCATACCGGGGGAGACACACATGTATATGTGAACGGTACACAAGACAATTTAGTCTCATTCCTGAATTGATTGAATTAACGAAGCAATAAGCCACAGGTTTCTTCCTGCAGGCTGCCACAGAGGACCGGAGCATTTGATTTTACGGGAGTGTGTTAAACCCAGATACCCCGTTCCAAACGGAGGCCTCCTCTCGGCCCTGTCTACACTTGTGGCTTTTTCTCTTTTCACAGCTTCTGTTGATTGTAGACGATAAGAAAAGGATGAACTAAATACAGTATATAAAAAGAAGATGATGCATGATTTGAATAAAAAGAAAAGGCCTTTTACCTTCTCAGCATCCTGCACTTTTCAAGCAGTATTTTGTCACATCTGCTACGACAATAGCAGCCAGTGAGCAGGAATCACAAAGGTTGCTGTTTCCATTGGTGTCGGTGGCATTTCGCCTGATTATATCTTCCCGTTTATAGATGACAATAACAATGTGGAACAACTTGGCGAGGGGCCTGACGGGCCATAAAAACTCCAGATTGTCTGGTCACCTTCCATTTCTCACAATGACATCAGCATTTTATGAGCCTTTTAAACAGCCCAGTTAAGACAGAAAACTGTATTTGCGAGTTTTCTGTTCCCTATGCATACGTGGTTGTTGAATTTTATTAGGTTTTGCGCTGGTTCATGTTGGGCATGTGCTATGCCGTGTTTGTTGCTTTTATATACAGCTGTATTCATTTTAGCCCGGTTGGTATTCGGCCGTTGGCCAGAGGGACCTGGCAGCCTGGGAGCCACAGAGGAGTGGCTTCAGCCAGCCAGGATACGCGGGTTCCAAACGATTTCCTTTACTGCGCCCAGTAGATCAGTTTTACATTAACAGAATTTGTGTCTCTGTTTGGCACAATGACGGTTCAGATCATTTTGCAAGGTGATGGTTCAATTGGCAGTTTAAAATAAAATGAACTGGGATGGATAAAAAGACATGTTTTGCCAAAGGAGCAGATGCTCAAAGATGGCAGTCTTGCTGTTTTTAATTTCTGTGTTTTTTCAAAACTTTAATTTAAGGATAAGCAACTTTTTTTCTTTTTTTACACTTAGCTTTGTGAGGTGGCGATTGCTTCACCTTTGATACATTTTAATGTTCCTGTGAGACACACGGAGTCCTGCGTCAACCGTCACACTTTGTATGACTAACCACCGTAAGCTCACTCTTCATTTCTCCCTTCTGCTCCATGCAGGTGGCTGTGAAGTGGACCTGTCACGTTTTTTCCAGCTCATCAATGACATGGGCGGCATGCAGCAGGTGATGGACCTGAAGAAGTGGACCAAGCTAGCCGACCTCCTGCGCATCCCTAAGTCAGCGCAGGACCGGCTGGCCAAGCTGCAGGAGGCGTATCTCCAGTACGTCCTCTCCTATGACTCGCTCGGCGCCGAGGAGCGCCTGAGACTGCAGACCGAAGTGCTGCAGGAGAAAAAGAATCTGGAGTCGCGCCGGGGCCCTCTGGAGGGTCTCTCGGACTCCTCGGCACCTAGTGCACTGGTGCTGCCGCGCTATGAGCCCAAGAATGGGCTAGTCGGTGGAATAGTGGGAGGGGCGACAGGGAACCACCGCACCAATGGAGTGTATCATCGTCTGAAGGAGCTGGAGGCTCAGGTCAAAGCGGGCCGGCGCCGGCTCTTCGCTCAGGAAAAACAAGGCAAAGAGGACAGGCAGCATGGAGAGGAGCAGCAGCAGGAGGAGGACAGGGGCGTTCTCAGTGACCAGCACAAATGTATTAACAAGGTGAGGATGAAGGAAACGCTTGTTGTTTATGCGACATGTTTTGAAACGTGACAGAAAAGATGTGCTTCTTGTCTGTTTTTCTTTTTAAATGAGGTTGTGTGATCTTAAGGGAATACTTCACCCACAAGCCGACAATTTATATATAGATTCACCCAACTTGCGATACCTTGAAATCTTGAACACTTTTTTTTCTCACATGCCTCCGCGGTGAACAGAGAATCTAAAGACAGAGGACTGAAGTAGATATGAGGGGTGGGTGGGGGGCGTATTTAACAGCAAAACTCTATCAAAACATCCATTAATAAATTTGCACACAACTCGTGCAGTACAATCCAACTCTCATTCATACAGGCGTATATTTATTACTTCCCAAATACATGCATCTTGCAGTGAGCATACGATTGGATAAGTGAGACTTGGATTATACTGCACAGGTTCTGTGAGAGTTTAACAGATGTTCTGATGCCACGTTCATCGTGGAGGTATGCAAGAAAAACACAGGTAATGTTAATTTTGTGGGTGAAATATTCCTGTTAGTGCTGTTACTATTCCAGGGTCATTTAAGCGTTTGCTGTGAAGTTCACATCTAGAAACATCTCTGGATGCTACCACCTCATCTCTGGATGCTACCACCTCATCTCTGGATGGCCTGCCCTCCCCCCTAATCATGGTTGCACTTGTTTTCATAAAAAAAACTCCATCTAACTTTATTTAAATTAGATAGCAGATTGTAAGTCACGTGATGTTATATACTAAGAGCCAACTATCATAGTTTGACTTTGTTTATTAGTATGTTGGCGTCCATCATCAGGTTCGTTTGGGTTCTTTTAATCAAACCAGATTTGATGATAATGGCATGCCTTAACTAAAATCATAAACAATATGAACATACGTTAAATTCCAGACCTTTTATAGTTTGTTGTCAGCACTTGAACAGTCTTCAAAGGCCTCATTGTCGCTCAGCCAGATGTCTGCATCTCACAACTATCTGAATCAAGACTAATGTTACACATGAAGTGCAAACGGCCGACACTTTTCATATTATCACCACTTAAATTTGAGTGTTTGAATATCACAGTTCTGGTTCTAAAGTAACAACATATGCCCCTTATCTTCCGACCTTTCTTATTCAGCGACCTTAGTAACATTATCCTGCTGTTAGCTGTCATAGAGTGTCGTTTATAAAAGCAAACATTAGCGGTTTGCACATTTGTATGTGTAAATGTGTCATGTAGCTGCATTGTTGAGACTTGTTTTTTGTTGTGAGAGCGATGGACAGTACCGTGTGTGTGTGTGTGTGTTAAGGTGGTCAGTAGTCTTGTGTGTGTGTGTGTGTGTGTGTGTGTGTGTTAAGGTGGTCAGTAGTCTTGTGTGTGTGTGTGTGTGTGTTAAGGTGGTCAGTAGTCTTGTGTGTGTGTGTGTGTGTGTTAAGGTGGTCAGTAGTCTTGTATGTGTGTGTTAAGGTGGTCAGTAGTCTTGTATGTGTGTGTTAAGGTGGTCAGTAGTCTTGTGTGTGTGTGTGTGTGTGTATGTGCGTGTGTGTGTGTGTGTGCGCACTTGCACATTAGATGTTTTCCCACCTCCCCTGCCTGCTAGCAGCTGTGTTGATTCTGGCTGGCTGAAATGTAGGTCAGAGAGAAGGCAGCTCTCAAATCAGCCCTTCCCCTCACCCCCTGCCCCGCCCCCTTCAAACCCCGCCTTCTCCAGCTCCTTTAATCCAGCCCCCCCCCCATGGCTTCTCTCCTTCAGCCCATGCCCTTGCTCTTAGCTATTTATCCAAATCTCCAGTCGTCTCACCGACCCTGTCTTTCTCTATCATGCCGAGTCCTCTCACCGATCCCTCTGCCAAGCCTCTGCATCCCAAACACGCACATCAATGCAAACGCAAGCAGTTCTTTATGTGCGTGTAGAAATCCACATGTGCAAACGCATACACCACACTTGTTTATAAACAAAAGAAAATGTGCACATATTGTTGATGCAATATTTATTTGCAAAGAGCTTGTGAGCACATTTTCATTGTCATTCCAAGGTATCTTCATGGTATGAAGCATTAATTATTTCTGTAATTAAGATACTTTGGTCTCAAACTGCACATTACCCCACCCAACACAAATGTGGAGCCCATTTGATTTCCTCCCTCCTCCCAGTTCCTTTGGTAACTAGATCCCTCTATGACCTCCCTCTGGAAAACTGAGAGACAGACTCGACCAAGTACATTCTATAGACTTCTGAAGGTTAGATGCACCATTTAATGTAGCGACATGTGAGTGGTGGCCACCATCCTGACAGGACAGGCGTATATAAATATGACCCATCACTTTTCTCCACAGCTCAGATTTGTGTGCATTTTTTATCACGAGTGGCCTCCAACAGGAGGTTATATTTCACTTTTCTATCAAGAGAACAAAGTGCATGTCAAGGGTATAATTAACTCCAATTACACCAGGAAAGGCTTGGATAAGTGCTGCGTCTGACTCGCCTAAAGAAAGTGTTGCTTACCGGGTCACTACTGTACTGTATTTAACTGCATTATTTTACAACCCTGCAGCTTTTGTAAAAATATAAATTGTAATGGGGTCAGTTAGTTTTTTTTTTTTTTTTTTTTAAACATCTGGATACCTAAGAAGGGGGGGAAAAAAACAAGAGACAAAAGAGAAATTGTCACTGTGAAGATGAGGAATCTGCAAGGTCATCTTTCAACTGTGTCCGTACGTCTCAAAGCCCCGAGCCGGCAGATTTATGGTAACCTTCAAAGCTTCTCTGTAGCAGGAATGTCCATGGGAGAGAGGGTCGAAACCATGGGAAATGTATCTGTGGCTTGTAGTGGGGGGCACAGAGGTGGAGCCATATAGAGACACATATAGTACATACACATGTACAGTTCATACATTTGTCTGTGCACGTACATTATTTGACCGTAAGGCTTTCCCTCTGATTCTTTTTTTTCTTCTTTTTTTTTTACTCGTTCACATGTGTAGCAAAACTTGTAATTCATTGATATCCAGCAATATTTTCTTTGCTCATAATTTATTCATACTCTTGGTTCACATTCCCAATAGTTATTTTAGCATGACAGAAGACCATAACTATGTGGAGTGAAGTCTGCAGGGTTTTTTTTTTCCTCTTCCCCTCAGATTCCTGTAGTATGCTGTGACTCATAATGTTTCATGTCTCTTTGTTGCAGGGGAAATCGGTGTCTTTGACTAACTTCTTCAGGATAGCCCGGAACACCATGACCATGTGCTTTAACAAGGAACCAGGGGCTGCTGAGGTTGAGGTTAGCACGCTCACATCTTGTACTGAATGTAAACTGCATTGTCTAAATAGACAATCCCCAGGACTCGCTGTCAAGCATTTTATTGGAACAATGTTCTTCAAGTAAATGGTTCCAATAAAGACTGCCGACAGTGGGTTCTGTGGATAATCTACATGGCTAAATAAGGGCTACAAAATGTTTTTCGTTATCGACTCAATTGGTTGACCACTGTACTATACCGTGTCTTTTTTCTGACTCTTTTGAGGCATACTGTAGTATGACATTATTATGATTTACTACAACCTTTTTCTGACTTTTCATGCCATACTATACTATGATTTTTTTTAGGAGTTTTAATGCGGTTGTGGTTGAACACTGCGACCTCACAAAAACATGGTTCTGGCCATAACTCAAGAATTCATATGCTAATTATGTTAATTTCACAAAAATATCTAATATGATAAAGTTATGAAATGATGGCTATAAACCACAACATGACTGATTGGTGGATGCATACAAATGCTAGGTGGTAATTGTAGTTCATTGCATACTGCACTATTATATTTTATGACTTTGTAATGATGACATACTATACCTTCTAGTGGCATTATGTCTTAAAATGTATATTTTTTCCTCATGAAACATTTAGCCACTTTCAAATTATGTTTGTTTTTATTCATGTAAACCTCATTCAAAATGGTATTTTTCTGTTTTTACCTGAAACCTGTACCTTGCTTTATGCATTCTTCCACTGATTGGCTTACCTTCCTTTTTGTTCTTGCAGGAAGAGTACTGGAGGATTGTGGAGCAGAGAGACAGCCATGTGGCAGTGCATTGTGGGAAGGTGGACACTAGCACACATGGCAGTGGATTCCCCACAGGAAAGTCAGAGCCATTTTCAAAGTAAGTAGCTCACTTTAAAGTTTGCATCGAGAATATTTTGCCTCTGTTGCAAGACTGCAGTCCTGACCTATTAACCAAAAGGCCATAGGTATTAATCTCAGATAGTGAATCTGAGAGGAACACTGTCCGCTTCCTCAAGGTGCTTTAGCCATTTTGTCTCTTTGGTATCCCTGGAAAATAATGTAGAAATGGCCTTTTCCTCTTATCTTTTCCTCAGACATGGATGGAACCTCACTGTCCTTCCCAATAACTCTGGATCCATTCTGAGGCATCTGGGTGCTGTGCCTGGTAAGGAATTGTCAAGGCATTTCTCTCCAGCATTGAGGCTCAACAGCGAACTCAAACAAAGCCTAATTATCTGTGAACTGCTCCAGAAAATGCATTTATAGGGCAAATATGACTGACAGTGTCATTATGTCTGTGTAATTTGCAGTTAGTAATAATAACCTGTGCTCTTGTTTCTCTCTCTAAACCCCTCTGCCTCCCTAGGGGTGACCATTCCCTGGCTTAACATTGGCATGGTCTTTTCTACCTCATGCTGGTCTCGAGACCAAAATCGCCTTCCATTTATTGATTACTTACACACTGGTGCTGATTGCATTTGGTAAGTATTCACTAGGCTCTTTTCCTCATCATCACTGATATAGGGTACACATGATTACATGGGAATTTGGAGGAAGAGTTCTCAGTGTTAAGGGCCATTAGGATAAATAACAGTATAACTGAGTGGAAAGTCACCGATCTGTGGACAATTTTTTGCAATTGAGTAGATTGAACTGATCCTTAATGTGATGGAATCTTTAGTATGAATCTGTCCATGTGTGTTGATGTCTTTGTGTGTCCCTCCCACAGGTATTCTGTCCCTGCTGAGGAGAAGGCTAAGCTGGACAAGGTGGTCCATACACTGCTTCAGGCCAACGGCACCCCAGGACTAGAAATGCTGGAGAAGAACATCATGGTCAGTGTTTTCTGAACTCTCTGAAGCCACTTGGTTACCAAAAACATACAGTTTCAGAAATGTAACGCTATTCTTTCCCCCCGCATTTGTGTTCTTCCAGATCTCTCCAGAGGTGCTGTGCCACGAAGGCATCAAGGTTTACCGGACGGTGCAGCGGAGTGGGCAGTTTGTGGTCTGCTACCCCGGTGCCTTTGTCTCTAAAGTGTGCTGTGGCTACAGCGTGTCAGAGACGGTGCACTTTGCCACACCGCACTGGATGAACCTGGGTTACCAGGCCGCAAAGGTCAGCATATGAATCTGGGAGGGCAGATCAGTACATGGGCTATGTTAGATTAATAATGGCACATAACTTATGTATATGTGGAAAAGAAAATGTGATGATGATTTCTTTTTTTTCTTCTTGCCTGTGTATTCAAGATTTTAAATAATTGATTTGGTTTGTTAAGCATTTGCTTTGTAATGCCTCACAACACTGCCCCCCTGTGGCAGTGGCAGTTAATGCTCTGATTCTCGTAGAGTTTATTTGAAACCATAATTCGTAATTGAACTTAGAAACTAGAATAGCCAGTGTGTTGAACTTTAAGGCGTAATTGCAGCTGTTAAGTCTCCCGTGGGGTGCATTTAGATTTGTTTTGTGATCATGAGCATGCCTTTGGACCATTGGACCTCATTATTGCAGTAATAGAGGAAAACATAATGTTCCTTACTGTCACTATTGTGGAATTATGGCAAAGGAAGTACATATACCATAAGCATTACTATCAAATTTGTAGCCACAGCAAAGATTGCTCTCACGGGTAATATAGGATTCATGCGATGTACTGTATTGTGGTGCTCTGCCTGCAACCTTTTCTTCCAAGTATTTCACATTCTTTACAGACATTATTAGCATTGTTGGCTTATATCGGTGAACTTGCTTTACTCTTAATTCACCTAGTTAAAAATAACTGTATTTAAAAGTGTGTAAACCTCTGGAGAAAAAAAAAGGAAATAAAACTAGTCGAATAAATGACCAGCGTTTTTATTTTGAGACATGAAGAAATAACCCATCAAAAGCCGTCTGTTTTGTCATTTTAAAGAGTCATAATTTGTAATGTGTTCCGATTTTGCGCACAGGACCTGAAATGTCGTCGTATAGCCAAACCCTTCTCCATGGAGAAGCTACTGTACCAGATCGCTGCGGCCGAATCCAAGAGGGACAACGGCCTTCTCCTTACCACCATCTCCGCTCTACTCAAAGACCTCAGGTAGGATGCAGCAAAGGTCCTAAAGGAGCACATACACGCATTTACTCAAATATGTTTTTTTTTATATTCCTTTGTGTGTGTTATTTGATTTTAATAACTGCTATCCTCTGCAAAACACATTTCTTTTATCAGAGGATGTCTCACTCATGTTTTTCCCAGAACAATAAAACACATCCAACTCAATGCAACATGCTTTCTTGTCCAATAGGAACATAGAGATGCGCCAACGACAGGAACTTTACAAGGCAGGTTTGCTCTCCTCTGCCCGCTACGGCACCCATGACGGCAGCCTGGGCCCCGGGGAAGGACGCAAGAAGCCCCGTGGGAAATGGCCGGCACTTGAGTCCTCAGAGAGACGCTGTCAGATCTGTCAGCACCTCTGCTACCTGTCCATGGTGAGAGCCGACGGCACACGCGTTTAACACACTGTGGTTATGAGACATGGGGACTTGTTTTCTAAAAGGCTTTAACGCTAGTAGTTCTGATATGCTTTGGCATTTTGAAGCAAGTTTGTATTAGTTATCTATTCCTGTAATCAAGAGCTTTTCAGTTTGTCGGCATTATTTTGCATTATACCTTGCTAAAACAGAGTTTATATACTGTACTTATTATTACCTGCTATGCATAAAAACGACCCTATTTATTTGCACATGGCAAGACTTCTTTTTCTTGGGCTTTTTATGGACCAATATTTTAAAGTATCTAAACCAAATGATTTTTGCAAAACTTGTGCAAAATAGTGTAGAAGTTGATCACATTTTAAATGATTTATTAACAGTAATAAGAGACTTCAGATTTGAGTGTGTGGTTCCCACAGTAATGTCTCGGTTTGGGTTTCCGTCTGCGCAGGTGGTTCAGGAGACGGACAACGTGGTCTTCTGTCTGGAGTGTGCCCTGCGTTATGTGGAGAAGCACAAGTCCTGCAGAGGCCTTAAGATGATGTACCGATACGATGAGGTGAGCTGCCCCCTTTTGTTTCAGCTGTGGTTCAGTTCGCTCTCCGTCCAGATGGGGGAGACATCAGCTAGATTTACACTTCTCCAGGAAGTAGCTTATTTAGCAGCGTTTATGATGTAATTCCCACTCTGCATGACTGGGTTATAGATGAAAACATTATGTTAGAAAAGGTCATTTATAAATAAGAAAAAATGCAAATGGTTACTTTTTTAATATGTATTTTTTTTCTGTGCCTTCTAATTAGGAGCAAATCAACAGTTTGGTGAACCAGGTGTGTGGCCGGGCCATGTTAAAGAACGGAGGAGGAGGAGGAGGAGGAGGAGGAGGAGGAGTTGGTGGTGGTGTTGGTGGTGGTGGTGGTGGTGGTGGAGTTGTTGTCACTGCAGTAGGGGCGGACCCCTGCCATGGCCTAAGCCCTGCCAAAGCATCGCCAGCCAAGCGAGGCCCCCGAAAGCGCGCCACAGTGGAGGTGTCCCTGGCACGCCTGTCCTCCAGCCACATACCCAAGGCTGCTGCTGTGTCCTGAGGAGGACGCCACGACATTACCATCCGGTGTGCTCTGCCCAACCCTCCCAAACTCCCCTGTTTTGTTTTTACATCAAGCAGGATCACTATCAATCCCTCCTCCACCACTCAATATTTAAGATTGATTGTTTTTTAGCTTTGAAAATCCCCTCACCTGACCGAAGTCCTCCCTCCAAAAAATATTCACCTCCTCCCTTAGTATGACAGGCTTGTTTACAAAAAAAAGAAACAAAAAAAAAGAAAAGCAAGATGTCTTTTTTGCACTAGTGTGAAAGAAGAATTTGTTTTTTTCCTGGATGATTTTAGAATCCCACTGTCCCTCTTTAAGTCGTCTTTTACAACATTACAAGCATTAAGCGTAACATTCACAAGAAAACTTGATGGGGCCTGTTAAACCTTTTACCTCCATCCTCCCTTAACTGCAGTGGGTTACATTTGTTACCTTCTTCTTGCATCACTCTTTCCTGCCCTCATCTCGCCCCCTGAGACTGAACCCCATTCCTTCTCATTATGCGTCACTTAACTGTGAACGTGGGGCAAATGAAAAGGCGGCCTTTTTTTTCCTCTCCAGTTTTGTGAAATGAAAATGACATCAAGTAGTTACCCAAAGTTTCTCTCTGTCCTTGGTTTGAGGAAGAGGAGTCCTTCTTTAATTATTTTATTTCTTGGTGCAGCTCCTGCATTGTTTTTTGTTTTTTTTAAAGGGGGGTTAGTGATGCGAGGTAAAAACTTGAAAGATAACGATGTTGGTTTATTGTTGGTTGGCTATGTTTTTTCAAGTTCTATTTTAAATTTTAGCTTTGTTTTTTGCAAGAAGTCTTCTGTGTATTTTTATTTTCTTTGTCATTGTGGATGTTTCTGTTTGTTGGTGGATGTGAGAGGGGGCAGAGCTAAAGCTGCTTGACCTGTGAAAGGTCACCGCTCACCTCACTTCCTGGTAGTATGGAGGGATCCCTCCTTCGCTAGCAAGTGAAAACTGTGCCTGATCCATAGCGAGGAGATCCACTTTATTGGTGCTGTTGGTTATAATTACTGTATAACAACACAAAAAGTAAAAAATCTGGGGGTTAGCACATGCTATCTACTAACAGCTAGCTCACGCTCCCCCAACCCACAGGGCAGAAAGGCTTTCAGGCTTTTCTGGTTCTAGATGTGCAATCGTGTTAACATTCCATTCTTCCAGTCCTCTTGTTTCATCTGTAACAGTAAACATTAATTATTATATTATATTATTATTATTTTGTGTTTTTTACTTTTGTTGGTCTGACGTGTTATCTCAAGTAGAGCCACTAGTCAAAGAGTGTAAAATGTGAAATATCAAATCCAAGTTTTGTTTTTTGTATTTTTTAAATTGTCCTTTGTTTTTTGGCTTTTGCTTTTTTGTTTTCCTTTTCCAGATATATTATGAGTGATTTTTAGAGAGAGGAAAAAGTCCAACACAAACGAAACATCAACTTTTTTGTACATAATCCTGTAAATCTCTTTAAATACCTGAGCCTTGTTCTGGGGTTAAGGAATAAAGAAAGGAAGGAAGGAATAGAGAAAACGTTCCAGAGGAGAGTGGTTGATGAAGAAAAAGCCTTACATTTCCCTTTCTTCATCCGTGTGAGTTTGACGCTTACAGAGTTGCTCTGGTTAAACGTGTATAAAAATTTTAAGTGCTGCTTATATCACTAAGAAAGAAGATATTGAGTAGCCAACGACTGCCCCCCCCCCCTCCCCTCAACCTAGTTTTGTTTGTTTAGCTTTACTTTTTTAAAGAAAAGGGAAAAAGATATGTTCACAAAAAAATGGGTTTTTACATTTTCATTACTGAAAATTCAACAAAAATGTAGTAGCTACTCATGTTGCACTGAGCTTGCCAGTGGTGACTGTCAAGGAAAAATCCTATAATCCAGTTTGTTGGTTGTCGTCCCTCGCAGAAGACTGAACTGTTTTAGGACTATTTAATAAAATACCAAGTTGGGTGTTTTCAACATAAAAAGTGGTTGTCAAGTTTTTATGGCCTTACAATATATTTTATTCTGATGGGATTTTTTTGTTTGTTTTTCAGTTCTCTTTTTTTGTTGGTTTCTTCCATTTTCTACAGTATAAAACTACTTGCTCACAGTGGGGTCTCTGGTGACTTAATTTATTAGTGCCGCATCTCGGCCTTTCCCTCCACTCGGAAAGAGAGTCTCATGTTGGTTATATTGACAGTTTTTTACTTTTGCAGTTTGTACTTAAGGTTTAATAAAAACTTACCGACAATTCACTGTCATTTCTTTCCAACCTGCTTGTGTCTCTTTCTGTGCAAATAGTTTTGACAGAATCTTTATTTACATTTCAAGTTCTTATCTGATGGAGTTAATTGCACCGAAATTACAAAAAAAGAATTCACACACAATACCTATAGCAGCATATAGCCTCGAGCTGAAATTAAAATTAGCAGCTATTTAGACTATTCAAAACAAGTAATTTGATGTCGCCTGTCGAACTATGGTATAGACTAATCAATTATGAAAATCATCACTAGTTAAGCCACGCAGATAATCCAAAGAACACCACAGTGAGGCCTGTGGCTTGTCTAGAGCAGTGGTTTTTAAAGTGGGTTCATTGGATCCCCAGGGGTCCTTGAGGGGGTTCCAAAAAGATAACAGAAATATAGAAAGATAATGAATGTTTTTTTCTACATCATTCCTCCCTTAAGTAACAGACTGTCAAAAAAAATTGGCCATGGGTTTAATACTTTTTCCATCCATTATCCATCCATTAAGTTCCGCTTATCCGGGGCCGGGGGGGAGGCAGGCTTAGGCGGGTATTCCGGACGTCTCTGTCCCCGGCAATGATTTCCAGCTCCTCCTTAGGGACCCCAAGGCGTTCCCATGCCAGACGAGATCTCTGCAATCCACCATTTTCCGGCAGAGAGCCATGGCCTCAGACTTGGAGGTACTGACTCTCATCCTGACCGCTTCACACTCGGCTGCAGACTGCCCCGGTGCGTGCTGAGTGTCACGTTCTGAAGAAGCCAACCGAACCACATCATCTGCAAAAAGCAAGGATGCAATTCTGAGGTCCACCAAACTGGACACTCTCCTCTCCCCAGGTTGCGCCATGAAATGCTGTCGGTGAAATTCATGGCATAGAGACGACCCCCTCGTTCCCCGTGGAAGACTCCCACACAGTGGCTCGTGAGTATCCCCACACCCGCCCGACGCCTCTCACCCTGGGCAACTCCAGAAAGGATAGAGTCCAGCCTCTCGCCAGGAGTTTGGTTCCAGAACCAGTGGTATGCGTGGAGGTGAGCCCAACCATCTAGTTGGTACCGCTCCAACATCCGCACCTGCTCCAATTCCTTCCCCGCCAGTGGTGTGACATTCCACGTCCCTCGAGCTCGTCTGCGATGCCGGGGGTCGGCCCGCCTAGGTCCCCGCCCTTGGCTGCTGCCCGACTCACATTGCACCCGACCCCCATGCCTATCCCGGCTAGTGGTGGGCCCACAGGGCGGAGGCTCCATGAAGATTTTTCATGCTGTGCCCGGCCGAGCCCCATGTGCCAAGGCCCGGCCACAAGTCCGTTCCAGGTCTGGCTCCAGAAGGGGGCCTCGGTTTCTCTTTTCCAAGCAAGGTGCGACAACTCCTTTCCAGCCGATTAATAAAGGGTCAATGGATCTCTCTTGGTCCGGCCCCTCCCCTGAGACTACTTTGCCTTGGGAGACCCTACCAGGAGCTATTGCCCCCGACAACACAGCTCACAGGGTCACTGGGGCACACAAACCCCTCCACCAAGTTAAGGTTGCAATTCTTTGGAGTAATACATTTTGTATTAAAATATCTAATAGCAAATATTGTATCAGATGGGGGACCCTGGGTCCGTGGTCTTATTTGTCAGTTAAGGGGTCATGATGTGAAAAAGTTTGAGAATGACTCCAAATTAGAAATTGTTGTCATTACCCCCTGTAGTCCAATATCAGCATTCATAATTGTGGGATTCCAGGGGGTCTCCTGCAAAAAGGGAAATAATGTATTCTCACTATAATTCCTTCAATTAGTAACACAGACAGAATGTATGACTATTTTGTCCTTGGGTTTAATTTCTGTAATTAAACATAAAGCAAAATCATAGATGGATAAGGTGCGATATAAAATGAAGGAGCTGAGGGACGGGTGTGATATCTTTCAAGAAAAACTTCAAGAAAGATTAAAATGGTTAATTTACAAAATTATAAAGTTATTAATTGATGAGTAAAAACATCTTAGTTGCTCCCAGAGTAGTTTTGTTATTGTAAGGATGGTCTCTGAGCAAGGCAATGGTTCAGAAAAATAAATAAGCGTCTTTTTCACATTATTTCTTTATCTGTTATAAACATAAATAAATACTTCCACAAAAACTAGAGACAAAAAAAAATATCTTTGACTGCACAAAGGCTTGTGTTTTTTATTTCAGCACAGCTGACACTGAGGACGTTACTCTGAACACACTGCGTTACCATAGTTACCCACTGATGTTTTAAGGGGCCGTGCCCAACTGTCAGTGTGAAGAGAAAACAACACAGAAAAGACAAATAACAAATAACACGTGTTGAACCACAGATTATGGTGAATTACGTCCTTAGAGTTTGCTGTGGAGAGGGACATCTGGAATACCCAGCCCCGGATAAGTGGATGAGAATGGATGGAGAGTTCACTACAATATAATATATTTTGCACTGGGTTACCGTTACCGAGTGTGGCATCTGAAAACAAAACAACCCACCATTCTTCATTACCGCCGCTTTGCCCAAACATCTCTTAAATGTATGACTTTATAATCTTGCAAATTTGTCTCTTTTTTTTTTATACCACTAGAGGAACGTGAGAAAATGTTTTGTTGTAATTCGGGTGAATTGACCCTTTTACAATAGAAATGTCAAAACACTACAGTGAGAACCCATTATCTGTAGGCAAGAGGGGAAAACAGGCCGTACCATGACATTATCAAGTTCCACAGCAAGCAGTAGAAGGTGTGGGATATTTACTAGTAGTGCTAATATGTTTACCACCCTAGTCACACCTCATACATTATACACGCACAATTGTTGGAAGGCCCCGTAGTTCTTCATAACCTTAATTAAAGTGCACTGGAATGACTGCCACACAACCCCAGCACATCCACTCTCAGCGTTTAAATCCCACTCAGCTTAACACTAGTATTGCTTTTACTTACTTTTCTGTAATAAATATATACTTGGTAAAATATTCTTTCCCAAGAGAAACCCCCTGTATTTCAAAGCCCTTTCCACTCTCGATCCATTTCCACACCATGTCAGCTTCCATTTGGCAAGAGCTGAGGCGGGACTACAAATCAAGAGTTAGTGCGCAGGGACTATGAACATGCTCAAACCCTAAATCCTGCTAATATTTCAGTCTTTATTGTGAAATGCTTCGATGAAAATTAAACAATTCTTGGGGGAAAAACATTTATTAAAGTCAGAAACTTGGCAGGGTAAAAGAAAGGAAGGAGTAATGCTGTCACATCACACAAATGTAAACATTTCTGTACAAAAGAAATCTGGATAGAGTTCAACCTTCTGGGTGTTGTCTAGTGCACACAGTCCGAACAGAAGTTCCAATATTATTGGTCAAAAGAATGGCAATGGGTAACTCTCCTGTGTGTGCGTGTGCGTGTGTGTGTGTGTGTTAAATCTTTGATATCTTGTTACCTGAACCTGTGGTCTGTCAGCTATACAGTACTATGTGGTGTCAGGTGACTGCCATCTATTACACCATGTTTATCAAAGCCAATGGCACTAAAGTATTTTCTAATCAGTAGTTTGTATTTAAATTATTGCAATGTGTAGCTCGTAAACCAGTTAACAGCTTATTGGGGGTTCAGCTTATCCATAAAGTCGTGAAAAATGCATCCATGTACCCTTCAGAATTTGAGCTGCCGAGAGCAAACAAAGGTGCTACCTTTGCTCACATTGCCCCACGACATCAACATGAACGGAACAATTCTGCTGTAACGACTGTCAGCGTGGGCAGTTTTTGTTGGATGTTGTCACTGACCACAACCCAGAGAGAGCGAGCCGTGTGTGCTTTACTATGCATGAAAGTTTTTCTCCTCACTCAGACAAAGGACTGCTTGAGGATCCTTCAGGATCCAGAAGATGAACTGGAACAGACAACCAAGACCAATGGAGATTTTTCTCATTGTGTTTTGTAAATTTAATGGTCTCCAATCCAATCCACCCATTCAATTAGGCAGGGTACACCCCGGACAGGTCGCCAGACTATCGCAGGGCTGACACAGAGAGACAGACAACCATTCACACCTATGGGCAGTCATCAATTAACCTAAGCTGCATGTCTTTGGACTGTGGGAGGAGCCCACGCTGACATGTAAACTCCACACAGAAGGGCCCTCTTGACATAAACTCAGAGTTTTGAGTTTATTGTGTTTTAAAATGGGCACTACAAACACAAGCATGTTTTTATCAGTCTAGCGGTGGTCTACACATTTCATAGCTTGCAGCCAGTGTTTTGGTTTGATGAGTGACCATGTTAACTGGTGTCTCTCAACCGAATGCCTTTGTGGTTGCCGTTAGTGACATGTAGCTTTTGAAAACACAAGAGCCTTCAGTCAAGTTGAAATATACTCCCCCGTGTTTATTATCTCGGCCAACCATCTACATAAGTTACTACAAGCAAGCAAGCACGCATTTGGCTGAAAGTCACCAGTTAACATGGCTACTCCTTAAACTGAAACACCTGTTGCACTGAAACAGTTGTGTTTTGATGCTTTTAACAGGTTTGATTAAATGCTTAAAGCTTTCTAACTCATCTGGATGGCTTGGGCATAAAACATGTGCACACATTTATTTATGATGTCGGCTGTATAAAGGTCTATATAACTCGCGCAGGGGAATTAATTAAACATACACTGAAAAGGTGGGGAATCTTTTGGGGCAATTCTCCCAAATTCTTGCTCGGCTTTATCTGTCCAGGTTTTGAGCGTTTTTTAATTGCCATTTGTTGAAAAAGGATATGACAAAACCTGGGCATATAAAACTGTCTGCATGGCTAGATACCAGTAGAGGCAATGGAGAAATGATTTTTTCATAAAATGCCATAAACCTGATAGAGCTTTTAAAAACCTTGTACGTTTGGCAAGTATTTAGATCAAAACACCATCATGTATTTATATGTTCCTAACACATAAATTAATGTTAACAGCGGCAGTTTAGCAAATGTGTCTAAGTGTCAGCATGAAGCATGAAGACGGCGAGAGGGACACATGGATGATTTTAGTGTATATTTCACTCACTTCTTACTTATCAGTCACAGGTCTCACCTGGTCTCGACATGCACAAACATAGAAACAGAATACTAGAGCATTCTCTAAATAGTTTCAAACTATTTATGTGACTGTTAAGCCATCCAATGCTATGCTGCTAACGGTAACTCAAACCTACTTTACAGGATTCAATTCGAATTGAAAACTCACATCAATGGTCTTTTAAGGCAAGGTCATGTGGCAGTTAGTGTAACCTCAGTGTGTTTTTCTTTTTCTTCAGGATGACAATTTGAGAAGGAAGCCAATCTTGTTACATATCTCAGTTTGATTTTGCAGCTCTGTGCGTTTGTGTTTAAATCCCGTCCATGTGTCCTCAAACCTTCGGCCTGCTCGCCTCACTGTCTTTGCTGGTCTGGTCCACTTGTTGCACCCCGTCCACCAACGCTGTGTCAGGGTGCACCTCCTCTTCATCCAGGGTCACCACCACGGGGGCCCTTCTCCTCCTTCCGCCTCCGCCTGATCCTCCAACACCTCCACCTCCTCCTTGCTCAGTCTCCTCTTCCTCCTCCTCGTCCTCGTCCTCTTCCCCGGCCTCTGTGTCTTGGCTGGCAGAGTCGGTGCAGGTGGATGAAAGGGAAGAAAGCTTGTGGCGTAGCTCAGCCTGGGTGGGAACCTGGAGACTGATCTCTGTGGTGAAGGACTCAACATCTGGTCCTGGGAAAAAAGAGGAGTCCCTTAGATCAGTGATTCTCAAAGTGGGGTCCCCTGGGGTCCGTAGCACTCTTTCAGGAATTCCGAGAATAGTTTTCAGAATCATTGATTTAAATTTTCATATTCAATTCATATTCATAACAATACCTACATTTTAATACATTTCTACATGAGGGGGTGATCGGTATATTCTCTATCTTGTCCGGGGTCCTTGGCTGAAAGAGGAACCTCTGGTCTAATATACGTCTTACTGCTGTCTGTCATCCGACTAAGGCCACTAGGCTGAAGGCAAGGTTAGGCCTGTTGGTGAAACTATAATAGGCGTCTAAACATAGCTCAAGTATTGGTATGGTATAGTTATAGGTATTGTCAAATATAAGTCTTATTGCTATATCAATTAACCTGCGACCTTGAAGCCCATCAAACTTCACAAACAAAAAGTAAGCTTAATTATAAAAATGAGTTTCTTCCTGGAGATGTTTCATCATCATTAACAATCATTTAATAGATTTATTGAAAAGCTTTATATGTGGGCGGGGCACCTGTTAACCTTTTAGATATTTCCCTCCCAGCAAGCTTATACGTTTAAAAGACGTCTGATGGCAGTCTATACATAGACCTGACTTCTCTGCTAAAACACAGCTACATTTGGGCTGTCAGTGAAAGTGTAGTAGATGTCAAACTATAGCCCATGCAGGTATAGCCTACTCATCAATTAGACAACTATTGAACGACTACAGATATATCTGTACACCAAAATAATAGCTGTGGTATAAACTTTTACTCAATTTTAAATGGGTCCGGTAACAAATGCCACAGCTACCAATTGTTCTACGGAGGATATTTTCTAATTTTGCAAATAAAAATAATCTAAATGCCTACTATACCTAGACCTGATGTCTAGGCTAAATCACAGAGAAAAAAGATTGAGAACCTCTGACTAAGATAACTTTGTTTTTAAACGTTTAATACTGGCATTTAACGTTTAAAAACAAAGTCATCGTTGGGAGAGGTTAAGAGTGGTAGGTAGGTGGATAAGTAATTATGCAATGGTATACTTCTCCATTCATTGGGGAATTCAACCATTTTCTCTGAGGACATTGTTTTTAATAGTTTTTATTATTCATTATTCATTCTCTATCTTAAACCGACAGCTGCAAGTAAAATGTGTGTACTGTTCTAGTTGCTTCCTAGGTTTGGTTTAAACTTGCAAGTCACCTACAGACATATAAAACATTGAAGGGGTTTACTTGCATCAGATTATTTTTAGACGAAGACTGAGCTCTCCGTTAGATGTTGTAGGTTGTTCACTGTGACAAGAATGTTCCCAAGCAGATGTGGACAGATGGTGTTGGTGTATTTCTCCTCAACCCTTCTCCTGTCAATCTTCTGAGTCACGAGTTTCTACTTCATCAAATTCTTTGAGATGGATGAGCTGTATAAGTTTATTCCACTTTGGTAACTAAGTGTTGTATCAGTTATTGAAGTTTGAATGAATTTAGTTAAGGTACAAATACTTTGTGTGTGTGTGTGTGTGTGTGTGTGTGTGTGTGTGTGTGTGTGTGTGTGTGTGTTTGTGGCCACCTACCTGCGACAGGTGAGGCAGCACTGTTGTCCTCCCCCCCGGAGTGCAGAAACACATCCAGGGCTTCGTGGTCAGACATGTCCATCAGATCCATCTGCTCCAGCATGTCCACGTTCACCTCCATGGACGACATGCTTCCTATTGGCTCTGGACACAACGTGACACAGCAAGATATTAATTAGCCCCGCACAAGATTGAGGAGGGCAGCAGCAAGGGGCTGAGTCCAGGAAGGCAATCACTTAAGAGTTGTTTTTTTTCAAAATTTGCAATGAAGAAGCAAATGGGCACATTCAGGCTGGAGGGTATTTGAAATGAGTAAGCGTGTGTACATAACACATTTTGTTTACCTTACAATCCAGCGATTACCACAAATAATGGATTGCCAGGTGTCACTATAATTAGGAAGCTGTATATGAAGGCGACAAGCAACATCATTTAGGGATGGGTTCACATTTTTCCAAATTTTCTTAATATTCTTATTCGTCGCTGTAATCCTGCCTCATAGTGTCCATGAGAAGATGCAATCCAAATATAACAGATGCGGCAGACATTTCTTAAATTCAGCTGAAGCAAATATGAAGCTTCAGCAGTCTGAAATAGTCAAATGGAGTACGTATCTTCCAATATGTACACATTTCTTTTACAAAACACACAGGGAGGAAATTAGACTTTGAAAGATCCCTAAATGATTTTACTTACTGAGACTACTGAAGCTTCATATTAACTTTGGCTAAACTTCTGTTATGCCTTTTTTCGACTGAACTGGGATTGTGGACTTTGCTTTGATTGTGAAAATATCCCATCGTATTGCAATATCAGCCAGTATGGAAAAGAGGAACAATTGCAGCAGACGATATCACTTTCAATGTACGTGTGAGTATTGTTTTAAGACAGACTTAAAAAAAACAATGAAGCTATCCTTTAAATGGACAGATTTCAGTGGAAATTCTCCCGATAATGCTAATCATCATGGTACCCACACGTATATTTCAGGGATGGGTGAAACAGCTTAAAATTAAATTCACATTCAATGGGATGAAAGATCGACCACATGATACAATAAACCCAGCACCAGTCCACTGACAGTACATTAATTAAAATTGGAAACCATACAATACATAACACAGATGAAAGCCATACAGACCAAACTTAAATGTATTTATATTTAGTATAATGGCAACTGTATTGTGGTTAATTCTAAACTTTCCACATCATTGTTATGACATGCGATGAAGCAATACATCTGTACCAAAAAACTATTTTATTTTTTGTCTTATTTTGATATTTTTGTCGATGTTCTACACGAATGGCAAACATTTAATCAGCAGTATACAACACAATCATTGGACACCCCGAGCGTGCTTGCTTGCTCGTAGTAACTTATGTAGATGGTTGGCCGAGATAATAACCCCGAGCTAATACACTAGCAACTACAGTCCTGGATTCACCACCTTGCAGGGGTACAGACCCCCCTGTTTGCCATCAGGATGTGCTGCATGCATCACAAACAGCCAGTCAGTGCACTGTGGGTATGAAAGCAGGAGTGGGGGGGCAGAGTTGCGAGCAAAAGAGGAAGAAGGAAGATGATTGGTCGGCGCACAGCAGTGAGAGAAGATGCCATTGGCTACCGTACCTCAAGGAAATGAGGAGAGCAGAGGAGGGCGGCACAGGGAGGGAGAGCAGAAGAAAGAGTGAAGAAAGAGAGAAAGAAGGGGAACGTTATTTCCCATGGAGACTGTCCCAAAAGTCTCTCCGTCCTTCAAATACCAACACAAGATCACACACACACACACACACACACACACACACACACACACACACACACAAGTTAGTGTCATATTTTCAGATCACTCAACTTTGGCAATTCATTTGATTGTCCATAAATGCAACAAACACAAACAACAAACACCTAAACTGATTCTAATGTACATAAAGTAACACACAAACCCAGATGGATTTAATGCAAATACACACACAAATGGATGTTGTGTTTTATTTAAACTTACACACACACACACACACACACACACACACACACACACACACACACACACACACACATTACTGTATTGGTGTATGAAATGGAAATTAATGTTCTCCTCCTCTCTCTTTCTTTGTGGAGACAGCAGTGGTATTTTGACACATCTGAAAAGGAATAAGGGTCTAATGCTCGCTAATAACTTCTCAGTATGCAGACGCTTGTCATGTGCATTTACATATCTCGCTTGTCAGCTACTAAATTACCATCACATTGCAGCTATTCAACCTCATAAAACAACATAGTATGGGGGATGTTGATTCAGTTTTCAGCCCTAAATGGAGCTGTCTTTCCATCATGAATACAAATAAACAAATGTGCACTTCGCGCGTGCATGTGCACACACACACGCACACATGCACACACACACGCATGCACGCACGCACGCACGCACGCACGCACGCACGCACACACACACACACACACACACACACACACACACACAGTGTTGACTATGGCTATGTTGTGAAAGTCTTGGTACAGAAAGCACTGCTTTGAGAACATCACTTCCATGCGACTGCCTCTAACATGTTCTTCTTTTAGCCTTACTGTGACCTTGCCTAAAAGGCTCCCCTGCTGGGAAGGACTATGTTTGCCTGCAGTGAGATAGAGTATTTATATGTGTGTGTGTGTGTGTGTGTGTGTGTGTGTGTGTGTGTGTGTGTGTGTGTGTGTGTGTGTGTGTGTGTGTGTGTGTAAGACCCTTGAGACTGGCTTTTGATAGCTCAGTGGCGTGTGACATCTGCAGCCCTTTCTCTCCTTTTCCTGTCTATCTCCTTTCAGTTTATTCTTTTTATCTCTCTCCCCTCATCCTCAATGTCTCCAGCTGTATCTTTGCTCTACAGTGGCGCCGCCCTGCTGTAAGGATTTGTAGCTGCGCGAGATAATGAGTCGCAGTGTTTTGTGTGTTATTGAGTTTCGAACCGTAGGCTTTTTTTCAGATGCATTTCAACAGAATTATAAATAAGCCCCCTCCTGTAACTAATTGTAAATATTCGTATAGCAATTATAACTGGTTGATTTGAATTGGTCTGAAGTGTCAAGCCTAAATGTAAACATCCCCCCTGTCTTTTTACCGTAAATGAATGTAGGCGACACGAGATTCTGACTATGAGCTAATGAGCTGTGAATATTTCACCCACTGCACCTCAAACCTCTAGTGATTGTTTTTGTCATGGATATTATGAAAACACAGCATTGATCTGAAAAGAAAAACCTTTTTGAGTGACAGTGAAAATGTAAGTCTCTCTGCTCCTCTCCTTTAGTCTCTTTCCTTTCACTTCATCTCTCTTCCTTCCTTCCTGCTCCACAATACAATAAGCCATTTCCAGAGGATTAATGGAGCAGGATAGGTGAGACATTGCAAACTGGGCTGGTAGAGTCCAATACATCTTTCAGTGCAGGGTGCATATCTCATGAAGTCCCTCATTTAAGCACATCCTTTGGGTATTTTAGCACTAGCATTTGTCAGTAATACATGGTGTAAACTGCAGCAGGATTGTAATACAATCCAAGTTAAAGACTAAATTTATATGGCGCTATGGCATTCTTAAAAAAGAATGGCTCCACTTGTGTCTTTAGTGACTGGCACTTGGAGTCTTGCTGCAGAAAGCTATTATGGCTCAATCTCGTGATATGCAGTTGAAGTGTGAAGGATTCAGCTGATGGTATCAGAACTGTAGAATCAAGTCATTTGAATGCTGGATGGCATTGCATTCACCCTTGAATAAGAAACAGACACCACAACCTAAACCTCAACATTTTCTTTTTTTCCTTTGGAGGCCTCAGACCAAAAGAAATGCTTAATTTCAAGCTGTTAAAAAAGAATCAAAGAGCAGGACTGTGGTATCTGAAGGACCTCTGACCTCACCGCTCCTCCTCTCTCACCTCTCCTCTCAGCGATCTGCAGGTAGCCAGTGGACAAGTACTGCTCCATGTCTTGCTGGAAGGCCTCCTCAAAGAACTTCTGCCTTTCTTTCAGCTTGACCTGGGGGACTGGGGCCCCTCCCTGTTCTGCCCCAGGGACTCTCTGTGTGTGCTCCGCCTCTAGCTCCACTAGGAAAAAGAGAGATGAAAGTTTTTAAAGTTTGCGGACAGGGTCAGGTGCTATAAAAAACATCGAAAACTGAAAAGCACCTGAAACTTCCAACAAAAATGCCAATTCTTACAAACATATCCTTAAGATTCTTGTCTAAAATATAACAAATATCTCATACAGGGTATCTCAAACCTGAATAACCACCAAAATATAGTCCATTTTAATTGGCTCAAGGTCTCTGCTCGCCCATAAATTTTATTAAAATTCATTCATACATTTTTTTCTGACAAGCATGAAGGGGAAAACATCACCTCCTTTTTAAATACAGTCAAAACTTTACTTTTACTTACAAACTTATCTTACACATTTCTCTCACCCTTTCGCCTGAAATGAATGAGTGCTATAGCAGATAGAAAGCAGCCAAATTCAATCTTTACAAAAGCAGAATGGAGAGCTCAGTGCTCCACAGTATTCACATATTCTGCAATTCACCCTCAGTGACTCAATACGGTAGGGACCACGCCCACTGAGTAAAACCAAGAGCGGTTCAGGGTGAAAATGTATCACTGCTGTCTAGGAAAAGAATTGACAGCTAAGTTTACTGTATTCCTTCTTGGATTTAAAGATTACAATTCATTCAGCTAGCGTTCAGTCACTGAGTTTGACATACATTAGGAGTTAGGCTAAAAGGGTCTGATTCTTTGCATTGTTAAATGGCCTTGTATTTTCTTCTAAAACATGCTATTATTTTGACAACCATCTGCAAAACATCCATTGGCAGCGTATAAAAATAGTGTTAAATGTGCCAAATGTGCTTGGCATGTCCCGTCTTCTCAGTTCTCAGTTTCTACATCGTCGATTCTTTGCTTCACCTCCTCTCCTCTTAGTCCCCCCCACCTTAGATGTGAGCAGAGGAGGCAAGGAAGTGACACAAGGAGAGAAGAGTCAAGGCAACTGGCGTCTAACAAAATGAGACATCCATGCTTCAGAGCAGTAAATTTAAATTTGAATATGACGTGTGTCACAGCTGCATCATCCGTCTTTTGTCACGTCTGTTTTATACATCCCAGCTGTCTAAAAGACTTCCGCAAAGGATGCACCTGTGCATCATCGCTCCTTGCTCCTCTCTCCTCGAGATGCATTGAGACATCCTTCAAGATGGCGCGGTAAGATACATTTTCGGGTCAGAGGTAGGAGGACGGAGGAGGAAGAAAACGAGGAGGCACAACATAGAGAAATTAGAAGAGTCCAAGGTATTTACTGGATTCTGATTGGTCCATGCAGAACTCTGTGATTGGCAAGACGCTGTGATTGGCCTGAACACTTTGCCCTGTCCTGGCAGATAAAGATGTCTGTGTGGACAGGGCGGAAGAGGGAGGAGCATATTCAAGGGATGGGTCACGACCCTGCAGATAGAGAAACATTCTCTCTGTTTGTGTGTGTGTGTGTGTGTGTGTGTCTGTGTGTGTGTGTCGGCACGGCTGCACCCTGCAGTCTCAGAAAGGCTGTCTCTTTAGTTCACTTGTCTCCCTCTGATAGATGGCAGCATTATATAAGATGACTTGCTGACACTAACAACTGTGGCAAGAGCCGGGCCACTACAGATAAAATGTCTAATGTGTCCCATATCTTTGATCCTGGGTTAATAAACAAAACAACATGAACATCACAATTTAGGGAATGATGTGTTTAAAAAGGGCTGCACGGTGGTGTAGTGGCTAGCACCTTCACCTCACAGGAAGAGGGGGTTCGATCCCTGATCCCGGGCGGTCCTTCTGTGTGGAGATTGCACGTTCTCCTCGTGGCAGAGTGGGTTCCCTCCGGGTTCTCCGGCTTCCTCCCACAGTCCAAAGACATGCAGCTTAGGCTTAGGGTTAACTGGAGACTCTAAAATTGCCCGTAGGTATGAATGGTTGTCTGTCTCTATATGTGCCCTGTGATAAACTGGGACCTGTCCCGGGTCGCCCAATGTCATCTGGGATCGGCTCCAGTGCCTCCGCGACCCTAAATAGGATAAGTGGTTTGGATAATGGAATGCAGTTTAAAAAGATGCCTAGCCAAATTGAATTGACTTCTGTTCATTTTCTCTAATAGACAACAACTGTTCTCAATCAAGAATGTTGTATGTAACTTTTTTTTACCTTCACTGTGATTGCATTTTCCATAGGAAAGAATTTGGTCATTATAGTTAAAGTATATTTGAAAACCAAAATCATAGGTCGTCTATTTTAGGTAGACTTGTACTTGTTTGTACTCGTACATAAATGCAATAACCAGCTCTTCGTCCTTATGTTAACACTTAACCTATTCTCTCCTGCATGAGTCTGGCTGCAATAACAAATAAAAAAATAAACAACACTTCCTTACTTGATAATAAAAACAATGGTGAAAGCAAGAAAGCATGCAGACAGCTACCCACAGTACAAAAAGTGACAGGTGCCACAGGCACAGAGTTGAATGGTTGGTGGTCTGATGCGTTTTGAACATTGCCTCCTAATGACTATTTGCATTTACATCACAGGGCATGTTGAGCCGCCCGTCTTACAGCTCTGCTGTTCCTCTGTGTACACCGCCCCCCAAAATCAATACACTGCTTCAGGAGTGTTAAGTGTACTGCAGGATCAGAGTGGGCACCCTCACGCAGACGGGAACAAAACAGGCTGGGCTCTAAAGGGGCTCACAGCAGATTGACTGACACGCACGCACACACACGCACACACGCACACACGCACACACGCACACACGCACACACGCACACATATACAAAGAAGGGAACAATAAGGTCCCACCAGAGCTCCCTCATCAAGAACACCACACCAACAGCCCTTGGAGACTTGGGAAAGAAAGGCTCTCTCTCTCTCTCTCTCTATGTTATTCCTCAATCAGTGTCCAATTTATCTCTTTTATCTGACTTACCTGTCTTCTTTCTCCATCACTCCCTCATCCTTCCCTCCAGAGTGTGTCCTACCAGCTCTGTTGGCTGGTGTGTGTGTGTGTGTGTCTTGTAGAGACTGCTCTATTAGATTAGGGGCCTCAGGGAAGCTTTGTTCAGATTGTCGAGCATTGTGTGGGGTTACTAAGAGTCTAGTGAGGGAGTGAGGGAGAAAAAGGCCAGTGCGTTTAGATATACAGTAATTAGGGTTTGCGGACAGACAGCAGAAATAATGGAGCTAGATCCTGTCTTCTTATCCCCGTCTCTAATCAAATTCTCAATCCATTATTAGCTTGCGCTGTCCATTTAGTTCGACCATCTATATACCTACTGAGTGTGTGCCCATCTGTCTGCCAGTCTCAATGTCCAAACCTGTCCTTTTGTCCATCAAATATAAAATCAGTTTTGAGAGTTGCCGAGAAGGTCACATGCTTCCCTTACTATTCAAATTTAAAAAATAAATTGGGATCACAAGTGCTGCAATACTATGAAACCAAAGAGCTTCTTAACTTATTCAAGACATTAAGAACAGATAGTGACTTTTTACGTTTAAGGATGAGCTTCTTTTTCTTTTCTTTTTTTTATCTTTCCAGGCTTCTTTAGAACATAAAACCACCTATCTTAAATTTATCTTCTTATGCTACATATTTTCCTACTAATCTCTCCTCCCTCCTCGTCTTTTCTTCACCATCATTTACCAGACAACCATATCCTGCTACGCATGTCACTGTAGCTACGGGGGCTATTTTTAGCTCTCGCTCATATTTAGCCCGCAGGATTAAGTTTGCGCTGATGACTTTAGTGTAGGAGCACATGTCATTAAATCCAACACATTATATCCTCACAGGCTGAGCTGCACATACAGTTGAACAGACTGAATCCAGTGAATCCACATGTAGAGTTGTAGAAGCACTACACCAATACAAATTCTCAAGCGAGCCTCACCAAACCGTCTATTACACACTTATGGGACTTAATTCAAATGTACAGTGGTGAATGAGCGCTCACAGACATACACATCTGGTGATGATTCATAGGAGCTAAAGCAATTGCATTATTTTAGTCACAGCAGATGATGTCAAATGAAATTACATCATTTCATTCAATTACAAAGACAAATATTTCAGCACTCGTGTGGAACAGCTGCTACAATCTAAAACTGAACTATCTCTTCAGGAATTAGCACACAGGATTTTTCTTCTTTGAAAAAACTAAAATAATCCATGTGTGAATGAGGGTCACAAAGTCTCGAGCAATGAAATTCCTGTATCAGTTTTGCTCTCAAAATGAAAACAAAATATATTCAACTGAAATACATGAAATGAAAATCCTGGTGTACTACCTGAGTTTGTACTCGCTGAATTTCTTGGTGCGTCTGTTTCTGCAATCATCATACGAGCCAAAAAAAAGAAGAAGTGATACTGTCCTCCTCACAGGATGTTTCTTTTGCTCAGCAGACAACCGTACACACCATGTACTCGCAAAGCTGCCCTCCTTCCCAACTCTACACCGTGTGAACCAAAACCCAGGGGAAATAAAAAAAGAACATAAATAACATTAAATAACCTTGCTCCGCTTGTTCAGACGGCTATTTGTGCAGATGGATCGATATGATATGAGACGTTTAATGTAATTACACTCATATCTGTTTTGTGCGGTGGAAAAGCGTCTGGTATGTGCTCTACAAATGCAGGAAGCAAAAGCCACAAGAAAAAGGCTGGTATGTCAGGGTGTGTATGCGTGTCTACGAGAATGTGTGTGTGTGTTCGCTTGCTTACGTGGATGTGTGGGTGAGGATGCACCAGTGTGTACATCTTTTGATATATTAATATACAGACATAATGAACAAGCAGAAATCCATTTACCTGCTGTTTATCTTCTCTATTTACTCGCGCTCATAAACATGCAGTCCGTATTTTATTTACTTTGTGTTTACACGTTTGTGTCTAAAGCAGAACTGGGAATTTTCTTTCATATGTCATGTAAATGTGTGTCCATATATAGAAATGCAGAGACCATAACTCACTAGCTTGGCCTTTTATTTGCAGCCATTGTATTGTGAGAGAAGAACCCCAGCTGAAAAGTACACACCATTAAGGGCAATTCAAATCTTTAGGCTTCAACTCAAGCTTTAGATTCAACTAAATGGAGTAATTTCCTCACTGCTACGCAAATCTTAGGTTTAAGTGTTCATCATACAAGCTTGGTCACCACTTCTCTTTTGTACAGGAAATGCTCATTTGGGCTCACTTGCAACAAGAACTAATCTTATTTCATCGTGGACTCTTTTTCAAAACGATTTCTGAAGCACTAATCTTAATTAGAGCTCTTTCAGAATTTTGTTGAGTAAAATTTCTTAGGTAGAAAGGATTTTGAGTTAGAGCACTGACAAGCTTCATTTAAGTGACCGTAAATAACAAGCAACACTAACAGCCGCCTTTTCAAATGGAAATATGGCTCTTAGGGAGTCATCAACAGCCAATTCAAGTCACCGCTGAGCCGGTCCACAGTCATTTACACTTTGTAGTGTACTTCACATATCAGGTGCTGAGGGAGCTGTGCCAATGGAGAGAAGGTTATGTTTGAAGCCTTGGTGGACAAACAAAGGGATGGACGGACCGATGAAAGTGTCAGTTTGTCTTTAATGCCAGCCACAGGCCCGGGACTAGAGCCAGCTTTTGTGTGCCTGTGTGTGCAGGCAGTATTAGACATGTAATGGTTGTTTGTGTATGTGGGCTAGAGAGACACACAGAGACCAAAAGAGGGATGGGCGCTGAGACGCAGGATGTGTAAGGGGCTAAATGTTTTCATGAGAAATTGATGACTAGAGGAAAGGGACACAGGGCGTGACCTTGAAGTTGAGGCTGAAAGGGTCACAACATTTTAAACACTGAAATGCAGAACATTATTTGATGTCAAAGTCAATGTTGCCATCGATTTTGCCTTGAAACCCAGCTGCTTTTATTTCAAAAACTGTGGCATCTTTCAAGCATGGTTGAAACTTTGATGCTCATTCCTCATGAGCTCCAGTTACCTTTCTTTCACCCTTATTTTGATTAACGCGCAAACAACCCATCCACCATCTCATTATAGCTGTTTCATACACTTTACATCACACTGACCAAACAGATCAAACGTTCAATATCTGATATAACCCCCCCCCCCCCCCCTGTTCTACCTGTCATTTTAAATTAGCTGTCTGGTCTCAGATGGATTCGTTTTCGTTTGCTTATAAAGGTCTAATATTTCATTCTGAGACAGCAGCGCGCAGCCTGAAGACCAAGAGGCAGGCCTGACAGTGGAGACAGCCACTGCTTCTTCTTCTTAAGTCCTGCTCACTCAGCCGTGGTATTTTTAGATTCTGTCCGCCTCACTATATCTCTCAAGCTCTCAGGTTTCCGCCAAAGGCAGCCCCCGTGCTGTAAATAACACACACACACACAATCACTCCTTTCTCTGTTGCACAGACACACACACACACACACACACACACACACACCCTTCAAAACTACTTGCATGTAAAGTGACAAAATGTGCATGATACAGAAACAATGTTTTTTTTTTTTTTCAGAAGGACTGGACGAACATTTTGTGTGTGCAAATGAAACATATTCAAGCATGTACAAGTGACGAGGGGAATTTACACACAATAACAGAGAAGGAGTGAGTCATTATTGTGGTTGAAGTCTGACTTGACGGGTAAACAGAACAATGCCTGGATGGTTTGTGCTACAGATTACACTGAGTACTAATTTATAATGACTGGCAGATGTAAAAAAATGTGCATGGAGCTACTCAAACGCATGCATACACACCCTGCTGGCCTTACAATGCCTACACACTCATCATCAAACAAATCATCCCCATGCTCTGTGACAGACAGACACACAGACAGACACACACACACACACACACACACACACACACACACACACACACACACACACACACACACACACACACACACACACACACACACACAACCAGTTTCTACTGTCCTTGTTTCACAGTCTATCACTTCTTTCCTGCCGATAACACCTGTCTGCTGTCACTCTGCCTGTTGAAGTGGCGGCTTCATGAGGTTTCTGTCCGGTCTTCGCAAGCTGCAAAACATCAGCTGCTGAGTTCATGCACTCACACACTCGCTCACGGGATGCCGATGCTGGTCGAAAGGTTTTGGCATTTTGTGCTGTTTATTTAAAACAAGAAATAACATGGTGTCATCAGAATGAATATTTAGCTCAAGGAAGACAAAGTCATTAGATGTGTATTAGCTGTCTTGCACATCGCTAGCACATATTAAATCTAATTTCAAGCCTCCGACAGCCTTCCAGCAGTTAAGTGTTATTGTTATACTTTGTAGTCTACGTTGTTTTTCTTAAGAACTCTTGCCTTGGGGATCCAAGATTGAAACGGCAACTACAATTCTTTCTCTCTTTGTTGGATATGGTGACATTTTCAAATGCAAAACCTATAGTGACATTCTGCAATATTGAACAAAAATGTTATTCAAATGTTATTCAAAATGCTCCACACTAGCTGCAGGCTTTACTTTATTCTAATTTACAGGGAAAAAAGAAACCTAGACAAACTTTCTTGTAAAATTCACGTTCAAACTAAAACTATGTGTGAATTAAATGAGCCATTTCTGGTAACTGAAGGTGCCAGGAGACCAAGAAAAGACAGAGGAATATGGCTGCCATTGTATTATCATTGAGGGAAAACTGGTAGAATATTATTGAGACAACATTTATTCTTACTATGCAAATATTACCGTTGTGTTTTCAACAGTTTGTCGTATGTTAAACGCTGCAGTCTCAGAGTGGGCTACGCTGTATACTAGATGCAGTGTGGCTGTCAAACAGAGTTTACCACACAGTTGTTGTTCCCTCTACGTTGCCTTGACTTGACAACAGACGGCAATTGATTTCCTTGTGGTTTATATTTATCCACTATCCCAACATTGTCATGAGAAAAAGAAGCTTCTGTTATTTATATATATATATATATATATATATATATATATATATATACACACACACACATGCCTTGGAGGTGTTGTATGCAAACTAGTCAGCTGTGAGTGTTAAATAAGTTCCCTAGAATAGCTTACTACTATAGTTATCTCCTTCTCTGTACTAGAATAGAAGTCTCCAGGACAGACATTACAAACATCAGTTTCAAGCACTTTACGCCTACTAATGCGGCATTGTAGTGATGTACTAACGCAAGTGCTACTTTATGTGCCAAGCATTCACAGCTGGCAAGCATGCCAGAAACTAGTTTTCGCTGGTTTGTAATCAAATGAGTGTTTGCAGTGATGCGGTAGTCAATGATGGGAATCTAATGAAGGGCCTTGTTGAGAGGAGATGAATATAATAAAACATACTGAGAATACTGCAGTGACATGTGGAATCTAGACCTACTGTGACTGCCACTGATCTATATGACAGATCATAAAATATTATTGAGTCATACATCTGACTGGAATCCTGAGTTATGTTAGAAAGGGTGCTTGGCCGTGTTGACTTACACTTCAAACACTAACACACTTCATGGTTGAAGCTGTGTTTTGAAGATAAAGATGTGGGGGCGACCGTCAGGAGCCTGTTAAATATTTGCTTGGTCTACATGATTCATGACCGCATGCATCAAAGTTTTGCTCTCTTCCTCTGTTAGTAACCATCATCTAATTTGAGTAGGAGTGAAAACGCACATTAAAACAGTTTTGTCAACTACACATGTAACCAGGCAACCGCTCTCTAACATGAAAGGCAAAGCTTAGTGGGAGGGCTTCTCTCTGCTAAGTCATTCACAGCCTGAACACCGCCAGAGGACGGAACATTTATCATTACAAATTATGACTTATTATATGTTAAAAGATATCATACAGCGTCAGAGACCCCAAACAAAATGCAACAGCTCATTACACGGCCCTGAATGACGTGATTTATTCCTTGTGACTGATTGAACACAATAAACTAATGTATCAAAACAACAAGCTGCCACTGTCTTCTACCTGGATTACTGTCTGCCAATTAGACACAGAAAAAGAACAGAAGGACAGAAATAGATAAATTGTTTAGACAGAGTGAAACGTGTGTAGACACACACACACACACACACACACACACACACACACACACACACACACACACACACACACACACACAAAAGATAGATGGGATGGGTCACGACAAGGCCTAGCAGCAAATCAGAGGTGTCAGCTAGCAGCACAATCATTCACAGTAGAAGGCTGTATGGTAGGATTAGGAATGTACCATTTAGATGTGAGAGGGGTGAAGGAAAATGTCTTTCGGAAATGTATTTATGTGTTATTATACAACTTAAAACTGTGTGTGATTCTATTATGTATTCTGATTGAGCAGTTATATTATAAATCAGGGGTGAATAACATTAATAATTCCCCCAAAATGTAAAGATCTCATCATAACCTCATTTATTAGCCCAGTAATAAAACATTTGTCTACATTGCCCTGGCCTCTCCTCAGCTCTAATGTTAATGATGCTTGAATACCGGGTAGATTCTGTCAATTTTACAGTTAATGCACTGTGGGGAATTTAAACGCAGCCTCAGTCTGTATCATCTAAAGAGCTTAGAGCCAGATTTGATAAAACCCAGGCAGCTAACAGAGCATTTCAGCTTCTAAAGTAATCAAAGCACCAGCAGTATCAACTGTTTGAGCTTTATTGGGTAGAAAATAAATACAGCTTAAGTGAGGGAAAAAATAAAGTCATGACCTGAGTTTTAAATGACCATATATATATATATAGATATATATATAGATATATATATATATATCTATATATATATATAAATCCAACCAAATATCTCTCCTGTGACATACCTGACAGATCATTTCAATAATTTTGTTTAAAAACAAATTCACTGATGTAACTGTTGCAAGTGCTCTTATAAAGATGTACAACAAACACACACACGCTACCAACCACACACAGACATGGTTACATAACATGACACATTATGATGACTGCATCATGGATTTCAAGGTGCATTTATTATTTTTTATCTGATTTTAAAAGTGAAGCAAGGGAAACTGTCATATGATTTCAAATGATGTGAGATATAAAACTGTCTTGATGCTGCAGAGGCACACAGTGAGCAGCTCTTAGCTCTGGCATGGTAGGTGGCCTGTCTGCCTGCTTGTTTTGTTCTGAAGTGAATGAGTTCAAAATCTAAATATCGGGTAGAAAGGCCTGAAACAACAGGGATGGAGGTGAATGTTTTAATAAATGTACTGGCAATGTGAATATAAATCATATAAAACATACATATAGCTTCTTTCTTCCCACTGCCAGCTGACATTTACCTCAAAACATTTCCACCGCTGCAAGGCATCTGGCCTTTTTAAATCTGTATAATCAAGTGCACGGTACACATGTGAACGTTGCAGCATGCAGTCACACAACTGACAGGCCTGGAAAAACACGCTTACACCAGCAGGGGCCAGATGGGGAGAAAGGTCAAAAGATAAAAGAACATATCCAGACGATACATTACTGTAGCTGCTTGTATGAATGCACATTAACACCATGCAGGGAAATCAGGAAAGGAAAAAAAAAAATATGATTATGCTTAACAAAAAGCCACTTTAATCAGAGTGAATAGTTGGTAACTTTGTACAACCAAAACAACTTCAAGCAGAGGGAGCTTTAAGAGTTTTGTGTATTTTCATCAGTGCATCAGAGATGATGGTGGAACCTTTTAGTTTAGGAAGTAGTTCTGAAGTCTTCCTGAAAAACCCACGCATATGCAAACCAAAGCTCTTGGTGGTCCTGTCATGGTCAAATGATGAAACTATTATTAGAATACACATTATGTAATATAAATAGATGACTATTAAATGTGTGTCACATTCAATTTATTATTGATTCGATGACAAAATGGTCTCAATGATGCCATTTAAATAAACACTCTAGCACTTGGCCTTGTGATCTTAAGTCACATGCAAATGATTCAACGTGAAGCTTAATGTCTAATATGTATCGGAGGCCTTGAAAAGATATCTTGATAACCAGCGACAGAGAAAGCAAAAAAGATAGAGAGCAGGCTGTTCAATCTGACAGCTCCTGACAGTACATTGTCAAATAGAGGGTCCGTCCATCAAGGAGAGCGCGGAGGAAAGGAGAAAGTCGACATGTTGTCAGAGATCCTGCGGCTCCTCACAAGCCTGTCAAACTGCCCACCTTACACAGCCTGCTCAGAAACCTCTTCCTCCTTTTGCCGACAAAATGTGCTTTCCACGTGAACCCTCTTCATGTTTTCACTGACGCCGTGTGAGCCGGCTGCTTCTGGCTGCACTTGGCGATTCTTATAAGGATACTGAACATACCGGACACTTTTACGATGACAACCCGCTGTAACAAATGTTTGAGGCATGGGTGATAAATGATGTTACCTAATAGGTGGAAATTGAATTCTCGGGCTAATCAAAATTTTGCAGTTCCAGTCCTGCTTCATTTGCCATTCAAATGCTGCTAAACCCATCCTTTCAAACGGGGATTAAATACGTCTTAAAGAATAATGAGAAATGTAATTTCCAATACTCTTCCCTGTGCTCAGAGATAAACAAGAGAGAAGAAGAATCCTCGGGCTGCCAAATAAATCAGCGTTCAGTCAATGGGCTCTAAGCACCTGACAACGAGGAATTGAACTATGGCTGATGCAGTTTATTACCTTCACTAAGTCTTCACCCACATGCACGTACAGTACAGATACATCAAGCTGTACAGCTGGAAACAGATTTAAAAGCAGGAGACAATTTAAAATGCTTACATCACCAAAACCTCTGTGAACCGTTAATAGAGGCTGAATGAGGAGGTGAAAGGAGGAGGGCAAGAGAAGGGAGGATGATAGGCATTTTCTAACAGGTTAATTGCTTGCCTTTAAGGGAGCTTTACTCACACCGATTAGGGTGATGTCTTGTTTAATGATATGGAATGACTGCGTATTAGCCTCTAAATGAGGAAACCTGCCAATCCGATCCTCACGACAAGGAGTCAGGTAAAATCTCTACAAGGCTGCAGTGACTGAAAAACACAACAGAAACAATCGGGGAAAAAAAGGTAACCAGAGTGCACACATGCCCTCAGGTGTTTTGAGCAATCTAACCTGAGCAGCAGGGATATTCTGGACGGGCAACCGCTCTCCACAATATAATATCACTGTGGCACTGCAGATAAAATGGTCAGCTTCAAACATGCATTTGTAAGTGCATATGCTGTTTGCAGATGACGAGCTGCATGCATGTGGATATTCTCATCCAATATGCACACACTATGTTTATTATCGGGGATAAAAATGTGTGAGATCTCTACAACATCCGCACAGGCCTTGATGCATTATACAGGAATCTCCTCTTTTCTCCTTACTGCAACAAATACCGACTTCAGCAAAACCCGCTGCAAGTCCTCAGTGAAGACGCCTCTCAAGAATGACTTATTCACTCTTTCCTATATTTTTTTTTATTTTACTAAGCAGAGGAGAGAGAGAGAGAGAGAGAGAGAGAGAGAGAGAGAGAGAGAGAGAGAGAGAGAGAGAGAGAGAGAGAGAGAGATGGGCTGACATGCATCTGAGGCTTTGAGCCAAAACTTGAACCTCAGCTGTTTCACTTCAACACTGACTCGAGTCGACCCGAAAGGATCTGTATACTGTGTGCTGTATGTGATAAATAATAACTGAGCTCTGCAGTGCTCTCTATACAACAAATTATTAAAGATCAGGTTTGGGGGCCTTGCACATCCCCTCATTAGTATTCGGGCCTTACATTGGCAAGAATCTGGCAATACGGTACAAATCACGACACAAGGGTTACAATTCAATTCCAATATATTGCACATTTTTATTCATTTCATTTGAGGAAAACTGTCATAGTATACACAATACGCTGCTATATGCATAACATCTGAGTTTAAAAAGCACATACTTACGCATTTAAAACAGTGGGATCTGCATTTTTATTCATCACAGTCCCTGTAACTACTTTTAGTGCAATCAGAGCCACTTTCTGCCACGAACCTTTGCATGTAAACTATTCATTAAAAATCAATAGTGAATCGTTTTTTAGAATCGATGCAGTATCACAAAACAATATTGCGAAATTCTAAAGCGTATCTATATTTTCTTTGACCCCCTAGTTAGAGTAGACTATTAGGTAAAATGAGCCACAAGTTCTATAAAAATCAAGTAAGAGGCAGTGGAGAACAGTGGGCTTACAAACGCATAGCTGAGACAGCACAAACCCGAGCATGAGTCCAGTGAAGCGGATGCACATTGTGGAATGACAAGAAGCATATAAAAGTAAAAATCTCCTTGAAAGCGCTGAACAAAATCTCAAGAGGAGCCAGTTTGAATAACCTTGATGAGGTTAAATCTCTCCTGGCTTTAAACAAATGTCTACAGCTAACATAACTTGACAGGAAGTACTTCCTTTAATACTCTGTTTTCATCTATGAAACATTAACAAAAAAAAAGTTTTGAGGCTCTTGTGCATGAGTATCCCATCAATCTCAACTAAGAACATATGTTTTTATACATGGTACAGTAACCCCCATCATGCATAACAGATGCACACAGTCCCTTCATCAGTTTTTTTCATCAGTTAGAGCAAGAGCCAGAATGAGTGTACAAGTATGTACGGTACGCAGGTCTTTTTATTTAGGGAAGCTGATAGATGAAAGATTTCTGAAAGTCTCAAGCAAGTGATCAGGGATATGTGCAACATGGTTATTTTATTATTTAAAGTTAGTTTAATCACGTTTGGTTGGCAGCACATGTGTTTTCTTTTCTTTTTTTAAATCGCCTGGAATGAGTTAAAGGGCCTTTTGAGGACAAGTGGGAATATACTCAGCACTTTGCAGTTACAGTATGGCGCTTTCTGTTATTTGTTTGTTTAGGGTTTGTATGTGACATTTCTTAATATAATATACTTTCTAACCTAACTTATCTAACCTGCAAGGCTTTTACAGGTAGATGGACAAGATCCGACACAAAACTGAGGATACATGTACGTTAAATCATAGTTACTGCTAATATAATTATCTGTATCTTATGAAGTAATTTGTTGTTTGGGATTTTGGCCCAGCACCCACAAAGAATCCTATTTCTGTGGAGTGTTTGTCTGTGAAAATATATTATTTCCTGTACAACATTTTTAAAAGACTTATTTTGGTTTGATATGTTAATTTTTTTATTTTACAACAATCTCAAAGGAGTGGAGACTCAGACGGTTGTCTTTAGTAAGTTTTGAAAGGAACTAAAGAACAAGAGATTTCTCCATTCTAGCAAGTAAATCATTTTGATCACAATCCTGATCAGTTTGTCATCTAAAAGCCTACATTATATACCTTCCTTCTCCCTTTTAGTTTTAAGAATGACCGATATTGTTTATATTGTTGCTTTAATTACTATGGATCACTTTTTATTTCTCTGCCTTGCCATCTTATCGAAGAATTACACTTTTTTACTACTCTATTTTTAACCAGGAATCTCAAGGGACTGTCCCTGAAGTCCCTTGAGATTAACATCTCTTTTTTGAAGGAGACCTGGCCAAGAAAGCAAGTTATTACAATGTTACAAACAGACAAGGATAAATAAAGAATAGAGCATATTACAAACAGACAAGGGACAACGAGTCCACCTTAGGAATAGCGATTGCACCGTTTTTGATCAGAGCTTTGAACTCATGAAATCATTACGCTGTCGTGTGCTCTGAAGGTTATTCCAGGACCACGAAGCAACATATGAGAACGCTTTTCTACTAAGTTCAGAGCAAATCCTGGGTACCTGGTAGAGTTGCCATCTGGGGGAGTGAAAATCCTAACAGATGTTGGTGAGTGATAGGAAATTAGTTTAGCCACTACAGCTATGATGCTGTCTCCTGAGGCTTAATGAAGGTTAGTAAACCGGATCATAAAGTGCACAGTGAACATGTGACAATGAGTTGAATGTAAAACACAGAGAATTGTGATACACAGTCGAGGCATCTTTGTGTCTGCTCTGCTCTCACAGGAGAAATATCCGATGTTGTCTCCTTCTTGGATCCAAGCCATCCCTAACCTTTGTCTTTATTTAGCAACCTCATTTCCTACTTGCACGGCTCGGCAACAATAGACAAGCTTCCAGCTACAGGGGGTGTTTGGAATGTGTGTGTATGGTTAAGAGGCAGCCAAGTGGGATAATGGAACTGTTGTATGAATCTATAAATGTGATTCCTTCACTTCCCCAAGAGCCGGCCTCCAGTCATCCTGTGGTGAACGGGTAAATGGAAGAGAGAGAAGGGAGACATATTCTGGGTCTGTGTGTGTGTAAGTGAGGCCGCAGCAAAGTGGTTACAACTCATATTCTATTTATTTCTCCAAATTTGTAGTTTGTGACCTTGATAAAGCCACTATATTAAATAGTTTAAAAACGTGAGTTAATGCAGACGGCCCTCTTCCTCCTCCTTCAGGAAACATGAAGCTTCTTTTTAAACAGTGTGATGTAAGTTCATGCACCTTCAGCCTATTAAAATATGACAGTTTTCCAAAAAATTATAAAAAAAACAGCTGTTGCCGTCTTGTGGGTGAACATGTCTAATTTAGGAAACAAAGGATACTAAATAGAGCTGCTGAAGATAAGTTCAGCAAAGATTCAACACAACAGTTGACAATGAAAAGACGAGGCTACAGTGGGCGCATAATTATCAAAGCTGAATGAGTCTGGAATAATCTTTTTCCCTCAATAATTTTTCCAGATCAATTTTGAAACATGTCAAGCTAAAGACTGAAAGTTGGTGTAAATGACGTCAAAAGTGCAGCATAATTTCAGAGCCACAGTAAACGTTATCAACCAGGTGATCCTTTCATGGGTTTAGACTGTTCTTTTCAAATTGCTACCTCCAGCAGGAAAATGCACTTATTTTTAATATATTTTGAGATATTATAAGAATTTATTTTTGGTCACTCCAACGCACTGCACAGTTCCAATGCATCAATTCAACAGATCGCCTTAAGCTCAGGCTGACTGGAGGCTCACAACATTATCCATATGGCGGAATTTTCCCGACAGGAAAAGCAAAAAAACAAAAACAAATGTTGCCGTGATAAACTATAACATGCTGTGTAGGATTCAAGTCGTCGAGTTGTGTTGCTCTCCAAACTGAGGTTGTCATGGTTAAGTGCTATACTCTAGTCTATACCGTAGAGAACGCTTAGGCGCGCCTCTTGTGCACTTAACTGCAATTTCCATTTCAATGACATTTTGATCATGTCACTGCAAACAGGCCCATAAGCCAAACTGAAAGGGCTATGTTCCCACACAAATCCTTCCTTGTTCAGCCTGAAGGATTGTTATCGTGAAATAGTTGCACTCTACTTTTCCAGTTCTTGATTTTTAGGTGTCACGGTAATGATGTGAGACTAAAAAGGAGTCGAAATGTCAAGATGACTCTTTCTCTGTAAGCTCATCACTTCCTGCTCTGTTGGGTGAACTTTCGGGCAGAGAGCTTGTTCTTCTCATCTGCACTGAAGTCTTTCACTAAATATTTCAAGGTTGTTTTTGTGAAACCCTGACAGAGATATCAAAAACTATCAGCAACATCTCTTTGTTTTGTCAAGCTCCACTTCTCTTCTCTTCTCTGTCACTGCGTATTTCTCACATATTCTCCTCATCCCTCTTTTGCTGCCTCTCTCTCTCTCTCTCTCTCTCTCTCTCTCTCTCTCTCTCTCTCTCTCTCTCTCTCTCTCTCTCTCTCTCTCTCTCTCTCTCTCTCTCTCTCTCTCTCTCTCTCTCCCACTCTCCCACTCTCCCACTCATTTATCTGCAGTCAAAGCGTGCCCTCTTGTTAGCCCCAGCATGAATTGTGAAAAAGCCCTGATCTTGGCCAGGGGAGAGAAAGTTGCAAAGAGCATTCGCACAGAGATGAGACACCATCACACAGGAGCTTGCATGCATGCACACTCACACAAGCTTACACACACTGAGACCCCCCCCCTCCTACCCCCCCATCCCCCCGGGCATGTGTTACTCCATACTGTACTCCTTTCTTTCATAGTATCTAATCTTCCCTGTATTAATTCATTATTTGTCCTTCTTCTCTAATGCCATCGGCCATACTTATTACTCCATGGCCTGGGGTATTAGAGTTCTACTGCATCGTGATCACAGTACAATACTCCTGTCTGAATATACCTATGCCCTTGTGGCTCCATGTGACGTACATTCTGACCTCTAAATCAAAAGCTTTTTTTTCTTTTCTTTTTTACACTGCACATTTTGCAGTTAAAACCTTATTTGAGATATCCTTCATATACTGTAGCTGCAATCTTTATACAATATATATTTCTCTTAATTTAACGGTCAATATGAGGTAGTGAATGTGTTTTTTTCCTTTAAGACGAGTAGGTAAGGTTTTAGCAAAAGCATCACACCTTGGGATAAAACCCTTGATTAGTAGCCCAGTGATGATGCTGTATTGTAAATCCATCTGTTGTTTTTGTTGCATCTGACTTCAATTTGGGCCACACACCGTCACCTGGTACACAGCGGGGAAGTCTTCCCACCCCTACAGGAACCTGTCTTGCTTGCTCTTTTTGTTTACACACACACACACACACACACACACACACACACACACACAATCTGTAAATATACAACAAAAACACGACCAGGTACATCGACTGATATTTTCATGTACATATGTTACATGCAGAGACATATTCACTCACTCACATAGATGTGCACATGATATAAGACTTTCTTTTCTGCAGAGTAAGGGACATAGCCACAGACACGAATAGGGAGGGAGAGCCCAAATGAATAGTCCTTGAGGGGTTTATCCGTCTCTGGCTGACCCCTGTTATTTACCCTTACATAAGGCTGCAGGCGGGGGGCTGGAGGACAGAGGGAGAGGAAATGTTTTAGGAGCCTGAGCAGCAGGCACAGAAGTACTGATGGCCTCAGCATGTAGTCAAGCCAAGAAAAACTCACTTTACCCTGCAGAAATACAGACAGACAGACATTCAAAGACTTGCTTAGGTATGAAACTGACAGAAACGCAAATGCAAAGAACTGTGTACGTGTATAAACATTAAACTTGCAGGACCCAGCAGTATACACTCTGTAACAGACTCCCTATCTGTCTCGAGTCTGTAAATACTGACCCTTCAACCATGGACCTAATTAGAGAAACTCTCTGGCTGTCTGACCACACCATTACTTTTTTCTCCATTTCCCAGAGGAGTGGGAGGAGAGGAGAGAAAGAAGCGATAACCCACCTGCTGAAGTACATCACACATTGCTGGAAAATGCAATTTCTAAACCATCTGTGAGCAGGATTTCAAACAAAAACACTGATTATATCAGCGTCTTTTTCCATTTGAAATAGATAGATGTCTGTATAAGAATGCATGGTGGTCTTTGTTCATCTCTGCGTGTGTGTGTTTCTGTGTGTACAAGCATTTGTGAGTGTATTATTGTCTGTCTTTGTGTGCAGTATAATTTAAGACTGTCTGTCTGTCATCTTGGTCCTCCAGTTTTACATCATCCCCAGGCACATTTGAAGAGGTGTTTGAAATCATCTGACAGGATTAAATTCAGATTCATCACTCTCACTCTTACTTCACCAGTGAAGTAACTGGAGCACACCCTTAACACAAAACAACTGCCATAACTCTGTTTATGAAATTATATACCAGTCACTATTGTCCCTTTAATTACAATCATTATGCTCCTTGTGGATCTGTCTTTTTATTCTTCTTCTGTCATACCGCACAGCTCGCAGCATAATTTCTCAGCATGATGAGCAGTGGGAGCTTATTTGTAGCTGTGATACTGACTGGTTCTTCACGATTATGGTGATATTAATTGATGTCTGTATGGCTGGATGATGGGATAAATCTCACATGTTTGGATGCATCAATAATTCTAATGATGACTGAGCAGGAATCCTGGTGTACCCTGGTTATGACCTTATTCTGATTAGGACAATCAGGAGAAAGACAGTTTGCCAAGCTCACCCCCTTTACTGTTGCTTCTGTCGGCAGTTTACAATGACAGTGGGTTGCAGATTTACCACTCGTGATTCCTAATAACTTTTCAAACAATGGATGCTTGATTTCAGACAATGGTGGACAAAATTAGGCTTCTCATTCGTCACAACAATCAAATTCACCAGCTGAAACTGTTGGCAGATTTTATCGGCTGTAGCTAATTAGCCAATTAAGCTAATTTGGGTGAAAACACCGTCTCTGATTGACTTTTTAATGTTTCCTGCTGACTCATTAATACAAAACCCCTGAAAAAGGTGGCATAAATATCTACTTAATGGCTACATGCATGGTATCTTGCATCCTCCCCATTGCTGTTCATACTTTTCAAACAGAATTTTTTTACAGGCCTGTAGAACCTGTATGGTTGCTAAGCTATGATTGGATGATAAGCTGTTCGGAGGAGGGGTTTAGCAAACCGTCAGTTCAAATACATGTACTATCTCCTCTTATCAGTTAAGATGATATCATCCAAATGTTGCGTACAGGTAGCTTCACCTATCCGTCTTCAGACTCGATTCAACTGCATCCCTGTCTACATGTCTGGCACATGATACTAGATTAGAAATATAGCACCAATATTATTCAAATAATAAGTGAGTATTATTTAGTAAACATGGGGTTGTGGTACAGAAAATCCCACTAAATTAAATTTGTTAATCTGCACTGAAACCTCGCTGAGCGCATGGAGCCAAAACCCCAAACAATATGTTGTAGCTGAAATAAAAGGTCTTAGTTTTTCCAGTTACCACTGTCTGGAATTTTTTTTAAAGAATGAAACGTCCTGTCCTCCGGATAGGGGAGGCTAGAGATTCTCCATTCCTGCAGTGAGTTAACGCTGTGCAACTGTATCAACCGCCACCAATTAGCAAACTCCCAGATAGTGTGGAGGCCCGTCTCAGTCTCCACCGTCTTTATATTATTCCTTTTCATTATCTGTAATGTGCTTTTTGGTTTGGCTCAGTCTTTTTAATTCCTCCTCTTTACCAATATTCACTTTCTATTATTCTCGAGTCACTCTCATTCTTGGTCTCTTCACCCACTCCCCTTCATCCTCCACCTACTATCTTTGCCTTCTCTGCACTGCTCTCTTCTTCCTCTGCGGTCTTTTTTCACTCTCTCGTCGTCCTCTTTCCATGTTCATTGTTCATCTCATCTCCTAATTTTTGTGTCCTCCTTCACTTCCCTCTCTTCCACCCCAACCACTTACTAACCGCCCCCATTCTCTGTTTCTTGCCCTCTTTTATCACTCCTCTTCCTCCCTTTGTCCCCACTCTCTTTCTCCTTTTGTGGCACTCTTTGAAATGTGTTGAATCCCTAAAGCATCTTTGCTGTGAGACTGTTCCTCCTAATCTGACTGAGCAAGGATGATCAGAGAGACTACTGAGAAACCCTGGCACCCTAGTACAGTTGAGTAAACAATATGAGTGTTGAGAAGGGAGACAACATACCCAGGGTTTTCAAACAACACCTGTTAAGCCAGGTGGACGCTGCTTGCAACACAGAGTGAAAGGAAAGGAGGTAGGAAAGCATCGTGGGAGAAGTGAGAGAGGTCCAAAAACGTAAAAAATGGCAGGTGTTCCTGCAACCCTGAAGGATAAGTGGGTGAAACTAAATGGATGGATAAATAGATGGATAGATGTACTATTATAGTGACCAATCACTGCATGAAAAAACTGTAGTATTTGTAGTTGTAGTATATACATGTGTGTATTCTGTGTGTGCAAGTACCCTTCACAATATTTGTGACCATGTGCATGCAACGAGACTCAATATGTATGCAACTGCACACATCAGTTATGCAACAGCTATACAAAGATTTCCACATGGAACTGAAATATTGACACAAATCAAATTACAATTTCATGTCATGCGCAACAAAAAGAATGAAACACGTGGAGTTAAAATGTAATTATTATGTCTCATGAACATCAAGCTGTGCTCTGTCCTTGACTTTATCCTTTGACAGCACAGATTCTTTCATCTCTTAAAGAAAATCCATCTGTAAAGACAATTAATGCCATAAATCACAGTCTTTTAACCCTCCTTTGGTGGCTTCAAAGGGAGCGTGACCTCCATGGAAATGAACAGACAAATTAAGATACGTCTGCTTGTTTATACAGCGTCTATGTTTACATGCTGTGTGAGCGATGTTTGAATAGGCTAATTAGCAAGCTAACATGCATTTTGGTTATGTATGCATGGAGAAATGTGTGCATGCACAGAAGAAAGCATTCGTGTATGCATACACACACACACACCTAACAAGTCTCTCAGTCACCGGAGACAATGGATAAAAAGTCAACACAGGATTCAAACATTGTCACTTGGCAGCAACCGTGTCACTTACAGTAAACTCTTCAGCAAAAGCAAATATTTGGTTGAACCTAAAAAAATAACAGAGCACCCTCTGTGCTGCCACCTGCTAAATGTCACATCTCAGAAACTGCTACCTTTTCCATTACTCCATCCCCAATTTCTTATCAAAATGAGTAGACTGCAAGCCAATTACCGATTTAAAATGTCCGCCAATTATCTTGTCGTTAGCCTGCAAACATACACATACCTGTATATACGTACTTGTATTATTTAGAGTATGTTGATAGCCATTAAATACTATTTCATGAATAGAGATGAATATTCCGACATAATTTATGCCAGGAGTAAAACTGCAAAGCAAATGAATGAACCTTTAAGAATACGCATTTTCAGGTTTTTTTCAAGATCCTCTTAGCAATATGTCTTTTTTGCTTTAGCCCTGAAAACTTCTTAAAGAAAAAAAAAGTGTGCCTTATGGCAGGATTAAAAATTGAGTTTGCCAGTGGCTTAAGCCATCAGAGACACTTTAGGGGCCAGCTACTGTACCATATTTCAATAGTCCAGACCCCACTCATTAAAGCAACACAAAAGACTAATCACATCTGCAGCGCTTTGATTTACATGCAATTAAAGTTTCATGTGAACCCAGATAAACCAGACAGGAGGAGAGCGGGGGAAAGGAGGAGGAGGAGGAGAGATGAGGAGGCGAGATGAGGAGTGCTGTAGAATACAGAGGAGAGGAGATTATGGAACAGATGAGACACCAGCAGAGAAGCGAGCAGCTGTGTACAGCAAAGAGGCACAAAAAAGAGAGAAAGGTGGGGACAGAAAGGGGGGAAGGGGGAGTAGACAAGGAGAAGAGCAGAGAGAGCAAGCCATCATTTGGCAGAAGTGATGACACAGCACATTCATCTCAGTGGCAGTCGCCTGCTGTTGCTTCTTTACAGAGGACACAAACTAACAGCGAGAGAGAGCTCTGCAGCGGCATTACTCTGTGATAATACCACACTGAGTCGAGCTGCAGGAACAGAGATTAAAAAGTGCTACTGATTGTCTTATCTAAAAATATTACTGCCTTACGACTGAAAGGGCTTTAAACACAAGTGCATAAATTGTCCGTGACTGTGCTCTATTTTTGTATCAATCGGTATAGCATTATGTAATTGCATAATTACAATTATTTGTTGCAATTTTTAAAATCAGCAAAATGATCCCTGTAAGCCTTTTATTTTATGTTTTAATGAGTTCATATCATACATTATTCTTGCTAATCTGACATTGTTTGGGTGTGTTCTTGTGTGAAATCGGCACCAAAGTACTAATCACAACTCATGAAATTGAAATATGACAAACAAATGTTCTTCTGTTTAATTAAATCCATCCTTTCTTCATTTGTTCAGTCTCCATTTTTATTTTCTTAAAAGCTGTTGTTCAGCTGAGACTATTGACTTGTTGCCTCAGACGCTGCATTTGGTTATGTAACATTTCGGGTTGGTAAATCGCTGATCGTAGCCTGCGGCCACTTGATATTTCTGTTTGAAAGCACCGCTCCATAAGAAGGTAATGTGATGGATGTGTCTTGACAATTCACAAACTGGTCAAGTGCAACGCAGCCAAGAATTAGAGCTAAACATGTGAGAGCGAAATGCATGTTATACAACAATAAACTAGCATATTACTCAGCCAAATAATTGAACTCACAATGATGTAATTATTTTCAGAAAGCCCACATTCATAAACACAAATCACAATAGGTATCTACTGTGGGTGGGTGAGTCAGTGTGTGATCATTAACTCATCCCAGACACACAAAAGGTTTCCACGCGAGTTATATGCAAGGTTGGGCAGTAAATAACATCCCGAAAAATAACAAGAGGGGGAGAAGGGGAATGAAAGCGAGAAGAGGGGGGATGGTGCAATAATAATGAAAGCAATAAAAGGAGACTCATTTTCCCAGATGCGATATGTGCCTCAGTCAAGGCAGTGTGTGTGAGTGTGTGAGTGTGTGTGTGTGTGTGTGTGTGTGAGTGTGTGTGTGTGTGGGTGTGGATGTGTGGATGTGTGTATGTTGCCACTGAGCTCTCAGATGAGTCAAAATGAGTCACATCATTTTATCAATCACCCACTTACAGTTCAGCAATCCTTTGGTTTTGTGTGTGTGTGTGTGCGTTGCTTGAGGGCAGAATAAAGTCAAACATTAAAATTGCAGAGCAGTCCCAGAGTCCCACACACTTTTGCCCACTGAATAACTGATACACTCCACACTATAACGTTATTCCTTCACCGTAATCCCGTCACTGCCCTGCAAAGTTACTGCTGTAGATACAGGCTCAGCAAACATCAAGTAGAGACTCACTTACACTTACAAAAGGAAGCCAGTGCAGTATTTCAGTTAATATTTAACCAATAATGGTTAAATAATAATAGTAACATGAATTATAATAATAACAACATTCTCTCTGTTTTCATGGTTACGGTTAAACCACACACAGGCTATGTTGTCTTTCTAGGATAAAAATGAAATACTCATCAGTACTCTACATTAGTGAATAACATCAGCAAATCATCTGGTCTTCTCCTCTGAGTGAAAAGATACAACTGGCCTGGTTGTCAATCGATGCGCAGCTCCTCTCCAATAGATCGACAGCTGGAGACGCTCCAGGGAATATGTAAACACATTCACGCATGCTCCTACACACTCCCACGTTACACACCACCCAGAGCTCTCTTTACAACATGTAAACATGTACTAGTATGCACACACATGCAGGTGTTATCCCTACTTTACTTTGACTACTGTAGGTATCATCTTCCCTTATACATGCTGTGTTACACAATCAAACTCTTGGCATCTTCACTCCCACTCGCTATATTTCTGCTGTCACACACACTTCACATTCCTACTGCCAATATAAAGTGCCTTCTTTGTTTCACGTGTAACATATAAACAACAGTAAAATATATTTGTTGTCACATTGCCTTTACTGCATGTCCTCCTTCTGGTTTGGCTAGGTGTCCTTTCAAAATAAAGACCCTCTATTTAAATGTAAAAGGTTGGTATCAAACAAAACCATTGCCACGAAGACATCTGGCACGCTGAAGCACACACAGATCAGCACTCCCAATGACAAAAGAAGACAAAAAGTCACTTACAAGAGTTCCTTTGGCTCCCGTCTGTTGCACCAGACGAGGTGGACATCCCAGCAGGATGCTTTTTGCCCTCACAAGATAACCAAATGGGAGGGAGGTGCAGGCAGACAGCACGACGATAGTACACCGAAAACTCCACCGATCACAACACCACCTTCCCACCACACATCCTCACGCTGTCTCTCACTCTACACACATGCTCCTCCATACAAAAGATGCTCCAGAAAGGTTTTTCACTCGCACATTCTCTTGCAGATCAGCTCGCACACTCCAACGATGAGCGTTCTCAAGAACCCGGCACCCACGAAACCCCCCACACACACACGTGCGTGTATGTACAGATCGACGCTGCACCAGTGTCTAGCTCCGGTGTGGAGACTGCTGAGGCTGACAGTGGAGAGAGAGAGCCAGAGAGAGAGAGAGAGAGCCAGAGAGAGAGAGACAGAGACAGAGAGAGAGAGAGAGAGAGAGAGAGAGAGAGAGAGAAAGGAGCGAAGACGAGTGGACCATACCACTGGATGCTACTGAGAGAGGGAGGAGGGGGACCGAGGGAGAGAAGAGAGGAAGAAGAGAAGGGGTGGGAGAGAGGGCGTGTGCTTAGGGAGGAGGGGGAATAAGGAGCACAGATGATTAGGAGTTTATGAGCTGCCCATGTTTCTATAGCCCATGAAAACATGTTCCTCTGACCTTTAAACACACACTAATGTCTCTTAACCCAGTCTGCATGCTTTGTACACCTTCTTTGTTTATATGACTCAGTGGCTGGAGGAGCAAGAGTTTTTCATAATTAAGGATGAGTACCTAATAAAGTAAAGTAAAGATGTCAAAGCAATGAAATAGAATTGTTCTTCAAAGGTGATGTTTCTCTTTTCTGTTTTTATCATGTGCACGCACACAAACATACACAAATCACACGGTCAAAAGTGAAACACACTTGCGCCCACACCCACTCTGTCTGCCTCCACTGCCTCAGGGGGGGAAATAATAATCCTCCTCATTAGCATGATGCTGTGAAGAGCATTACAGTTTCACCTTGCTCCGTCTCCTTCTCTCATATCCTTCACTAACTCCTCCCCTCGCTTTCCTCCTCGGAGATGCCCCGCTCTTCTCCAGTGCATGTCAAGTGCAATTGAAGGGAACCACTATAGACACATTGTTGATGTATCAATTTTGTAAATGTTAGAAGCAGCACAGTAGAGGAACATCCACTGCAAATAGGCCTGAATAATGCATATCAACAATCAAACAACATAGGACTTAAGAGTCAAAAAAGGGTAGTGAGTCACTTTGAAGAGATATCAAACCCTCAAGCTTAAGTGCACACACACACACACACACACACACACACACACACACACACACACACACACACACACACACACACACACACACACACACACACACACACACACACACACACACACACACCAAATCCACATAATGTCAACCCTAGCCTTCATCTTTATGACACATCATAGTCCTCAATGCCTGAGGGGCCGTTGAGCAAGAAAAATAAGAAACAAACACCAGCAGCCACAATCAATAGCATTTTAATACAGCTGCACAAGTCACTCTGCAGGGAACCCGACGGAAATATCATAAGCTCCTTAATTAGCTATGGGTGATTATACCTACGCCACAGAATGAGCTGGGAGGGGTGGGTGGGAGGGGGGGTGGGAGGAAGCGGGGAGAGTGCATTGGTTGGACTTTAGGATGGACTCTTGGAACATGACATCATGCAGTGCAAGAAGACAAATTATTGAAAATGTAATAGAGCCCTCAATTCCCATTAAGAATATGAGAAAAATACTTAAACAGTTCATTAAAAATAACTGCACTAATCAAACAATACTTCCACAAGTTTGTGGTTCATGTTGATTAGCAGCTACTTTGTTTAGTTGCTGCTGTGAAAATAACCAAGCTAATCAAAATGGTTCAGTTGCTTTGTTAGGTGCAAACATTCCTCAACCATTCACATTTTTCACTTTCATCTGAAGGTTTAAGTGGACTGTATTAAATGTTTGCAACTAGACCACACACTCGGTGGTGTGAAAACGTGTGGGTGGTCAGAGAAAGTAAACGTTGACGCATTGTAAACTCAAATTTGTTCTAAATTGTGTTTAAAGTGCAAAAACATTAACCACAAATGTGACGCATGTACTAGTATGCTAAATCATTACCTCCATGGCTAAACTACAGCAGCAACCATTATTGGCCAGTTGTCAGTGGTCACAGTAAACATTTTATAAGGTTGCTTAACAATTAGTGTTTTCTTTAAAAATCTCTATAATTCAGAGTGACACAGTTATAACGGAAGTGCAATCACAGACCACGGTAAACACATTTTTTACACATAACCAACTATTACTTAAGCTTACAAACATACTGAGAATTCAATTGACAAAAAAACTGCAGAGTGTACTGAGAGAACTGACAGATAAGAATGAGAGCAATGACACAAAATACAGTTGCCTTGGAAACTGACAGACATTCTGCAATCCAGTTTTATGTAATCTATGCTGAGACGTGCCAAATTCTCTAGGCCATTGTTTAACTTTTCAACTCTCTAGTCCAAAAGTCCAGTGCTATTCGAAGATCGCCATATGATTAATGTCACATAATCGTCTGCGGACCTCGCCTAATCTCTCAATAGGAAACTGAAAATCCAAAATAAGAATATTTATCTCTCCAAATACAAATAGGCATAGTTACTAAAACATATATACTAACTTCCAGTTTGAGCCTAACATCTCTTCCTAACTAGATGCGATGTGTAGAAGCAAACAGCCGATTGTTTCAGTTTTTTGCAATGAAGACGTCCTAAACTGCTCCATTAGTCAGCAAATATTCTAAGTGGAGTGTTGCTTTCATTCCCAATGAGTCAAATAAAGCAGCTTGGTCAGTGCTCCTCGGCATCTGACACTGACGCTCATTTAGTGTGTGTATGCGATGCACCCTGCAGTTGCATTACAGGCTGAGCAACGGATGTAGTATAAAGTGCACAATAGTTCAGGGCAAGTGGGAGGGAATGTGGAAAAGTAAAGTTGACATTTTGTCACGTCAGTCGTTTCCTAAACCTAACTAAGTGGTTTTGTTGCCTAAACCTAACTTCCCGTGGAAGAGGCAGCTTAGTTTGAAAAGACACTATGCATGACAGTTGATCAATGATCGTAGTATATTTGGACATTTTTAGCACTCCATTTGCTGGAGTTTGCTCGCCCGCTCGCTGCATGTTAGGAAGAGGTATACGGCTGATTCAATCTCTATCAATACCTCCCCTCGGTGATCAGGGGCCGTATTCACTACTGCATTCCTCCTATATGGTTTCCTCTTAAGACATTTTCACAAAACACTACTAAGGAACACAGACAGGCTAAAGCTAAGCTAAGAGAAGGGTTGAGCCAGGGTTGCTTTGAATGACATGTTTTTTTAAGGAACTTACTTAGTACCGTTATTTGTCAATGAATGTGAAATTAAACTAACACAAAAGAATGGGGGGCTGAATGAATAGCTTAATGATAGATTCATGACTAGAATAATTCAGCAATGGCCATGACCCAATATTTATTCATTTAATTTTGTAGGTGTTATTGTACATTTAATAAACTGCAACAGTTTTGGTTTGGTGACTACCTCTGATAAGCTGAGATATTTCATGTTCATCAGCGCTGCAAACTAAAATTTAGCTCTGTCCAAGTGTTGTAGAGGTGTGCAAACAATCATTTCCGGTGTTAATGGATTGTCAAAATCTGTCGGTGATTTGACTGGATAATTTTACCACCACTAAAATTTTGCGCAAACATGACGCATTACCTGCAGCAACTGACTGGTTGTGAGCAGGTCTTGGTGAATTAGGAGTCCTCTGCCTGCAAAGTGACTTTTGTTTGTTGTTTTAGCACTAAAATGCTTTGAGAACTACTCTCAATCCCAAAACTTGGAAGTTAGAAATGACACATTCCTTATTCAGCCAGTGAGGAGAAACTTTTATCCTGAGAAGGTTTTGTGAATATGGCCCCAGATCCAAAATACGGGAACTGCAATCTCAATATGATCTACATACAATCAGGCTAATGGCACAGCTGGAGGTCCTGGCTTTAAATAATATAATAACTGTAATTCAGCAGTGGCAGCTTGAAAGCCAATGGTGAGTTTATGACCAGGAAGCCACTGCTTTGATTTTCTAGATTACTGGGAAATGTGAATGAACAACACCCCTTCAGCAACTACCCCTTAGGTGCGCTTGAACAAGTTACCTAACCACTTTTAATTGTCCCTGTGGATATACTCAGAAATAGAAACTATATTGGACACCCAGTGAGAATGTGAATGTGTGAGTCTGTATGAATATGACAAAGAGCGGTACTGACAGAGAGTGGAGAGTACATGCTCAAAGGAAACTGTAGCTGGTTGTTAACAGGAAAGACAAGGTACAGTGTATAGCTTCTTTTAAATTAGCCAAATCGTTTGTATCAAGTGCTAATATTGGATTATATTTTGTAATGTGACTGCCAGTGATGGTGGCTTTGTAGTTATGTTCTTCTCACCAAGTGGGAGATATTGTAGATGTCAGAAATTCCTAATATCTCTGACATGAACAGTTTTCTCACCTCAGTTGCTTGTACTACAATCTGAATATGTCTTGATGCAGCATAATCTAGACTCACGTTACAAGCCGAGTAATGGCTGCAATGTGTTACTTGATGGCAGCTGATGGCAGTATCCAGCTTTATAATCCACTAATGAGCTCACTACCTGCATCTCTACTGTTAAGTGCATGGGGATGGGCAGAAAACACGGTTACTATTACAGTGTTACAGTAACGTTGGCATTGGACGCTGTCAGCGTCAGAGCATCTCCAGATTCAGTACAACTGATCACTGAATGAAAGAGGCCATTATTTGAGATCACTGATGCAAGATGATGATCCTCCACAGAGTAGCTGTCCTCCCGTTTTGCCATAGAGAGATGTACAGCAATCTGGGAGGACGTTTGTGTCAAGCCACTGCTTTTTCAAACCTAGGGGAGCAGATTGATGTGGTTCACCCACCCGGTGTCCCCCCAGGTGCTTCCTTTCCAGCATGACAAAACTAGAAGAGCCCCTTAAGCAGAACCGGAGGGATTACATCTCCCAGCTCCCCTCAGAATGTCAGAACGGAGCTGAGGGACGTCACTGTGGAAAACTACATCGGCTGCTCAGCTTGATCTGTCGCCACCATGATCCTGATCTGGATATGTGACTGGAAATTAGATGGTTGGACTAACACAAGTCTTGCTGGCTGACAGTGTAGGTACCAGCTAGTGATTTGTTTTCATTACGGGAGCAAATAAAAAATTTAAATCTCCCATACCCATATATGCACTAGCTATAAACATTTAGATGAGTGACCATGTACACAATCTCTCTCCTTATTGAGATATATAACTATAAATGTATTTGTTCAGCAAACAGAGACCACTTAACTGAAAGCAAGAGGTAACCAATGATGGTTTCGTAGGACTAGAGTTATATGGTCTGATCTTTTTGTCCAGGTTAGAACTCCTGCAGCTGAGTTGTGGATAGGTTCAAATTACCCAACTCCAGAGATGGGCAGACCCTAGAGGTTGGGGTCCAGTCAGATAAAGACAACTGGCAAGAAGATTTAGACACAAAGGTGATTGCCAGCTTCGTACTGTATGCCCAAACTGAACTGACAAAGTGCGTCACCCCATATGGTAACACGGTATTCTTCAGCAGTTCCTTTTCACCCACTCCGTCTCTTTGTCCCTGTCTCTCACTGATGTTGTGTGCAAATCAACTGTTGTGCTGAAGTGTTTCTAAATGTCTATCCTGCAATCTGATGAAGGCCAACTCACACAAAGATTGGAAGTTGTTGCCAGGCAACTCTACACCTCCGGCACTTCTCTTTATTTTCATTTTTTCCCCTGTTGGATCACACTTTCTTTGACATCTCCAGAAAATAAGAGCAGTTTTATGCTGGCCCATAGTCCCAGAGTATACTATTGCAAGTGAAATCAAACATGGAAAAAGACAGAGGACTTACAGGGGAGATGCCTGGAAGGTTAAAAGGACAAGGAGGATTGGATCCAGGGAAAGGTGGGTGGAACAAGGGACAGAAGACTGGAGGACTGGGGATACAGTAGATCAGAGAAGAGACAGAAGAGTGAACGATAGATAGAAAAGTCAAGAAGTGAATCTAAAGACTCTTTTAAAAAGTGTTCAAATATAAAAGATGTGAGAATGTACCTACGCATTAACATTCAGATCACATTTGGGTTACAAAATATTACAATTCCATTTTAACAGTACTGCATGAGAAAACCAAAGTTGTGATAAAAACAGTGAAACAAGGTCATATTTTTCTAATTTTAACAACTTTCTTGAGTTTGACTTTGTGGGTAATGAGTCAGTTAGTTACTCTCTTTGTTAACACCAATCCTATTCTATCCTAACATTGAGGTCTTTTTTAAAGCAATGCAAGTCCTCTCTCCTTGTCTGAAAGGTCTCCGTTATTCATTTTGCATCTATTTCCTTTCTTCCAATTATATATTATTACATAATTATATATTGTAGAGTTACAGGAGCTGTCTCAACCTCAAACAAACATGTCAAGGCAATTCTTTTGTTTAAAATTCTTTGGTTCATTTTATATTCCAGTGAGAGTGATGTGACAAGTACATAGAAATTCTAATGTGTATGGGTGTGTGTACATGCCAGCGCATACATGTGTGTTTGACAGATTTGAAAATAAGTGCAGAAGGCAACAGATGCTGTCTTCAGATGTCAACATCTCAGCTTCTGTCATAATCTTATCTGGCATCTCTCATGTCAACAAGTCTCTCATCTTGGGGGTTGGGTGTATGAACTAGCAGTTAGAAAGACACATTGTACAACACCTGTAACTCTTCTTGTAATCACAGTTCTGTCAAACATAGGAGGTCGGCTAGCAGACTGCAAGCAAACAACTACAGGAAGTGAAATAGATAGAGACCCCTGTACCGGTTTCCTGTAGAAAAAAATAAATCTACCGACAGGAAGTGTATACATCCTCCATAGGCTTCAAGGTAAACTCAACAGACATGCTTTAACAGTGCAAGGCATACAGGCATGCAAATGAATACATACTTTTTCTTATTCTTATGTAACCACGATGGCTGACTAAGACCACGTTCTTATTGAGAGCAAGAGCCTAGAGTAAATGTTGCAAAAGAAATACATCACACACTGTTAACACACATGCACATAAATACAAATGTTCAGACATACACCGTCTCTCTCTCTCTCACTCACTCACTCACTCACTCACTCACTCACTCACTCACTCACTCACTCACTCACTCACTCACTCACACACACTCACACACACACACACACACACTTTTCAAAGTTGTCACAGGCACAGTGAGTGTGTCTGGATTCCACCCGTGGGGCCATCTGTTCTTGCTTTGGCCAATTCGAGGAGACAAACTCAGGAATCATTAAGGATGCAATATGGCTCCCATGTTAATCACAAGCCTCCGTCATTTCTATTGAAAATGAGCCACTGGGCAACGGGGAAGAAGGGACAGTTTGTTATTCACAATCTGTAAATCTGAAAGCATCGTTTTATAGGCTATTTACAGGACAGTGGGAGAGACTGAGTGCAGGCTTTTACAGGTTTTCAGATATTAATAGAATATAAAAATGATTTGCCCCACTTCTAACATAAAAGAGTTTTTCAAAAAGGATCCAAAAATGCTCAAATGCATTTCCATTGTGCAGCAATACACAACGTATCAACTGATGAAAATCCACAGTAACGTGTGAAAGGATTAGGCCAACACTTATTTGGTTATCCGACACTCTTAATGTAGAAATGCATATTTATCATTTCCTTTGTCTGAGTGAAAAAGACATTTTCAACATAAACATTCAAAATAGGCCCATTTGTAATTTATTTTGCAATGTTTGTTAATGCAGTAGCTGACAGGAGGTAAACTTGGACCCAGCAACATAATGACAATGAAAAGGTCTATGTCTTGGCCTTTAGTTTAAGCAATACTGGCTGCCTAAAATATTGATTGGTGGATTTGAGCTCATTCAATAACTTTAGCAGTGTATGTCTGGAAAAGAAGCTTTGATAAAAACTTGGCATGCACATAACAGTTATGGAATTCGGGAGATCACATAATTGTAGAAGAAATGTCGTGTTTTGTTGACCTATGAATATGTGCTAGTGTCTTGTTGCTCCCTCTCAACACCTCCCTACACAAGCCTGCTGCCGTGCAAAACCACATCCTAAATTCTGTCCTACGCATCCAAGTTCTTCCTCTCATGTTTTTAGAGTACACCTCCCATCTCTCTGTTCTGCTACCCTCCACAACTGCTACAGGCAATGACTGACCTGTGCCACTATCATTTTTATCACTTTGAATTTCCCCCATTTTATGCCACAGGGAGCCTTTTTGATAGACTACATTAGACCATAAAAAGCCAGCCTTTTAGAAAAGACATGATTTTCCTCCCCCCTCATGTCGCCTCCCTTTAAAAGTGGCCCAGGAGCTGCCATGGTTAATAGCTCCTCCCCTAGTAAACTAGACTAGACTCTTCTATTTTGGTGGGTTGGATGGCATAGTGCTGCCACCACTGGGAAGTATCTATTGTACTAACATACAATTCATAAATGTTATCAAATCAGTGTGAACCTCACTTATCATGGAAAGGCTTGGATGACCCTGAAGGTTTACAACGCGGTGTAACATTACAAGTTTCATAAACAAATGTACTAATATCAAAAGAACCAATTAGAAATAAAAACACTTTTTTATTCTTCCAAACAGGGTCAACAGGGACCAACTATTGATCATATCACTCACAAAATTGTCCTGTTAGCTCAGCTCAGAAAGGTGACTTTCAACACAGAGCTGCAACTGAGCCCAGTGCCTCATCTGAAAGTGATCTATTACCATTTTTAGTTCCCCTATATACACAGAAAGTAGAGAAAAATGTGACTCTACGAAATGTGAAAAAATTATAAGACCTTATGTAAAATGCATGAGGTGCATTTCATTATTTGTCTCGACTGCTGATTACACCCGAATAGGCAAATTAAATCAATAGGACATCAAACATGTTTTTGGTACCATAGAAGTTGCTCTTTAACACAGGTCTCCTTAAAAGAAATAATGAAAAGAGAAAAAAAAAAAAAAAAGAGTTGGTAATTACACAGCTCACTGCGCTCTGTGAAAATGAGCCCTTGAGGTCTACTGAAAATGTTCAGGTTTCCACTGAAAACACAAATAGGAGGATTATCTCCATTAATTACTCCACTTGTTCTACCTGATGTTCCCGTGATGCAACCCAAACAATACTCTGACCTCCAGCACACATCTAATAAGGAAAAATGTTTTCTCAATCTGCCGTGTGCGTGTGTGTGCGCGCTGTGCGCGCGCGTGTGTGTGTGTGTGTGTGTGTGTACTGTAAGTAAAATGGGAAACATATCTGGTAACATACAGTTCAACAGCCTGGTGTGAAAATAAACATGAAGAGACTTGCCTAAAATAGATAATCCATCCCAGTGACTGTCATGTCCACGTTTATTATTGTCAGAAGTTACGTAATCATTTGTAATGCTCTGCACAGTATTCAAATCAGGCATCAATTCTAGCTGCATGACCACAACAATAAGTTAACTTTGTTTACTGTTCACAATTAATTTAGATTTTGGAAGCACATTTCAAGTTCATGCAAGCCGATTAGAAAACCATAATGAAATCAATAGAAAGTCTAAGCTGCATGTGATGGGAAAATATGTGTATTACTAATAGAAACGATATCATAAGATGTGTGTGCGTAACTGTTAAACCTTGAAACTAAACTCTGTACTCGGTAATTTTCTGGAATATAAGATAACACAGTGCCCTCCCTAAACTGCTGGTTTCGGGTAAAGCTACAGTCAAGGTCAAAAGACAGACTGCGGAGCATACAGTTGTTGTGAATCTCTCCCTTGCAAGCATTAAAACAAGACAAAGACAAACTTGATTTCTAAAGACTTTATTCATTTCTTACTTCGGCTTCTTCTCCTGATTCACGTACAAATCTTCCATAACATGCATTACCAGTAAATCAAACAATCAATCTGGTATACTTTGTAAAAGTTATGTGAAGCATGCACGATTTTTCATTTGATAATAATGCAAAACTTTATGTGCAAAGCATCTTAAAAAGTAGTGAGAAAAACCTGTATGTTGCCTGTATCCTCTGCCACCTTCTGTCATAGGACAGCCCCATCTAGTGTGATAATAACAAAATACTTCAACATTTATGAAGGGTAAGGTGCAACTTCTCTGTATCGTATATTATATATTCTATAAGCTATGCTATTCATAGTATATTGAAATATAGTATCTGAAATATTTTTTTGTAAATCTAAAATGTAGTATTTCATGCCAAAATAGTGTGGCTATAAATATAAGAGGACATGTCACATTGACTGGCATAAGAATAACATACACTGGATAAAGCCATTCAACAAATTCTATATGATTGCTAAATGAAAATTATCCACACGCTCAATAGTAGCAAAACAGACTGCAGAGGCGTTTGCGCTAAAATTAATACAAAAATCTGAACAATTTACCTTGAAATTGTAAAGTAAGATTGTGATGTGACATACAGTGTGAGGTGGCCTGCTGATGTACAGTAGTACGCAGGTGTAGGTGTAACCTGAACTGGAACCACAATTTATCCCGTTGTGTATGTACATGCTTAATTTGATCTGGTGTCAATCACATGTTGCTGGTGAGACGCGTTGCACACATCAAGAAGATACGGGCCTCCATCACACGCAAGGACAGTTGCAGTGGATGCTCCGATAGTTAATCCAGATTCATATTCTAGTGTTTTATTCCTGTCTGGTGATGAAATATAACAAAGTTTCATTTCTCTCTTTCCTGACATATCAGTGACATATCTTTCAACTGAATGTTTTTTTATTTTACTTGTTAAGAGAGAGAAAAAGTAAGCAGCCCTTTGAGACATACTGTAGAGTTTTACAGGTATGCGTTAGCCTGAAAACTACTGGAGTAAGTTCTAAGATTGGCGGGTTAAATCTCACTGTGGAAAGTTTGGAAAATATCATACATGTTAATATAGCCTGACTGAGACACACTTCCTCTTGGATAAATGTATGAACACAGTAAGCAAAGTCAAAACGCAAGCAAGCTGAAAAAGGGAGCAAGGAAAAAGCAGGATGTAAGAGGAATAGAATCAGATTCAGATATTCATGTCTTTGGATTATTGAAGCATTTCACCCACAGGCAGCATATTCCCCAATCTCTCCTCCTACTGGAAGTCAACTCTTTCCCTCCATAGACTGTGTGAAGATCAACTCAGTCAGATGGGAGAAAGTCAGCATTCAAAGCAGACGAGATTAACACACACACACACACACACACACACACACACACACACACACACACACACACACACACACACACACACACACACACACACACGAGAGGAGAGGAGAGGACATTGCTATTCAGCAGACTCCAGCTGAGTGTGTGAGGAATATGACGAAGCAAAAAAGAAAACAGGAGACAAAAAGGGGAGTTAGTGGAAAAAATGTGTCCCGAGGGCTTTCTGTGTGAAACTCCATCTTTTCTTCAGCCAGAGAGGATCTGTCACGGTTTACTCCACTGAGACTGCCCTGACACCACCAGAATCAAAAGCCCTGCATGTCTATTCCCGAGGGGAAGATAAAAGGAAGAGGGAGTTTGAGAATACATAACCACACATAGCACATCTGTGACGTACAGATGAGGAAGGGTGGACTTACAGAGTTATGGTGATACTTCTAAAAAATGTTTTATCTGATCTCATTTAATTTTTTTCCCCCATTTCCCTTTTCTGCATTAGACATGCTCTCTCAAATGATACTAAATGGTATTTTGACACTCACACATCTCCAGCAGTGAAAGAGCATTAATAAATCTATAATTCAGACATCACTCCTAAAAGATACTGTATATTCCAATGTTGACATTGTAATTGGCCGAATGCAATATCCCTATTGGATTCAATGATATAAAGTTTATTATATTCTCATATTCCAATGTGGTCTAATAACCTTTCATGTCAAGCTTGATTCCTGTCAGCGCTCATGTTCTTCATTCAGCCATTAGTTTCCTTATCTTTATTAAACTAAGTTAATACTATTTAGCCCAGATTTCTCTGTCTGAACTTAAAACATAATTAAGAGAGGGGCATTAATTGTTTACGCTTAAGTTTGAAGATTTGCACTTAACTTAGAAACAGACATTTTACATATTACATCAATGATATGCATTTCCATTTCAACTTCTCACTGGGAAAATAAAACAAGGCAGCACATGGGATCATTTGTGGAGCCCTCTATGAACTACTGTCACACTGACTAAAGAGATGACGACTGGATTTAAATAGATCAATGTCTCCATCTAGTGGTTTGATTCTGTAGTAGGAGGTGGTCTTATCAGCGTAAGGTTTCAGCAGCGAAGATGTACCAGCCTAACCAACTGGTTGAACCCCCGACTGTTTATCTTTCTACTAAGGAATACTTTATCTTGTCTTATAGATATAGCTACAGTCGTAGATGTGGGGACACTAAAACATACAGATAATAAGATGCGTGTGTCTTTTATGCATCCACAACAATTTAGAGACAAATAGACAGTTTATCTTTAAGGCACAATCCAAATGTAAAGCTAAATAAAGAAGGAAATACAGGATGACAAAACTCCCTAATCTATATTGAGTTATTAAAAAGAGGGACAACTGAATCTAAAGAAAGAAGAATTTACATGACATTTACAGGCAGCAGGTCCACCTACTGTAGCTTGCTGTGTTGCCCTTCATCCTGTCGTAATTTGTTGGCTCCTAGATAGGAGTCCTTATATCTAGTTTCACATAAAAAAAAAAAAATCATACCACCAATTACTAAATCACAGGCTCATAGGAATCACAGGTATAGAAATGTACAAAGTACAAACAAATAATAAGTCTAAGTTTTATCTTTTAGTGCACAAAACTATTCAGATTCATCAAAGGTTGGATTAAATGTTGGGAGTTTGTCCATGTTGCTATGTTATTATGAGTCTGTTCCCATTTTGACACACATGCACACGTGTGACGTGACACACCGTCCAGCCAATGGTTCAACACTATTCCTCTGGTCTACTCATGGTGGTAAAGCACCACGGAGTGCAGCAATGCTCCAGTAAAGACTGCTAGCAAGTAAACCTGTATGAAAACAAAACAATGCTCTTAGCAAAAGATAATGAGGCACATTTATCATTCACATACAGTGACACTGAAGGAATATGCTGTAACTGGAGATAAAAGTTCCAAGGCAATGTGGTAACTGTGCTGTGCTTAGCCTGATGAATTTTGATATTTCTCAAACAACTGCACCAGCAGTCTCTCCATAGGTCACATATTCAAGAAACATGCCCACTTATTGCCCCCCCGCCCCTCTCTCCCTCAACACATGCAGAGCTTCAGAGATGCTGTTGCCCTGAACAAAGTATTGCGTACAGCACTTTGGCTGTGTAATGTCCATCAGGCTCAACCAGTCAAACCTTTTGAATGCCGTTCACAGTGCGTCTGGTCTGCAGGCTGAAGAGCCGCCTGCAAACAGGAGAGAATCAGGTCTTCGCTCAGAATCCCTGACGAGGGCCGAATAGCTTCAACTGTCCTCTTCAAATCACACCATAAGCTCAGCTCCCCTCTCTCTTTATACAGCTCAATTAATCGGCGTAACCAGGCCTCTGAATGGATCAATTATTTCTGTAGCGATAGGCTGATGGGTGCAGTGCTTAACCCCCGATAAATCAGATTTCTGAAACCACTTTCTATGTGAGCACTACTCCGAGTGTGGTGATCTGCAATGTTTTGAAACCACAAAATGACTCTTCTCACTACATGAAATGCATGCATGAGCTGATTTTGAAGAAGAGTCTTTCCTCTGTTTAACCGTTTCACCCTGGCTAAAAATAGAGTTCATTCGGAAGTCCTCATTTGTAGAATTAAACATTTACCACTAGCATGTTAGTTCAGTCATGAATAAGACATGCAACATGGATTGCTCCAATGAGAAAACAGACAGCTAAGTTAAATAAAGCATTACACTCTCTCTCTGCCTCTGAGAAATGGGTGAACTCTACAGTACATATGAATGTATACCAATACTTGTCTGTTTCACTGACCTAGAAATACCCTCCTGACTCAGTGAACTCAGATCCAAAGTGAAGTGTCCTCCGTATCTGTCGGAAAGGACTTGTGGGTTAGTATTCATTCTGGGGAATGTGGGGCAGGTGCCTCTACAATTACTGCAATTACTCACGTTTATGAAGGAAAACTTTCTCCGTAGTAATAGTGAAGATGTGACATTTTCACTCTTTGGTCCACATGTGACTTCATGGTGACAACGGCTGAACTGCTGCCTCTGTTCTGCTGTCTGAACTCCCTACTCTCCACAGAATGTGTAAACACAGATGGTGAGACAGAGCGTTGTTTTTTCACCTTAATACATAAAAAATATATATATATATATTTATAAAGGTTAAAATCATTCATCATGAGATGGAGCGACCTACATTCCAGTTGTGGCTACAAATTTAGTGAAGCGTTAATGTAAGAAGTTGCCTCTTAATGAATTTTGGGAAGTTCTTCATGTCAAAAAAATTAAACTGCTTCACCAAGTAGAATTTTAATTTACTTTCCTAGTTATACATCACATGCATGAATTACTTGTCATGGTTCTACACGTCAGCCACGATAACTTCCCACGGCGGCACTGTTTGGTAAACACTGTTGACTCACAGCAAGATGGACTGAGCTTTGATTAGAATTTATATTTGTTATATTAAGTTATGTATCCTTGTGAGTACGAGAGTAATTTGGTTGGTTCAGTGCAGTCTGACAAACTGTGAAAGGTTTCAACTTGTGACATAAATGTTGCATAAATGTTGCTTTACGACGGCCAGTCAAAACATTTTTTAACAAGTCAGGTGGCAAGTGCTAATTATGCATAATTACTTGAAAATGTATGTTGACATGCTAATTTATGTATTCTTTAATGTAAAGGTTGAGAGAAAACTAAGAAGCTTTGTAAATCTGTGATAATTGATACGCTGAATTTGCCCCTACCAGCTGGAAACACTAAATTAAATATAATCTCATAAGTACGGAAGAACAAGCTGGACATGTGCAAATTTAATTGGCAAGTGACTGGTGATGGATTTTTTTTGTGCCTAAAAATATTTTCACAGTTGCCTATTGTGAACTAAAAAAAAACATAATGGACTTCTGGTGACTTGTTGAAATTATTCATAGTGTGAATTTACAATGAGCTGTGTTTCTGTGTTTGCTCTGACCTATGAAGAAGGCTTCCTGCCGTTGTGCCCCATGCATTTAAGGATCGACTGCAGGCTCCAGTAACTCTTAAGAATCACAGGCAGGGAACACGCTTTTCCTGGGAAACATTTTTTCCCCCATCTTTCTACAGAATGTGGTGAAGCATTAGATAGACGCATGAGTAGTTCATTAGCTTACAGATAAGACGCAGCTTAGCAGATTGATACGAGAAATTGCAATTATATATACACTGTAGATACAACAGCTATATCACTCTGGTTGGCGAGCGCACTCCTGTCTTCATCACACGCTCTTGATCTTATATTATATATTCCATGGTCTATACATCCATCAATTTCCGATACCTAATCAGGATCACGGGGCCTATTCCAGTATTCACTGGGGGATGTCAAATAAATATAGGTCACCAGTTCATTTCAGGGCTTATAAATGTCAGTTAAGTCTAAACATTTACTAAACATACAGCTGACATAAAAATATATCAGTCAGTCAATCAACCTGTTGCCTTATATCTATTTTATTCATTCCCTAACTGCCAGCGAATTAGCGCAGCCTATCCTCTATACTTTGTAGCTGATGTATGCCTAACAATAGTGGCCCGTAGGGGAGACATGCTTTGGGACTGCAACACAATGTAAAATGATTAATATGTGGCCATGGGCTTTGTCGAAGTCCACATTGTATTTGACATACCAATATAGCAGTGTTGGCAGCCGTCATAGTCCCCAGGAAGTGTGCCAATTTAGACCTGGACCAAAACAACACGTCAGACAGGCACCACTGGCACTTCCTCCAAACACAAGTCGTTTATACTCGTGCATCCGCAATACTCCCAGAGGTACACATGTGGAATAATAGATTCACTTACCCTGAACATGGGCATATCATTCCTCGATCCAGTAGCATAATGCATCTGCTGTGAGTGCATAATCAGTAATATCAGGAGATGTCTATCCTGCTAGAGAGCTGGTAATGCTGTAACTGACATGGGCTCTATGTTCTCCTTGTTGGTCACAAAACTCTCCAGGAGAAAGAAAGAGACAGTTGAACTCATATTTGGGCACACGGATAAGATATTTTGTTCTTTAACTGCTGTCAACTCACACTTCATGAACATTTGGAGCGGTACCAATAGCAATAATAAACTTTTTAATATCTATCTAGCATTTTTAGTTCATGATTATAAATGTAAATAATTTGTATTAATGTACAATGTTAAGCACAGTGAAACAGCCCTATTCCTTGAACCTTTATATTCTAAAAAGAAGATTTGAAATGGATTTCCTCAAAAGCAGAGTCAACAGTCAAATTTTGACTGAAATTAATACATTACAATGGATTTGCATGCTGAGGCGAGAACATTTGCAGTGATTTTGCATATAGTTCAACTTTGGTGACATTTGACACAAATTTGCACCGTGGACCAATTTTAATTCATCTTGATAGTGCTGACTTTTAAGAAAAGGACAGAACCAAATAGTCCAAAATGGAGGAAGCACTCATATTATAGTATATGTATTAAATATTAGGCTGTGTTGTACCATCCAAATGTAGTCAGTTGTCAGAAAGGAGTGGATACAATACGCTTCCTTGAATTAACTGTTAAGTTGTCCAAGAACTGCAGCACAAATCTTACTGTTGTCTTGCAGTGCTTACAATCAAAATATGATTGTTGTTGTTTTGACCACATATAACTACCAAAAGCACAAGTACAGTGGCTGATCCAAATTGATATGGTTTCCTGGTTTAAAAACATAAAATGAAGGCGCGTAAGCGTATTAGTCATAGATAAAAAAAAAAAAGATAAGTCTTACAGGAGTGTGGAGGCTATGTACTGCCTCTACTACACATTTCTAATTCCTGCTCCATTTCTCCCCGATGCTCACCCAGTCACGAATAGCTCCCCCTCTCTCTGTCCTAAGGCAAGGTGACGTAGAAAGCACTGAATAAGCTTTAATGTGTATCCAGACGCAGCTTGTCAGCTTTGAACTATGCTTGTCTGACCATCTTTTCTATGCCCATCAGCCAGAACACTTGGACTAAATTGATTCTGCACACCAAAAGATCTTTGAGGAAGGGCGTAGACAACAAAGCAAGGCCTGACAGCAGACTTGAGAAGTACTTAGGGCATGCGAACAGAGGCAAGAGAGGGGTGATAGATAAAATGGGTGAGATGTGGCAGTGATGTCTTGTTTGGCTGCAGGGCAGAGGTTCACATCATAGATTTTTTACCATGTGTCTTTGCACCTTGCCCGGTGTCAAGGCAGTGCTTATGCAGATGTGTGACCGTCTCCTGATCCTGCTGCTGGAAAAGCAAGTGCTGATTCTGCTTCGGTTTGAGAGCTGCGACTCAGAGGTCTCAGGCTTTAACCCGACATCGACTAATGGGATATGACAGGGTCCTTGGGCAATACACTGACCTGTCACCTACTCACACACTGAACTTACAGTGTCAGCTACAAGGATACGAACATCAATGTGAAATTTAAAAGTTTCTTGATTTGACAAAAGTGTGCTTCAGCAACAGATTCAAATCTGACTATTTCTTTTTTTTTTTTTTTGTAAATTATGTTTATTCTCTAAATCGGACTATTTATGGACAAATGTAACACCTCTGTTTTGACTAAGAATTTTAGAACTGTCAACCGTCTATGTTCATCTTATTTTTATAGTCCCAGTATTGGTCTGAATAGGTCGTGATATATGCTGGCTGTCCTTGATTGCAGTGGAAAGAAGGAATGTCTAAAACACGCACAGCTAGAGCTGAAATGTTGGCCTCTGCTGTCGTCCCTAGATTTTAGCAATGAGCTATTTTGGCAGTGATAACTTGGTTGCCCGATTCAAACTCGTTATAATCCACATTTGGTTCACGCTATCCCAGCTTTAGCTAATGTGCTTCTATGGATTTCTGTTTTTTGTTAAAAAAAAAACTCTTTTGAAAAGCAGTTTAAAGGGATTTCCGTCTGGAGATGGAAAGAGATAATACTGGTGCAAAACAGCCACCAACACAGAGAATGATGCATCATCTGAACTATTAAAAAGGAAACATTGTTTCACTGTTGGCTGGTGAGCCGCCTGCATTGCAGGCAGACATTAGACATCATAATGTTTTATTGCATGCCAGATAATGGGCAGTCTCTTGCTCAAGCGATGAGTTTAGGTATATAGGTCACATGTGTATTATCAGGATCTGGAGAAGCACATGGAAGCTCATTAACATATCATGTTTAGAAGGATTAAACAAATATCAGAGACTATGGCTGGGCTCCAGATTTTCTTACATAAGTCAGTGATGACATGGAAGCTGTCAATGGGTCACTGATATCACATTATCTATCCAGGGTGACTGCACTCGGACTATACACACAGAAGTGAGATGGTTATGTAACAACAGGATTTACATTGATTACTTTGCCGGTGACCAAAATGTTCTTATATGTGCTATGTTATAAACCTAAACTTGAAACAAACTTTTTCATGTCAAGGACCCACCAAAATATGAGCTTCTGTTCTAGATTGTTACTATTAAATGTGAACAATACATCAGGATACACATTGGTATATTGGAGCAGGTGTAGCACAGAACACATCAGATCTTAAAACTCACAATTCTCCTCAGCCTGCCCGAGACATGACAGCTCCGCGGGGTAAAGAAGCAATTAACAAGGAGAATGATTAGTCTGATTGAAGCAAGAGAGGCAGAAAGGAAGAGCACGTCAGAGTGGGAGAGATAAAAGAAGAAAAAAGACTTTGTGACACACACATACACACACTAGTGACTGATTTCTCCCAGAGCCTACGGGCCTGGACCACGGCTGCCTTTGGAGATAAACCACACTGCTATCTGTCGGAGATTTCACTTTCTTATAAGTTCCATGAAAGCTGTTCCATGCGTTTCTTGAAGTCAGCATAAAGTGGGCCTGGCTTTTGCTCAGATGTTTAAATCTATCTTTGTAGTTCTCATAGTTAGTTCGTACCTTCTGTGACTACCAGATGGCTGCTTTTTTAACAAAGTTTTTCTATTACCGTACATGTCTAGGTTTTAAATGTGTTGCATGTGGACAAAAATACAAATACAACACAAAATATGGATTGATTTGCCGAGCTCCTGCATTTCTCAGCCTTGCACAGAACGCTGCTTTGCTGACAGAATCCAACCTAGTGTGGTGACAGCCCATTTATTCTGGTGGCATACAGGTATGGACATATACTACACATTTTTACCAGCACACCTGGGTGAGGAGACGTTTCTCCTGTAATTGTGTGTAGTTGTCTGTGCAAATGATATTGAAGCCACATTTATCATTCACATCCACCGACACTGGACACTGAAGGAATATGCTGTAACTGCTGAAACTGGAGATAAAAGTTCCAATTGAATCTCTGGGATGCAATGTGGTAACTGTGCTGTGCTAAACAGAATCATGAACTATGATATATTTGTTATTTATTTAGGTTTTATCCTTCATTAACTAACTTAAATGCAATATTATAGGCATCAAACCAAGTTTATGAGTGTAATGATGTGTGTTTCAAGCATTGTCTATCAGAGAAACTGCTGAGCAAGCAATTGTGTTGTGTATGAATGTTTTCATGGTTCTATAGCCTTGTTAATGTGTCTCTCTTTGCTACTTGGAGACCCAGAATATAAATGCAACACAAAACATCCAGTTTCTTCACTCAAATGATTGTAAAAAGGTCAGTTTGACCGAAGCACAGGACCTCCCTGCTTACAGGGAAACTTTCCCCAAATGGATCAAGATGCACAGAATGCAGCTGTTACATTCATCTCAGGATGACTTGACAAAGAATAGAGATGGACCTTTTGTTTAAGTGAAACGGTAATAGAGTTATATGTTGTATATAAATACAACCATTATTGGTAAATGGTATGCATTTTAACTCACCAACTTTCTTGGTCTGATAACTTTGTAACATGTTTAAAATTGTTCAAAAGAAAAAAAGGCTGCAATGTCAATGCGTCATTAAGTCCATTGTTTACAGGCTGGTCTTCATGTTGAAGTGAAGCATTTGGTATCATACAACTTCAGACAAAAGACCTGCGTTTTTTTCCTCTAGGTGCCGGTTAAACCTACTCGTCTAGTCCCGTCTGCGTCTCTGAAGACCACACCTCTGTCAACCATGTCTGGATTATGTCTGCCCGGACATTTGGCCCCATCTGGTCTTTTTCCTCCCTTCACTTCGGACATCCACATGTTCTATCACTCCAGCCCTCCTCTGCTATTTGATTCTCGGGGTCCTAAATGACAAAGACAAAGCCTCATATAACTCTGCCTAAAAATAATATCCACCCCCTACTGAACAATTCTAAAAGTAACAGTCATGTATCTCCTTATGTAATCAGATTTTTAACGCTTGTAAGCAGAATAATTATTCTTACATAAGGTGGTATTGGGTGAATTGACATGAACATTATTTCATTAGTGCTTACATATCGCTGAAGATATGTATTTATGGCTGCTATTGAAAGTGTTCAGATTGGAAGCCAGAACCTCCCTCGGGCAGTTGCATGCGAGTTACTTTGAACTCTGCTCTGTTCACCGAGGCGCGTGGAACGGGTACAGTGGGGCAGCTGTGAATGTGTCTAAACAAGCCCCAGCTGAATTCAATAGGAATGGATGCGCACAGGAGCGAGCATGAGCACGAAGAGGCTAGTAAAAGCACAGACATGCGGTTGAGATGGGAGAGTTTGGGAACCTATGGACTTCTATGAACATCTTTTTCATCTAGCTCAGAACGAGATCTTGTGATTCTCACACACATAATATAATATAGCCCTGCGGCAAAAAGAGTACTCTTGAAACTCCATATAGGCAGACAAGTAAGGTCTTGTTTTCCCTTCTAAGAAGGCAAACTCTAATTAATAGAGGACAATTGATAAGATATTCACCTTATTTTGCCCTGCCAATTTTAGACAAAGTTCCACAGAGAGACTAAAATGTATAGGTATTAGTTTTTAATTTAAATTATTAGTTTTTAATACATGCAGTGCGGACCTGTGTCTACCCCTTCTGGCAGTGAGAGTAATTACAAAAACACCGTCGACATTCAAGGAGATAGATTCTATCTGGGAGTTAAAAATGACCCTCAGGCCTACTAAAAGATTTATAGGTTCTCAAAAGACACATTTAACCCGGCATACTGATCACGGAGCAAACTTTTCAAAGTTTACAACGAGCATTAAGAAAACGCACAGAACACTGACCCAAGATGCTGTAACCACGTGATCTTCATGGAACGATCACAGGTGGTTTATGTGGACGGTTGAGAGAGAAATATTAGGCACATGCCAGAGGACAAAAGACAGTCAGCTCAACACGGGTGTGATATGCATCAAAGAACATGTCAGACACCGAAACTCACCTCCAGGGTTTCTATGACAGCACAATTCTATATCCGAGTAGACTGCAAAAACGTCTCCCATGCTCATGTTATTACTATTCTGTCCGAACTTGTCACGGTTTGGGGTTTTAGGTGGTCACTTCCTGTCTTATTTTGAAAAGTTCCCTGTCTTGTGTTTCCCCGGGTCCCTTCACTTCCTGTCCTTGTGATTGTGTAATTGAATCCTCCTGTGCCTGATCACCTGCACCTCCCTGTGTATTTAAGCCCCGTTTGTCTTGTGCCTCGTTGTCCGTTCGTCTGCTTTTCTTGGACTGTTTACATCTTAGTGTTTCCCGTGTTTGGCTCGATCCTGTTCCTGTGCCTGTTTTTCTCGATCCTGGTTCCTGTGTCTAGTTCGCCTAGTTGTTTCATTAAATTCCTTGTTTTGAACTCAACTACACGCGTCCTCATGAGTCTGCATTTGGGTCCTGCCTTCTGCGTTCCGCCAAACATGACAGAACTAATTAAAATAGAGATTAGTTGAACCTTAAAACAAGGTGCTTATTGCGTTTCGTGCATTTTGTAAAATTTTCAAAAGGTTCAGCAGTGTCTAGTGATCCGTTTCCCCTCTAACATGTGTAACATCACAGTGAAACATCAGTGTAACGCGAATAATTTTCCACTTGAGAAAGTGGAAACCCTCTCAGGGCATGTCTAAGAAAACTGATGGAAACCTCTGTAAATGATCACCCAAGCACATCCACACCCAAGTACTCAGTATCTTGCAAAAAGTCTTTCTTTGAGCCACCAACCAGAATCGGTCTTCATGACTTGACTCGTGTCAAACTGAAATGTAAAATAGGATTCCCGGGATTCTTTGACCCTTCAACTAAGGAACTTACTGTGCTCTCTGTTTCCATTCCATCACAGTTTCTATTACGATTCCAAGAGTAAAGATAAACATTTCTCATCTTAAGCAAAGCTGCAGGTAGACAGAAGATTTAATACATTCAAAGTTAAACAATATAAAAGTCCATGAAACTGGTCATACTGCACATTAAAAGTGTGTTTGATGTCTTCACAATGTAGTCAGAAAACAAATGCATTTCCATGGTGTTCACCTACTTGGTACTATTAAATTTTTCCAATTAGTATTGGTATTTAAACTCAGCTTTCTCACATCAGAACAGCTCAGACTTCCAGTTCCTCATGGACACATTGTGAATTAAACATTATTAAAGTTACTTGAGTAGGAATTTTAATGACTTTTTACACCACTGTGGCAATCATCTACAGGAGTCTCGCAGCTTTAGTTTATGCAGTGAAAATTATTAGAAGAGTATGAGACAAGAAATCCGACAGAGATCCATTAAGACACAGTTCACATACTGTCGTTCCAAGAAAATCCTCATACTGAACATGAAATCCATAACAACAATCATAATAGTGTAACCACATGCCATCTCATCTGTAGGGTTAAACACAGATTACTCTACTTTTGCTCTGCTATTAAGAAATGTTAAGAGGGTTGTTGGTTCACACTAGAAAATAACAATTAACTCTGCAATAACTGATTTTGCCACTATAGGCAGAAGCATATATATATATATATAATATAATATATATATATATATATATATATATATATATATATATATATATATATATATATATATATATATATATATATATATATATATATAATTAAGCCTTACAGATGAGAAATTAAATTTCTACTACACAGCAAATCCAGTTACTTCGGGCTTACTGGATTTTATGGGTGAGGATTGAAGAAGGGCATTATTAGTGGGAATTATTAGTGAGAATCAGGCATGCCCATCCCACTCAGCAGCCATGTCTAGTATGACTTTGAGGCACATAATCCCCAACCGAAGCTTTCTCCGACAATGTGAGTGAAGTTCAGATGATGATGACTGCAGCTCGATAATTAAGGAACCAATACTTCCAAGTACTAAATGGAAACCCTAACCCTACCCACTGCACCATTGTCAGCAGTTCTTGTGTGCGCTCTACGCTACTTGCATCGTGTCACAGAAGAGTGTATGTGTGTGCGTGTATGTGTGTGTGTGCAAGTCACAACAGGCAGGAATATTGAAGAGTCTCATGATAGTAATCTATCAGTCAACCAGCCCTGTGCTGTAGCATAATACCACCTTGGTATTCCAAGCACATGTATGCAGCAGACTATGAACCCACAAGGACGAACACGTCTCATAAGAATCCCAAACAGCCACCACAGTACTTCTGGCCATCTGCAAAGCCTGTTGGTGAGGGAGAGTGTGTGTGTGTGTGTGTGTGTGTGTGTGTGTGTGTGTGTGTGTGGGGCTGACTAATCTTGGCCGTCACCACAAATGCCCCGCTGGAATCATCCATCACATTCTTTGTCCTCCACAGACACACACACCACACATAAAAAACACACACACACACACACCATCGACTCCCAACTCCAATTCATCATCTTGAGTCAAGTGTTCAACTTGCAAAGTGTCCCCTTTGCCCCTCTGTGCCACCGTGGTATCATTTTACTTCAGCAAGTCCCATCTGCCTGCTATGTACCACAAACACACACATGCACGCACACAAAAATGTAGACATAGGTGTAAGTAGAGAAATTTCTGCTGACTATGTGCCTAAGTAAATCTGTACAAACCAATCTGCAGTGAAGTGAAAAAATGGATATAAAGGTTATGTCTTTATACGTGTGTGTGTGTGTGTGTGTGTGTGTGTGTGTGTGTGTGTGTGTGTGTGTGTGTGTGTGTGTGGTTTCCCCAATTCAAAAATGTGTCAAATATCCTGTCTACATCCTCCCAATAAGCACCAAGTTAATATTTTTTGTTTCCATCTCTCTTGCTGTTAACATTGTTGATATGAGCCTTGTAAAGTCACTTGGAAGGAAATATGTTTAATCAATTACTTTTGACAACACTGCTTATGGCAATACTTGTACTTTTGCTGGGAATTGTACTTACAATTGTATTTACAGTGAGCAAAGAATAAATATACTGTAATCCTATGTGATTTATTTGAAGGCTGCCAAAAGTAACAGAGACCCTCAGTTCTAATACATTCCTAAGATTTTAGCAGAGGGCCAGACAAATATTTACATTGTTATTATTATTTTACGTTTGTAAGACTTCTTTTCCTGCATATTTTAAGACTTTGGTCATTAGATAATCTAAGAGAGGGTATTAGGTGTGGAAAATGCATTTTTAAAGCAGTCGTGGGCTTACATTTGGGGGTAGAGCGATATGGCTTTTTCTTTTTTTTTTTTAAAAAGCTTAAAATCTAATAGAATATAACTAAAAGGCCAAGTAGATAAAGCAATTACAGTCTAGTGAGCCTCCTAAGGCACATTTGTCCTTTGACAACTGGAACGTGTGTCCTCTGCTGGGATTTGCAGCCCATCACCACGTTACGTAACTATCTTTGGGGACGGTTCCTTCCAGCACAGTTTACAAACACACTTGTACGACTGAGGATGAACCGGGACGGAGGAACATGCCGTTCTATGCTCTGTCCCTCTCTCCATGACAAATGAGGAACCCTTCCCTCTTTCCCTCTTTCCCTCCTGACGATTGCCAGAGTACCAGAGTATGATGGTGTCATTACAATCTTGTGAGTGCTTCCTGTCAGAGGAGGTCAGGCTGTTGATAGTTTCTGGAACAGCCGGCCAAAGACAAAGTCATGAAAGACTTTATGTTCAGAAGTAAAACTGGTAAGAAACAGTCGGTGAGTGCTGACAAAGGAAAAGATTTGACGCGGTAAAAACTCCTCAGTCTTGTTTTTGTGCATTGATTTCACTGGTTTCATACTTTTCACAACATATTGCAACAACTCACAATTGATCCAAAAATGATATCTTTACTTTTAATATGAAGCAAAACCTCCCAAACAATTGTGTTATCCTATATTTGCTAGAACTGATTACTTATGAAGGATGTAAAATACACGTATTTATGTGACTTTGACTTTTGCAACCCTGCCAAACCAAAAAGGAATACAACTTTAAATAAACAATATAATTTCATTAGCTTTTTAATCTAGGGTGCTGTCCAACACAATTTCCTATACCAAGAAGATTAGATTATTTTAAGTTGTTAAATGTTTAGGAGCTTGGCTCGCTTGCTGGCGTTTCATAACAAAACTAAAACTAGGATCGAAGCCAAGAGTTTCTTCCTACGTTTTTGGAATGCAGATTTTCAGCAGCTGCATTTCTCCACAGTGGTTGATAAAGTATCACTTTAAATTGCATATATAATTTAATGTAAATTACCTAGTGACAATGAATCCGGCACAACGTGAAATAACTTTGCATATATCACGTGCATAAATCCCCTAAAGTTCGTAAACTAATTTTAAGAAGCAATATTTACTTATTAGTCGTCTAGTTGCTATTTAATTACTCGTTTCCATACTGTATAAAGAGAGTTGAGGAGTTATACATTCAGTATTTAATCATAATTTACCCCAGAGGAATTGAGTAATCATTGAACACTCGCTACAAGACTGTGTCATCGTCTGTGGTACATGTATCATTTCCCTAATGAGGCAGTCATTAGGGACGGTGGGTCGCCAGTTTAGTGGCTTTAGGGATGAAACTCCTGGCTCACAACAGACAAGACTAATATCATTCCTTTTTCCGCCTCCTTTTTACAAATGCACACATTGCCTGACCAGACACTTCTTCACTCTCTCCTCCTGTTTTTTTTTCATCTTCTGGATGTTAAATGGGCATACAAAAAGCATGCATACACAACTCACCACACACACAAAATTAAAAACAAAACATATTGTTCATACCCTCCATCTCGCCTTCCTATTTCCCCAGTGCTCCTCATTACAGTGATGAGGGTAACTGGCAGTCAAGCCAAGCAAATCTCTCTATGCCTCTGCACGTCATGCCAACTCCTCAGTGCAAATATGCTCCATTTTCAGTTACAATAATCAGTCACATGGCTGAGAAAATAGAAAAAAAATGTCCAGTGATGGAGCAATTTGTTGCATGCGTTTTGTTACAAGAAACAATTTGTATGATGTACCGTTAGCTACGGATGTACATGCAGAAAGAGGAAGCACGTTAACTTGAAATGAGAATGTGAAAAGCAAGCCATCAAAAATGAATGATAGTGAGACTGCTAACGTGTGCGGCTGCTCAAGTAAACGATACATAAAATGTACAATTAAATTTGGGAAAGCAGTGAATTAAAACATGCATTGTAATGTATGATGTCTGTATACTTGGTGATAGTGGCATGGTCCAATGTAATACTACTGCTTAAGAAGCTACACTGTACACACTGCATATATCCCCGGTCATAGCATAGCTCTGTTATGTGCTTGCATGTAGAGATACAGAGTTACAGCCATAGACAGTCTGAGGGGTCTCCTGGAAAGGCTGCAAGCAAAATAGCACTAGTAGTGTAAAATCACAATTGTGCAGCCACATATGTGTTATTGCATGTATTTGCTTCAAAAGGTTGACTGTCAGAATTTGAGTAAAATACTACTATTATTTTTCCATTTCTTTTGTCTGGAAATGAAAGGTTGTTAGATTTGAGCTCTGATATATTAAAAAAAACCTACTTAGAATTCTGCTCAGCTGAGAGACTGTTGAAACACTTTGGAAATGTAGTTACTCTGACAGACATGAAATACATTTAAATAATTCCAATCATGTTCTTACTCACACAACCCCCAAGGCATTAAACATGCTGTCTGAGACTTTTAAAACACAAATCACCAAATGAATAAATAGAAAAGTCTGTGGGATTTGCTAAAGACTGCTGGCACACACTGACCATGAAACTTTAATTTGGGTTTGGACTGTAATCTGTATCAAATGTCTTTTATGTCCGTTATTGTTCCAATGAACAATGACTATAAATCCTAATTTGATGTAAAATTAAAACATGTTCATGAAATTGTTCTAAACATGCAGACAAACTATGAAACAAAAACAATGCCCCAAATTGACCTCACATACAATATTTTTGTGGGGAATTTGAGCATGATCCGGCAACGAGTATGCCCCTTTTGAACATAAACATCTCACCTGCATTTGTTATAATAGAAATTCTCATTAAAAAAGTAAAACCCATATCACAAAAAGGCTTTTATTCATAAATACATTACATATTTCTATTAAAGCTCCCTCTGCCCCCAACGCATGGCGCCAGCTATGTATAAAATGTTCTCTGAGAGACCCAGAAAGGCGGACAAATAAACATTAACACCAACCGTGCTGTGTTTCTGAAAATAGCACTTCTAATTAGTTAGCTACAGCCACGGCATTTGTATCAGCACACAGCAGTTTACACGGCCATCATGCCAAACCAATCTTACTGATTATACATTGAAATCTGGGCCACTTCTCATCAGCAGTCACATAAACTAAGATTAGAAGATTATAATAACCAATGCACTGATGGTTGCAATAACATATATGTAAATGAATAATATAAAGACCACCCCCATCAAGGCAACCAAACGTCTAACTTAATAGGTCAACCCATCGGTGTTTTGGCTTCTAGAGAGCCAGACTCCCTCTGCCAGTTTCTTTGTTCTCTCTGACAGCTTCCACTCTGCCCGGTAGCGTAAATCATCTCTCTCAGCGCCTGAATCTACCAGCTCAATCCTCAGGAACATTTCTTTCTCCAAGATCAATGAAGCTAGCGCAGAGTCTGTAGCTTGTCTGGCTCTTGGCAGAGTGGGGGAGGAACGAGAAACCCCGCGACAAGGGGGTGGACCACTTTTGACCCCTCTGCTTCGAACTTCCTCTTCCTTGTGTTTCACCAATGTCACGTCTCTATCATCTGAGGTCGACGTACTTGAAGAGCTCTCATTGGTTGATTCGGAGCCGACAGAAGACTGTGTGTCCTCTGATTGGTCAAGGTCCACTTGGTAGGCTAATTTCCTGTTACTTTGCCTGTTGATGGACAGACAAGGAGGCCATCGCAGGGAGAGACATCTTGTCATGGCCAGCCATAATGCCTGAGGCCTGAAAACCCCTGACCTCGGAGGTTGATTTGTGTCACAAAAAGCATCCCGTTTATCCAACCGCATGCATTCTGCTGATAATTCTGCCTCCACCAGCTCTGTTACTCCGTCAGAGTTCTTTGGCGACAGTTCTTCTTCTCTGCCCTCTTTCTTTGGCTGTAGCTGATCATCTTCTCCAAAGCTGAAGGAGCTGCTGAACCTCTGGCTCCTCTTCATCGCACTTTCTGCCTCCACATCAGAATCTGACGACGAGTCTTCATCTGGTGAGCGTCCACGTGGTGATCCACGTTGATGATCCGTTGACCGTGGCTGTTGATTCTCTTCTGACTCAGAGGAGCTGCGCGTCCTCTGGCCTTTCCTCATAATTGGGCAAACAGATCCTTCCTTTTTGGCCTAATATGTCAGCTGCCTTTTGCTGCTTTTCTTTAGGCTTACAGAAGATAAATAGAAAAGGATTGTAATAAAGGCTACCACAACAACAACAACAGCCGCAGCAGCTCTGCTAGCATGGCACTTTCTGACATAATCTCTGCTTCAAGAGGCACAGCTTTGGCTATGGAGATGGGCAGTGATGACGCTGCGGTGTCATGTGCTCACATGCACACACACACACACACACACATGCACACACACAGAAACCCCTGCATGGCTATGTGTTCACGCTCCAGTCGAGTGAGAGGTGACTTGCCTCAGAGGGAAGTGATGTCACATTGCATGATGTCATACCTAGCCGCGAACCAAGAGTCAGATATGGTCTGTTTCTGTGCGAGAGCCCAGATGGTAAAAGATGCCCTACCCCCAAAATTGACCTAGATGTGCAAAAGGGGAGTCTTGATAAATAAATGTTGATTTTCTTTTTTTTTTCACTATTCATCTCACTCTAGTTCTTCTACAGCTATCGTTGTATTGGTATCTTTTTCCAAATAATATAGTAAATAATATAGTTATTATACTAAATAATAATAACAGAGAAGGTGGACTCTGTGTCATCATGATGCTTGGTGCTCAAACATAGTCAGAGTTGATGGACAATGTTTTCCTGGTGTTGAATTTTTTATGTTAAGATGTCAGCCATATTATCTGCCCAGAGAACTGTTTTTGTTGCTGCTGTTTACATTCTCTATGATGCAAATTTAAAAAAAAGCACTACATGAATGCACTACTGTTTAAGTTTTATTTGTCATATTTTTCTTGTGTTGCGAACGGGCTACAACTGCATTTCAATGCACATCCCTCTGTTGCATAATGACAATTAATAATCCTTGAATCTGTTTACCATCTATATTGTTATTTTATCTTTTTGTCTTAAAGTATAATGATGCGCCAAGGTAGATGTGTCCCTAAATTTGTAAGATCTGGATGCGAGTATCTAGAAACAGCATAGAAATATAGAGGTTATACTAAATATAGCAACCATTAAAACTGTTATTCACAACAAATGTTTTCAATGGCATCACATAACAATTCATTTATAAATGCATTTTTCGATTAACTTTGGCATGCATGTCTGTTTGTTGTATTTTGGTGGCTGCGGGACAGAGATCCCAGTCACTTGCAGTTACACCAGCTGTCTTTGTGTACCTGACGGCGGTCTTTGTGCAGTAGTAGTAGGGTATGTGAATATGTGTGTCTGTTTCCTGCTCGGAAAGTACCTCTTGTCACGTCGACAGTGGATGTTAGGTCATCCGCTATCTTCCTTGCTTCTCCATTTATGGTTATAGGGCGGCTTTTCAGACTGCACGTCCTCTGTTCGTTCAGTGTACACTTCCTTGCGTCACCTCGGGGCAAAAGGACACCAGCCACAGCAGACTGACCTTATCGCACACAGAAAGACACACACGTTACAGCTGATAAATCTGGTCAGTCAATTTGTGTGTGTGTGTGTGGAGGGGTGGGGGGGGGTGGGGGGGGCGCTTATCTTTGAGACAGAGAGTGAGTCTGGTCTCAGAACACCTTCACAGTTGCACCTGTTACCGTTTAGTTACATTTCACATCCTAACATTAGGGGTGATCAACAGGATCAGATGCAAACCACTGTCGCATGATGTTCCTATTACCCAAATAAACACTTATTCTACGGATTGCATGCCCTGACATCTTGATGCAAACCTTTGCTATGGATTTTCTTCTCCTCCTCCTCCTCCTCCTCCTCCATCTCCATGGACCGATCAAAGTTGCTTAGACTCTCACACCTGAGTAGCATTTAAATGGCTAATAAATTTGAACAAACCAACCTATTACACATTAAAAACAAGACTGCCTGTCATCATTATCAGCACTCTCTGATTTCTTTGACGTGACTGGGTTTTTAGGAGCTCCTTCTGGGTCCTGTTGTATCTGAGTCACTGATGGTACGTCAGAAATGCAGTGGTGTGAGAGCACAGGAAATATGGAGAGGCACGCTGCCTCTACCCTAAAATGTCCCCTGGCAGACAGACTCGGGGTTTGGCTCATATGCCTCCCTCGTGTATGTATGAGCGTGCGGCTGCAGTTTTTCTGCAGTGTCTCCTGGCCGACGCCGTCTCTCCCACAGTGGAAATCGCAACGCTGTATTCATGAATAATATATCAGAAAAGAGTGGGGATTGTGTAAGAGATGAGGCTGAATAAACATTTAACTAGTGAATAGCTCTCTATATAAACCATTGAAGTAGTCACAAAGGCAGGAAACCTTGAAGACCTCATATCAGGTCAGAGGTTTGACAAAACGTGGCGAGAGGCCAAACAGCTTTTGCCACAATCTTCATATCGGCATATCGTTCCCTCAGACCTTTGTTCGTCACCTTGATAAAGCAGGCCCACATTAGCCTATACAACTCCAATTAAAAAGTCATTTTAGCAAACGTGTCGTCGATTCAAGGACACAAAAGCGGCGTCACACGAGCAGGGATACTGTGAGAAAAGGTGGACCTGAGTTGGAAACACAACACCACCATTATGAATATCTCTCCAACTTTACCATACTATGAAAAATTCATCATATCTTTGGACAGCAGCTGCAGACTAGCAAGGCGGGGTTTTTTTTTTTCTCCGTTATCACAGCTATTTCTGGACTGCATCCCCATACATTATTCACACAAACCGAGGTGGGAACCCGTATACAAGCCATTAAACTCACCCCAAAGGTATGCTGAAGTTCGCAAAAATGTCTAATTCATTAGGAGCAGGTGAGTTGAAAAGCTGCTCGAGCTACAAATGCAACAGGCGCGCCAGAGGAGGGCGCAGTGGGCTCGTCACACTTCCAGGCACGGGAGGCGAGCTCGAGCCGGAGCAGCGTGCGGATGTAACGCGACTTCTGATTGGCTGGACTTCCGCGGCGATTATGTCAAACGGGCCGCCGTTGGACGGCTGTGAGTGGGCGGAGCCGTGCCTGGCATTTCATTGATATAGCCTACAGCTGGTGGCTATAGATTCGCCACAAGGACTGGAAGGGCTATGGAAGTGACGAGGGCTTGATGTAGGTTGTTTTTTTTCAAGAAGGCTCGGGAAGTGTTTTATTGTTTTAGAGGGTGGCACACCAAAGATTCACAGAACACAGCCAAAATGCTTTGCCACGTTACTCGGCCGGATTCGGTGGTGATGGAAGTGGAAGTTGATGCGAAGGCAAACGGGGAAGACTGTCTGAATAAGGTAGGCTTTGGTGGGAGACTCATCACGTTTTGTCATTGTGATACCTTTTTGTTATTATTATTATTATTATTATTATTATTATTATTATTATTATTAAACACCGTGTCATGGTCAGGCAGTGCAGCAGTGCTCTGATTGTCTTTCGAAACTTTAGATTTCCCATTTTCCTGAACTTCAGCTCGTTCGCTTATTTGCGACTCCAGCTTCTGCATGAAGAGGGAATGCTTGAAATAAGATGCAATCGCTTGCTTGACTTATTATCCACTGTGTGACGTTATAGTCTGTTAACACTAAAACTAGCGATGCATCTGCTTTGTTGTTGCACACAGAGACTGCGGAAACAAAATGTTCTGTTGCGCGCAACGTGCAGAAAAAAAGAAGAAAAGAAAAAAACATCTGTTTGCAACAATGAAACCTCTTTTTTTTAATAACAATTAATAATCGACACGTATGACTTTCTATAACTGGAGGAAAGTTTTGATGCGTCGGTGTGAACTGGTCGCCTCTACCTGTACGACTGAGTTAGTCGGAGGCGGGCGGCTCTTCTCGAGGTTACTTGAGTTCATTCCGCTTTTGCAACCACTCAACGCTCTCGCTCCACTCAGACTGAAACTTCAGTCTGAACCAAGTTGTTCAGATATTCAAGTCTTTTGTTCCCCCTCCAAAGTGGACATGAGAGAAGAAACCTCGCATGCTTCCCCGTTCATCGGCCGCCTCGAAGTTGTTGGTTTTCTTCCCCTAATAAAGTGTAACGCTACTTTAGATGCACGGCGCGTCCCCCAACCCGCCGTGGGTGTGAATGAGTTTCATCTCAGCCTCCGGGCTCCCTGCGGACGTTCACCAGCAGTTATGTAATAACCCCATGGCCGCCGCGGCTGAGGGGGGCGTGGGATTGTGGGTTTGATGAGCCCCTTTACCCCGGGAGAGCCTCCGAGTTTACTTCCACCCTATCGCGAGCTGTAGCATATTGATGGGGTTGTATCTGTAGTAGTAGTAGTAATGGGGTAGCAGAAATCCTCATGAAGAAAGTGATAAAAGCATCCTTATATTCGTTCCTCTTAAATCTTGTGACACTTTATTGATTCCTTTTGGGGAGTTTGGGAAGCCAATATGGATTCTTGTCTTGTTCAAGGACATTCAGCCCGCTGTCACAACTCAAAACTACAAATGCTTTCCCATTATACTCTTTTCCCCTCACAGTTCCTGGATCCTATTTCAATTTCTTTGTTCCAAATCCACCTTTTGTGACCCCCCCCCCCCATATCTTTCATCTCTTTCCAGGTTTGCAGAAAGTTGGGCATAATTGAAGTGGACTACTTTGGGCTGCAGTTTACAGGCAGCAAAGGAGAGAACCTGTGGCTGAATCTGAGGAACCGCATCTGCCAGCAGATGGATAATGTGACGCCCTGTCGACTGAGGCTGCGGGTCAAGTTCTTCGTGGAGCCTCATCTCATTCTGCAGGAACAGACGAGGTATGTTTACCAACTCACGTGCTTGCATAGACATTGTGTGCAAATTTGCCTCTTGAAACTCATCGTGTTTGTCTATCGGCATATGGATACACGGTTAAACACTTCCTTTGTGGCCAAGCACCTGCCAATTAGCCCGTCGCCTCCTCTGAAAGAGCTACGTGAGGATTAGATCTGGGCTGCGTTTTTCATCGACACATACTTTTATGACTGGTTATGACGTGCAAGGATGAGCACATGGGGGGAGGGGAGGGGAGAAGAGAGAAGAGAGAAGAGAGAAGAGGAAACCAAGCTACCATTAGTGATTTGCCAGTTTATAATCTGATAATTTTGTATACAATACAGTAGAATGCCCTCTAGTAACCTCTTCCCCGAGCCCTTCCGGGGTTACTAAAGGTTGAGTTGGTGGAGCTCCAGGCAGGAAATGTGATCCAGCAGCCCCGGGGCTATATGTTGCTCTGTGCCTGCCCCGGGGGGACCCTCTGAGCGACAGCCAGGACCTCTGTCACTGCCCCCATTCAACTCAAAATAACTCCTGTTGTGCTTTTTTTTTTTTATTGTTTATGGCCATTTTTGTCTGAACAAAGGCACGCTCCTATATTTGGGGGTTTTGCAAATGCTGTTTGGAAACTGTGTAGGTTGCTTTCCTCCATAGATTTTGTTTTCATATAAATGTGTCAGTTTGCAGCTGATATTTGTCATCATTTTTGAAAGCTACAGATACATATTTTCATTTGAGAAACTTAACAGCCAGCATAAAACTTGCCATAGTGGATAACACATTGGAATTACATATCTCCTCTGTACTAGGTCAGTGTGAGGGAGGGACAAAAAAAAACACTGTTCAGAACAAAGTATTAAAGCGTTGTCAAGTCTAGAGTCTGACTCTGTATTCTCCAGCGCCAGTTTCGTTTTGAAGTTATAAATAGCATTTGCATTCGCAGTCCTCAGAACCGGTTTAAAAAAAAAAAACACACAGTGCCTGGTGTGACACCGTGGATGTTATATTCACCTCCGGCAATGCCACGGGTGTTTTCATACTGCAGAGTTGGATCCGTGATGTGGAGGGAGGGCAGACTGTTTGGTCTCTTTTTAAACTCCGCCACGCTGCTCTTGCCCTCTCTCTCGCTCTCAAACACAGCATGCCACTCGAACTGTTAATTAAACTGACATTTATCTGCCTTGGCCAGGATTTGCTTGGCATTCCAGTGCGCTCTCAGTTGCTCCCCGCTTCACCCGCTGCCCCATCTTCCACTGTTTTTCCCCACTCCCTTTTACCTCCATCCACTGCACACTATCAAATATAAAAGAGATCAACTTTATTCTCTTGCCATATTTTTATCACTGTTGGATATAAACTGTCCCCACTCCCATGTCCTCCCTTTCCATCCTACTGGCCTACGTTGGCCCATATTTGGCAACCTTTTGAAACAAAAAGTGAAAGGCTGCGGGGGGAGCGAGCGAGCTTGAAAGACACTTGGCTGCCTGCGCGCTGACCTCCACTAGATTAGCAGGGGTTATCAACAGATGGCTGGCGTCGGGTGAGGGTTATGGGGTTGTTAAAAAAAAAAAAAAAAAAAAAAAAAAAGGTGAGATTAAGATCTGAGGTGGCAGGCAAGGATATGTGGGGTTGCTGCTAATAGTTACTCACACATGGCACATGCCAACACGCTGTCAAGTTATGTGTTTAATTTTGGCGCTGCCTTCATGCCATCCATCTGCTCATGTGATATCATTTAAGTGGTGGTTAAGCAAACACTGGCATCAATTTTAGAGATGAGGGCAAGATGTTGACACAGCACAGCAGTGGCATTTTGGGGAGCAACACAGGTCTGGGAAACTGCTACGCACCATTTGAAAAGGTTCATACAATAATACATGGCATTTCTGTGAATTATTCATCTTCTAAACTTGCATTTAAAATGTCTAACTCCACTTACGGGGAATATGTGAGTAAATTAGTGCATTGAGAAGCAGGTGGGATCCCGTTTGACTCATTATTGGGCTGTCACCTTTGACCTACTTTGGGCTACCAATGCCTCCACTCAACTTGTCCCGACTGCAGGCACTCGTCATCATAGCATTGTACATTTTTGTTACAACGTGCCAATAGAAATATGTCCAATTCTTGTCTACAGAAATGTCAGAGTGCCCAACACCATGTCTGCCGTATTTACTCTCATAAACACAGTCAAAGACAATGTCAGTCCAAGAACAAGTTTCAGAAGCTGCAACCCAACATGAGACTGTGGACACACCCACTTTATTTACTTTAACCGCAAAGCATATTTCACTAGCTCCACGAGTGTATGTGAGCCGAAGTAAATGTTCTCAGCAGCTTATGGACAAGGCAAAAGGGACTGTATGGTGCCACAACTCTCAGTTGTGCTGAGTGGTGGGCCTCTTTTTCAACGCCCTTCTTATAGGCCTTATTACATAACCTGCACTGGACTGACTGCGCACAGAGCCGCTTATATAAGCTGCTGTGTTCTCTGCTGCCATGTAAAAAGCCAAGCAGGTCACTCATGTTCTTGCTCGCATGCAGCTGACTATTTGGATATTTTGGGGTCATTCATTTTCCCCTTTTTGTAGGGCCCACCACTGCTAGAAATGTACTATACAGAATCAAACCCAATTTGTAATAGTATCTAAGCCAATTTCTTTATAGCCTATACAACCTTTAGGTACTACTACTGTGCAACAACAAAGTGCAGGCTGTATCTATTTTAGTTGCGAGGCTTAAGCTTTGTTCATACTCGCACGTGGCTTGAGCGTGAATTACGAGCATGCACAAAGGCATTATGCTTATTGTGTTGTTCGTTGCAGTATTCCCCCGACACGTACAAACAAAATGTACTATGAAGAAGCAAGAAGATAACGAAAACTCTTGAGGTGTACGACCAAACGCCACAACACCATGCGGCACGTTCACCCATGATGTCATTTTCTGGTGCTTGCATCACACACTTTTTTTAAATCTAGTATTTCCCTGCTTGCTTTGCTGATAAAACACTTTGTAAATGCGTAAAATTGACCTTTAGCTTCTATTTTGGGCAGCTGAACAAAGACTGACAACAGGGCCATACAAACCTTCCAGTGGTTTGAGATGGAGTTGCACTGACATATTTTCCTAGCTTAATCATTTTTATTCCAATGCCAGTGGAAAACAAAAACGGTTCTCTAAAATATAGATGCATAAAAACAGGTTTGCCATAATCTGTATTTCCATGTTTCATCAACAGAAGTAAATGACACTTTTCATTGGTTCAGGGACACTGACCCAAGGGCCTCAACAACAGCCTGTGTTATCTGCATCATTAATCACCACTTGCTCGGGGGTGTTTCTGGTTTAAATATGTGAATGTTTTCCCTTCGTTAGCCCTCGTATTTAGCATTCTGATCAGGCAAACATTGGATATCCTGAAAGGGCACAGCTATTAGTACATGCTTTATCAGAGGTCCTGATTGCTAAACCCGTTTACCTCCCCAGGTGTTAAGTTTATCTTTAACTTCAAATAAAACAAAAAATATTTAATCTCTTAAATCCAATCTTAAGGACTCTGCTCAATTGCTGTCATTGCTCTCACCGGATTGTGTTCCTCCCTTCTTGCATAATCCCACGGAGCTCAAAGACATTCTGGTCAGGGGCACAGGAGACTAAATCTGCAGAGGTGAATGCGCGTGTTAACCTTGCAACAGAGGATTGATCTGTGCGGGGTGTTCCCTTGCCTTTCCCCCAGTGCACGGTGGCATAGGTTCCAACCCTATGGAGCAACTGTGAAAAGATTTTACAATAAATGCATGACGTTGCATCGATTTACCAATATTTACATTAAGCATCATTGATAAATCACAGAAGCCCTGCAATTCTTGTGCAGCCGGACTCAACCACACTTAATATTCTGCATGATTCAGCCTTGTTTTACAACATTTAAATTGCAGTTTTATCATTCATTAGTTCACCCATGAAAACTGAGACAAGGGCATTATGTCTCTACTCTGCATTTTCAACTGAATGCCAAAAACAATTTGAGGTAATTTATTCCGGTCACACAGAAGTTACAATGTTTAGCTGACTGTGGGAGGCTACGGAGACGATTAAGCCAAAGATCACACAAGAGGCCTGTGGGTCTTCAAGTGTTCAAAAGCACCACCCAAATTATTTATTGGCATGCTCCATCGTTGGTAGCTTTTAGCTCTGAGTTTTTTTTTTTCCTCCTCCGTTTGTTGTGCACTCGAGTAACCTAGGCCTGATCTGTCTCGTTTGGAGTCACAACATTAGGCCGTGTCCAAGAACGACGGCGTTGTTTTATTTCTTTGGCGCCTGAATTTAGGCTTGATGCTGAGCTTTAATCAGTGTTTTACCATCCAGTACAGAGCACCAGCCTGTAACACACGGCGTTTAGCATACAAACAGCTTCTTTGTTTTATTGCCGTACAGCTTTCTGTTCAACTCGGCACGGAGCGAAGACTCATGTGGTTTACATTTAGTGCTTGAAATGATTGTTTTGCAACTTTCTGGTTAAAACTTGAATAAACGATAAGCGTTTCAGTCCATTAAACTCGCACCTTGGGGAGAAGAGCAGGGTTTATCATAGTTCATTGACCGCTAGTAACCTCGCAGCACACAGCTCCTGGCAGTGTGTCATTTGACTAGCTTACAAACCACATTGTTGAGAGCCCAACCGATGAGCTCTGAAACTCCACTGGTGATTGGCTGGATGAGGTGCAGTCTCTAGGCAGAGGTGTTAGGTTTCACTTTGTGGGGATGTTTTGTTCCTCTGTGAAGTGAAGCGGCTGACATTCTGCCTACTGGGAGAATGGAGCCTGGGTTGGGGCAGAAAACATTAAAATGGGACAATGGTTTTTATAGATGGGCCGGGCGGAACAGACTAGAGAGGGTTTAGTTGACTTGGTAATGAGTGTCCGGTTACTTGAATAAGTTCCTCCCAATTCTCTGGCACCAAAGGCCGTATAAAATCTTGTAAAGATTTCCCAAATTCTTGTATAAAAAGTTAAATAGCAAACACTGCATTTTGGTGATCTAAATTTGAATGGTTCAAAGACTGGGCAGAAAAACTTGGACAGCTCATCCCCATCTCCTTAGCTCAGCTCTGTAGCCAGCCAGTGACCCATTTCCAAATCTTCTGTCTCTGGGTTCTGACCTGCTTTAATTTAATTATTGCAGTAGTGTTAAAACATTCGTGCAGCACCCAACATGACCTCTCCCTCCCCCACAATAGGATTTTGAATAGTGTTTACTTCTCTGATATGCTATAGCATTCACAGGGTTCTGAAGACTGGAAATAAGAAAGTCTATTAAGACTTTGATTATGGGTTATCGCCCATGAAGGATAAGGCAATGATGAGATGTACACACTGTAATACACTAAAAGTAGGCCAGGAGTCTCTAAGCACAGACTACCTGGCATTCAGTATCTGTCTGGTGCGTTAGCGAGGTCTAAAGGAGGCGGCGGTGCTGTAATAATGACTGCAGTGTCCACGGACGAACCAGTCATGAGGCACGTGCAAATGTGTCTGAATAGTAATGTGTGTTAGTCACCGACATGGTGAATCAAACGGGCTGAGGCACACAGAGGAGAGGTCGAGCTGCTTTTAAACAGCTGATGCAGCATGGCATCCTCACGTCCCAACGAGAGACGGGTTCCTGTGATTCTGTCTGGCCAAGTCGCGCTTAAGACAGTCGACATGATTTACATGGTCGTGTGCTCCAGCATTTATCTGTTCTGTCTCTTGTCACCTTGGTTACGGGCCTGTGCAAACCTGAAGGGGTTTTGCACAGGAATAACTTATTTTATTTATCTGATTTTCATTAAGTCTCAAATGGTGATCCCACTGAGGACGCATTTCAAAAAGTCTTTTTGAGTTCCAACCAATCGGCCTCAAACACCACGTGAGACGATGGATATATGGACTGTTGTCTCTCCCATGTCCAAAGTGTTGGATGGTCCTTGACCATAGACTTTGACAGGTGCTGAGACAGCACGGCACCGCCTGAGCACACTGATGCTGGGACAGTCTTCTCAGAAGCCATCTACTTCCTGTGGAGGCCCAGGAAGGCAATAGAGTAATCTGTACAAAACGTTGGTAAAGCTGGGATTTAGCAGATACAGTAGCAGTATATCTTCACAGGAGCCTCAGTGGGAGAAATTGTTACCTTCTGCTTGTGAAGCAGCTGTGTTGTGGATTTTAGTCATGTTTTTGTGGTGTTTGGCAGAGTGCATATCATTCGCCTCGGGGAAGTCATGCAGGAACAGCTATTGTTGAACTGTAGTTACCTCTGTTGCAGGGCCTGTTTACCTGTTCTACTGAACACCTTGTAGTTGTTTGCTTCCAAACACACACCTTATTACTCACGTGGGCACCCACAACACTGGGAATGTAGGAGTCTTACTCAGCAGCTCAGTGGCCAAATACTTACCTAGTCACAGATGGTGGGTTTAGTGAGACATCGCTGGGGTTAAAACCCATCATGTTGCATCTTCTGTGAGAACACCAAACCAACAGGCCGAGACTTGTCCTGAAGGAAGCTTTTAAAATATATTAAATTACTTGCTCAGGAGCACAGTGACTGATAGTAACCTCCTGCCAATCCTCGCGTGAACTATAGTAACCTCCGCAGCTTGCCCTATAGTAACCTTTTGCCGGCACCCTGTAGTAAACTCCAGTCAGCCCTATTGTTTGCATCAGACAGGTAGCTAACTAGCAGCGCTACATCACATGATGCCTGCTGGGCCTGACACAATAGAGAGCAGTGTTTGTGTCCGTGTGTGCGTTGGAGGGAATGGGATGTTTAACACCATATCAAAGCAATGTTTGTTATGCCTGAGGCTAGTCAGCTATGGGGCTTCGTTGTTATGGTCTGGCTTTATCAGGCGTGGTGTAGAGCGCCTCCGTTTGTGTGCCTCACAGCTGCTTTCGCTACCGCTGTTGCTCCTTGAAAGTGCCATGGATGGATGTGTGTGTGTGTGTGCTGGATGAGGTGTGCCTCTGTTATTGTGTGCTGAGGTCGTTGCCATACACAAGCGGGCCTATTTTGCCAGCCAGTTGTGCGCTGCGCCCTCAAGAGAGTCCGGTTTTTAGTCCCATAAGATGCCAGAGGAAACGTCACGTCCAGCTCATTCCGCATCCCCCAGTGGTTCCCACGAGGCTGCTCGGGAAGGTGCATTTTCTAAACAAACAAAACACAATGGGTTTATATAAACTTAATAAAAAGGGGTGATGAGTGCTACCTTCCCCCTCCACTCAGTGTCCCTCTAAACCCTCAAATATCCTCAAGTCACGGTGTGACCTGATTTGCAAAAATGAAAAATGTCTCTCTTTGCATCATGCTTCAAAGAGAACTATAGCCCGAGGGAGTTTTTTTTTTTTTTTTTGTGTGTGGGGGGGTTCGGAAATAAGCAGTTTCTGGCGCATTTGTCTTTTAGTCTACCACATCATGATGCGGTGGGTAAAAAAATTCAGACATTCTTTTGACATATTAAACTGTTCTACTGCTCGAACTTTTCTCAGCAAAGGGTGCCATACTTTCATTTGTCATTTTCAAGTGAGTTCTATAGAGGGCTTTCAACGCGACATGCGGTTAGGTCAACAACATGGGCTTGTGACGAGGTGTCAAACTGGTTTGTGGTCACAGAAGTAGGTGACTGGAAGTAGGCCCTTTGCCTGTACAATCTTATTAAGGCTACGGTGTCATAGGTAATCTCAAGGAAGGATCAGTTTAGGTTACTTTAGTTCAACGCTCTCCGTGATGCAAGGATCGAGTCAGTCAGGGTGTTACTCCTTTTGACGTTTTATCTCCTGCTGCTAGAAGGAAAGAATTCCTCACATCTTCTGGTCAAAACAATGGAAAGGACCAGCCGTGGCTTATTTTTGAGGATTTAGCTGTTTTCCTTGACCACACCAGAACTCTATGTTCTCATTTAATCATTCAGCCCAATAATAACAATGGTGTTTTTGACCACCATTAATCTTTGAACTATTTTCTCAACTGTCACTCCATAAAACACACCTCATTTCAAACGAGAACCCCCCCCGACCCCCACCCCCTCCTATCGGGCAAAACAAGACTAGTGGAGGCTTGTTTTTTTTAAACGGGCATGATTGGACCACATTTTGACAACAAGCCTCAGAGACACGGATGGGATGATGGCCATTATAACTCATGTTAAGTCCCATTATTGCATTCAACATTCAGCATGGTCCCGCTTTGCCAGAGGAGAGCTAGTACAAGCACAGTTGCCCACGGAGTCACCAGGTTAAAAGTCCAAGTACTTCCTCGACTGGAGAAAACCCCTCAAAACGTCTCAACTTCCACTTTTAAGAGCCTCAAGTGAATTCACTCTTAAAGGAAGTTCTAATAGTGTGTTCTGAGGAAGGGACTAAAAAAGGGAAAGTGAGTCATTGTGACTATTGAACAAATGTCACCGTTGCTTTTCCTTCTGCGTCACAACTGCTGTCTGTGGTGAAATTCTAGCCTTGTACCGACCACCTGCTCTGGCCTGTGTGTGTGCACCAGACGTCCTGACTCCACAACGATGACACATGAAAGTCAGTTGAACCGTGAAAGTGGGCAGTGTTTGTCATCGGTCTTCTTTCTGGATGAACTTAAAGTGAAGAGTTTGTCAACACATGAAATAATTCCCATTTGCTCTGTTTTCTTCCTGTCCACCAGACACGTCTTCTTCATGCACGTGAAGGAGGACCTCCACAACGGTCACCTACGTATGGGCTCAGAACAAGCCGAGGAGCTGAGCGCACTCCTGGCACAGGCCGAGTTTGGCGACTACAACCAAAACACAGCCAAGTACTGGTACTCGGAGCTGTGTGGAGAGGAGCCCAGCACTGCAACTATCAACAGGTACAACTCTCTCGCATAACCCAACATGGCCCAGAATCCTTCTGTTCCACCACATCTCACTATAATAAAACCCATCACTGATTATGTTAGGGTTTTGGGGTAATTTAAACAAGGCAACTGGAATTTGGACATAATAAGTTAACAAGCTCTGGCTACTCATTGAAGCCTGTTCTCTGTGGCAGCTCTCCTAAATCTCTGCCCTCTCACCATCTCCAAGGGAGATAATCCACCCCATAACGACATGGTGAAGACGTGATGAAAAATAAATAATGGGGTCACGGCAATCAGTCATGGGTGGTATAATTTCACAGATGATTTCAGATCAATGAAATGAAAGATGTCAAAATACTATCTAAAGCAAGAGAATACCAAAATGTTAAACTGAGCTGAACTGTCTTTCATATTTTTTAAATTGCATCTTTATTTATTTATCTGAGGTGAAACACTCAACCTACACACTGTGTGTGTGTGTTATTTCTCTCTCACACACACACACACACACACACACACACACGCATGCGCCAAACAGCAGCTGACGGGGAAAGCTGACTGCATGTGTTTTGCAGAGTTCCACTGACGGAACCCTGCAAAACTGTTTTCTCTGTAAATAAAAAGAGGATTTGGAGTCCGAGAACGTGGATCCCATTGCATTGTGCCAAAGCCGCGCCACACTTTCGACAGAAATGCCATTTAAGAATAAATGCAATGTCTCCATTTTGTAGTTGTAGCCTTTGGAGTGCGTACTGGAACCATTTGTTCCTCACATGCAGAGTCTTAATTAATACATTATTGAGCCCCATCTGCCAGACCTGCTTCATGAAACTTTTATCCAATTATATCAAACCAGCGGGCACCGCTGTTCACTGCTACACCTTCACTCACCTTCAGCATGTTATGTATGCAGGTGCATGAATTGCCCAACTGTTTTTGTCTAAACATTTCATAGAATGATACTTAAAAAAAGATGTTTGTTTGCAGTAACCAGCGTAAATACATTTTGTTACTTCCACCCATGGCCGTCAGGCATTTTCCACCACAGTGGAAATCATCAGACCTCCCTGGCTAAAATAAGTAATCGGCTATGCTCCCCATGCGTTGATCTCACAAGTATAGTTGTCAAAAAAAGAACCAGTTTAGCATCAGAGCTTTCTGCCTGAGGATGTGTTCACTGTTGACGGCTAAAACACACTCCGTAGTGTTTCTTTTATCCTGCTCCTACAATACAGTGGGGGTTACTGATAAAAGAGTGCGTATGATAAAGCTTGTGTCATTTCCAATGAGCTTTTTGTGTGAAATAAACAAATGCTTGTCTTTCTTCCACTCTCTCTCCCCAACCCTATCTCGTCTGCAGTATCATATCCAGACACAAGGCTCTGGAGGGTTTGAGCCAGGGCTCAGTGGAGTATCAGGCCCTGCAGCTGGTCTCCTCTCTGGAGCACTACGGCGTGGAGTGGCACTGGGCTCGCGATGCAAATAGTCAACGGTTGGCCATAGGAGTCGGCCCCGAGGGTATCGCCGTTTGCAAGGAGGACTTTAGCTTAGTCAACAGGTATGCTCCACTCAGACGTCTGCAAATGGCTCTAGTGATGGCACGTTTCATGTTGCAGTGGTTATCCAGGATGCATTCTTTTTGTGGCTTTCTGATGTAAGAACATTCAACATTTAACAGTTTCTTCTCTGTTTGCCTCATCTCAGAATAAGCTATCCAATCATCCAGATTGCCACCCAGTCGGGGAAGAGCGTGTACTTGACGGTTACCAAGGACACGAGTGACAGCGTGGTGCTTTTGTTCAAGCTGATCAGTAACCGGGCAGCCAGTGGTCTGTACCGAGCCATTACAGAGACCCACGCCTTCTACAGGTGAGAGCTAAAGACATTGTCAACAGTAAGCCGTTAGGCTTTCTCAAGTCTGACCTGCTTGAGAACAATATTTCTGTTCACTGGCGCATGATTTAATGTTCTTGAGCAGTTACTTGTTCACTGTCCTTCACTAAAAGACTGGTAGATCATAAAAGAGGTGGGGAAACAAACGGCTCTAAAATGTGTTGTGTAAATATTTGTTCTGTTCTACTTGGTATGCAGTGCTTCCTGATTCTCCCACATTTGTACACATTGCTCGCTCTTAGCGGTATAAATACATGAGCAGTGGGTCATTAACCTGACTGAGTGTGGAATGGAAATGTAGATTGCACACCACAATCTTCAGTTGGTAGTGGTGGCATTTTTCCTTGTCCTAGACGGTGTGTGTGTGTCTGAAATTTGCAGTGAGCAGGAACAATTCAAATGGCTGAGCTATGAAATTGTCAGTCAGTCACAATAGCACAAAGGTACAAAAGACAGCCCTGTCCTTTTGTTTCAGGGATGGGTTTTAGCTCGGAGTCTGCAGATTTTTGTTTTGGCGGGCATGTCTTCATCCTGCTTGCTCAGAAACTGGTGTTTATCTCACAGTGGTGAATGTGGCATGGGTACAGGATGAATTAGGTGTTGCGTAAATAAACAGTGCAGGGGTGATATTGGATAAACAGACGTACCCTCTACAACTGTGAAGACCGATGTGAGTCGTACTGTAGATTAGTTTGGAATTGGTAGTTTGTCTGGTCAAATGCTTGGATTCTTCTGACCGTACTAATCGTGTCTCATTTTGGTTTCCAGATGCGACACAGTTACTAATGCGGTGATGATGCAGTACAGCAGAGACTTTAAGGGACACCTAGCGTCACTTTTCCTGAACGAAAACATCAACCTGGGTAAGAAGTATGTTTTCGACATCAGACGCACCTCCAAGGAAGTCTACGACCACGCCCGCCGCGCACTCTACAACTCCGGCGTCGTGGACCTGGTGTCTGGCAGCGACGGCCGCTCCTCGCCCTCCCGCTCCCCGAGCCGAGACGACCAGCAGGACGACGGGCTGGACTGCAGCAGCTGCCAGCAGAGCCGAGCTCTGCAGGAGCGACTGCAGAAGCTCAGAGAGGCTCTGCTGTGCATGCTTTGCTGCGAGGAGGAGATAGACGCTGCGTTCTGCCCCTGCGGCCATATGGTGTGTTGCCAGACCTGCGCCAATCAGCTGCAGGTGAGACTCTTGTTCACTCGCTTTCTGTGGGATGCTGATGAGTTTATCGGTTTATCGGGAGGGTGGGGGTTCATGTGTGGTTCGCATTTTCTTATGTCACATACTGAGAAATGACTACTGCTGGCATTTGCTAAACTAAAAATGCTGATGTCAACTAGTACTTTTTTTAAAAGCCAAGGCAAGTGCTTAAAAACAAAATAGATTTTTCTTTGTTTTCCGTTTTTAATTATACTTTAGTTTTAACTTCCCAACCTTTTTTTTTTTTTTTTTATGGTCCTTTTTTAACAACTTCTAAAGCTTTGCTTGCTTGCTGACCTTATTGTCCCTCACTTAATCAGCTAAATGTTGCCCGTCTTTGTGGAAGCAGATGGCGGGTGTGAGTGATTTTTGTCTTATGAATGGATTATAGCTGCCAGGCAGATCTTACGTCCATTAACTTAACTAAGGAACGCGACCCAGCTAATTGACGAAGGAGTCGGTAGAAACTCGAGACAAAAGAAGGCGAGAAGGAAAGTTCCACTGCTTTCAGCATGATTGTGAAAAGCCTGTTCCCATTATAGCAATCCATTACACCTGTTCATGATTGAGCTGGCCTTGCCTGTTACTGTGTATTTGACACGGTGTCCTTCAGTCTTAACATTAACAGACAGATGACCTGAGTGGTGACTAATTGGTTGCCTTGATGGCAGTCAACATTACTCTCCACAGCTAATTTGATGAGAGAGCAAGTTGCTGTGCCTCTCTCAGCACCGAGTGGTTGTGGTTACATCTTCTCTGAGCTTGCACTGTGCTGGCTTTGACACCTCTTGCTTCACCTCTTACGTCATGTGTTTGCTGGCAACGTGTGCTTTCACATACTTTAACAGACCTGAGCAAGACTACACCAAGTTAACAAATGTACCAATCTTGTAATGTAATTCGGAGATTCCCGAGGCAGGCCAAAGCTATATTGCCATTGGGTTCACAACTTTTAATGCATTAGTTGAGCCGCTTTGGCTCAAAGCATAAATTAGCTCAATATGATAGAATAAACTAATTCAAACAAAAACTCTGTGCTCAATACTTTTCTTTGCTCTCCCCTCAGATGTGTCCTGTGTGTCGGTCGGAAGTGGAGCACGTGCAGCACGTCTACCTGCCCACCTGCACCAGCTTGCTGAACCTGACGCTGACCGACAACCACCAACACCGCAGCAGCATCCCCGCGTCCATCCACAGAGAAATGGCTTCTCCTCACAGCTGCTCTACAACAGAGTACGACCACAAGATCTACCACACATAAAGACAACTCCACCGGACACTTTGAAGCGGAACCAGGTTTCATAAAGAAGGAACATTTGTAGTCTCCAGGAACTACCAAACATGAAGAAACTCCTGAGCATATTCAAAGATCGACGCACTCAAACCACTCCCTCAACAAGTGTGTGTGTGTGTGTGTGCGTGTGTTTTAATGTTATTTACCGTTGTCCTTTTTGGACGTCCGTTTGTCTGATTGGTTGATAGTATTGTTGCTATTGGTTTGCATGTCATTCTGTCCAGATCTTGTTTTTTTTCTTCTTTTTTTTAATACAGCCCCTGCCACAAGATTTTGATTTTTAGATTAGGCTCTCATTGTCTTTAAATTATTGCATCAGTTGACCTGATACAGAATAGACACATTCTTTTGTTTTTGAATTTGTGTGCCAGTTGTTTTTTTTCAGCTCCACATCAGGCTCCTAGCCCAGAACCTGATCCATATGATGAACGTTTGTGTTTTAGAATAGCTAAACACTGTACATAATGGCTGAGTCTATTTTCTTTTCATTTTTTATGTTTCCTGACATTTTAAAGCTTATGTTTTTTAAATTTGAGAACTGAATTTTATTGTGTAAGAGTGAAATGCAGTTTTTCTTTTATTAAGAAATATTTTATTATTTCATTACTTGTTTGTAATGTTTCATGTTGTCCATGCCAATAAGGGGGTATTTAGAGGCTAAGCAGCGCTGCTCTCGGTATAGCATTGCATACTAATAAGATACACCAGGCACTAAGACCACCATGGTCCCATTCTTGTGGTTCAATGGGGTTCTTGAAGGTTCTTTCAGCCCACCAGAACTGTGAGCTTGAACGTGAAATGCGGCATCTTGCTCACATGGCCTCCTCCACCTTGAAACGGGTATTGTTGATTAACTGCCACTTGTCCAAAACAACAAGCCTGATTTCATAGACCGATGCACCTTTCTATTTTTAGCTCCATGCCAACAGAAAGTTAGAAATTAAGAGCACAAAATGCTCTACTAAACACACTACCACATGCTTATAAACGAAAGAAAATGGGACTTTGTCCAGCAGCTGCTTCCTCTGAAAACCTCCGCTATAAATTTCTCCTCTGGGATGTACTAGTGAGTTCCTTTTTGATATTTTTAAAGGGTACAAGGAGAGCTATCCGTGCAATACTTGCTTGCTTTTTGAAAAGCTTTTCATTTTCAAGTTTTATTTAATTTCAAAGACTATATTTAAGAAGAAAAACGACATCGTCACTTTACCAAGGAAGTTTTCCACGTGTCTGTAGGGGGTTTGGCCTTAATGTAGCAGCAAAACCGTGTTTATTATGAACTTACCACAGACTTTTTTTCTGGTAAGAAAAGGAAAACTTATTTCTTTTAATACTGACTCGATTAAGCTCAGTCGCTGCAGGGGAAGGACTTTTATTTTTCACATTTTACAAGTAGTGATTTGTTTCTGTTTTCTGAAGCAAAAGCCACTGTTCTCTGTAAAAAAAATAACTGAATTAAACTCTTTTTATATATTCTGTTTTTAACAAGAGAAAGTATTAATAAAGTTGTTTTTTAAAAACACTGGTTTTTGGGGAAGTTTTGTATGTTATCTGAAAGCAATCCTACTTGATACCCTATTAGAACTAGTAAAACCAAGCATTTTACAGATTTCGAGAATTATAATGCAAATACTTTACTGTCTGTTGACTTGAACATATCATTTAGGTACACTAATGATTTGAATAGTTACAAGGAAATGGAAATAAACTACGCCAGTGGTTCCCAACCTGAAGGCTGGAAAGCCTGGGTCTCCAGGTAAATAAAAGGGATTTAAAAAGTAATTTCTTTTTTTCTTTATTGTACATTTTTCTTAAAACTCAAAGTCCTTCAACTACTACAACTGCTAAGTAACTACAAAGGCTGACTAGTCATTCCCTCATGACACTTACACATATCATGCCTCTGTTCCAATAAACTGGCAGATGGTAACACCTGGAAATCCCCTCAAATCCAACTGTTGACATCATCAGCAACGATTTCAAGATAAACCATCAAACCTGCTGTCTTGAAACCATCTGGCCCTAGAGGTTCCAGATGACACATGGTGAGAAGAGACAGGGCAAAAGTGAAGCAAATGCCTGCCGTGACTTTAGTCCTAACTTCTCTAGCACCCCAGGAGAATCATACTCTGAAAGGTCAGCGAGTCATTTGTTGTCAGACTAGGAAAGGGAGCTGAGAGTTGCACAGTGTGGTACAAAGAGACTGACTGTTGATGAGAAATGACAAGCTCCACTGGACTGTAATTATAAAGTCTGCAAATAAGAGTTAAGTGCAGCAGCTATTGATTAGTCAGACTCCAACCCTCTCTCTTTTCACGACCCTCTGGATGAGAATGCTTCTCTCTTTCTATCCCCATCTTTTTTTCTTTCTTTTTTTTTAGATTTGCTCTCATGCAGCACTGCCATTAAACACACTTCAAGGACACTGATGACAGCAAGGAGTGAAAGACTTATGAGGAAGAGTGCTGGGATTTCTAGACAGTCGGCCATGCAGAACTTCTGTACTATTGCAGGTTGGAAAACAACACAAGTAGCATCACATATAATATTACCTGGCTTTAAAAACTTGTACCTTAAAATACAAGTGAATGGAAAAAACCTGTGTAACTGGGACGAGCAGTAAACTGAGAACGGTGACACTTCACGTCTGTTGAGATCAATCATCAACCGCTTTCTTGTTCATACTGTCTGCGTCCCTGACACAGATTCACATGCATGCACATTGAGCTAAAAACCGGACCAGACTCCGCACTGATGCTTTGCCCTGACCCAGTGACATGTAGCTGAAGCACAAACAGGGAAATTATTAGTCATATTAGGGAAAAGGAGGATGAGCTTGTGGTATTATGATATATTTCTAAAGAACACGGTAGGGAAAAAAACATGGAAACACTGCAGATATGTAATGCTCTTTAAAATGTGAAAACCTGAGAACATTTTCTGTTGTCACACTAATCCAAAATGTATCTGTAATACCACACACACACAACTGCTTTAATCTCTTGCTGAGAAATTTCCAACAAAATATGGATTTTTGCAGTGGGCGGTGACATGTAGAGCCAATGTCAGAGAGGAATAGAAAGAAAACTAAAAAAAGGCTTAGCGGATTCATTGTAGACTGTAGATTTTGGATTTGCCTAATCTGTTGCATATTTATGTTTTACAGGAATCTTATTTCAATAAAATTCCCCTAGTATTTGGGGCTTTTACAGCCCTTTCAATCATTCAAACAATACATTTTTCAAAAAACATGTACATATCAGACAGATTCAAACATATCTTTAAATATTCTGCCAAACACATTTTCACAAACAATTATTTCTATTGCATCAGGTTTTATTGGCTTTCTTTTGCAAAGGTCCCTTTTTAGTGTGGGTGTAGCCAAGAGCAATAGTCAATGAAATCTGATGGAGGCGTGGTTTGTGACCCACTTTGATGTCTGACTATACTATACTGGGAGCGACTGTACAATTAGTTAATGCTGGATGTAAAACTAAAAAACACTGGTCAGGTTGTGCTCTGTGTGAATACAAAAGATGGGAAACAGCATCAAAGGGAGGTGTTTCAGGTGGAATATGATTTGGACCTGGATGGGGAATGTAGTGATGCCCGCACTAGCCGCCATTTCTTTTTAATGAATCCCATGTTAATGCAATCCAAACCTATTCCTAATGTCAATAATCCATATCATATCTAACAATTTGCAACGTTGGCTCCCTGTGTTTATTGGCCTGGACAGAACGTTTCCTTTACTTCTGCTGTTAAACACAGGCAGAGATGTTTCCCTCTGGCCTGCACTGCCGCATTCAGTGCAAAATTACTTCACAGTCACATGTCGAATGCGAATGCGACAAAGAAACACATGCCACAACCCAATGACAAAGCATGAGAGTTCAACTTGGGACTCAGTGTGCCTCACTTCTATTTAAACAAATTCAGACAGAACTGAGTGATGACAGGCGCTCCGACTGCACGGTGGTTAAGGTTAGGAACTTGTTTATGACTGAAGAAACATACTTTAGAATTGGGTTAGGCGTGTAGAAATCAGTCACATAACAAGATAATTGTATACTTACGAGGCACAAAAGGAGAGAGGAGCATGTAGTCAGTAAACAAGTCTGCTCCATTCCTCTGCATATCAAACCGTGTCTCTGTCTCGTTAACCCTTAATTGCAGTTGACCTACTTCTCAGGAGTTAGAGCTTGTTGTTATTGTTTTTACACTTGTGCTTGTGTAAGTGTAGTCCACGCAGAAGCCGGGGCCTACTGAGAGAGAGAGAGGAAGTGCTTTACGTTTGGCTCGATGTCGTCTCCGGCATTAAAATTCTAGTTCATCACTTCAAACCTTCTCAACACAAAGCAGCGCACATATTCCCTGATGGAGAAGAGTCTTCTTCATCCTCGTTACTTAAGCCACTCAGGTAGAAAACAAATAGAATTTTTTAGTTCTTGTCATTTCAACTGCTGCCAGGAAAAGAACATCAAAGATTCTCAACCACTTCACCCACTCACTGCCATGTGGTTTTCACATCTGCTCGGCCCAATGACACACTGCCGAGGGAAGCGCAGCTCCTCTGGATGTGTTTGAGATAACTTTCCTCTGGGCAAACACAGCCCACCTCCTCATGGCATCGTCAGCTGGTAACTGAATACAGGGTCTAGTCTATGCGTGTGCATGCCTCTCAGAGGTTTTAGATGGGCGTAAACAGCCTGCTGGTGCCAGGCTGCACAATGTTCTCCATGCAGAGAATTAGAGTGCCGTCATTAGCACGCCCACATTACCATGTTATTGTGGACATGCTGGTGCTCTTATTGACTGCAAAGGCTTTACATTCTCCGTGTATACCCGATACATTTTAAACTGACAAATTGGATTGTTGTTTTAATTACTTATTTCATAATTATGAAGGATAGCACAAAGAGTCAATTGCTTCTTTATCAAAATGACAAACTATCTGGTTTTACTTATAGAAAACAAGTACAACTATTTAGAGTGGTACTGAAAAGAGTATCCATAGGTTAAAGTATTAGTTTCTGGTGTTTCCATGTCCAAGAAAATAAAAGTCAGCAAAACACTGCAATGCTGCTGATGATGATGATACCATTTTCTTGTTGTTTTTTTGTGATTCTGCTCAGTGCCTATAAACTTGCATAATGGATAAGTATTGAACATAGTGATTGTCAAATAAATACTGCAAAAAATGTGTACATATGGGGACTTGTCTTGAAAACCGAAGGGTTGCTGGTTATAGTCCCCACACGGAGTAGGAAAGCACTGCCCCCCTCACTAAACACATATACAAGTGAGGCTCGTCATAAACCAAAGTTTTGGACAAGTTAAAAGTTAGACCTGATTATGGTGCGAGAGGAGAAATTTAAGGATCAACAAAGTTAGTACAATTTATTCTAACGGTGACATGAATATTTTTACTGAAATTCATCCAATAGTTGTTGAGAGATTTCACTGGAAACCACAAATGAAAACATAATGGTGTGATATGATGACAAAAGTATCAAAGTGATTCGCTAAGTTTCTAGACATTAAGTTAAATATTACAGTTATTTGATATTATTCCAAACAGAGAGAGTGACCTATACCACACAGGCAGTAAAACATGAACTCATACAGAGACAGCTACTTGTTGGACTTTCACCTATTTTCTACCTAAGGCCGTAATTCAGAGGAATACCCGAGATTCCACCGCGACAAGCCGACACAGGATACATGGAGTTCACAGAGATGGGGCCAAAATGTTCTTTCCTTATCAGTTTTAATGCCCCAAAAGGCTTTAAAAGACTTATCTCATTCAGAACCTTCTTATCAATGCAGTTCAGTGGGACGTGCACAAGGGGTTAAAGACCAGTGGGTTCATAGCAGTTGCTTTACCTCAAAGCTGTGGATTATTCTGACCGAGGTCAGAATAATCCACAGCTATGAGGTATATATATAAGTGTATATATATATATATATATATATGTATATATATATATATACATATATATATATATATATACATATGTATATATATATATACATATATATATATTTTAATAAGGCATGAGGTTAGACCTGTAGATCCAGTGCCAATTGTGATTACAGTTATTTAAAATTGCATACCGTTGTGTTTTTATGTTAAAGAGCACTTTAAGTTTGTTATAGAAAAGTGCTCTGTAAATAAAATGTTTTCTTGTTTTAATTGAAAGCAGTCAATTTATTTCCACTGAAGACTTTATTTCAGTCAATTTGTTACCAATTCATTTAAATCTAATTATTTTTACTTCACTCGATTCCTTTATTCATATGGAAATGCAGACTTTACACTGAAATGTCCTGCTGAATAAACTCCCGTTTAAGCCTTTGTTACACAACCTCGCAGTGCAGGAAATGAGCACATGCATGTGTAAAAAATGATTTTTTACATATTTCATGCTTCCAGGAATAACGGCTTCCTGCAAAAGGCCCTATACAAAGAAACCCCAGTTAGAAACAATATAACAGTGCTGTAAAGGCAGTGAGAGACATAAATATCTGAAAGGACCCTCTTGTTGCCAGGACACACTTTAACAAGAGCTTTGACCCTGGCATTCATTCTGCTCTTTATTTGGCAGCCGTTTCCCTCAGCTATGCTGACATCTACTGGTCTCACTTTGTGCTAACAGTTATATGTGCTGGCAAATACAGGCACATGTACAGTCTTAGGGGTACTGTACATGTGCTTTACATTTCACTTTAAATGTCAAAAAGATCCAACTTCTATTGGAATTAGTTTAAATAAAAATAATTACTAAATCAATTTGAAAACTGACATACAGCTGCTCTAAACCTCTGATAGATATGTTGCTTTTTTGGGATATGGTTGCACCGCTGCTGGTAGGAAATACTGCAATAGATACACTGTTGTACTGGTTACAGCTTTCACTACACAGCAGCAGGAGTTGGTTGGGCTCGACATTGCCAAGAAAGCTTGTACACAACCCAAAGTCTCTCTGGTCCCATGTGGTATGGGACCATGATCCACTCCCTGAAGGACAACAGCCTAGGGGAAGGGACTAACTAACCAACTCCAAAATACACCACAAACTAGAAATGGGGGATGGTTGGGATTGGAGTTAGCGACCACAACCCCTATAAAAAACATACATGCTACAGAAGGATTGATAAGAGCCAAAAAATCCCAAAGCCACAGGAAGAAAGTCTCTTCAGTTTCCCAAGCTAAAGATTACAACAAAATGTTATCCCATAAAAAATATTTAAATCGTACAACGCTACACCCCTACCGATGACGCAGATGATGAAATAAGGACCACCTCTACAACCAACTACATCACATAATTCAGACCAAGAAAGAAAAGGACATCATGATTTCAATGGGAGACATGGCAAAGATGTGGGGAAATAACAATGGTTATGAGATGACAATAGGAAAGCATGGGTTAGGTACTAGGTATGACAATGTGAAAAAGAACTTGGTTATTGGAGGCTCGGTTTTCCTAAACAAGGTCATCCAAAAAGCAACATGGGTTTCCGCCAACCACACAACGGAAAATCAGATCGACCACATCTGCATCAACTGGACATTTTTTAGGCACTCAGTGCTGGATGTCAGAGTGAATAGAGCTGACGCTGGGTCTGAACAACAACCAGTCACAGCAAGGACGCGGCTGGCAGCAACTGGATTGAAAGGCACAAGATCGGAGTGGATGCCTGTGATCGTCGATTGCCTGTGATCCTTAGAGAATGCAAAGGCCTCAGTGGGAAGTGAAGTGCAACTGTTCTGCTGCTGAAGTATAGTTTTGTCTTCATAATGCCTTGTCAGGACAGCCTTGTGAATTATAGTATTTGTTATAGCCAGTACATTTAAGTCATGCTCTGATAATTCAATATGACAATTCATCATCATTCAATAGAATTATATTGTGATGAAATCATATATTAAGATATAGTGATACACAATTGCGTCACCTAAATTGATAATAACAAGCAAATACTAACTCAAATGTCTCAGATCGAATCTGAAGTGAGGAGAATTCTGCTTATGGAAATGCCCCAGTGTAGTTAATCTGATTACTCTGTGTGCATGCATGTAAAGTCAGTGAATAGCTGGACATTTGTATTTCTGATTTCACTTAAAACTGTAATGTTAATTTTGCACTAAAGAGTTCTCCCAGTCCACTGAAAAGTCCATTCTCAGTGTATGTGCACTGGAGGATTTCAACACATCATTTTTGAGTGGAAAATACAATAATAGACCATGTGATATGCTCGAAACAAATTTGTTGACTTTATTTAACAGAAGGGATCACAGCTGCTGGTGCATGCATTTTCTTGTCTTTGATGGAAATATTGTATGTAATTCTAAAACAAAATACAAAACAGATGCATTAACTATTTAAAAGAACACATTTGATCAAGGAAAGAGAAATATAAAAAGTACAAAGAAAAATATGATGTTCCATATAGCACACTATCCATGACTAATGGATTCCTTTCCCATTTTTCTTCCTCTGCAGCTCCACATCTCTCCCACATCTCTCCCACATCTCCCCCCCTCCCTCTTCTCTCTCTGTGCTGCCTGCCATTAGGATAGAGAGCAATGCCCCAACTGGACAGCAGGTGTGCTCTTTAGCACTGCAGCACACGACCCACTGCAGACTACCATGTCTGTGTGTGTAAGAGGGTGTGTTTGTGTGTATGCGTCAGGCGTGCATGCAAGTCTGGCCACTGCTGCTCCTGCCAGTCTGCTGAAGGAGAGGGGGGAGAGAGAGGACAGCGGTGGAGTGGAGGGAGAGGGAGAAAGAGAGCAAGGGGGATAGAGAGGGGAGAGAGTCCAGGCCCAAATAAAGACATGGGGGCCGGTGCTGGGCTGGGCTCCCCTTTGCTATAAATACGCTGGCCGCCTGGAGGTTCGGGTTCTGTGGTTGGGGCTTGGGACCAGCGACCACCACTGCAGCAGCAGCCTTCCTCAGCAGAGTTTCCTCCGCATACTCATCATCCTCATCCTGGTCGTCGGTGTTCTGGGCAGCCAAGATGCCTCGCGTGGACTCAGACCTCAAGCTGGACTTTAAGGATGTCCTCTTCAGACCCAAGAGGAGCAGCCTGAAGAGTCGCTCAGAGGTCGGTGTGGTTAATAAGCTTCACTCTGATAATGTAATCCAAATATTACAGCTACAGGTCAACTAACCATCAGACCGGCATATTTCTCAGGAGGAGTGTAATCTGTTTACTGCTGCATTCAGAAAGTATATTTGCACTTGCGCCTCTATGGTAGGTGAGGCAATAGAGATATATTAACTATTCATACAAGGGGGTGGAAGGTGTGGGGGGCAGTAATTTGGGGCCTTTTAAACCTGTTTGCTGGTCATGATCAAAGATGAAAAATTGACATTTTTATTTTTATTCACAGAGCATCAACAGAAATTACATTAATTATCCCCATAGGCTTGAAATAATGTCTCACTAAAGCTGTAAAGTCCATGCTCACTGTAATTCAATATGTGCAAGTCTCATTGTTGTCTTGTCATGCTTTGGTGAGTAAAAATGCTTCCTTGACTGAGCATGTAACAGCAGAGTGACCTTCTTAAAGGTGACAAGAAACAAGGCTAGCCTGTACCAGGGAGAGGTAAACAACAACTGTCCACAAGCAGAGAAAACAACAAAAGAAGAAGAGGAGAGGCAGAGATTAAAAGAATTTAATAAAATAAAATAAAAAGATCTTGATCAGAATGGATTTAGTCATTTTCATTTTACACCAGTATAACAGACCACAGTGTCTCTAGCACCCACTGGTTTAGCTCTCGGGGACAACACAAGAGTTTTATACTATGTGTCACTAGATCAGGGACTGGTACCGACCCAAGATCACGATACTGGTGTGGTGGCACTAGATCTGGGATGGAAGGTGGAAGAGGGAGTTGGCTTCTGACAACGTGAGACCAAGAGACTTCTCAGAAAACCTGTTTAAAAATAGTACTGTGTGTTACAGTCAACCAGAGCACATTGCATATGCCACAGAGGTATCAGGATAACATTATATATACACACACTGATGCAGATAACAGCAAAGAGAATACCCAGCACTTGAGCACGCACTGATGTGTACGGATTGCAATAACGGCCACTTTGACATTTTGTCACATTTGTTGAATATCTGACATTTCCTCAAATCCCCTTTTTTCCTACAGTAACTCAACAATAAAGTAAACACCTAAAATAACTGACATGAGTTCAGATGTCAATAGTCTACACACTATGTTGATGACCTCATTACAGCATGCCAGTATACTGCAGCCAATCCAAATGGCTCATACACTCCAGAAAGCATCCATCTGACTGCTCTTGTTATTGCTGCATTTAGCAAGAGCAGAAATCCACCTGTCAAAGCTAAGAGTACCAGACATCCACAAAGTTGTTTAGAGGAGGGGAGGGTATATGTATGTCATGGAAGACAAACTGCATCAATAACAAGAGACCATATACATGGTAAGATGGTCGCTAATCGTATGGGTGACGGGTCTCTTCAATTTGAACTTAATCAATTCTTTGCATAATCATTGACATGAATTTTCACTGCACCACTGGAGTTAGCAAAAACACCTGCAACACGGTAAGAAACAGAAGATGACAGCAACTGTATTTAAGCCCTTCAAATTGTATGGCTGCACATCTGCATCAGCTTAGCCAGATGTATTCGGATTCTAACCCCAAAACCTGATAATTCATTAGTGTTTCACATCGAGGGGGATTTGTAATTAAATGCAAAAATTGCACAGACGATACAGATTTCATATGAATGGCACCGCATAAATCCTAAGGATGCTTTATGACTGAGACAACTGTATCCACATGTCATACTTTGTCATGATTCACTGGCGACTAGACTGGAAAATCTTGCTGAGTCAGTGTTCTGTATTAAAAGAAGAGGCCGGTATTGATTTACTGCAGCAAGACAATGCATTTGTACAACCGGATGCTCCTTCCTTGTCATCCATAGTCCTTTGACCACCTTCCTCTTTCTGCCGCCATTATGAGTTATAGCCTCATTTTGCTGTGGCTCTGGAAATAATTCCACCGTGAAGGTTATGGCACACATTGTTCTGTTAGCCCATTGTTTTTGCACAATAAATGTCTCAATGTACTCAACGAAAGCTCTCAGCACTATGAAATGGTTGGATTTAAGAAAATGGAATCAGTTTGAAGGCCTAAAATCTGTTTTAAAAACACTTAACAAGTTTCACTTTCCATTATAAAACTCTTCATAACAATCTATCTAACCTTCCCTGTGGCGAATATGTGTTATAATAACTTAAAAGTTTAACTCCACTCATACTGAGTAGCTAACAGTTCAGCAGTTAAGTCATGTTTACTCATTGGAATAAGATATCATTATGGCAGATGTTTTTGGGAAGTATGCGTAGTATCAGTATGCGTGTACGTTCCTGTAAAGGGAGCAGCTAGTGTGTCACAATGGGCCCCGCTTGTTTCATGTAGCTTATCACATTATAGCAGCACCGGCTAAGCTAATCACTGGCTCTAAATGATTCAGTGCATCCCCATCAAAACTCTGAACATGAGCTGTTCCCATTTGAAATAAAATGTCCCTCAGTCAGCCCAAGAGTAAAAAAAATATTCACCTACCGCATAAAACACTTTCCTAGTCGGCTATGATTAATGTTGATGAAGCAGGTCTCCAGAAGCACTCATGTCTCGTCCCCCTCAGGTGGACCTTCAGAGGGTCTTCACATTCCGCAACTCTAAACAGACCTACACTGGCATCCCCATCATCGCTGCCAACATGGACACCACAGGGACGTTTGAGATGGCACAGGTCCTCAGCAAAGTGAGTGGACACAACTGAATGGATGAAAGACAAATAACAGCATCATTGTGTTTGTCTCCGTGTGTTACTGCCAAGATCTCCCTGCACAATCTCTTTGCATTTGACATAGAATCTGCCAGCTTGTGGGATGATACTTGTTTTCTTTTCAACACCTAATGACTTCATCATGATGTCATTTTATATAAAAAGTTATAAAAAGTTAGCCTGACAACAATCGTTTTTTGCATGTGAATGGCCGGAAAAACACATTATCTTGCGTTACAGATGGAGCCATGATGGAAGAAATATCACTAATGAACAGACAAAAATGGGAATGCAGATTTCTTTTCTTCTGTTAAATCATTCCATCTTTCTTTCTCTGCAGCACACTCTCTTCACAGCCATCCATAAACACTACTCTGTAGAGGACTGGAAAAACTTTGCTGCTAATCATCCAGAATGCTTGGAGGTAATATCACCAATGTTTGCCATTATTTTTATGTAGGTTGTTCCTCGTAAGCAACAGCAACTACACACATTTGGATTCATAAGGGTCTCCCCTTAAACGGCAAACATGGCTTTTCTCCCCAGCATGTAGCCGCCAGCTCAGGCAGCAGCGTTGCAGATCTGGAGAAGCTGTGTGCCATTTTGGAAGCCGTCCCCACCCTCAAGTACATCTGTCTGGATGTGGCCAACGGCTACTCTGAGTACTTCGTGGAGTTCGTCAAGACGGTCAGAGAAAAGTTCCCGAAGCACACCATCATGGTAAGAGAGGCGGCTCACCACTCTGATGGGCTGTTCTGGGAATGCGTTGTATTGTGAGACTTGGGGCTAACGCTGTCTGGCTTTGCAGGCTGGTAACGTGGTAACAGGGGAGATGGTGGAGGAGCTCATCCTTTCCGGTGCTGACATCATCAAAGTTGGCATCGGGCCAGGTGGGTGGGCACGACTGTCTGAGTGTCTCTGCAAATAGCCTGAGCAGTAATTACCCCTAAATCAACAAAAAAAAAAATGTACAGGGCTCACATGACCTCACATACAGACACGGACACAACTAAGATGGGCGACAGGTAGGGACGCAAACACACACATCAGCCTTGGTCAGCAAGGTTAGTTTGTACTAGACTCAAAAAGTGCCGCTTACTGTGCAGTGCTTGATTTGAGTTACAATTTATAGGTTGTTGCAAATAGGTTAAAACTTGGTTTTATTATCAGCAGATACGTTTTAGAAGATCATTGGAAAAAAGAAAGAGCTCTAGTATCAGTTATTCTATTTTGCTATGAAGTTGGCTGGCTTTCAGAAGGTGCTGTTTTCTGGTTCCAGCCTGTGGAATAGCACCCTGAACTGACAGCTCCAGACTTGAAAGATAACAGTCTCCTGTAGCGACGGCAGCAGCAATCACACACACAGACAGTGACATGACGATGGCCTTCTCTAATGCGTGCACTGTGAACTGTGCGTTGCAGGGTCTGTGTGCACGACAAGGATCAAGACAGGAGTTGGCTACCCACAACTCAGTGCCGTGATAGAGTGTGCAGACTCAGCCCATGGACTCAAAGGACACATCATCTCTGTAAGTCTCATATCACGGCACAAACAAATGTCAACGGACAGCCAGAGTTGCTGAAGTTAGTATTATATAGGAGTATATTAAGTGCACTGCATTTGTTAACGCTATCTTATTGTGCCGGTGGAGAGGAGTTCCTCTCTCAGTTTGGTGGGCATCAGTCCAAAAGAAAATGTAATCAACTATGGTCCAGTTGGACAGAAGGCCGTCCTTCAGCAGGGGACTGTCATGGATGCATTGGACTTAGATATAGAGGACATTGAAATAAAAGTACAACAACATAGTTAATATTTTGTCATTTTTGCTCTTTAAAAGAGAAAATTTACTTTTTTTCATGGGAAGCTATTGAAATGCCTATTAACGTACAGGATAGGGTCCTAGCAAACATAACCAAGGGCCCTTAGATCAACACTACAGCCTGGGTGATAACTGACATTATGGATGAATAGTGACTCAAAGAGGTTTATGCACAATGACAGAATAGATTGCTTTTATTTTAAGGCCTTTTTCGCTTTTAAATTCAACATGAGTTGCTGTTACATAAATTCAATTCAATTCAATTCAATTCAATTCAATTTATTTTTGTATAGCCCAAAATCACAAATTATAAATTGGCCTCAGAGGGCTTTACAATCTACATCCTCTGTCCCAGAACCTCTCATCGACTCAGGAAAAACTCCCCCCAAAAAAACCCTTTCAACAGGGAGAAAAATGGAAGAAACCTTCAGGAGAGCAACAGAGGAGGATCCTCTCCCAGGATGGACAGAGTACAAAAATAGATGTCATGTGAACAGAATGAACAGCATAACAGAGTTACAACACGTTCAATTCACATGACTTTAAGAGAAGGCACAAAGACTTCGAGGATGGAGCAGAGTTAGTAATGTACATTAATGGTGCATGAATTCATATAGAAGGAAAATAGAGAAGAATGTGCGTCAGTAGGGTCACGGTAGGAGGCAGGAGGCAGGAGGCAGGAGGCAGGAGGCAGGAGGCAGGAGGCAGGAGGCAGGAGGCAGGACCAGAGTCCAGATGCAACCATGATCCGTGGAAACCTGCTCGGCGAGAAAGCACAAAGACTCCGGGGGAAGACGTTGAGTTAGTAATGTGCATTTATAGAACATGAATTCATACAGAGGGAGGATAAAGGTTCGAATAGTTTCTAATGTTGATCATAACAGTAGCCACTAGAGGGCGTCCTCAGTCTTCTGAGGCTGGTAGAATAACAAGAAAAACGTTAAGCCCTGAGAGTGTGAAGCCATATGACCGACACCAGTGTGGTTCTTTTTCTCTGTGCAGGACGGTGGCTGTAGTTGCCCAGGAGATGTGGCGAAGGCCTTTGGTAAGTATTCAACCCCAACATTTATGTTCTTTTCACACTTAATGAAGCACATATTTTTTCATATGACTGCGCTGTATTGTTCTACATCTTCAACCACATGACTTCTCTGCCTCCGCTCCTCAGGTGCAGGCGCTGACTTCGTAATGATGGGAGGAATGCTCGCAGGCCACGACCAGTGCACCGGAGAGGTCATTGAGAAGAACGGCAAGAAATACAAACTCTTCTACGGCATGAGCTCCGACACCGCCATGAAGAAATACGTGGGTGGAGTGGCTGAGTATAGGTAAGAGACTGAGGAGTACACGGCGATCAATACAAAATGATTGTTGTTTTTAATTACAAAATCTCTGTATTCCTACTTTCTCCTCTCTCTGCTCTGCTCTCAGGGCGTCCGAGGGACGGACAGTGGAGATTCCCTATCGAGGAGATGCGGAGAACACCATCCGTGACGTGTTGGGTGGCCTCCGCTCCACCTGCACCTACGTGGGCGCCGCGAAGCTCAAAGAGCTGAGCCGGAGAACCACCTTCATTCGTGTCACACAACAGTCCAGCCAAATGTTCACTTTGTAGGGCGTACACACACACACACACACACACACACACACACACACACACACACACACACACACACACACATGTACGCACACATACACACCGGTTGCAGAACATGCATTGTACATGTATTACGCGCGCAGTAGTAGGACGACACACTCACACCCCACACCTCTGCATCATCCGCCAACCTGTTTCTCTCAGGATATCCTGCTGTCAGAAAGCTGTTTGTTTCCTGCAGGTCGTGATTAAAAGAAACTTGAATTCTCCCGGAGAAAAATCCCAGCACTCGAAGCAATTTAATCCTACAGCGAGTGTGTTTACATGCTTAGAGACACCATGACATGCTATTGAATGTGTCCAATTTCATTTTGAAATGGACGAGAGAGAGAGAGAGAGAGAGAGCCAGGATACTGAGGCATGTGCACTAATTTTACAAAACACTCTTTCAACTTGGAAACAGTAGTCGCAATATTTCTAAATTAACAGCATATGGGGAATAAACAAGAATGACAGCTATAATAAACATATTGCATGTAAACACACTCAGCAGAAAAGAGGCTAATACTTGTGCTAATATCATTTTGGGGAAACTATTCTACTTAACTGTATATTGGAGTGAATGTTCAAATCAATATGCAAGATCCAGAGGGGTCACCCGTTAACGGTCACTGGAGAAATCATTCTGCAATAAACCGCATGCAGGACTCTCTGTGAATTTCCTCAGTGGTGTTGATTATTCTGTGAATTTGAATCAGTGTCTGGATGACAGACAACATAGTAGTGTATCCCTATATGCATCAGAAACATTTGACATATATAATTTATCCTGCTGTGCATATAGAACAGCCACGTTTAAGTCCTCTTCTTTGATTCCACTGTGCCTGACGTTTTAAATCAACAGCGTCCTGTGGCCTCTAATGCTCTTGTACTTTACGCAAGAACTTCAGGGAAAAGTCATAAAGAGACGACAAAGTTTAACACTATTAATTTACATTACATACGAGAAAAGCAACACTTACACCGTTTAATTGTTTTAGCAAAGATAGAAAATGGTGGAAATAAACCCAAATGATTAAAGAACAATCAGTGTGATTTTATTCTGGACAAGGAACCGCATATTTGTTTGGTTTTGAGGTTTTCTATTAAATGTCAGGATTTGGGAAGAAAACAAGATAACGTTTCTATAGATCTATAGATCTATGACTAGTCTGATGAAGGTCACAAGCCAAAACGCATTGGTCTAAACAATACGTTGTTCCATATACTACAAGTGTTGCTGGGGTTTTGACCTATTCTATACATCTAATACAACTAACTTAGACTTAGGACCCTTCCTTTACGACATGTTTTTGATAGCCAGCGCTGATAACTAGCACTTCCTTTCAGTGAGAGGGGATGATGTATAATTTGAAGAAAACACGGTTTATGGATATTGAGAATGGCTCAAACATTAAATATACAATTTGAGAGTCAGCAACTATCTTCTGTCATAAGAGCTGTTAACACTGTGGTAGTGGTTACCTCATGTACATTGTTGATGGGACTATGCTGTCCAATTATTTATACAAACCATCAGATTAAATATATGTTGTGCATATATGGAAAGGGTACTAGAATGGCATACTCAAGTAAAAGTATTGTTACTTTTAAAACATTTTACTCAAGTAAAAGTAGGACAAAGTAAAAAGAAAACTGTTAAAATGTACTCTGAGTAAACATTGCCTTTCAAATTGTAAAGGGGTGTCAACTGTGAACGCACTGGAACAAGCCCTGATGTCCAAAACCTATATCGTAAATATCATTTCTGTAGACTCGCAGCATGTGCATTCAACTGATTATCAATTATGACAAACCTCCTTCCCCTGTATAGTCTTAACGTTAATGAAATCACCACAAAAAAAGGGACATAACTTAGACAACTAAACTAATTAAACTAAACAATTGATTTTGGTCAATCGGCATGCTGACCGGGTGGTGCTGAAAGGTGCAGTGTGTATGATTTGTCGACCTCTAGCGGTGATGTTGCAGATTACAACCAACTGAAACTTCTCCCGTGTGCCAAGTGAGTAGAACTACGGTGGCCCTATCTAGAACCAGTGTTTGGTTTGTCCCTTCTGGGTACCTATAGAAACATGGCGGCCGACAGCGTGAAGAGGTCCCACTCTGTGGTTGCGGTCGAAGAGTCCAAAAATGACCTCCTAACCTCTATTCCTAACCACTTTTCCTTGACCTCTGTGGAAAACGTCACGGGGTCAAGGAAAGATGGGAAGGAGAATTCATGAGGAGTTAGGAAAAGACAACCGCGGTGTTTAGAGAATCCGACTCACTTTCACTAAGCTACGTAGTTATGATGCGTCTACAGACTACAAAAAAGTGCATCTTAGATACTTCTTCTTGTGTTCTTACAGTGTTGCATCATGCAGACGACATAAACAACCCGGTTCAAAGTATTACTTTATTATCAACATGAACAACCAGGTTCAAAGTATTACTTTATTATCAACATGAACAACCAGGTTCAAAGTATTACTTTATTATCAACATGAACAACCAGGTTCAAAGTATTACTTTATTAACAACATCAACAACCAGGTTCAAAGTATTACTTTATTAACAACATCAACAACCAGGTTCAAAGTATTACTTTATTAACAAGGTTGGAATAGAAATGAATAAGGAGTATAAAAGTAAAACCAAGGGATTGTCACAGAGAGTACAAAGCTACTAAACTGTCTCATTGTTCAGTTTCAAACATGCTGAATCATATGCCTTTTTGTAGTTATGGTTTATATGCAGAGTATAATCTGACCATAAGAATATGCAGTAGTTTATGAAACACCACACAATTTAGTGTGACCTACAAGTATTGACTTGATAGTGTTTTAAAATTGTAACGTGACAAAATTGTTGATTCAAAAGATGATAAAAAACATGACTCAGACATCCCACTGAGGAGCTCGTCCAGTTTCAGCATCTGTAGGTAAAATGAAAGAATGAGGGCTGAGGCCGCAGTACAACAAGGAGAGCATATTAATACGTCAGTTTGATCAGTTTACAGCAATGTAGCGTTCGTAGTTTGCCAGCAGGCAAACAGATTATTGAAAGTTCACAACATCTAAGCATTTTTAAGTTAAAGCTAAGGTTATTTATATGATCTGTGTTTGTCTTCATGATCGTTGGTTCTCGTGAACGGCCGAATGGTGAGTCACTTTAAATGTTGCCGCCGCAAGGAATTGTGGGGCGTAATTATCTTCTTTCCTTTCGTAAAGGAAGGTCCAGTGTTTCCTATGCTAAAGGAGCTAATAAAGGAAGCATTGAAGCACCTTTCCTTTCTTCCTTCCTTTGGCGGCAACTTAGATACTTCCGGGTCATTTCACTCAGTTAGGAACCTTCCTAAGCAAAAAGGACTATTCGACCGCAGCCTGTGTGTAGATATAAATGGCTCATTCTAAGGTAACTTAACACAACTCATATTTTTAGGTGATTATACTCTAAAGAAATAGTGTATTCACTCTTTTAGCGCTTGTATTTTTCAGCCCCGCCTCCCGAAAAAGCCCAGTCTGCTCTGATTGGCTTGCAAGAACTAAATATGCTTAGCTAGCTAATGCCTGACTTATGATGATTTAATACATGAATTAATGCATAACATATCACAAATTCCTGTTGCTCACCATTAACAAATGATTAAGTCACTATGACTTTATGTGATTAGTTCACACTTAATATATCATCAATTAAGGAATGTAACTTTATACTTATACATTACTATGGGACCAAAGTAGCTGGATTCAAATTCCAACTTCAATCAAACTGGGTGTCAGATACCAACGTTTACATTTATGTTGCTGTATGATTTTTATTGTCACATTTACAACCTGGAGGGTGGAGCATGATTTGTGTTTCGTTATTATATTTGTGGTATTGTTGAAAGAAATGGAGTCTAGCCCTCAAACCAAAATCATCTAGCAGGAGCCAATTGACAAATTAGAAGATAATTATCCAACATATACTTATTTGTTTACTGTACTGCAAAATGTAGTGAGGAAATGAGAGAATCTCTATGTTCTGGGGGCCTTCTTGGAGTTATAAAACACAGAGATGCTGTTTTCTTGGTGACTGTTGTCATAATCAATCATGCCAGGAGATTTATTTTGTCACCTCATATCTATTCTTCTGTGTGAATTATTCTTTAACCCAAATGTGTTTTTATTTTGTATTTTTAATATTTTCTTAATCAATGCATGAACTGGAGTTGTCGTGCAGCTTATTGTACACTAGATGGGGTTATTTTCTGCTCAATTTCAGCACTTAACCAACCCAATGGAGTAAAAATATCTTCGCGTGTGACAGATAAGGTTTCAAATGCAGTGCGTGTGTTGTGTGTGGCTATCTGTATCAAATTGTGGCGCTGTGGGTGTGTTTGTTAGCGTTGGTATTCAAATAAAGACACAACTTGCACATTTATTCCAGATATGTCAAGGTTTCATTTTCTTTTTCAAAGAGGTGCATTTGTACAGATGTCAAATACATACACCGACAGGGTTTCTCCATTGCTATAGAGGAAAAGGGTGGTGAGACACAGGGACTTGGTGAGTACAGTATAGTACAGACAAGTTGGCTGGGAACTGCTGCGGCCTCCCTGCAGGCCAGACTGTCCGAGATGGTCTGTGCTGATGTCCAGTTCTCTGCTACCATCGTATGGGCCCAAAAGTTTCAGTTCAGTATTTGGTGTCACAGGTTAGCAGAGAAACATCTAGACGGACTGGTTGCCAGCCTCAGGGCTGAGTGTTCAGAACAGGGGGGGGGAATCAACTGAGCCACAGCTGACAGATAAGCTCCACCCCCCCTCCGTGGCAGTGGGCAGGGTCAAAGGTCACAAACCATACAGCCTGTCCCCTGTTGAAGTGTCGCCTTGCACAGAGAGGCAGAACAAAGATGTTCAGTACACTAAAGAGTAATCCAAGCCATCTCCAGCATAATACACATAATATCATAATAATAATTCATAGTTAATTGTCAATAATGACATTTGTTAATCATATCAAATAATATGTAATAAATTTACATATCTTATAACAGCCCACTATGTAAATTGATTGGGGTGAAACTAAACTGTTAAGTGGGCCTCTACACGTTTTTTTTTTTCTTTCTGCCTGAGTTGGTTATCCAGCGCTATGGACATTGACGAGACGTCATACAAAAAAAAGAAATAAAAAAAAAAATGGACAAAAAAGGAATCCTGATTGAATTCTGTTCACTTTAAAACACAACAAAGTGCCAAAAACACATCCTTTTTGCAAAATGAAAGTACAAACATCAAGAAACAAAGAGCACACATGCCTTATTTTTCTGATCGAAAAAGTCAAAGCTCACACACCAACATTCATTTTATTTTGTAAAATTGTGCAAGAAGCCAATTAAAAAAAAAAAAGACATTAGCAGTGTTCCTCAAGTGAGGAAGCTTGTCGTAAAAACTCAACAATGACACATTCTCTACATAGTTTTAAGTCCCCTGACATTATATTGAGTGCTACAAGGAGACCAAAAACACAGAAAAAGCTTCTGCACCAAAGATAATGCAAAAAAATGCAGAGGTTTGTTCGCACCTTTTTCCCACCGCACGACCAAACCGAGCTGTGCCAAACTCCTGACAAATGTGTCCAAAATTAGATCTCAAAATGTGAACAAAAACTAATCTAACCGCACAGCCTGGTCGGCGTAAGGTGGGGAAGATTCCAAACAAACCCGAACACAACAAAAGAAGGGATGCATTCCATGACAAAAGGTTTTCTGAGCAGAAAAGAACCAAGGAACCACCTAACACCTCGGCCCGTTGGACCCAAGAACGCGCCGAGCGCCAAGCGAGATGGAGCACAGACAGATAAACACAAGGTTACGGCAAGGTGATGTGCAAAAACTTAAACTGAGCCATCTCTCTTTTTCATCCCTATTCACCCCCTTTTTTCATTCTCATTCTCTCTGTCTGTTTTGAATGAATGTTACCCCTAGGGAAGGTATCGGTCTGAGACAGAGGGGTTAGACCAAGCCCATCCTAGGATTAGAAAGTGCTGAAATATTATCAAGTCTTTTACATCTACTTACATGTGCATCTCTGTTGGTTGGTTGTTGTTTTTTTTTCTTTTTCTTTTTTTTTTTTTTCTAAAAAAAAGTGGTCCCCACTAAGCAATGAGGTTTCTTTTTTTTTTCTGTGGGTCTCACCGTGATCCATCGAGGGTCAGGGTCTATGATCTCACAGACAATTAGAGGAGAAAACACTCCGTTACTCACACACACACACACACACACACAAACCTGCTCAGGACACAATTGAACACCAGGTTTACGTAAGCACACATACCACACACATGACACATGGTGCAGACACACACACACACACACACACACACACACACACACACACACACACACACACACACACACACACACACACACACACACACACACACACACACACACACACACACACACACACTCAAATTTAGGAAGGCCGCAGGGACAAAAGGGATAAAGAGGTGAGGGGAAAACTCTCCATTGGGTTCGTTTCTCTTCACAAACATCCTCGTTTACAGATGTGACACACACATCGACAGACAGTAAAATACACAAGCCATTAACATGGATGAGACACTGGAGTAGGACTTTAAACATATACTTGGCACAGCAAAGAGTGGTGGGGGGAACAAATGTAAGTATTGCACATTGTGGAACATTTCAAGGGAATGAAAGGGTTAAATTTGGGATTATTTTAACAAAATTAAAACTACAACAAACCCTCAAAACATGTTGAAACCTTGCTGCGATGCGCCGTTCCCTCCACTGCATTCAGAGTGGCTCTACATTTCAGATTGCTTTGTTTCATAGTCTATTACTAAGCATGCATTTCCTATGAAGTATCAACACAATGATCATTATAAGCTAGTAGTGAAGAGGGGACCAAATATCAAAAGATGACGTTAGGAGCAGGCAGCCCAGGCCACACTGAAAGGTAGCTAACGGTTGTTGAGGGTTAATCGATTGCTTTGCCTCAGGAGGCGGTGTGAGGCTGGCTGGCTATGATTGGGTACCTGAAACAAAGTTAACGAGGTCACTACGGGAGTCGTGGCAACGAGGCAGACCTTGGCGGAGTCAAAATGTCTGCTGGTTACTTCAAGTGCATGTGACATATGCTCACCTGTAGCATGACAACAGAGTTAATGACTCCAACCAGCCGGGACGTTGGAGGTTTTGGGGCTCTGATACTGCATATATGAGACACTTCCCTGAAACACTAGCAACTGGTGTTGCAACTGCAATTTCTAAAGATTTAAAATGTACTACATGATGAGGGGAATAGTGCGAACTGAAGCGAGTTGTGTTCAGGTATATTAGCTTCTATGTGCGTTTTCCAGTCTATGGCAAGATTGTATTTTCTCTATGGGAGGGAAGGAGGAGTTGTTTTGGTTGCAATGCAAGACGATTATTATATATTTTTTTTTATTGCAGAGACTTTGAGTGGAATGACTCTGTGTGTGTGCGTTCCACTCATACACAAAGAGATTGCCTGAATATTGTTTTACTATTGCTTTCTAAAGTAACCAAAGTAACATCAGCATCACTTGGCTTTGGCTAAATATGTTTGGAACCTGCCAGTAAAAGGTTTGACGGTCTGAGTGGCTGACAGGTTTGTTTAGATGTTGTTGGTTCTGCTTTTGTATTTGTTGGGAAGGGGGTTGGACAAGAAAAACATGTATGTGTGTGTGACATGTAGATACATTTACAAAACACACAGCCACACACAGATTGCAAAACATGCACGCACGCACATACACACACACACACACACACACACACACACACACATGCTACTATTTCTACTAGTAATGATCATGGATGTTTCAATAGGAAAAGGAAGAAATGAATATGTACTACTGCGGTGTTGTTGATCTGAGAAACCCTGTTTATTATAAAAAATAAAGCATTTTCAAATCTCATATGGGGTCTACTCTTTTACTCACCATCACATCCATCCTGCCATCACCCTGGTTAACTCCCACCACATGAAGCGTTGCCCTGCGCAGCTAAACCTATATTTTCAGTGGGGTGAGAATACGACTGATCCACTTCTTAGATGCAAATAAAACCCCTCTCTGCAGCATAACGACACCTCAATACAGAGGCGGAGTAGAAAGCTCAACAGATATGCCTGCGGGAAGCCACGTCGTCTCCACCTCCTTAACAACAATATTGGGCCAGCAACCTGCACATGTTCATCTAACTAGTGGGCAAATCATACTATGTTGTTAAGTGCAGCATGAGAGAAACATTATTTTGTTGAATGGCACTATACAACCAGAACATATTAAATCCCAGACTATGTTTGTCTGCCGTCACGGATAGATATAAAAACTGCAAATTTCATTATGTTTTGATCATATTTCAAAATTGAAAAAGAAAGCATCCCCGTATTTCAGTTGCACTGATGTTAGAGGAAAAATACAGACAAAACCATTTTATATGCAGTATAAGGATCAACAGGTGGTACACACCTCAGATTACACTTCAAAAGCCAAGCTCAGAAAATAAAAACAGAATTTGAGCTTTCACATGCAAGAAAGAGCCTGTGAGGATGTTCAACTTCTGACAAAGCTCTAAATGTTGGGCCAACCAAGCAGGCATATCTGTTGAGGTAACTGCTACATCTTAGCTAAATAGGGTTTCAGCTGGCTGAAAGCACAGTCTGTGTTCAAAACTGGACCCGAGCCCCTGCACCCTGGTTTCAACAGCAGGAAAAGTGGACAAAAAAAGTCCACATTTTCCTTCAGATACACTACATGGCATATCTTTTAAATTCAGTAGGCAGGCACGTGTTAAAATTCTGTTTTACAGCTATGGTTTACAGGTATGTTCGTAAAAACTCAAATGTAATTTGACCGTAACTGCGTCGATGTAGAAACGTTTCCTCTACAATGTGTCAAGTGCCTGTTGAGGAACAGCAACCCTGGTCTCCTCCAGTGTGTCATGTGGTCTAGGGCTCTTTTCAGGACAGGGCGGTTCAAAATCATGTCTCCACCCTTCTCCCTCCTCCTGATGTGCAAATTGCAAGATTCTATTAAGTACGACTCCAAGTAGAAACCCTGGACATTTAGCATTGACTATATATCAAATGAGTATAACCTGTTCCTATACACAGTATACATACAATCATACACACACACACACACACACACACACACAAACACACCACCGAGCACTCTTTGCTGTTAGCAGTATGTGTTAATCCAATGTCAGTCTACTAGTGTCTTTGCAGTTGGGACAATATGCATCACAAAGCATCTGCATTCTTCTAAATACAGTACATATTATAGGTCATTGAGTCTTAGGGAGGGTCTGTACTGTTTTGTGTTTATGTAAGCATGTGTGTGTGTGTGTGTGTGTGTGTGTGTGTTTGTGTGGACAGACACAGACCAGCATCATACATACTCTAGCACACACATTACAAATATATGACAGCCTTCAAAATTCTGTGGCGTGAGCTTCTAAATCAATGCTCTCAGTCTAGTACAGAACATCATTGGGATATTTCAAAAGCCTGTTCCTTGTTAATCCTTTTGCCAGATCCCAAACTTTCAAAACACGTTCCAATACTTTCCCCTAACTTTTGCATGGCTGTACAAGCTCACATGCTGAAAACCATCTTCCGTCTGATTCCTTTTGTCACCACGACTGTTCCTCTAACCTAACCTACTAACTGGATAGATATTCTCCAAAACTTGTCACAATCCTCCCTTTCTCTGTGATCCAATGGCACATGCGCTCCCACGTTACCAAACCACCCCTTCACTTTTCCAAACGTTTCACCTTCACAAAGTGCTGTTGCTACTTTCTACCCTTGTCCTAATAATACAAAAAAAAAAAGAATTCTAAAAACATACAGTACTGCGTAAATAAAGAGACAACAAAATGTTTCCGTCTGTATGGCGAGTGTGACAGGTCTGTTAAGTGCTTTGAAACATCCTGACCCTCTCAGAGCTGACATGCAGATTCTCTCGGTTCCTCTCACACAGCCTCTCTCCATAAAGAAATATAAAGTAATTCATCAAAAAACTATGAGGATTGTATGCAGTACTCCTCTTAACACATTCTTAGTGAAGTTCGCCAACCCAGTGTGTTTGCACTTGTATGTATTAGGTTAGGGTATCGCACATTTATACATTAACATTGACCCACCTAGGTTCAATCTAGGACTAAATGACCCCTGATTAAGGTTTTTGACAATCATTGAAAATAACTATCTGGTGAGATAGAAGACGAGGGGTTTATGAAAACAAAAATGAAAATGCTCAAGATGAAAGTAAAGGCTCCACTGTCATCACACTGAACAGAGTAAATGTTGTTCCCTCTCTTTTGTGTGGCACACTAGCACCACCTAATGACATCACTGGTCAGGTCTGGCACACTCTGATGACACCGTGAATAACACGTGCTTTGTTTATACTCAAGACATGGAGAATGGTGTTTTTCCAACTGCCATAAACTCTGATTTAGAAAATAAAAGAAATCATGTCATCATCAAATCCTTCATGCTCTGGATCATCTGACATTATATCACTCCTGTGGCCAAGTGTAAAACCACTGGCGCGGCAAAGAGGTGGCGGGAAAGTGTTTTCGGCAGCCCCACTAGCAGCGCACAGGGAGGAGATTGCTTACAAGAGGCAAACGGTGAGCATATTCAATTTGAAATCTACATTATGTGTAATGTATAGCCAGCCAAAAAGAGCCATCAAGCGTTGCTCCTGTGTGCCACACAGCCATCAATAAACATCTAGCACGCCTCACAAATCCCTCACCATAAGTCATCTCATGAAAACCACCAAAACGGCATTGATTGCTTGTGTGATATCAAATCCATCTATTAAAAAAAAAAATGTTGTTACATTATTAACTATATGGACTTAATGTAAGGTGATACCATGTAGGGTAAATTTGCCTCTACAGTACAGTATTCAAGATAGAAAAATAAAAACAGAAAACAAAACTTTTAAACCAAGACAAATGAAACATTAATGTGGGCATTCATGTTTTTTTTTTGTAGAATCCTTTTATGTTTTTTTTTTCCAAATCCCAATGGTTATTTAACAGTCCTGCTAGCCTTCACTTGCCAATATTTGACCTTCCCTCGATGCTGACTTTCACCTCATAAGGGATGAAGGAAGGTTTGGGCAGGGTCAAGGGCGGCTCCTCCTCTGATTTGTCTACTTTCCGCCCTTCCGGAGCAGACCATCTTCGCTTCCTGCTTCCTGATGGCTTACTGGCGCCAGCTTCTGCGCTGCTGGCGACCGGACCTTTAGAAACGGACCCTCTTTCCCCAAACATGAGATCCCCGTTTACCACATTGGTGCCCCCTCCACTCCCATTCCCACCCTTCCCTCGCTGGCTGATGCCATTCTCCCGCTCGCTGTGCCTGGAGCCTCCTCCACCCATCTGGGGAGCGTCAAAGACAGCTCTGGGGGGTTTGAGGTACCCGTGGCCGGAGGCTGGGACGGAGACAGGGGTGGCTAGCTCCAGGGTCTGAGTCTTCTTCAGAGATCCGTTCCTCAGGTTCTTGAGGGTGAGTGAAATACAAACGTCGCCCACAGAGAGTTTGGTGCAGGGCAGCTCCAGAAGCTGGGTGGTCCGGTCTGGGCAGCATGAAGACCAGCCTTGGCCGAAGACGAAGAAGGGGTACTCCACCAAGACTTCCACACTCACCTGGGGGAGAGCGAATGATGGGAAGAAACATCAACACAGAGACACTTCAATACAAAACCTCTTCTGTGCTTTAAAGCACCTAAAAACGTGGTTTCAAAGCCATAGTGTTTTTCCATAACACTAAATAGTTATGACAAAATAAGCAACAACCAAAATCATTCAAAAACCCTCATCTGGACTGTATGAATTTGATTTGATCAGACAGTAACGATCCAACAACTATTATCACTTTTTGTTTTTACAGACAGGAATAGAGAGATGTTTGTTTGTTGAAAACAACAGGGACTTTAGTTTTGTCTAAATTTAGCTGAATAAAAGAACAACTGGGACAAGCTGTCCTTAAGATCAGCAAGACGATTATGTAATAACTCTGATTGGTTTGTTAGGGGCACAGCTGGATATTGTTGGTATAACAGCAGGAAAGAAATACAAATATTCACTAGGAAGAAATATCTTGGTGACCAAAGGGTCAACATATGTCAAGTTTTTTGGTCGGATGGAACATATTTATGTTTTTTTTTTTTATTTATGTCTGAGTTCTGTATGGAGCTCTGTAGCTTTAGCACTGATTAGGTCTGCATTATCATTTGTATGTATGACAGAGTGAAGCAGAAGAGGCTTTGAGGCATGATGGGTAGAGAGGGGGAGAAAATACACCGGAGGAGAGAGAGGATGAAGTGGAGGAAGATCTGAAATATAGCAGAAAGAATAAGAAAGGTGGGAGTGGAGGAAGTTACTGAGAAGGAGATGAAAAGGCGAGTTTACAGAGGGAGGGTGTGTTGAACAAGAGGAGGAGTGAGGAAGTGAATGTGAAAGAGAACAATGTCAAGAACGATACATGTGTAAAATGTATCAAACACTCTCTGAAAGCAAACGACAGGCAATGTTTTCCCTTCTGTATTATGTAATTTTTGACTTAAGCTGCTACCACCTCTCAGGGAAAAAAACAGTAAGGAGAGCTACTGATGGAGTAAAAGAAAGAAAGATAAGTCTTTGAAAGATTGTCAGCTTTTGTGGGATACGGTATCAAAGAGCAGCCGGGGGCGGGAGAGATGGTTAGAGATGTGCTGTGTGGGTGGACGAGTCACAGCCTGGACAGATGAAATAGATTAACTGGCTTTAACGGACACCCTCAAAGACAGTGAGAAGGGTGCGCGTGTGTGTGTGTGTGTGTGTGTGTGTTTGAAGGAGTTGGGTGAAACCAGAGACAGAAAATAGAAAGATACATCGAGGCGTAGTATTAGATGTTAAGAGATTACTGAGAGATCAAAGTTATACAAGTTTTTTGTGACCTATCGAACCTCTCAGAGTACTACAGTAGAGTATTGCATGTAGCAGCAGGAATGTGATACTCTGTATTCTGCCTTGGCTGAATATGTGATGAGTCGATTCCAACACTCAACTCTTTGAACTTCTCTAAAGCTCATAATCAGAACATGTTTGTTACATGACATCACAGCGCATTGAACCTAATCACAAAGGGAATAGCAGAGTCCTGTGAGATTCACCGTAAGAGTCATAAATAAGGGAGCAGCTCAACACTTGTCATTCAAAATTTACAACACCAGCTAAGAGTAAAAGACTTCTTACAGAAGTCGCTTTTCAAACTCTCAGATGCAAACTACAACTGAGCTAATTAGCTCAGCAATCTACCAAACTTCACAAAACAACACAAGTAAAGGGCTTGATAGAGGAGCTGAACAATTAATCAAATCAGTTGTTGTTGCACTGAACTTTTAAATTGACATTAGGTTTTAGCACTATAATGACGTCATAAACCATTATCATGTAAAATAACATCAAGAACAAGCCTTAAAGGAATAGTTTCACTTTCTTGCAGAGTTAGATGAGAAGATCAATACCAATCTCATTTTTGTGCATTAACAATGGAGACACTGAGAGCTGTTTAGCTTAGCTTAGCATAAAGACTGGAAGCAGTGGGAAAGAGCTTTACTCCAAAGCTGTGCAATACATTGACGCTACTAGCACCTCTGATGCCTAAAGATGTACATGTTGTGTCATTGATCTGTACACAAACAAAATGTTAAACACGATTAAATATGGATCATTAGAGAGCTTTAGAGGTGCTAGTAGCTCTGCTGTTTATGCTAAGCTAAGCTAAGCTAGCTGACTCCTGGCTATAGTTCAATAGTTAATGCACTCTCACGAGAGAGTGGAAAAGTGGAAAACTAATCCTTTAACAAAGGCGGCTACCTGTCTCTCACCTGTGCACGGTGCTCACCAACAGAGAACTGAACCACAGCAAAGTTGTGTGAGGTGTGGCTCCCTTCGATGCGCTCCACTGTGGACGAGTCGATCTTCAGGTCGCTGCTGATCTCGGCACTCTGGATGAAGTCCTCCGTCTTTAGGTCTTCCACACGTTTAAGCTCCCCATCGGCCAGCTGGATGATGGAGCCCTTGATGAAATATGGGGGGAGGGATGGGGGGACCACCGTACTGGATGAGGGAGGAGGAGCAGAAGGAGCGACCAGCCCCGGCGGAGCGGGAACAATGGGGAGATGAAGATGGGCTTGGACCACTGCACCTGAAGTGGCCTGGAGATACGAGGCACTGGAGGGCTCTAGAGTTTCTCCTTTGGGGGCAGTGGCAGCAATGTATGCATGTGGGAGTGTGGTAGGAAACGGTGCGGCTTGGGTAGAGGATGTTATGTGGGAGGTTACCGGTTCCAATGTGGTTACTCCACCTCCACTGACGGGGATAATTACCGGTTGGGTGCCAGGAATGAGTAAGTGTTGTTGTAGGCTGGGGTGGTAGCTAATTGGCGTATGCTGGCTTCCAATGTAACCAATGATAGGTGGCTGAGGGTAGATGGTGGAGGGGAGCCCCATTGACAGTGACTCTGTCGCACTGTGGGTGGTCTGGATAACGGTCTGGGGCGACAGTCTGCTGACAGCAGCTTTCAGGCTGTCCACACTTAATGGGGGTGGAAACGTGAAAGAGGAGGTGGTGTTGCAGGAGGAGGCTGTGCGATTGACAGGCTTGCCCAGGATGATGCCACCTTTCTCCAGGTGTGCGGGGGCAGAGGTCATCAGCTTCTCAGAGCTGAGTCTGGGTGGCACCAGCTGGTGGTCCCCATGGCTGTTGGGCATTAGCATGAAAGAGGTTCTCAGCCCTGAGGGATCGTGAGTAGAGTAGTCTGAATGCAGAACCAGCTGGCGGGCCTCGTAGGAGGACAAAGACGAAGAGACATCCCGGGATTTGCCCCCTGGCTTAGAAAGGCCGGACTCAGGGGACGCTCCAAATCGCCGACCCCTTTCCAGCTCTCCATTGTGGAGCTCTCGGGTTCTGGAGCCACCTTCTTCTTTCCTAGTGTGTCCGTCTGTATACTGCACCACAAGGTGGGACAACCCATGTCCCAAAGTATGGTGGGGGTGCAGTGACTGGGGAGGAAGGTGAATGCCTCCATGGTAATGAGGTGACGGCACAGTCCGTGTTGAGGTTGACATTTGAACATAGTGAGGGGCATGGTCTGTAGAAGGCGGAGGCATGGAGGTGCGCCCCGTGGATGCTCTCTGCTGGTCATGCTTGGAGGCATGCGAAGGAGCAGAGACTGTCTCTGTGTGTGAGTGTCTCTGTGCGGCCAAAGAGGAGGATGAGGAGGAGAGGGGGGAAGGTGGAGGAGGAGGGGGAAGCAGTTGAGGGGAGATGTAGCCAGCGTACGGGGCAGTGTAGGGTGAGGCTATAAACTGCAGGTTGTGAGGCAGTTGGGCGTAATGTACAGTTCCTCCAACTGTGGACTGTGACAGGGGGGACGTATACACCGTAGGAAGAGATGACACTAGCCTCAGTGAGGAAGAGGAGGATGAAGAGTCTGATGTGGAGTAGAGGGATTTATTCTGGAGGCCGTCTGACTGACTGGAGCTACGGTGTCCCACTAGGGCACTCTCATTCCCACCAGCCACACTGGCCAGCCAGGCCATGTTCTCAGTGCGCTGGCTGTCACTGGCAGGTGGGATGGTAGATGAGCGATTGTCAGATGATAATGTGCTTGAGGGGATCTCCCTCTTCTTTGGGGGCAGACATTCATTACTGCGTTCCTGGTGGGACTTCATGTTGACTTTGCCTCACGTCCCTAAACTGTACTTGTTATTGTTTCCTGCACTTTTTCTGTCTTTTTTGTTCTCTCTGTCTCTGACTTTTTATTTCACTTTCCTGTCTCTCTTTTGATCCGGGCCTTGTCTTCGCTTTAGTTAGCTGGAAATTATCTTTACCAATCTTGTCTCTCTTTCCCTCTCTATTCAGTTCACCCAAGGCCGTTGATTATTGGGGCTTTTCTTGATAACAAGGAAGATCCAGACCGTAAACAAGCAGGTGAGGAAGGATTAAAGATGGAGATGAAGATATTGAGGGGTGGTTAGAGGGGAGGGTAGGGCGGTCGGTTTGGTCCAGAGGTCTTTAGTGGCTGAAGGGTGAGCTCAGTGTGATAGGGGAGAGAGTCACGTCGTCACACCTGCTGCTGCTGCTGCTGCCGCCGAGGACGACGGGGGGCCGAGTGCGTCGCACTTCATGCGGAATCATTTCCTTGTAAAAGCAAGCCTGCCCACACCCAGCACAATCCTGTGGAAGAGAGAGATTAGAAGGCTGTTAGGACGAAGGTGTGGCTCTCAAGCAGATGAATAGTTAAATACAGTGCAGTTTGGTTTTAACCTAAACAGCAACCACAAGTGCATCAGCTAATTGTTTTTCAATGAAAATGAAATAAGCTGACATACTGAAATGCACTGCGTCACACAGTAAGTACCCCTAGTCTTGGATACAGTGCTACAAAGGAGCCCTGCTGGTGTTTGTGGTCTGATTCATGAACACTTATTCTTATTTAAGCCTTCAGTGTAAATGTAAATCCAAAACTTTGAGTATTTGGTTATAGAGTATAACCGTTTATGAATCACCATATAGCAACTGAAAGTACACTAGATCATTTTTTGCAACTGGGTGACATTCAATAAAAGGACTGGGAGAGGGCCACATGAGCCACATGACAAACACTGACCATGAAAAAGACAACAAATAGAGGTTGTCGTCACCATATAGCAGCAAAAATAGGCCCTGCACCAGAGATCCAGGAGAAAAACAAATGGCTCAAGAGAAACTGTTGAGCGATGTCTTTACTGTGATGAAGGTCGACAAACAGGCCACGAGCCAACACAATGACGCCCTGCATCAACAAACTAAGGAGCTCAACAAACAGCTCCAAAATCAAGCCATGAACTAATGCAAGGATGCTCTGCGACAAGAAATTCAGGGTGCAAAACAAATTCTCAGGACGGTTTCAAGCGAAATAAAATGATCTGAAGGAGGAAAAAGAGGCCATGACAAAATGATGCGCTGCAACAAGAAATCCAGCAAGTCAACCAATGACTTTAAAACAAAAAACAGTGGTTGAGCAAAAGAATTGAAGCAGAATAAAAACAATAATAATCCAAGCAGTTCTTATGGGTTTCCAGAAGCTTCCACCCCTATTAATAATAATAATAATAATCTAAACTATTTCAAGAAGTTTCCAGCACCTGCTGTGCTTGGAAATCTGATAACAAGCATGTGCTGTACTCAATAAAGTATGTGTGAGTGCGTACCACATGTGTGTGTGTGTGTGTGCCATCTGTTAGATAGGACCCCCTGCTGCAAAAGAGGGAAAGCTTGGTGTCAATCTCATAAATAATGTAGAAGCATTTCAACCATACGGCCACACATACACGGCCACACGGCCACACACACGGCCACACACACACACACACACACACACGCACACACACCAGTTTGCTTACTCAAACACTGAGACTTGGGCATATTCAATTATGCTGACACATAGGTAAAGTTCACACGCAAACACACACTCTCTTTCACCCACTAGTGCACATACACTGTTCAACTGAAAGACACACACTCGATAGTGAGCAGAGTATCCGTTGACTGACACACGACAAAGTTGCACTAGAAAAGCCTAGCCAGCATGACTGTTGTTACGGCAACAGCGCGCTGACTGCAATACAAGATTTGTCTCATTAAGAGTTTGCAAAGTCAGTGAGTTTACATCGTCAAAGGCGGAGGGAAGGTGTTTCATGCAACTGTGAAATAAACTTACAGAAATACACGAGCATTAACACAATAAGTTAATAAGCATATAAAAGTAAACGCTTGGAAAGGTCGTCAACCACCTACATATTCTATTGTGAACTACCTGCAAAGACTTCCGAAGTCCCTGAAGAAGAAAACGAGGAACTGAAAAATGTACATTATTTGAAGAAAGGCAGTGACAGTATACATTTTCTTTTATCGTTTATGTTATTGTGGCTAGTTTGTCATCCATCCTTTATAGATGAGGGATAAGAGAAAAGTATCTTTACACTGTAGTTGAAGTACCTTGACATAACAGTGGATTAAGGCATTTATTATTGTGCATTTGGAAACGCTGAGAATCTGTAGACAGCCATTGTGTAGCTGGTCTGATAACATCACAGAATATAATGTTAGAGCACATAACATTGCCTCTTGTATTAGCGATGACTGATTATCTGATCTCTTCAGCAGCCAAGTCACAACAGATTTAATCTTTCAACCAGAATGAATGGGTCAACATCTCTGAGACATCCAAAAGGCTTATTTACTTATTCCTGCGAGGGATACCAATTGTACTCAATGTGTGTACGTGTACGTGTGCGTGTTCTGTACGACGGGGGACAGTTTTGCATCTCAAGCAGATTCCTGTGATTTAAGAAGTGTCGCATTGCTACTATAACACAACTGCAGGGACAGGCGTAGGAGTAAACACACGTGCACATTTACATGCACATACAGTACAAAACACACACACACACACACACACACAGGCTTTGGTTTATGGTCATGAGCACACACACATACACATTTTCTCAGGCACGCACCATCTGTTCAATCAAGCAGGCATGACTCAGAGGTGTGTTGAGAGGTGCTGTTGATTGCTGAGCTTTTAGCACTGATATGCACTTTACTCTGCGTCTCCCTCCTTTACTCGGCCTCCCCCTCCTTTACTCTGCGTCTCCCTCCTAATACTTGGCCTCCCCCTCCTTTCGACTCCTCTCCTGCCTCAGCCTGCCCACCGCTCATTCTTCATAACTCCATTCTCAATTATCATTCTTCCATCTAATGGTTTTATGATGTTAATCGTCCCACAATGTCTTTGCTTCTTCTTGGTTTTATGATGTCTTTGCTTCTTCTTGGTTTTATGATGTCTTTGCTTCTTCTTGGCAACTCATTTAACGTACTGTTCATGCTGTGTCATAAAATGCAGTCGGTATAGATAGACAAAAAAAAAGAAAAGAAGCCAACATCGTATTCCACGTGCTGTTGCTTGTATTAAAACTTTGAGATGAGAGGAATATTATGTGTCGAAGAGCTCTGAGATCAGAGACATTTCACATCAGCTGTCACATCAAACACTGACAGTGTGTGTACATCCAGCCACAGATCTGTTCCTGCTGCCTTCTATGGTTGCTTTTATCTTCAGCGCGAGGCACGTTCCATCTGACAGTTCACTCTGGCATGTGAAACGGGTTTCTGAGATTACAGGAGAAACATTATATGCATTGTGTGATGGGATGTATGATGGAGCATGGATCGCTATAAGCAAGATTGTTACTGCAACAGATGGGGTGTAAACTACTAGTACTACTACAAGATAAGTGGTTTGTTTTACAAGGAGAACTACAAATTATTCAGTATAGGAAAATAGGAACTTAAACCTGCATTAACTGATTTTTAGCCATGTGGGGGCAGCAGAAACAAGCAGCAAACAAGTAAACAACATATTTTTATTGTATGAAGTTAATATGTCAAACTTGTTTGCTGGCATCTGTTCATAGATATACATATAAATATAAGCTACATTTGTAAGCTTCCCTGCAGTATTAGTGAGAGCGTCAAAGAGAGAGACAGAATAAAAAGAGAGTGCGGGAGAAGAAGGTGTGAACGAAAAGAAAAAGACTCAATCTCACTGTAAACTCCTCAGCTCAGACTTGGCTGAGGGCTACTTTCCCTCCTCATTAACCCTTCCAACATGCAGGGTGGGAAACGTTAGTATTTTGAAAAAATGAATGAAGGAAGAGTCTGAGGAGGATCAACAAAGGGATTTGATGGAGGGATACAGAGAGGCAGGAAAGGGGCATGGAGTGGGGAAAGGCCTGGGACGCAGGATAGAGACAGAAGGAGAGAAGGAGAGAAGAGCTCAAATGACCTACATTGCAAAAAGAGAGTATTGCTTCACTGAAACTGACACTCAAACACTGATTCACTGAAAAGCTATGTCACATGAATCTTGCTGAGTTTGCACCTGTGTGTGTGAGTGAATTTGTGTGTTGATATCAGATGACCTGTAACCCAAGCCATCTGTCCTCCATGTGCTTCTCTCTCTCTCTCTCTCTCTCTCTCTCTCTCTCTCTCTCTCTCTCTCTCTCTCTCTCTCTCTCTCTCTCTCTCATTTACAAACACAATGATCCACCTAACCAAAGTCTGTGTGTGCATGTGAGTCAGTAACCTGAATCGTTCACTCATGCACTATACTATTGTCCTTCTACGGTCAAAACAGTGGAGGTTCTCAGGTTTCTTTCCCCCTCCACACACACACACACACACACAATGTACAACTGGATGATCAAACTGGGATGGCACTGTCAACATTACATGTTACAGTAATACACATTAAACCATACTCTCTAATTGAAGAATTTAACCTGTATGACAATTTATAATTCATAAACCCTTCTATAACTCAAGCAGTAATGGGGTGCTTTGCCTTTATGGCGTCAGTTCTGCAATATTAGTTGTAGTTTTTGTTGATGCTATCAACTCTCCTGCAATCAGCTTTAGTTGATTTATAATTATATTCAGGTATAAACATTACTTTAAGAATGGTTCATGGTTAATGGCAATTAGAGTGAGCTGGAGTGGAGCTGGGGGCCCAGAGCGGGGTGGTGGACCTGGAAAGGTTTTTTGTTTTGTTTTAGCTTTTTGTTGAGGGGTCAGGCACCCACAATCGCAGGCTGAGCTTGAGGGAACCACAACATGCAAACCACTAAAGTTGACACACTCGCACACTGACGCACCATGAACACACAATGAATGTTTGCTCATTAAGGATTTGATTTCAGAATATTGCAGAGAATTATAAAGAAATATTTAATTTGTTTTGCCATCCAATAACTATTTAGTCTGCAAAAGTGTTTAGATAAATGCTGCAGTAATATAAAAATGGATGCATGGTCTAAATGTTTGCTGCATTTGAGTGTGCGTGTGTGTGCGCCTGATTGCCCAGTCATAATCATAATTGTGATCAAAGGGATAAGTCCAACGTGAAGTGTCATCTCACTGCTAAATATAGTTCAGCTGGAAAGTGCAGTGGTGCTGCAGGCTTATACTTCTCTCTCACTCTCTACTTCTCTATTACTTCCTCTATGTCTCTATGTAGCTTTTTGCGGGTGTGTGTTTGCATGTGTGTGTCAGCATATGTGCGTTCATGTGCGTGCACAGTACAGGGACCCTTGCCAGGCTGGGAACTCTGACAAGACTGCCACTTTATTCCCTGTCACTGTCTGCTAGTGATTACACACAAACAACAACAAACACACATACACATACACACGGGAGTATGGTCAGATAGTGAGGGAGTAATGGAGGATGTGCCATTGACAGATGGAGACTGAGAGTTAGAGAAGCAGGGGAAGAGGAGAGGGGGTTCAGGGGGGGAGAGAAGCAAGAGCGAGGGAGAGGGAGAGAGTGGTTAAGAGTTACACAAACAAAGAGAGACAGAGATGGAGAGACACAAATGACTGTGAGAGTCTCTTTCGGAAAACAAACACTTAGGCAGCGTTGCATGACTTGCACTTTCTCACCCCCAATAACCTGAGGGTGGGTGGGGGGGTGGAGGGGTAGAAAGACAGACAGTCAGCTAGAGCCTGAGAAAGAAAAGAGCCAAATGGAAAGAGAGGAATGAGAGAAATGTGTGGAGCAGAGAAGAGAAAGAGAAAGAGAAAGAGAAAGAGAAGAGAAGAGAAGAGAAGAGAAGAGAAGAGAAGAGAAGAGAAGAGAAGAGAAGAGAAGAGAAGAGAAGAGAAGAGAAGAGAAGAGAAGAGAATCAGGGAGGGGAAACACGAGCGAATGGTAGAAACGAGCGTCGACGGTTGTAGGAAAAACTAGGGCAGACGCAGTACGCACTTATAAATGACATACTGTGATACAACAAGACAAGCTTTCGGGACACACACACGCTGAGTCTCTCTCTCGCTCGCACACACACGCTTCATTCAGAGCAAGCACAAAACTGTGTGAAGTGTACTTACCAGGGGAGCAGGAGTAGCCCACTTCTGCAGCATGCCTTCTCTCCCCCTCTCATTCCTTTTCTCCCTGAACTCCTCTCTTCTCCTGCTCTGCCGTGTCCCTTGTAAAGCACCCTGAGTCTCCCTCTCCGTCTCACTCTCTCCCCCTCAAGCGGAAAATCCCAAGCAGATTCAGTGTACTTGTGCTACAAACTGCTCTCGGCCTTTCTCAACACCCCCCCGCCCCCCGCCCCCAAACACACACACACGGCCAACAGCCCTCTCCTAAATCTTGACAGCGAGGCAGGAAGCTCCCTCACTACCACTGATACACAGCGCTCAGGTGATCACATACACAAACAAAATTGGTAGCACACACTTGCACACGCCCACAGGGAGGGAGTCCCGCATGCAGAGCTCCAACGTGTATTATGCAAGGGGCTGAATGTGAGCCAGAGCTCTCACACTGTCTGCCCTACACACACACACACACACACACACACACACACACACACACACACACACACACACACACACACACACACACACACACACACACACACACACACACACACACACACACACACACACACGGCCCCTCCCACGGTTTGCTCGGCCAACTTCATCAGGTATTCATTCAAAAAACACACACACGCCAGCTGGCTGCACGCCCAGAGACCGCTTACAAGCAGCGAAAGAGGACTAGAGAGGGAAAGAGGGTGGGAGGTTGTTACAGTGAGAAGGGCAGAGGGAGGGAGTGTGGGAGAGATAAAGCGGGTGGGAGAGAGTAAGCAGTCGAGATTATATATATATATATATACATATATATATATATGTATATATATATAGAGAGAGAGAGTACATGAACGACACACATGGAAAACACATGTACACAAACAAATATACATGTATCTGGGGCTGAAACTATGATTAATCTGTTGAGTTTTGTTCTACATTTCTTGATGAATTATGGCCGATAAAATGACAAGCAATAGTTACAAATGTCCATCACAATTTCACAGAGGCCAAGGTAAAATTGTTTCTTTTTATCCTACCTAACAGAGTAAAACCCAGATATTTAACTTTAATTGATAAAAAACTAAAATTTGATTAATAAATCAGAAAAGAAGCAGCAAATCCTCACATTTGAGAAGCTGTAACCAGAGTTGTTACTGTTTGGCATTTTTATTTTGATAATTATTAACCAATTATCAATTAATATCCTGTAAAACAACAATTTGGTTCATTGGCAGATGGTTTCAGGATTGTGTGTATCATCAAAAGAGATGTACACATGTACAGGTAAATAGATCAATTACAGAAGCAACGTCATCTATTTTCCTCTTTTAGCAGACACAGTAGGCTGCACATCCTACTTTCGACCACTAGATGGCATGACTGATCGCCTCACTGACAGCATGCAGCAGTCTATTACCGTTAGTTAGCTGACCTAGTTAAAAGACCATTTGGAAGTAAATATAGATGAAATGTGCTCCTCAATGCTAAGCGATGTAGCACGCACAGGGAATAAGAGTAATCACTCATAAGATGTTAACACACACACACACACACACACACACACACACACAAACATGCAGAATAGTAGGGATTCCCACTGGACTCTATGGGTCTAAACATGCATTAAAAACACATCCTGTTTGTGTTGGTTGGTCTTCCTGTCAGCTTGATTTCAATCCTGGTGTTCAACATTGGATATTCATAGAGTGTTTAACGACTGCAGGGCAGTGGACATTTCAAAGTTTCCTTTTAATGTGGTAAAGAGGACTAAAACAACTAACAAATTGTACCCAGAGAGGCTCAGCTGGATAAGAGGATTGAAAAGTGGTAATCTGAGAGTTCTTTGTGCACTTTAAAAATGTTATTTTGGAAGGCATTTTTGGTGATAAGCACTCAGAGCAATGATGTTATACATTAATTTTTCCACTTCATTTGTTTGTTTTTTTCTCTTCTTGGTCTTTGTGTTGGGGCAGTTCTACTTTCTGTAGATGCTGTTCAATTCTTTGTTAGTTGTTAAAGATACAGTTCCTGATTTGCTACAATGTTGTGCCCACAAATCACAAAATATCCTTCCTGTTTTGAAACTAAACCGGTTTAGCAAAACTTTGTATCCTTTACGAAATATGGTTTTAGGGGCAATTTTGGATTTCCTGACATTATTAAGATGTCAATCTTTGATTAACCAGTCGTATATATATATATTGAAAACAAAATAATACAGCATTGTTTTAGATATCACTCTTGAGTTATAAAATAAAATGAGACACAGAATGACATGGGCTAGTTTGAGTAAAGAAAAATATATAGATAGAGAGACTCAATAAAAACACAAGAAGAAAGAGACTGAGGGAACACCACACCACACCGTGTATTTGTTTCACATTTGTTTCCGTTGCCTTGGAAGCTAATTGGAGCCTCTTGGTATTTAATCATAATTCATTTGTGTGGGTTTGTTTACAACCTGCCATCACGTGAAAGCTGTGTGTGTGTGTGTGTGTGTGTGTGTGTGTGTGTGTGAGTGAGTGAGTGAGTGAGTGAGTGAGTGTGTGTGTGTGTGTGAGAGAGAGAGAGAGCGAGAGAGAGAGAGAGAGAGAGAGAGAGAGAGAGAGAGAGAGAGGGTGGAGTACCAGCAGAAAGAGATAATTAGTTACGAGAGATGTTTTGTGAATGGTTTTGTTATGTCTCTGTAATGTCTTTGTTCAGCTGGTCTGTCTTTAAAACATTCTCGGCCTAGCCGAGGTGGACACGCATCAACGCCTTCTAAGGTTTCTGAAAAACTCGGCCCTCCACCTCGAAACACAAACTCTAGACCCACACAAAGATCCAGATCCTTCACATTCCCCCCCGCCGTCCAAACATTTCCACCAAGGACCTCGGTTGTTAATATCTGCAGACCATCACTAAATGTCTAGAATATCCCCACTTGATCATAACGTGGTAACATTGATGTTAAATGTTTCATTGTCCCTGAGCTTAAAATGTCTTTATAAACCCGTCACCTCCTCATGATTTACATTTACATCTAATAAGCATTACACAAAATCACTGAGGTTTCTTTTGCACAGCTGGATCTTGAATACATCATGGGAAACTTGTGTTTTTGAATGCAGAAATCCCAACTCTACTTAAAAAAATATTCAAATGATGTACTTGGAGGAAACACAAGCTGCATTATGCTGAGCCACAACCGGGGGAAACAAATGAAAATTTGTAACTTGTAATTTTGTGTCTTAATTTGGCACAATTGACCAAAAATGAAAGTTTAAATGTCTTCTTCAAAACGCATTCAAAAGGAATCAATGTCATGTTATGTGTGGTAAAAATCTCCCCAAGCAAATACTGCTTTTCTCTCTTCTTCTGTCACAGTCTCAGTCAGAGCCAGTCACTAAGGAAACTGATGAAAAGCTTCTATATATACACTCACACCTATATACATATCACAGACTGCTCGCTCTCCCTCTCACACTCAAAATACTGACTCTACCTCTCTCTCAGTCGCCCCCGCAAAACTTCACACACACACACACCACCCATCTATCCCCGCTTCGTCTCTGTCGGCAAAAAGTCTCAGCTCTCTTGTTTATCCACGTCTTTCCATCTGTCTCTCTGTGTGTGAGAGAGACAGCAGGTGCGGAGCCGGCGAATGGCCACATACCGACCGCACACAAACGCTCACTGCGAGGCTGGCTATATACGACAGCACGGCTTTGTTACACACCTTAATCATATCGAGGCCACGTTCCCTTCATAATCTATCATTCATAACCTTGTGTAATCATTACGTAATCATGTTAACAGTGCCCTCCGAGTCCTGCACACAAATATCTTTCACTTCGCCTCTCTGTCTCTCTCACAAGCCCTCTGCCAGGCTGTGTTAATTTGCTGGCAGTGTAGTGCGCTACTTCAGCCCAAGCCACAACCCATTCACAAACCTACTAATCCACACACACTATTAGATCCCTGCTACACACACACACACACACACACACACACACACACACACACACACACACACACACACAAAGAAGTCTGCATGCATGTGTGTGCAGGATTAGGGAGGGACTGGAATGGATGGGCAAATCACTGCTAAGCTCCTCTATTGCTGTATAATCCTACTGAGTACACACACACACGCACAAATATGCATTGAGACGCGCACACAAACATGAACTGATGCTCTCTCACGCTTTCATTTTCACACACGTACGATGCATGTATTCACAAACACCCACGCACGCGAACAATAGCAGTCATCCCCGACATTCAGACACACAAATGTGCAGGCAAATGTCCAACACACTCATTCAAGGGCAAGCGCAGACATAAACACCCAAACATTATTTCAAAGACAATACAGTATGTAATCCTGTTCAGAGAATGTGTGTTCCTGCATAAAAGGGAGTAGGAGAGAAATGGAGGAAGGGAGGCAGTTGCTGGGAGTAAAGGGAAAAGGGAAAAGACAGAAAAGAGGAGCAAAAGAAAAGGGACAGATCAATGTAATTCAAACTCCATTCATCCTTACACCAACCATTCATTCACTCTACCCACACAGCTATCGCTCCTTTGTCCGTGGCTACAGCATAAGAGCCTCACATGTATTAAAAGAGAATGTTACTCACTTTAAAAATTGAAATATGAAGACATTGCATGACTATTTTTAGCACAAACTACGACAGCTCAATTAGTGATTAAGAACACGGAAATATTTCTCCACAAGACTTTAAAGGGCGAAGGCTATGATGTGAGATATAATAGGAGTTTGCAGGATGTGGCTCCTCAGCTAGCACGCTACTTTATCGATTTAATCTGGCTTCTCATAGGTCATTTTAAGTCTTATGAATCTGTATCAAACTGGAAGTTCGATATTTTGAAATTGTGTCAAATGTGGATAATAAACATGAAATATGAAACCATTATGTGTTGAATTTTCATGTGATTACAGCGTCACTTTCATTATTCTAATAGTAAACTTATTTTTGTAAAGAAAAGTCAGATATTCTCTTTTGCAACTAGCGGTTGCATTCATTTTTGATTAATATAACGATTAATCACTATTTACATGAAAAAAGTCCATTTGTAATGCTAATTCAAAGCAAATCCTCTTTAACGTTTATCACACCTCATATCTGTGCTCCCATGATCTTTTCATGTGGGTGGGATGTGGTGAGAAATGCAAGCAGTCAATCAGATGACGTGAGTGTGATCATTTCTGATCTGAAGTCAGGTGGAGGACAGGCTGACAGGTGTGGGATGTGTGACTTTGAGGGGCTGCAGGGAGCACGGTGCTGAACCGCCTCCACAGCCCGCCTGTGGAGGCAAATGCTAATGAACACACAACTGTAGACTAATGCTGCTTTATTTGCCTGTCAGCACACAAACACACACATCCTGACGGTGCCTACATGTGTCCACATATAGGACGGAGAACCATACTATTGTGTGCTCTGAAGGTGAACTGCTGTAAAAGGCATAGGCAGGCACTAATTGGCATGAATGGGCATGTCAGCCTTCATGATTGAAGGAGAGGTGGGCGACTGCTCAGCATGTGTCCTTGTCTGAGAATAATGTGTTCCACCTTTTCAAAAGGCACAAGGATAAAAATGTCAGACAGACAGCCGTACAAATCAAAGGCCTCTGCTCGACACAAACACACACCCGACACCCCTGAGACTCACATGCAGTACACACCGGAGCCATTTTCCAGAACAACTAAATTCCACAGCCAGGCGAACGCACACACACACACACACACACACACACACACACACACACACACACACACACACACACACACACACACACACACACACACACACAACACAATCACAACACACTCCACAGGTGTCGGGCACACTGCCCAGCAGTGTGTCTACTCCTGGGGCCCAGAGCTGCACGATGAACATAACAATAGTCTTTGATATCACTGTCCCCTCGCTCAATACAATCAAATGTATATAATCATGTTGAATAGCCTTGCTGATTGCTTTCAGATTCCCAGAAAATGGCTCCAGCCAATTGGGCAATTTCTACAGAGTGAGCATGAATGTGTGCCTTGTTAGCCGTGGGATGTTTTATGTTGCAACAATTTAACAGAAAATGAAGACGTCATGGCCTTGTTATTATATTTTTGCTTTATGAATGGAACTAAAATTTGGATGGTCCTTCACTATGTATACGAGGATGTATATCGTTATCAAGATATGAAGTGACCTATCGTGACAGAATATTTGGGCCATACTGCCCAGCCCTTATTTGGAGCCAGAGTCTGCTCAGTATTGATCGACCATACACCCGCACAAACCAATCCCAAGCACAGCACGGCCGCAGCTTGTT